>JARFIZ010000370.1:0-698964 GCA_036325965.1 Sinopyrophorus schimmeli | reverse complement strand
TTATGGTGACTTTGGCCAAACAAACTGAACAAGCCGATAAAGTGCGAGAAGTCGTCAAAGCCGACGAGGATTCTGCAAAGGTATTTATTTATGTTTAAATGGAACTCCAAACACTCCAATTTGATTTAAATTTTACTTTACTAAAAGTTGTGATTTTGCAAAATTAATTATAGGGCAAAGCCGAAGAAACGCAAGCATTAGCTGACGATGCTCAAAGAGACTTGGACGTTGCGCTACCAGCTATGGAAGCTGCAACAAACGCTCTCGAATCCCTCAATAAGAACGACATAAATGAAATTAAAGTGTTTCAAAAGCCACCCGATCTTGTTAGATTTGTTATGGAAGCTGTATGTTTATTACTTGGCGCTAAGTAAGTCACAACTAATGTATTTTAATTACATATAAATAATTGTAGGCCTGACTGGGCTTCAGTCAAAATAGTGATGGGCGATGTAAATTTTTTGAAGAAGCTTCAAGAGTATAATAAGGATCATATTTCTGAAGCCGTACTTAAAAAACTTAAGGTGTACATAGACAACAAAGATTTCATATCAGAAAAGGTTGCAGCTGTATCAAAAGTGTGCAAAAGTATGTGTTTATGGGTACGAGCAATAGATCAATATGCTAAAGTCTACAAAATCGTATAACCGAAACGTAAACGGTATGTTTTATTATTTTAAAGTCGGTTCCACATTTACAAGAATTTATGTTGTACATAATATAAAGTTGATCCTTTAATAAAATAAATTTTAGTCTGCAAGAAGCCGAAGTTGAACTTTATGAAGTAATGGACGTTCTTAAAGAAAAACAAAGCCAATTAGCCGATGTTGAAGCAATGATAGAAAACTTAGAAGCAATGTATAATACTTCTGTTACCGAAATGCAATATTTAGAAGACACAATGGCGATTACGGCCACTAGGCCTGCGCGAGCTGGAAAATTAAATATATCGCTTTAGGTGACGAACCAATTCGCTGGGAAATTGATGTTAGAGTAAGTCATCATAACTATTTAAAAGAGAATTGTTTTGTCATACAACTTCTTATTTTTACAGGCCTTTGGTATCGAATTAGGCAATTTGGTGGGAGACGTTTTAATATCAGCTGCATGTGTCGCTTATGTTGGCGCATTTACAAGTGTTTATCGGAAGGATTTAATTGATTTCTGGATAATTCAATGTAAAGATTTAGAAATTCCATATTCTGACAACTTTAGGTTTGTTATTACAAATCATTTAATAACATACAGATCAATATGATTTTTTTTTTAGTTTAATAACTGTATTAGCCGATCCTTACGCTATTCGAACATGGAATGCATGCGGACTTCCACGTGACAATATTTCAACAGAAAATGCAATACTGGTCACCCAAGCTGGCCGATGGCCCCTTATGATTGATCCACAAGAACAAGCAAACAGATGGATTCGTCAAATGGAAAGTCAGGATTTACGAATCGGTAAATTAACAGACGGAAACTTTTTGCGGGTCTTAGAAGGTGCTATACGTATAGGACTTGCAGTTTTGTTAGCAGAAGTTGGTGAAACCTTAGATCCCACTCTTGCACCTATTCTGCTTAAACACATTTGTGCAGGTACTTTTTTTTATATCAAAAAGGGGAAGTTAGTAATCATTAATTATATCTTTAGGGAGGGCGCTTATTAATTCGACTTGGGGATTCGGATGTTGAATACGATAGTAATTTTAAATTTTACATTACGACCAAATTATCAAGCCCTCATTATTTGCCAGAAATTTGTATTCAAATTACTATTGTTAATTTTACTGTAACTCCTTCTGGATTGGAAGATCAATTATTGACGTAAGTTTAATTTTATTTAAATTAGTTAAAAGAAAATTGGTATTATTAATTAATTTCAATTTTCAAAGATGTGGTCAGACTTGAAAGGTCAGACTTTGAAAAACAAAGAACAGAATTGAAAATCCGAATAAACAGCGATAAAAGCCAGCTTAAAAACATACAAGATAAGATTTTAAAGCTTCTCTTTGCATCTGAAGGAAACATATTAGATGACGAGGAACTAATCGACACGTTAAACGAGAGTAAGGTAAATCTTATCGATCTCGATTTTTTTAACGTAAGGTTTACTGTGGATTACTTTTAGGAAACTTGTGCCATTATTGCGGCTCGTTTAATCGAAACCGAAGCCACAGAAGAAAAGATATCAATCGCACGAGAAAAATACCGCTCAGTTGCAACGAGAGGATCTATTTTATATTTCGTTGTAGCTCCGTTATCAGAAATTGATCCCATGTATCAATTTTCACTCGAATACTTTAATCAGGTATTGTGCATACTAATTATTGCTTTTCAAAATCCTATTAATTTTTGTTTTTTAGGTATTTTGTACGGTTATTGTAACCAGCGAAAAAAAATGACTATTTACTTACTCGTCTCGAAATTCTAAATAGAGAGATAACAGTTTATATCTATACGAACGTTTCAAGAGGCTTATTTGAGAGACAAACTCGTATTTAGTTTTATGTTAAACATAGCAATATTTTTGCAACAAGGAATTATTTACGATAGCCAATACAATTATTTATTAAGGGGGGCTGTAGGTGCTAAACCTGCCATGGATAAAAAGCCCGATTGTCCAGCTTTAACTGAGGCGATGTGGTTTGGGCGCCAACTTTTTCGCTCATAATTATGAAAACTTTAAATATTTACCTTCCGAAATACTTACTCAAATGACGATCAAAATCGGATATTTCGAACAAGTAAGTTTTAATTAAGTCCAAACGCAAGTAAACACATATTTAGACGATTTCGAAAAGCTAATGCTTCTAAAAACCTTACGGGAAGAAAAGGTAGTATTTGCTATTACCGAATATGTTCGGATTAAACTTGGTCAGAAATTCGTCGAAAGCCCTCAAGTTTCCTTACAAGTTTTGTAAGTAAACTACAATTACATTGCGATTTAAAAATCAATACCCATATTTAATTGATAGTTATATTTTTTTAAGGTATCAAGACATTTCAAACTCGGTTCCTCTAGTTTTCGTTTTGAGCACAGGATCTGATCCTTTTGGAGCTTTTCGAAAGATTTGCAGCCGACATGGGATACCGAGAAAGAATTCAATCTATTTCCCTAGGACAAGGCCAAGGTCCTGTTGCTGAAAAACTGATACATTCGGGATTAGCACGAGGAGATTGGATATTTCTTCAAGTATATGATTATATAACAAAATTATGTTTTGAATAATAGTTATTAATCAAATAGAATTGTCATTTGGCAACATCTTTGCTGTTGTCGATGGAACGCCTCATTTTAAAAATTGTTGGAGATCAATCGAAAGTTTATAACGAATTTCGTTTGTACTTAAGTTCGATGCCATCCAGATGTTTCCCAGTGTCAGTTTTACAAAACTCTATAAAAGTAACGAATGAGCCTCCGAAAGGATTGAGAGCCAACGTAAAGCGAGCTTTAGTCGACATGTTGGACGAGTTCTTTGAGGATCATCGTAAGTTAATTGATCAGTTCTATTGATTAATTTTTAATTAAAACTTTAATTCTCAGCTTTGCCACAAAATTGGAGGACCATGTTATTCGGATTATGTATGTTTCACGCTGTAATTCAAGAACGTAAGAAATTCGGCGCTTTGGGATGGAATATAACTTATGAATTTAACGATAGTGACCGTGAATTTGCTTTTAATACCCTAAAGTTGTATTGCAGCGGTGGAACTATTCCATGGGATGCTTTGGAATACATTACAGGTTTTTACTGTATGCGATTTAAAATTCAGAATTAAATTTTGTGATGCATTTAGGTGAAATAACACACGGCGGACGCGTAACCGACTATTGGGACTTACGTTGCCTAAAAACAATTTTAAAGGGTTTCTTTGCACCACAAATCCTCGATCCTGAATATGTTTACTCGCGATCGGGGGTCTATTTTTGTCCCCAATGTAAAAAAATACAGGAATATAGAGATTTCATTGACACGCTGCCGATTATTGAGGAACCAGAAATTTTTGGGATGCACGAAAATGCAAACATTGCTTATCAAGTAAGAAATTTGAAATTATCTGTTTTGAAAGAGATTAAAATGAATTAAAAATTTAGACTAAATAAATGCAAACGGTGTTACGAACAATAATGGAGAGTCAGCCTCGTGCTGGGGGCGGAGGCGATGGAAAGTCGAGTGACGAGATTGTATTTGAGTTAGCCGAAGGAGTGATAACGGTTATTCTGAAAAGTATTAGCATCCACATTTATATAAGGTATTAGAGTTGTTAAATCATTTTATATAGGGTGATTCTCAAATCCTTGATGAAGCAGAAGCAGGCACAAAATATAAAATAAAATCACAATTCATTCTTTTTTTGCGATAATAGTTCAAATGCATTAATTATATTATTGTTACTTATGGGACAAGGGGGCTAAATATATATATTAAACAGTTTCTGATTTCGGAGATTGAGAATCACCCAATTGTATTTTTTTATTGCATTTTTTTCTTATATTACAATTATGATTTTTAATAGAGAGACGATAAGGGACGTTTCTCTTCATTAACAACAGTACTTATACAAGAAGTGGATCGTTTTAATAAGCTTTTAAAGCTTATACATGGTTCTATGAATAATCTAAAAAAAGCTATCAAAGGATTGGTTGTTATGTCTGAAGACCTCGAAGAAGTTTTTAAAGCTTTTCCCAATAATCAGGTATTATGATTAATAATTATTACCTAATATTATTTTGTCAGTTGAATAGCTTTATAAAAGCGATGCGTAGATTTAAAATATTTTTCAAATATAATATTTGTAAATCCATATATTTATCCAACCGCTTTTAATAAAATTATTGCGATTTATAAACTTTTGTATAAATCATAACTTGACTAACAGTAAAAGACTATCCGGTCATTATAAAACTGCCCTTTTAGATTTTTCTTCTCTAATCGAATTAAATTTTAGGTTCCTATCATGTGGTTTTCTCGATCTTATCTGTCCTTAAAAAGCTTAGAAAGTTGGGTCCACGACTTAGAACTACGTTTGGATTTCATTTGCGTAATTAATTTTAAGTTTTCTATGTAATTGAATTTTAAATATTTAATCTTTTTAGATGTGGTTGAAATCATACCATCCCCCATCATGGTGGTTGTCGGGTTTCTATTTTACTCGAGGATTTTTAACTGGAACTTTGCACACTCACGCTCGAAAGTATGATTTACCAATCGATCAACTGAAATACGATTTTAAGATTTTACCCTATTACGTCGACCAAGAAGTAATTAAAATTTCACACGACTTAGAGGGTTTTGATGTGCGTATTAAAATTAAAATCAATAAAAAAAAAATTATGAATAATTGGTTTTAGGTCCATGAAGCTTATGGGGCAGTTAAGCCCCCCAAAGATGGAGTGATTATCCATGGCATATTTGTTGATGCCGGACAATGGGACATAAATCGTATGTCATTGGCCGATCCAAACCCAGGTTAGTTAGTTTTTAAAATACGAAGCTTACTAGAATTAGATTGCGCGCTTATCTCACATCAGTGAATTGCTATTTCATTTTTGAGATTGATTATAGGGGAAATTAACCCACCTCTCCCAGCCGTATTATTACTGCTTGTAACAGTAATGCCAGAGAACGATACGCGCTACATATGTCTTTTATATAAAACTTCGGTACGTGCTGGTACTTTATCGACGACTGGCCATAGCACTAATTTTGTGGTTGCCATGTTGTTACCTTCGACTGAACCACAGAGCTATTGGATTCTAAAAGGCACTGCACTTTTAACCCAAGTTACAGATTAATTGCGAATTTGTAATTTTTTAAATAAAATGTACTCAAGCAATGCGTGTGAAATTAACTCGAGCAACAATGTCGAAGAGCACTTCATATGCTTTAAGGATCTACGTACAATCCTTTTTTATTTTTTAAAAATATATAGCCCCAAAAATTAAACGCGACTCGAAGACTGATAATATATTTACATTTTAATTTGCATTTTATTCTTTAAAGTTTTTTTATTTGCTACTAATTTTAAATAGAATTGGTTACTCATTATTATTATGAGTTTGACATCAATGCTTTATTTTATTTCAAAATTTTAGTGTTTTTAAAAAGGGGTGTACTTTTGTGCCTGTTCTGAAAAGACCAAAAGTGAGTATTTGACCTTTTCTAACAAATAGATTCTAAAAACAATTTTTGAATCGCTGAAGTATTTTTAAATGTTTTAATAAATCTTGAAGCTATACCATTTTCAGTTTGATATCGGTTTAAATATCTTAAAATTAAGTTTCGATTTTTAAAATCAATATCAAAGTATAACTAGTTATTCCTAAATATTGATCAAACTTTTAAAGGTAGTTTTAATCCAAAATTTTTGGTTTAATTGCGCAACCACCATTTTTTTAAATTAAGTGGAGGCGGTGGTGGTAGCATCCTTTGCCAAATTAACTCTCTTCGGTGATGTAATTCTGCAATTTCTTCTTCTGTTAAGAATAGTTCGTCGTCTTCGTACAAGAACATGTCCGTCCCTTCGCGGTATAACTGAAAAAGTTTAATTAATTTTTCATTTTTTTTTGATAATTAAAATAGTATTACCTTTTCTCTCTCTATGCGCAATTTGGCATCGTTAATAGTCCAATTAAGTAGTATCTCCCACATATTTAATATTCCTTCGATAATGTTGGAGTCGTCAAACGCAAATGAGTCTTGAGTAAAAAATAACTGATATATTTTATTTTTCAAATCGGCTGGAACGTAATCTTTTTTCACTCGCCAGTGGTATTTTGCCACTAATTTGGAGGATTTTAAGGTGATGAAAAAATTTAGTTTTTTGCTGACCATTGGCGTTACATCGTTTGGGTTAAAATAAAACTTGATTCTTTTATGAGAAAATTGATTGAACTTAACGCTTTTTATTTGAAATATCGAGTCTTCTTTATATCTATTATTTTTGAAAAAATCGTTAAACATTTTTTCTCGGTGCTGGTTTTCTAAAAGTACCATTTCTGCTTGTTGTTTCAAAATTTCGTCGAGGTACCGTTTGAGTAAGAATTCAATTAATAAAAGTTCTCCAAACCGATCAAAACTCTTAGTTATTATTAATTGAAATTTATTAGTGAAACGGAAACATTGATATGTCCCCGAACACCCTTTTTTTATAGAATCAAGGCCGGTGTACCAAACATTTTATGCTCATTTTTAATAAAAGTAATAAGTACAGATTTTATTTTGGTATTTAATTAAAAAAATGTGCTCCCTCTTTTATTTTTTAATTTAAATCGTTTTATTTGCGTTTTTTTTAATTATTCATGTAATTATAAATATTTAACCATACTGAGATATGAGGGGGTGCACTTGGAACATTTTTAAGGTGCTCCAATATAAAAATTTTAAATATTACTTACCATAACTTTCTGCTCTGCTATAAGGCGTAATACTTGTGTCAGTCGTAGACATTATTGAAGAAGTACTTTTCTTATTTAATTAAATGTTTTAAATCGTTTAAATTGATAGGTCCTTTTTTACAAAAGAATCGAGTAAAAGTGGTTGTTTATTTCATTACAAGCATTACACATTTCATGGTGAGAATCACTTTCATTTACCGAAGCCCCCCGATTTTTTACAATGCTGAATATGTGTACTTCTAATACCATCAAGATTCCCAATCGTTCTAATCAAAAATTACGAAAAAATTTACCGAAAAACTCCACAAAGTGGGGTGCACCGAGGTTCGAAACCGAGATAAATTTACTTTACTGCAAAATAAATACAATTTATTGTAATAATTAATCAAATCGATAATATTTATAAATACGGATCAATGGCACTACGAACTTGTAGTACGTATTACAATTTTGGAAGTATTGGTACCTTTTTAGAACAGGCACAAGCAATACTAAACAAAGTTTACTGCTCATTGTTAAATCATTCATCAATTGCAATTTTCTGCGCAAATAAAAACCGGTTTTAAATCTAGGACAATGCATTAAAATTTAGGACAGGCAACCAAATGTCCACATTTAAACCCAATCCGCTAGATTTTGGCAAAAACCATTACTTTTTTAATTGAACGTAAACTTTTTAGCATTGTAATTGTGGAGAGCTTTATTTAATCTAAAATTTTGCAAAGATTATACTCAGTGGCGTAGCGTGGCTTTTCGCCGCCCGGGGCCGACCGGAAATTCGCCGCCCTCTCTATTTTAATTATTAGTTAAAAAAATTACTAAAAGTCAAATAAACCAGCATTAAATTTTTTTATTATTAAAAATGTACTTTTCGCGTTTTTTTTATAGCAAAATCTTTTATACAATTATCAATATCAATATGTATGTCATGTTCAATTGTCAAAATAGCTAAATTTGATAGCCTCGACGTGGACATAGTCGATCTAAGATAATTTTTGATTAACTTTAGTTTAGAGAAGCTTCTCTCGCAACTGGCATTACTGATGGCTGATGTTAAAAAAATTCTCAACATTATGACAATGTTTGGTAAGCCATCTTCAAGTTTGGACTCAATAATATATTTTAATAAACCCAGAGACCCGGACCTAATGAGCTCTTTTTTACAGTCTAGGTCTGTTGCAGCTACGAATGCTCGTAAACGTACGCGGGGATTTTTTTTAATGTGCGCTTGCCGCCGCCCCTTGTCGTATGCCGCCCGGGGCTATGGCCCCCCCCCCCCCTGCTACGCCAGTGATTATACTGTTAAAGTTAAAACACCATTCTTTCTTATAAATTTTCATTAATCACAATAAAAACTACCAAGTGTTTTGCAATATTTAATATCTCCATAGTGCAATGTTTAATTAGTTTTCTTCATCATCGAATCCAGAAGGGTATAAACAAAAAATTAAAATTTAAGCAACTAAAATAAGATTTTATGATTTTAATATCTACACATTGTTTTTTTATATCATTACCTTTAAAAAGCTGGACACATCCAAGAAACCGAAGCCCCCAGTAGATATACGTACAGCTTTCTGCGATCTCATTATAATAATTATTAAGGACTTCTTCAAACTATTATTTGTGTCGCTCAAGTGCCAATCACATTCAAATACTGCATCGGAGAATTCAGTACTCTGAAATAGATTTTATTAAAAATAATGGTACTCGTTTAAGGTAACAGTAAACCCATAGAAATAAAAGTGTATAATTTTAATGGAACCACAGTAAAACCTCTCATCGGCCGACAATCGCGGCTCAACGATATTGTTCCTGTGTCCGCTAAGAAAAGGTCACAAATACATTGTTTTCTTATATTTTTCTCATCCGGGACCATTTAAAATTGTTCGTTAAAGAGCGGTGTCCGGCAAACGAGGTTTTACTGTACATTTAAAAAAAAAATAAGAACTAATGTGTTTCATGAAAGGGTAAACTTTTTTATGGCGCAGGGCTTATTGAATAATATTTACAATTAAAGGGGAACTTACCGTTCGTATCAGTTCGTTTCTCATATAACAATAAACCAACAGTTCTCCAAAATTAAATAATTTATGTATATTTTGTATAATAACTAATTTGTATTTTATAAGCTAAATGCAAAGGCTTTGTAAGTAATGAAAATAGAGTTTGTAAATCAAATAATTTATTGAGAAAAAATAATTATATTGCAACCGTGGCCTTTGCGATCGGCCTTGTGGTGGCCGGCTTTAGAATAGCGCCACGGGCTCGTCAGGCCCTGTCGTAAGAGGCAACTAAACTTAACGATCACCAACACATTTTACAAGAATAAGTTGTCCATTTCTGTAACGACCATTTTAATATTAATTGTTTTCTTTAATTTTCAGCTGGAAAAGAACGCATTCCGTGAGGAGGGAAACTATTAACCACTTCTTCGGATGGGCCGAAGGAATCGAAATAATTGGCACCCCGCACAAGAAATACGTAATTTTGAAATTGGCACTGCTCTAAACTGGCAATAGGTAAGCTTCCCATAAAATTATTTTTTTCTTAAATACATTAAGTTGCAAAGTAAAAGTAATTCAATAGTTTTTGGAAATATTATAGATTAAAAGGGTGTACTGTTTATGTCTTGTAGATTCCATAATTAAAAAGAGCTTTATTTCAACGATTCAAAATTAATTTCGGTTTAAAGTTTGTTCCTTTTTAATGAATAACTATTCAAAATTATATTTAGCAACAATTAGATCTGGTCATAAAGAAAGGGAGGAATAAGGTACAAGCCTTGATTGAATTTTAGTAGGAACTAACATTTTTAATAACACTCTTTATCGGTGTTTGCGGAAAATGAAATAATAAATTATTTTATTTAAAATTATCAAAGCTGTTTTTACATGGGCTTCGGGTTAACTGATATGACGATTAACGACTTTCTAGAAACGTTTTCGATTTATGATTCATTGTTAAATGTATAATCAAGCTGAATAGTTGTGTTTTAAATACGTGCTCCTCCAAATTTAAGTTTCGACCCTTAAAACAAGGTGAATATTAATTCTACGTGTTTCTATTAAAACTTATAGTTTTCGTAGAGGTTTTGTGTTAACATGTTTTTTTTCCATTTTTTTTACAGAAAGGAATCTACGAACAAAGATGTGCTACATTAAATCGCACCCTCCTTCCGACGTCAGTTTTGGAAATATCGAAGGTCTTCTAAAGCAGTCGGTGGAAATCTTCGGTGAAAGGTAGGCCCCCAGTTTTTGGGTTGTTTTTACCTTCCTCTTTTGCCATCGTTTCGAAATTAAATCATAATTGGCACACCATTTGAAAAAAAAACATAGTTGAGATTGGTTTGAAAACATGTTACCAATTGCAGGGTTTTGAGTTAGCACCGGTTTCCGATAGAATAAGGTCCAATACGATCGGAAATAAAAGTATTTCGGGAAATAATCAAAAATAAAACGGTTAGAACGATTTCAAGTTTTGATTTTTAAAAATAATTGACGCTTTGGAATGTCGAAGCTTTCGATTTAATTAGACGTTACTTATTTTTCAAAATCAAAAGTTTAAATGGGGCTAACTTTTTTATTATTGAAAATAATCGAATTTACTATACGGGAACGTATTCTAGAGATAATTTTGCATTGGGAAACGTTCATTTTTTGTAGCATTATCTAAAACAAATTAGATTACACCACCACCTCCAACTTACATATTGGGCTGGTGGTGTCAACTTGTAAATAGGGTCATATCTCTTGTGTTTTTATGCAAGGGCTGTTTAATCGGGACTTTTCGGAGCATTTGATTTATATAGCAATTTTGTTGTAACTCCACTAATAAGCCCAGAAAAAAATAATAACTTTTTTACTTGGTTACTAAAATTTACTAAAATGCAATTTTTTTCCGAATTTACTGCGTTTGTTCCTTCGTGTGTCTTCGAAAATTTGTAGTCTGCGTTTTGCTACAGATACGTTTTTTTTTTCGCAGAAGTTAAACACCCATTATGGCAATGCTGTTTTAGGAATGTGGGGTGAGTTTTTTAAAGTTGTCTATTTATTGTGTATACCGTAGTTTATAATTCTTCATTAATATTAAATTATACTCTGTACAGTTTAGCGCCTGATTGTTATGTAACAAATGATACAGTTAGTGTAGTGTATGGGCGTTTGCCTAATTTGCGTTTTTAAAATTAGAGGTGAACTGTAGTATATTATACTTCTGCTTCATATATAATTTGACAATTTAGTTATGCTTTTTATGCCGGAAAATAATAGTCACATTATTGATTCAACTTTGTTTTGCTTTTAATAATTTAGGAATTTCTTCATAGATTAATTCAGATACATGTCATAGTTTTCCAAATTGACTACTCAGCTGAATAGAACAGTTCTTCAAAGAGCATTTAAAGTTATCCATTTTTATGTTCCTCAGTTCGAAGCTTTAAAGCAATTATAAGCTTGTTCAAAAAACCATTAGTCTTATGTCCCTTAAACAAATAAATATTATTTATTAATGAAATAAAATTAATATTCAATTACCTGTAAATAAAATAAATCCTTTTATCCATTAGAACTTGTTTGTCCTTTTCTTTTTACTGTCTCTGCTTTTCATACTTTAAATCTTAATATACTCACACACATTATAATCAAATTGGTTTTTAACAGTTTTAGTTAGCACATCATGCAAATCCCTTAATAAACCATATTTCATAATGCTACGTAATTCAAGCTTTTAACGATATTATTGAAAATTAGTTTCCAATTTATAGAACTAAATTCAGTTATCCATGGAGACCATTTAGGAATTAGGCTACATTATTAATATAGAAATTGCAATTTTACTTTGCATATCTTCATATAAATTCTTGAGTTCCATATGTACCTATTTTACATGTAATATATGCAAGTGATCTACCCCATTTGTTCCGTTGTACATACTCATACAAATAATCCAATCCATAAAGTTGTACAAGTTATAAAAAGTAGAAGACTGCTCCAAATCAATCCTATAAATTTATTATAAGTAAACTTGTATTAACGTTATTGAATACATTTACATCGATCATCGGTACAATGTTTCAAACACTACAAACTCCACTTCTAAAGATTAAATTGTGAAATAATCTTAATCTGCATGTTTTGGACGTCTAAAAGCTACAACAACCATGTCCATAGTCATTTCGTCAAAAGCGACCAAATTTTAACCCCCACCCCGAGTAACCTTCATTTGATTCTTGCTTTAATTCGTAGAAAACCTTTTCCTTCATTGTAAGTTGCTGGAAACTAAAGGCTTGCAATTTAGTTAAACCACACTTATTTATACCATTTTATATAATTTATTCTTCTTATAAATTCGTAATTGTAACACTCTAAAATAGGACAAAAAGGTTAAGTTTTTTGTGTGATTTTTAATTAGCCATTGTGACGTGACGTGACGTGACGTGACGTCATCGGCGGCCATCGATGTGCCGACGACCTTGGCGTTATGAATGAAAAATAGTAAACTGATCTGCGCAACATTCCTTTCGTAGTAAACCGCGTGGCTTCATATCGGATTCCGATATTAATTATTATTTGCTTTTCTTTTGGATAAATTGAAAAAATAAATATGCTTTATATTTTCAGGCGAGATACTTATGGGCCCGTAGTGTCCATAACAAAAGCCCTTTTGCTCTGCTAACCTTTTAACGCTGAAAATTTTTGATATTTTCAGACGTCAATGATTTTTCAAAATCAAAATTTTAAATGACGCTAACTTTTTTAATTTAAATTATTTCCCGAAATCCTTTTATTTTGCGAACGTATTAGACCTTATTCTATCGGACAAGTGTTCTTGCTGCGGCATTGTTATGACGTACATCAGTTTTATGTAACTTTCGATTCTGATTCATTCTTGAATGTAAAACGAAGTGGAATGGTTGTGTTTTAAATAAGTGCTCTTAGTTTTTTCATTACAATCTCTAACCCAAGGTGAATATTAAAATTAAGGGTTTCTTTTTAAGTCCACACGCTTAGTAAAGAATTTTAGCTAATAATTCTTTTCTTTATTTTACAGAAACTAATTGACATGCAGAGGAGTAAGAAACTATAGCACGCCGCCTTCAGCCCTCGAACGTGGGCCTTCCTGGCCAGGATGAAGCGGGCTCTGCAGGATCGTGCTCCGTCAACCCTCATCCTTCGGGGGACCCATGCTTAGAAATTAATAATTGTCGGTTTTACACAATTATTAAATTGTTTTGCGCTTTTTTTTATGGCTTTGTTGCCATATTAAATCGGTGGTTCTTAACCCTTGTATGTTTACAAGACACGTTTGTTTATAAATACTTTGCAAAATTATAAAACTTTTTAATTTTAAAATCGTACAATACAAAGACAATTTTTTTACTTATTTATAATAAATAATTGATTGAAAATTGAATCACTTAAATGAATACTTGACGAAGAAAATTTTATGGGTTGTTGTTTTTCGAAAGGAATTTAATTCTGAGGTAACACTAATTTAAAAAAAAATGTTTTATTGAATAGCTTTTAGTAATTTTTCGTGACAGTTAAAACATCGATTAAGAACCACTGTTTTATACATTGTTTATAGTTATTGTTGGAATTGTTAAAATGTTATATTTTTATGTTGGTTCGTTTATGTGTGCGGTCAATTTTAATTGCTGCGTTTGCTCCTGAAGACAATTCGTAAGACCATCGACTTTGGTCTTTGTTTAGTTATTAATATTTTGATCAAGTCGGGAGTTTTAATTTTAGCTTCAAATATATTTTTTTTTAATTTACATCTTTTGCAAAAGTTAACTCAATTTAAAATTCGTGGATGACAATTTAAGCTTGCGAGATGAAACTCGAATGGTTTACATTTTAATAAAGTAAGCATTTGTATAATTAAAAAACATTATTTCATTATAATTAATTTAAATAATAAATTACAAATTATTCGTGCGGCATAAAAAAAACATGGTAGCAAACGCATTATTGATAACGCAAGCCCGTCTTCTGAAAACTCTTCGACGATTGGAAGTTTTCTTTTAAATCTTCGGCATCTTGTTAAAATATTTCTTCTATTTTTTTGGACATTGTTTCTTCGTAATTATAAGTTTAGCTGATGACAGTAGTGGTCCTTGTGCTGTACCACGAGTTCCTTGCTGTTTGACCTATTGTTTTAGGGTAGATTTTAAGTATCTCTACACACACACACACACACACACACTAAATTCAAATTTTGGCATTTTAATTTTGTTTTTTAACTTAAAAGATTCTTTGACTAGAGTTACCAACTCAAAATTTGAGAGTCTTGGAGATTGTTCCAATAAGTTCGGAGATAATTATTCAAAAATGCAGTACTAAAAAAAAAGGCTCATTTGACTTGGATATTTGCAAAATTAAGATATAATAATCGGCTAATTATTTTATTTATTTTTAAATTTTACGAAATATAAAATAACGTGAATACCCTAACGGATTGCTCAAACCGTTTAAAGTAGATTTTGCTCGGGTTTATTTCAAGTTCTGGAATAAATCAAATTTAAAATGAGTTTATTTCCAGCTTTGTTAATTATGGTTAATTTTGGGATTTAATTGAAAATTATTTTAAAATGAGTTCATTTAAAGTTTATGTTTTTTTCATATTGGGTTTTTTTTTCAGTTCAGTACGGAATTATTTAAAATTTGATTTTTTTCTGCATATTTAAATTGTTTAATTAGGATTTATTAAGCGATTATTCGAATCCGTCAGGGTAGTTTTGTGGTTGTACATTTTTTTTAAATTTAATTATTTATAGGGGTTGAATATTTTTTTATAAGAATGGAAAATCCTGAGACTCTTTTTGTAAACTGGTGACCGGTAAAATGTAATTTTTACACTCTCTGGACTAAAACTGGAGGGTTGGTAACCCCATCTTTAATAATAGGATTACCAAAATTATTGTTTTTAAATAATTTCGACAATTTAATTTTTTAAATCAAATTTTTTTTCAATCGTTTTTCTATATAATAAAACGAAATTTGTTGTTAAATTTATTTTACAGACTTTCATTAACTATTAGAAAATTACAAAATCGGAATACATTAATTATTAACACATATCTCATTTAGAAGTAATCATTATAATTAGCGAGAAATAAAAAAATGAGTTTTATTCTATTTTAATATGTGATAAGAAACAATGTCCAAAAATATTTATGGTCTCATTGGCACACATAAACGAACTTTGTAGTCCCCAAACGTGGGATGGAGAAACGCCAAAGAAGACGTACAAAAGGTACTGTTTCTATTTACTCTTCCCCCGATTTATAAACACACAGATGCATATACAAACTCATACACAAACGTTATTTAAATATTCTACTTTATTTATTTTAAATCTACTTTTATGTTATTATTGCACATTTTTGCTCTTTCTATTACGTTTTGATAAAAAAAATCGATGGGTTAAACCCATGTTATTTTGGAAAAAAATGAAAAAAATAGAATTGCTTTATATTGTCACGGGATGTTCCTACGTACCCCTACTAACTATAGCCAGTGTCATTTTCCCGCGCTTCCCCTCTAAAATAAAAATTTTCGATACAAACTAAATGAATAAAAAAACGGACCTTTTGATTCACAAAAAAAATCGTAGCGCCCTTATTTTCGATCCAATCATTACAAACGACACGGATGCGGAATCGTGAGGCTTTTTTACATAAGATACATGTAAAATATGTATAGGGTGCGACGTTAATTTTTCGAAAATAAAAATTGCGATTTTAGCGCTCATTTTGAGCCAATTTTGAACTTTCAAAAATTGTAGCGCCGTTATTTGTGGACGGATTTTTAAAAAACTATTCAGAATCGGATTTGGCAGCCTTTTTGGCTTCGGATAGGCCTAAGAAACCGTAGGCGTGCTATTCCAGAGCTTTGGGAAAACGTTTTGAAAATTCAAAATCGATGGGTTTAAACCCATGTTATTTTGGAAAAAAATGAAAAAAATAGAATTGCTTTATATTGTCACGGGATGTTCCTACGTACCCCTACTAACTATAGCCGGTGTCATTTTCCCGCGCTTCCCCTCTAAAATAAAAATTTTCGATACAAACTAAATGAATAAAAAAACGGACCTTTTGATTCACAAAAAAAATCGTAGCGCCCTTATTTTCGATCCAATCATTACAAACGACACGGATTCGGAATCGTGAGGCTTTTTTACATAAGATACATGTAAAATATGTATAGGGTGCGACGTTAATTTTTCGAAAATAAAAAATTGCGATTTTTAGCGCTCATTTTGAGCCAATTTTGAACTTTCAAAAAATTGTAGCGCCGTTATTTGTGGACGGATCTTTAAAAACTATTCAGAATCGGATTTGGCAGCCTTTTTGGCTTCGGATAGGCCTAAGAAACCGTAGGCGTGCTATTCCAGAGCTTTGGGAAAACGTTTTGAAAATTCAAAATCGATGGGTTTAAACCCATGTTATTTTGGAAAAAAATGAAAAAAATAGAATTGCTTTATATTGTCACGGGATGTTCCTACGTACCCCTACTAACTATAGCCAGTGCCATTTTCCCGCGCTTCCCCTCTAAAATAAAAATTTTCGATACAAACTAAATGAATAAAAAAACGGACCTTTTGATTCACAAAAAAAATCGTAGCGCCCTTATTTTCGATCCAATCATTACAAACGACACGGATGCGGAATCGTGAGGCTTTTTTACATAAGATACATGTAAAATATGTATAGGGTGCGACGTTAATTTTTCGAAAATAAAAAATTGCGATTTTTAGCGCTCATTTTGAGCCAATTTTGAACTTTCAAAAAATTGTAGCGCCGTTATTTGTGGACGGATCTTTAAAAACTATTCAGAATCGGATTTGGCAGCCTTTTTGGCTTCGGATAGGCCTAAGAAACCGTAGGCGTGCTATTCCAGAGCTTTGGGAAAACGTTTTGAAAATTCAAAATCGATGGGTTTAAACCCATGTTATTTTGGAAAAAAATGAAAAAAATAGAATTGCTTTATATTGTCACGGGATGTTCCTACGTACCCCTACTAACTATAGCCAGTGTCATTTTCCCGCGCTTCCCCTCTAAAATAAAAATTTTCGATACAAACTAAATGAATAAAAAAACGGACCTTTTGATTCACAAAAAAAATCGTAGCGCCCTTATTTTCGATCCAATCATTACAAACGACACGGATGCGGAATCGTGAGGCTTTTTTACATAAGATACATGTAAAATATGTATAGGGTGCGACGTTAATTTTTCGAAAATAAAAAATTGCGATTTTTAGCGCTCATTTTGAGCCAATTTTGAACTTTCAAAAAATTGTAGCGCCGTTATTTGTGGACGGATTTTTAAAAAACTATTCAGAATCGGATTTGGCAGCCTTTTGGCTTCGGATAGGCCTAAGAAACCGTAGGCGTGCTATTCCAGAGCTTTGGGAAAACGTTTTGAAAATTCAAAATCGATGGGTTTAAACCCATGTTATTTTGGAAAAAAATGAAAAAAATAGAATTGCTTTATATTGTCACGGGATGTTCCTACGTACCCCTACTAACTATAGCCAGTGCCATTTTCCCGCGCTTCCCCTCTAAAATAAAAATTTTCGATACAAACTAAATGAATAAAAAACGGACCTTTGATTCACAAAAAAATCGTAGCGCCCTTATTTTCGATCCAATCATTACAAACGACACGGATTCGGAATCCTGAGGCTTTTTACATAAGATACATGTAAAATATGTATAGGGTGCGACGTTAATTTTTCGAAAATAAAAATTGCGATTTTAGCGCTCATTTTGAGCCAATTTTGAACTTTCAAAAATTGTAGCGCCGTTATTTGTGGACGGATTTTTAAAAAACTATTCAGAATCGGATTTGGCAGCCTTTTGGCTTCGGATAGGCCTAAGAAACCGTAGGCGTGCTATTCCAGAGCTTTGGGAAAACGTTTTGAAAATTCAAAATCGATGGGTTTAAACCCATGTTATTTTGGAAAAAAATGAAAAAATAGAATTGCTTTATATTGTCACGGGATGTTCCTACGTACCCCTACTAACTATAGCCGGTGTCATTTCCCGCGCTTCCCTCTAAAATAAAAATTTTCGATACAAACTAAATGAATAAAAAACGGACCCTTGATTCACAAAAAATCGTAGCGCCCTTATTTTCGATCCAATCATTACAAACGACACGGATTCGGAATCGTGAGGCTTTTTTACATAAGATACATGTAAAATATGTATAGGGTGCGACGTTAATTTTTCGAAAATAAAAAATTGCGATTTTAGAGCTCATTTTGAGCCAATTTTGAACTTTCAAAAATTGTAGCGCCGTTATTTGTGGACGGATTTTTAAAAAACTATTCAGAATCGGATTTGGCAGCCTTTTGGCTTCGGATAGGCCTAAGAAACCGTAGGCGTGCTATTCCAGAGCTTTGGGAAAACGTTTTGAAAATTCAAAATCGATGGGTTTAAACCCATGTTATTTTGGAAAAAAATGAAAAAAATAGAATTGCTTTATATTGTCACGGGATGTTCCTACGTACCCCTACTAACTATAGCCGGTGTCATTTCCCCGCGCTTCCCCTCTAAAATAAAAATTTTCGATACAAACTCAATCAATAAAAAAACGGACCTCTTGATTCACTAAAAAATCGTAGCGCCCTTATTTTTGATCCAATCATTACAAACGACACGGATTCGGAATCGTGAGGCTTTTTTACATAAGATACATGTAAAATATGTATAGGGTGCGACGTTAATTTTTCGAAAATAAAAAATTGCGATTTTTAGCGCTCATTTTGAGCCAATTTTGAACTTTCAAAAAATTGTAGCGCCGTTATTTGTGGACGGATCTTTAAAAACTATTCAGAATCGGATTTGGCAGCCTTTTTGGCTTCGGATAGGCCTAAGAAACCGTAGGCGTGCTATTCCAGAGCTTTGGGAAAACGTTTTGAAAATTCAAAATCGATGGGTTTAAAACCCATGTTATTTTGGAAAAAAATGAAAAAAATAGAATTGCTTTATATTGTCACGGGATGTTCCTACGTACCCCTACTAACTATAGCCGGTGTCATTTTCCCGCGCTTCCCCTCTAAAATAAAAATTTTCGATACAAACTAAATGAATAAAAACGGACCCTTGATTCACAAAAAATCGTAGCGCCCTTATTTTCGATCCAATCATTACAAACGACACGGATTCGGAATCGTGAGGCTTTTTACATAAGATACATGTAAAATATGTATAGGGTGCGACGTTAATTTTCGAAAATAAAAATTGCGATTTTAGAGCTCATTTTGAGCCGATTTTGAACTTTCAAAAAATTGTAGCGCCGTTATTTGTGGACGGATCTTTAAAAATTATACATATTTGGATTTGGCACCCTTTTTGACTCCGGATAGGCCTAAGAAACCATAGGCGTGCTATTCCAGAGCTTTGGGAAAACGTTTTGAAAATTCAAAATCGATGGGTTTAAACCCATGTTATTTTGGAAAAAAATGAAAAAAATAGAATTGCTTTATATTGTCACGGGATGTTCCTACGTACCCCTACTAACTATAGCCGGTGTCATTTTCCGCGCTTCCCTCTAAAATAAAAATTTTCGATACAAACTAAATGAATAAAAAACGGACCCCTTGATTCACAAAAAAAATCGTAGCGCCCTTATTTTCGATCCAATCATTACAAACGACACGGATTCGGAATCGTGAGGCTTTTTTACATAAGATACATGTAAAATATGTATAGGGTGCGACGTTAATTTTTCGAAAATAAAAAATTGTGATTTTTAGTGCTCATTTTGAGCCAATTTTGAACTTTCAAAAAATTGTAGCGCCGTTATTTGTGGACGGATCTTTAAAAACTATACATATTTGGATTTGGCAGCCTTTTTGGCTTCGGATAGGCCTAAGAAACCATAGGCGTGCTATTCCAGAGCTTTGGGAAAACGTTTTGAAAATTCAAAATCGATGGGTTTAAACCCATGTTATTTTGGAAAAAAATGAAAAAAATAGAATTGCTTTATATTATCACGGGATGTTCCTACGTACCCCTACTAACTATAGCCAGTGTCATTTTCCCGCGCTTCCCCTCTAAAATAAAAATTTTCGATACAAACTAAATGAATAAAAAAACGGACCTTTTGATTCACAAAAAAAATCGTAGCGCCCTTATTTTCGATCCAATCATTACAAACGACACGGATTCTGAATCGTGAGGCTTTTTTACATAAGATACATGTAAAATATGTATAAGGTGCGACGTTAATTTTTCGAAACATAAAAATTGCAATTTTAGGAGCTCTTTTTTGCCCAATTTTGAACTTTAAAAAAATTGTAGCGCCGTTATTTGTGGACGGATCTTTAAAAACTATTCAGAATCGGATTTGCCAGCTTTTTTGGCTTCGGATAGGCCTAAGAAACCGTAGGCATGCTATTCCAGAACTTTGGGAAAACGTTTTGAAAATTCAAAATCGATGGGTTTAAACCCATGTTATTTTGGAAAAAAATGAAAAAAATAGAATTGCTTTATATTGTCACGGGATGTTCCTACGTACCCCTACTAACTATAGCCGGTGTCATTTTCCCGCGCTTCCCCTCTAAAATAAAAATTTTCGATACAAACTAAATGAATAAAAAAACGGACCTTTTGATTCACAAAAAAAATCGTAGCGCCCTTATTTTCGATCCAATCATTACAAACGACACGGATGCGGAATCGTGAGGCTTTTTTACATAAGATACATGTAAAATATGTATAGGGTGCGACGTTAATTTTTCGAAACATAAAAATTGCAATTTTAGGAGCCCTTTTTTGCCCAATTTTGAACTTTAAAAAAATTGTAGCGCCGTTATTTGTGGACGGATCTTTAAAAACTATTCAGATTCGAATTTGGCAGTCTTTTTGGCGTCTTTCACTTCTTTATCTTTTAAATACTTACCTTCTTTGTTGTCTTCCCTTGATTTATGTAACACTTTGAAGGGCACTTAACTTTTACTTATTATTACTTTTATAAATTAACGCCACTCCACCCACATATTATTATTTTATTTTTTCACACACACTTAAAATACCTTCCTTTCCTATTTATTTATAGTACGTAATTCTAATGTAATGTAATTGTAAAAAGTTGAAATTTCCCAAGATTGACGTGCAAATCACTCTTAGTTTACAAATTCAACGAGCAACGAGCCGAACGAGACGAATGACGAATGACGAATGACTGTAGGATACTCGTGATTTGAAAATATTTTAAAATCTCTAAGATAAACTTGCACTGGCCGACTCGGCCGACTGTCACTCGCGATTTGGAAAATTATATTTTTGGAAATTTTCTTTTATGTCCCTGTTACGAGTTGACACATTCCCTTTACATTTTTAGTGATAAAAGAAACAACAGGTAGTAAATAGTCTTTTTTATTTCCCAACGTCCCTTTACATCCCCTTTTACATGTAATTAACCTACTTAACAGAGAATCTCAAATATGTTTTCATCAGAGTACAGCCCTTAATGAGATATTTTAAGACTACAGAACCTTAAAACACCCCACCATTTACTGAACATTATGTCATTCGATGTGAAAAGTAATGAATGTTTACAGCCGACAAAGGCAAAAATTTTAATCGAAAACAACCCCTTCTCATCGTAGACATATAATGAAGATATTAATTAATGTTAACAGGAATTGGACTTTGAATAAAACAACTCTTGTTAAATGTGCAGATTTAACAAGAGTTGTTTTATTAAAAGTCCTATTCCTGTTAACATTAATTAATATTAAAAGATATTGGACGTAAACATAAATGATTAATATAATAAAGACTTAGATTAATTAAATAATATATACAAATTGTTACAAATTTGAAAAATTAAAAATTAATAACTTTTTTTACAATGTATAAAAAATATAATTAATTTTGTTAACGGAGAAAGTTATAGCGATGCACACCCTTCTCATCGAAAGCTAGCGCCGTAATGGAATTTGAAACAAAACTTTTTTAGAGGCCATCCATAATATTTTTATATTCGTCATGCGTCGACGTAGACCAATCGATAGGCGGTAGAACTGACGTCACTTTTGACAGCCCCTTCTAGTGGACATATGGCTGAACTACCGGCTGTATTACAGGCATCTTCATTAACGGCCATCCTTAATGACGTCACTCTGCGAGCTGCAACCCGTCATACATGTGTTTCTGAAAATCAAACATAAATCAAAACCAATAAATAAAAAAACAAATTAAATGTTAATTACTAAATTTAGCCTAATGCCTCATTTAGAAATTATTATCAAACATATATTTATCTTAAAAATAAAATAATACAAATCAGATAAAAATATTCCATACAGCTAACAGAAACATTTTCACGAACTAATCTAAAGGGCATCTCACAATATTACTCTTTGTACCTAAAAAACAATGCATTATAATTAGAAAAACTAAGATATTAAACTAATTTGCAGTTATTTAATACATAAAATAAAAGCACATGTTACTCACATTAATGTTTAATTCCCAAGGCTGTTGTACAAAACAGTATAATAACTTAAATCTTTACGTTTCATGTTCTTTCCATATCGATTAGAATACCTTCCTTCCACATTGCCATTCATCAAGAGCTAATATTAGTAAGAATGTATTATAACATCTCATTAGTATTGTATTCAGTATGTAACGTTTAATAAGTAACCAATTATTATTTGTTTAAACAATCCATCCACTAGATTGGGTTGAAATGCTACCTAAATCAAATCGCAGGTCTGTAGTCGGTAGACAATTTATTATGGTAAATACCCTACAATAAAACTACTTATTATCATCTGCAGAAATATATCATAAACATTGCATACCCTTTGTTATTTTGCTGGAAGTCCAAAGTTCCTTAAATTATTCAAATTAATCTTCTCAGTTATACATTGAAGTGCAGCGGACAAATCAATTCGTACATGTAGGACTTAGGTTACATGCTCTTACACAGAAGTCACCCTTAATGATTCTTTGGCCATTTAGTACACTAAAACTATGGATATTACACTACATAAAATAATTTATAATAAATTATTCCAACAAATTTGAAGTATTAACATATCAATAACAAACCGAAGACATCTTGAATTTATGCGCATTCTAATTTTTTAGGTACACTCAAAAGAGAAAATTTTTATCTAATTAATCGTTCTACGGATGTTGGCACTTTACTTGATTGCCGAGTTAAATAAAACGGTATAAAACTTGTTGTTTAATTATAATAATTTAGAATCTACTTTTTATATGTAACAATTTCGACGCTAAATAATATAATCTAATTAATTTACTGATGGTTGTCTCCAATTGAACACATACAGAAGGTTAAAACTAATATTGAAGTAAATTTAGAAAAGTAATTTTGTTTATAACGTTATGGGACAGTTTATCTGTAATTATAGCATTGTAATGTTCTAAGAGGGTTGTTTAACATTAATAAAGTTTGATACTGGTTAACTTAATGTTAAACAACCCTCTTAGTAGATTACAGTGTTATAATACAGGTAAACTTCTTCATAACGTTACAAACAAAATTAATTTTCCAATTTTACTTAGTATTAGTTTTAACCTTCTGTATATCTTCAATTGGAGACAACTGTCAATGTATCAGTAAATTATACAAAAAAACACTCATTGCAGATTAAAATTATTTATTAAAAAACATTAAAACTAATCATTTTGCATCTGAGAACTTTAGGCTTTCATGGTCAAACTCTAATCAAAGCAATTAGGCCACAAAATAAAACAAATAGAAAAAATAATTATAATATACACATCCCGACAAGAGGCAAAACTGAAATATTTTCAATCGGTTGCCAAATCTGCAAAATACATTCTGAAGCTGAAATTTTATATATTCCCAAATTTAGATATCCTAAATACATGAGAAATACTTCGCAAGCTCAAAAAAGTTTGATAATAAAAGATTTATTAAGCTTTGAAAATATTTCTCAAAATGCCTACTTCTACTTTATGAAAACTAAAACTACTCTAATCTGAGATTAAAACAGACCTGGTTACGGTTCTGTTGCATAAATAAAGAATTATTAAATAAAGTTTGATCCTTTTATCCACTTCTTTTAATCATTTTACAGCATCTGATAAATTTCCATAACCTCGAATCAACTTAACGGGTGTTTCAAAGCACATAAAGACCTCAAATTTTATATCTCACTTGAAATTGTAATCCTTTAGTACGTTTTAAAAGATCCTTCGCCTTGCTCTAAAATAAAAGTACTTTACTCATATGGTCAAAATCAAAGTGTTACCGCAAGCTCTAACACACTCTAAATCATATTATAAAATTTTTAATGAGTTCTGAAACAGATTTGATATTTGTGGATATGTATATATACACATTCTGCTGCCTTTGGGAGACCCCAGTTCCAACTCTTATGTCATTTCGAAGCAGATGGACTGCACACCTAAAATTAAAGAAAATTCCCTTTAACTAATGGATCCAATTATTAATAATTATTGCTTCGTATTAATAGCAATGTGCTTGGCTTTATAAATAAATAAAGGTTGTATATACTAACTCGATAAGTAATTTTCTTCCATAGAATGGGGTGTATCGACAGAACTAGATAGGGAACCCACATAACCGTTCTACAATAGAAAACACTGTAAAACTACTTATTATCAACTGCAGAAATATATCATAAACATTACACACCCTTTGTTATTTTGCTGGAAGTCCAAAGTTTCTTAAATTATTGAAATTAATCTTCTCAGTTTTACATTGAAGTGCAACCGACATATCAATTCTTTCATGTAGGACTTAGGTTACATGCTCTTACACAGAAGTCACACTTAATGATTCTTTAAATCTTCAATTGGAGACAACTATCAGTATCAGTAAATTAATTAAACTATATTATTTAGCGTCGAAATTGTTACATCTAAAAAGTAAGATCTAAATTATTTAACTCGGCACTCAAGTAAAGTGTCAACATCCGTAGACGATTAATACGATAGAAAATTTTTCTCTTTTGAGTGTACCTAATAAAAATTGAATGGCGCTTAAATTCAAGATGTCTTCGGTTTGTTATTGTTATGTTAATACTTCAAATTTGTTAGTATAATATATTATTAATTTATTTGAGGTGGTGTAATATCAATAGTTTTTAGTTGACTAAATGACCGAAGGAACATGAAGGGTGACTTCTGTATAAGAGCATGTAACCTAAGTCCTACATGTACGAATTCATATGTCTGCTGCACTTCAATGTAAAACTGAGAAGATTAATTTCAATAATTTAAGGAACTTTGGACTTCCAGCAAAATAACAAAGGGTAAGTAATGTTTATGATATATTTCTGCAGATGATAATAAGTAGTTTTATTGTAGGGTGTTTACCATAATAAATTGTCTACCGACTACAGACCCGAGATTTGATTTAGATAGCATTTCAACCCAATCTAGTGGATGGATTGTTTAAACAAATAATAATTGGTTACTTATTAAACGTTACATACTGAATACAATACTAATGAGATGTTATAATACATTCTTACGAATATTAGCTTTCGATGAATGGAAATGTGGAATGGATGTATTCTAATCAACATGGAAACATCTTATTTATACTGTTTTAAACAACAGCTGTAATGTGCTAAGGTAAGAATAACCATTATAAAGTAATTAAATGTTGCTGAAAGTTTTATAATTATCATGTAAGTGCCGCAAGTTGTTCATATATGCCTTTTGCGTTCATTTTTCTTGATTAGATGTTAAAATAATATAGAATCATGATTATTATTACAAGTGATAGGTATTAGTATATTTGTTGTGGTTTATAATAATTTATTTTAGGTCTGGAGCGTAGAATAAACCGTATTGAGAGGATATAATACCGACATTGTTACAAATTATTAGCCCTCGACGAATGGCAATGTGGAAGGAAGGTATTCTAATCGATATGGAAAGAACATGAAACGTAAAGATTTAAGTTATTATACTATTCATGTGAACTTCTGGATAACCCATTAATAACAAATCGTGTTTTATTGTTGTGGCTTCGAAGAGGCTACTGAATTTGAAAATTGGTCAGCTATGAGCTGTTATAATTGTTTTCTATTGAGTGTTATGCTCTTAACAAAATAAAGTGAGTTTTCGTTATCGATGTTAATTGTTTGTTTATAATGGAAATTTACTAATAAACTTATCTGTGTTGGATAATCATGTTTGTGATCTGCACGAGATTCTTTAAATTTTAAAAAAATACCGTCCCCTCCCAATTTTTTAAAATTAACAATCGCATACTAAAATTTATTATTGCAACAGTTAATAAAATCTTATCGAAGTATAATACGTGCATAAGTTATAAATATTTTAATTTAGTTTTGCATTCATAGTGCGTTCATTTAAATCAAAAATTTTAAACTAAAAGTAATTTAATTTATAATTCAAAATAGTGTTTTATCTGTTTTTAAAAAAATTCTTCGTGTAAATTACAAAATTCTAAGAACTCTCATCTAATGCCGAGGGAAATTACTACATAAAAACTTAAATAAAACTATAAACTTGTTTGTACTTAATATAACGATGCATGGATTAAATTTGCAATTTCCCTAGTATATAGGCAAGCTTTGCAACTTTGTGAAAAGCCATTTTTTGAAATAGGGCTTCGGGCTTTGGGCAGAAGGACTATCCATTCTCAGCCATAAATTTAGTTAGAGCTTTGGTAACCAAAATAACATATCCTTTCCTTTTATAATCGTGAAGAGTATGTAACACAGCCAATCCTAATGGGGTCCATAAAACCCAAGCGACTAACATTTGATTGCTTTTAAGAAAAATCCCAAAACCGCCTCCTAAATCTATAATTGTTGATATATAATTTTATGAGTCCATAAAGAATTAATCATTTTAGCATCCCCTGTGCTTAGTTCTTTTATAAATACTTCTGGCGGACAACTGAAATGTTAGTTTTATGTATGATTTTATAAATTATATCTTTTAATACTTTAAGGCGAATTTTAAGGCCTTCTCCTTTGTAATTGAGCACACATTTGCTATATAAGTTGTAACATCTATGTCTTTAAATAAAGGTTTTACTGCTTTTAAAATAAAAGAATAACGAGCTTCGTGGATAGCATATAAGACAACATCTCAAGCCAATCTATATTAGTTGTGTTTTGTAAAGCCTCACATAATTGTACACAATTCTCTTCAAAGGTATACATTAAAAACTCATAACAGGCATACTAAAAATAATATAATGTAGTTAACACATTAATGTAACCAAACATTTAAGAGCTCTGTTCTTTTTATAAGTAAATGATATAGTAAATTCGTCCACCAATAAATTTAAAATAAAGCTTTTTAGACATATCCTCAAAAGCCTGATTATTTTCTAAATCGCTGCAAAAGAATTGTAGTCAGTCTCTGCAAATATTTTTAATAAAACTCCCAGGTTCTTTTCCTTTGTATGCATCACAGCTTCGTAAAAGTATTTCATAATATATAATAAAGTAATCTATCATTCCCATACAAAACAACTTTGGCCTCCATTTAATTATATTAAAATTCTAAGTATTCTTGAGAACCGTTAAACCTCAAAGGTGAACGATTCTTGATTGTGATTGAGTGCTCTTCATTCAGATTCCTTGTGTACTAATCTGATGATGGACTAAATCATTAAGCATAAGATTTGTGGTGTATACATTAAGCTCGATTCTTCACATAAAAATAAATCGGAGTGCTTATTTTAATCCTTCATCAGCCCTCATATGTTGAAAATGATTAAAGTACAAGATCTCCTAATTACGCCTTCAATTGCTGATTCATTAATTGAATATAAACCCAATCCTTGCTTTGAATTAATCCTGTTCCTTTGAAAGTCCACATATAATTGTCCTCAAATCCCTTTTAGTTGAATTCGTATAATAGAACTAAAAATTATATATTTAAATCCAATTTTGGGAATAATAGATAAATTGCAAACCTTACACAAGTATTTATACTTAATAAATCTTATTAATAACATCAAATTAAGCATAAACCAATGTTTACTAATATTTCACAGATGCACTAGGTATCAATATTGTTATATAGTTGGGCATTAAACATACAGTAGTAGTGTGACATTTGTTCAATGGCTGCGTTGAAATCGCTAAATTCAATTAAATTTCCAATTTGCCTAGTATATAGGCAACCTTTGCAACTTTTTCTTAAATAGAGCTTCAGTTGCTGTTATTCTCAAACATTCGGGCAGAAGGAACGTATCCATTCTCAGCCATAAATTTAGATAGAACTTTGGTAATCAAAATACCATATCTTTTCCTTTTATAATCGTGATGAGTAATGTAACAGCCAATTACAATGAGTTCTATAAAACCTGAGACTAACATTTGATTGCTTTTAAAAAAAATCCCAAAACCGCCTCCTAAATTTATAATTGTCCATATATAATTTTCTTAGCCTTCAAATTTATAGGTCCATAAAGAATTAATTATTTTATCAAACCCCGGTGCTTAGTTTCTTTATAAATACTTCTGGCGGACAACTGAAATGTTAGTCTTATGTATGATTTTTATAAATTATATCTGTTAATACTTTAGGTCAAATTTTAAGGCTTTCTCATTTTTAATTAACCACACATTTGCTATATAAGTTGTAACATCTGTCTTTAAATAAAGGTTTTACTGTTTTTAAAATAGAAGGATAATGAGCTTCGTGGATGACATATAAGACATCTCGAGTCCAATCCATATTAGGTCTTCTGTAAAGCCTCACATAATTGTACAGAAGTCTTTTCAAAGGTATACATTAAAATGTCATAACAGGCATACTAAAAATAATATAATGTAGTTAACACATTAATGTAACCAAACATTTAAGAGCTCTGTTCTTTTTATAAGTAAATGATATAGTAAATACGTCCACCAATAAATTTAAAATAAAGCTTTTTAGACATATCCTCAAAAGCCTGATTATTTTCTAAATCCCTGCAAAAGAATTGTAGTCAGTCTCTGCAAATATTTTTAATAAAACTCCCAGGTTCTTTTCCTTTGTATGCATCACAGCTTCGTAAAAGTATTTCATAATATATAATAAAGTAATCTATCATTCCCATACAAAACAACTTTGGCCTCCATTTAATTATATTAAAATTCTAAGTATTCTTGAGAACCGTTAAACCTCAAAGGTGTACGATTCTTGATTGTGATTGAGTGCTCTTCATTCAGATTCCTTGTGTACTAATCTGATGATGGACTAAATCATTAAGCATAAGATTTGTGGTGTATACATTAAGCTCGATTCTTCACATAAAAATAAATCGGAGTGCTTATTTTAATCCTTCATCAGCCCTCATATGTTGAAAATGATTAAAGTACAAGATCTCCTAATTACACCTTCAATTGCTGATTCATTAATTGAATATAAACCCAATCCTTGCTTTGAATTAATCCTGTTCCTTTGAAAGTCCACATATAATTGTCGTCAGATCCCTTTTAGTTGAATTCGTATAATAGAACTAAAAATTATATATTTAAATCCAATTTTGGGAATAATAGATAAATTGCAAACCTTACACAAGTATTTATACTTAATAAATCTTATTAATAACATCAAATTAACCATAAACCAATGTTTACTAATATTTCACAGATGCACTAGGTATCAATATTGTTATATAGTTGGGCATTAAACATACAGTAGTAGTGTGACATTTGTTCAATGGCTGCGTTAAAATCGCTAAATTTAATTAAATTTCCAATTTGCCTAGTATATAGGCAACCTTTGCAACTTTTTCTTAAATAGAGCTTCAGTTGCTGTTATTCTCAAACATTCGGGCAGAAGGAACGTATCCATTCTCAGCCATAAATTTAGATAGAACTTTGGTAATCAAAATACCATATCTTTTCCTTTTATAATCGTGATGAGTAATGTAACAGCCAATTACAATGAGTTCTATAAAACCTGAGACTAACATTTGATTGCTTTTAAAAAAAATCCCAAGCCGCCTCCTAAATTTATAATTGTCCATATATAATTTTCTTAGCCTTCAAAGTTATAGGTCCATAAAGAATTAATCATTTTATCAAACCCCGGTGCTTAGTTTCTTTATAAATACTTCTGGCGGACAACTGAAATGTTAGTCTTATGTATGATTTTTATAAATTATATCTGTTAATACTTTAGGTCAAATTTTAAGGCTTTCTCGTTTTTAATTAACCACACATTTGCTATATAAGTTGTAACATCTGTCTTTAAATAAAGGTTTTACTGTTTTTAAAAAAGAAGGATAATGAGCTTCGTGGATGACATATAAGACATCTCGAGTCCAATCTATATTAGGTCTTCTGTAAAGCCTCACATAATTGTACAGAAGTCTCTTCAAAGGTATACATTAAAATGTCATAACAGGCATACTAAAAATAATATAATGTAGTTAACACATTAATGTAAGCAAACATTTAAGAACTATGTTCTTTTTATAAGTAAATGATATAGTAAATACGTTCACCAATAAATTTAAAATAAAGCTTTCTAGACATGTCCTCAAAAGGCTGATTATTTCTAAATCGCTGCAAAAGGATTGTAGTCAGTCTCTGCACATATTTTTGATAAAACTCCCAGGTTCTTTTCCTTTGTATGCATCACAACTTCATAAAAGTGTTCCATAATATATAATAAAGTAATCTATCATTCTCATACAAGAAAACTTTGGCCTCCATTCAATTGTATTAAAATTCTAAGTATTCTTGAGAACTGTTAAACCTCAAGGGTGAATGATTATTATTGATTGTGATGCAAGTGCTCTTCATTCAGATTCCTTGTGTAGTAATCTGATGCTGGACTAAATCATTAAGCCTAACATTGGTGGTGTATAAATTAAGCTCGATTCTGTACACTGGCTTTGTATTTTGTAGAAACTCTTGTGCGTTTGTTCCAAGAGAAATTAACAGCGTATGATTTAGGTTTCATTTCTTTTGGTGTGGGATCCTCTTGTAAAAACCACGATCAGCCACTCTTCTCACAAAAAGCAATTGCATTCTCTTTATTTGTAAAGTCCAATTGCATATTTGAAAGTGGGTCACCTCTAAATTAACACAATTAGTCTTCAATACTTTTCTTAATAGAGGTCTTACGTGGAGCTCCATCCCATTAAGGGATTCTCCCATCGTTCCTTCGTTTCAAATTCCATTTGTCATTGTCCTACGTTATCGGTTTGACTTTGCATTGCATTCTTAACAGGCTTAAAAATGCGCACTCTCCTATTCTAGATGTGCTCTTCTGGTACCCCAGTAACCGTTGATATGTCACTCTAACAAATTATTAATGAATTACGGGCCAAAATACAAAAGTACACACTGACAACATGTTCTACAGTTATGTATTCTCCTTTTTACTTAATCTGTGCTATTTCCTCTGGGGTAAATAGTGCTAGTTCCTTTTTAATTAAAGAGGCCTCCTTTAGTTTAGCAGCTTTATTGAGATCTTCTGCATAACCTGGAAGAGCCGTCCAAATACCAGCATACAAACTTCAAAGTAAAAGTTCCATTAATAAAGCATAGGATTATAGTTTTAAGGCACTTACGTTTTTAAATAAGAAGGTGAAACTAATTTTGATCGTAGAATAATAGAAACCATTTTAATCACAATAGAAATTACATAAATCCAATAAAAAGATGAGGTTATATTGTGAAGGGCAATCGATCCGATGACAGCGCCCTCAAACAACCACGTCCCAAGCTAAACCAATTCAAATTACTTTGAAGACTTGATTAACTTTAGTTTCAATAAAATGATAATTCAAAGTACTCTTAAAGTATTTAAAATATGCGAATTTTATAATTCACATTAACCAGCGGGGTTTGGTGGTTGAGCACCGATTCCTTTCCTGTTCATCCTACAAGTATGTTTTTCTAATATTTTCGCAGCTCCTGTAATTCCATCTTCGTCTTTCGACGACCACATTATTTCAGCTGTGGCACTGGCTCTGGGCCAGATTCTAGATTCCAAATTGTATTCGTTTACCACTTCAGCCCACGTGCAAGCTTCGCCCCCTAAAATTAATTTCTTTTGGTCATCGGACCCGGTGAAATCGTAACGATCGCAATTGTAATACTTCGTCCAATCGCCCCCCGTTTTTAAATGGTCCAGATACCAACAAGAGGAGAGAAGAGCTGGAAAATTTTGTCGAGTTACCTAAGCAAAACTTCCATCATTAAAAAGATCTCAAAATTAAATTTTGTTAAATTACAGAAGCCATTGTGCTCTCCCAATAACCTTTCCAAACGTGTACAAGAGTATTGGGTGGTAGTTTCACTTCATTCGTAAACACTTCCTCCCACACAACCGATTTATGTTTGAGTTTATCAATAATGTTGATGAAGTTTTGTATGTAATAATCTTCTAATTTGCTATAAGTTGTAATGTTGTGTTTTTTCATAAAGGCATTAATATTAGGGTTGTTTTTGCTAAAATAAAGGCCAGTAGCTTAAGAACTATCGAAGGAAACCAATTCCCACTCACCAACAAATCAAAATCAAAAAATCAACAAATCAAAATAAACTTCATCGCCACCCAAATGTGTATATTTATCAGGAAAAACGGCGATAATTTCCTCAAAGAAATTCTCTAAAAACGTATATGTAAAATTTTTTGTAGCAACCATAGATCCAAATTCGGACCACAAAATTAGCTTTTTAGAAATTTCAAAACGCCAAAATTGTTATAAATAAAAGTGCATAGAGGAGGTCTTAAATAAAATCAACGACGAAATTCAAAACAATTAACTTTTGATTTCAAATTTGGAAAAATAATAAACAGCCACGGCAAAAATTAAAAGTATTAAAGACACATTGTCAAGCATGAAGAAAAAATATTAATTAAATATGTAAATACAAAGCAATAAACATTATAAAAAAAATAAGGTACAAATTGAATAAACAGTGTGGAGTCTTAAAACTGCAAATCTAGTCAAGTACAATTATAAACTGTTTTAATGGTTGTATGAATAACATTTGCAAAAAAAATTAATTAAAATGCGAAATAAAACAAAGATTATAAATGTCATCGACAAAACCCAACAAACAATACAGTACTTAATATTGAAACAGGGTTTTTTCGGATTTTGCAATAAAAAATTATGAACTACTAATTTCAAAGCTTTAAACGTTTTAATTTTGAAAAAAAAATAAAGTTTACGATGATCCTAACAACTCTTTTGCCAGAATGGCGCAATTACGATGCCCCTCGCTATCGGCGATTCACTAACACTCCTCGTCAACCCGAAACCCGTTCAAATTCTGGAAAATTAAATGCATAGCTAATTCCCGAAGTTAAATGTTTTAAGGCTCTAAGGACACATCAGAAACAACAGCTGCAAGAGACAAATTCAAAAAACTTACCGGAACTGAAGATTCCAATCCTCTTCTCCCACGCTGGACGAACCTACCCTGATGTCCTTTATATTAAAGATGACTTCGCAATGTGGGGTTGGAACTAACCACTATTGCAATCCTTCTCTTCGTCTACTTCTGGACCTCTGGACCATCAGCTTCAATCGACACTCTCAAACTTCTCTACTTGCAAAGACCACTTTTTAAACAACGCGCGCTTTAGTGACTTAAGGGACAAAAAACTACTTTATTTAAAACTGGGAGGGCACACTCGGTTAAAAGACTACGGAATCAAATTCGAATTTCGCGCACACACTGACGACGAAACTAATGGACAGCCCTGCACACTCGCGACGATTTTTCACGAAAAAAAGGGCACGCGGGCCTTTCCGACCCGAAAGAAAAAAGGCCAGATTTTGTTGACAAAATAATTTCGACACTGTGCATTCCAAGATTAATCTTGGTAGCATTCCGGTTACCAAGTATTCGGTACCACCTGTATCTGCAAATAAAAGAAAAACAAACTTAAGAACTATAGCAAAAAACACAATTAACATTCTAAAATTAATTCAAACAAAACCACGCCAATTTTGACAAAGAAGTAAATCGCAAAGAAGTGGTATTAGAAATGTCCCCTTACCTAAACCTAATAACTACCACCCTTCTTGGCCAATAATTTAATAATTATTAATTAAAAAGATTGAAAAACATAATTCACTTATATTTATTATTAATTGTAATTTAAGTTTAACTAGATTATGAAAATATGTTTAAGTTATTCGTTGCTTTTGTTATTGTGTTTAGCTGTTATAGTTGAAAAGCAATGAAACTTTTTAAATTTAATCTGTTTCATAATTAAGTAATAGTGTTAAAAATTCAATAAATTTATAAAGAAAACAAAGTACATTATAAAATTAAAATATATGTATATACATATATGTATATACTTTTATTTCTCAAAATGTAAAAATTGATTTGTTTAAAGTTTCAAATGTATTGAGTTCAACTAGTAATAGTTTTCAATAAACCCTTGCAGACTATTTTAATAACTATCTCTTCATAAATTCAGAATTTTAAAATGCATCCACAATTATTTATTAAAGTTAATGATCGTTAAAATATTGGCAGATCATCAAGTATAATTTAACACTATACTGTATTATAGAAAACAATTTAACAATATTTTTGCCCCCATTTAATTCGAAAATTTACACTTTGAAAGTTTGAAGCATGTTTTTCTTCTAAATTTAACAACAGAGTCCTATCGATATTTTTGACTCTTGCACTCTTATAAAGGAGCTATCATAATCCGAAAAGAATTTTGAAAATACCTGCATAAATAACAAAGCTTCTAACGTTCATAGTAGAAATTAAAAAAAAAAGTCTTCGATCCCGAAACACAGATTATAAATAATACGGATCCCTCAAAATAAATTAAAAATCTTACCTTAAAAGCCAATGTTCTTAATCGGAAGATGGTGTCTGGGAAAGCAGCCCAAAAGAAAATGAAGGAAGAAAAGGCACTCACGTTGAAAATATTTACTTCCTTTTAAAATGCAATTCTGAAAACATAAAATATTAGTTATTTATGTAAAGCTTAAATTAAATAAGTATATTAATAAAATCTATAACGAATATGAAGCAAATTAATAACTTTCAAACAAACCGCTTAGATATAATTAAGAAACATAATGAATTAACAATTATCTTAGTTTAAAAGTTGAAAATCTAATTTCTCAACTACAATTCTTATCTCTTTAAATTATACCACACGTTAATTGCAATGGGTAATTGCATTTTAGAAGTTTTTAAGTAAATTAATAATCATACAAACAACTTATTAAGAAAGGCTCTTCAGTTGGAGTAATATGAAATGAAAAATAAAACGCAATACCTTACAAATAAATAAAACATCGCATTGGACATTTTTATCAAAGAAGCACACTAACTATTTAATTACAAATAAAACGATTATGATTTAACCAATTATACTGTAATATTAACACAACATTAACAAGTTTTAAATCACAGGAGTAAAAGGACTAATATTTTTTTAACGAATCTAATTACTCCAAATTGAAGTTATTAAACGTATATTTATAAATAACAGGATTATAAATGAGTAAGGATTTAAAAAAAAACCTTCCACCACAATTTTTGGATTGAATGCAATTTAAATTGAAACATAATTACCAAGAATTTAAATAAAGTCCTTTAATACCATAAAAATTTTCTGCCACATCATTATAAATCCTTCGTGTGGAGTAGAGCAATACTATAACTTGGAAATTTACAAATAATTCCGTTCTCAAAGATCTCAAGCACTCTGCAAATAAAATACTAAATTTAAAGAAATCCTTCGATAAAAACCTAAACAAGCAATCAACTCACAATTTACTTTTAAAAGACATTCTCCTCCAAATTGTTGTAACTTTACAGGACTCCAATTATCACAAATCTATTAAATATTTAACTAGCGATCCTAAAACAAAATAATAAAAATGATATAAAACATTCACCATAATTTCTAAATCGAAGACAATTTAAATTAAAACATAATTACCAATAACTAAAATAATATCCTTTAGTTCCATCGATTATGCTGCCACATCATTGAATATCCTTCTTTGGGAGTAGATGAATCCTGCAACTTGGAAATCTTCAAATACTTCAGTTCCCAAAGATCTCAAGCACTCTGTAAATAAAATTCTAAATGTAAAGCTATCGTTCCATAAAAAAACTAAACAAGCAATAAACTCACAATTTACTTTTAAAGGACATTCTCCTCCAAATTGTTGTAACGTTACAGGACTCAATTTTCACAAATCTATTAAATATTTAATTAGCGATCCTAAAACAAAATAATAAATTAATAAGCACGAATTAAACATTTGCCACAATTTCTAAATTAAACACAATTTAAATTGAAACATAATTACCAATAACTATAATAATATCCTTTAATTCCATCGATTATGCTGCCACATTATTGAATATCCTTCTTGGGAAGTAGATGAATCCTGCAACTTGGAAATCTTCAATTATTTCACTTCCCAAAGATCTCGAGTACTCTTTAAATAAAATTCTAAATGTAAAGCCATCCTTCCATAAAAAACTAAACAAGCAATGAACTTACAATTTACTTTTAAAGGACATTCTCCTCCAAATTGTTAGAACATTACAGGACACCAATTTTCACAAATCTATTAAATATTCAATTAGCGACCCTAAAACAAAATAATAAATTAATAAGCACAAATTAAACATTCACCACAATTTCTAAATTAAACACAATTTAAAATGAAACATAATTACCAATAACTATAATAATTTCCTTTAATTCTATCGCTTATGCTGCTAACATCATTGAATATCCTTCTTTGGGAGTAGATGTATCCTGCAACTTGGGAATTTTCAAATGCTTCAATTCCCAAAGATCTCGAGTACTCTACAAAAAAAAAACTAAATTAAAATCAATCTTCATAACACTAAGTAAGAAATACATTCATAATTCCCTTAAATGTCAAACTCTTTTCCGAATTCTTTTAAATTTAAAATTTTCACAATACACCTATCCCCCGATTTACACGGTAGATACGTTCCTGAGAAAAACGTGTAAATCGAAAATTAAAAATTTTCAAGACAAAACCGTGTAAATCGAAAAGCTTGCAGAAAATGCATAATTTTGCTATTTAACAGTTGTGATTTATTTCAATATTTTTAGGTGTACACAGAAATAAAAATAAAATGCAATGACAGGTTAAAATATGTTATATATTACGGAAACACTGTTTTTTTATTTAATTACAATACATTAAACAGAAGAACAAAAAATAAAACCAAAGGTGTTTTATTATCCTTCATCACTGTCAGAAATTACTCTCATTCTTTTTTTCCGAATCGAAGGTTCGAATTCACTTTCATCACTCGAATTTATTTGTGCCGATTCGATGTTTGAAGCAGAAATATTTACATTATGAGAGATGGTAATACAATTTTCCGTAGATAAAACTTTAATTTTATGCGAAGAAATACAGACACAGTGTGCGTGTGCAGCAAGTCAGCACATAAGCTCGGGATTCCCCGGGAGATGTGTACACAGCGCACGTGTTCAATCACAGTAGCATTTCGTAGAGTGCGATAAAAACAAAAAAAAACTTATTTGGAAAACCGTGTAAAAGCGAAAACGTGTAAAACAAGTACCGTGTAAATCGGGGGATAGGTGTACTATTAAATATCCAATTTGTCGAGTACAGAATGATAACCTTGTAAATAAGGCAAGGTGAAAAGACCAAGTGGGGACTGAGATTGCAGAAGATGACGTGTAAATTGGAGATTCTATTTCTAACATTGAATAAGTGTAGTTCAAAGAATAAAGTTTAAATATACAGTCCATTTTTCAATCAATCCAAAACACAATTAATGTTCCTAAAATAGTTAAGTTAAATTTCTTAAAGTAAGTCCGTAAAAACTAAATACCCTTAAACCCCATAGTTTAAAGCAAGAATTCTTTGATATTCATGTTTATGTATTGTTACATGTTAATACAAAAATGAAAAAATGATACAAAAACAAAATTAGATGTAACGAATACTTTTAAAAAAGATACAAAATCACAAGAATCAGCACAGATCAAAGAGTATTTTCCCTACTATCCTCTAACAGAAAGATTTGTCCATTTGAAAAAAAATTTTAAAAATGATTGATTTAAATGTTTAAAGAATTTTCTATGGCCCCAAATGAATAGCCAGAATTCTTTAACACTCCTCACCAAAATTTTAGGAAATTAAATAAATTAAAAAATTACACTTCTAGTTTAAAGAAGATCTTGAACGCTCATTTTTACATGTTAAAAAGACAGGATTCAAATTCAAAATTCTTGTTAAAGATACATGTAAAATGGATAAACAATTTAATTTTTCGAAATTAAGGGTTAAGTTTTAAATAAATTTTTAACACAAAATTTTACGTTAAACAACTTAAAAACTTAATTTTGAAAAGATTTAAAACTATTTAGATTTTCAGGAAAATTGCCAGAGTATTTTATGCTTGGATAGGTCTAAAATTTCAATAATCCTAAATTTGAAATTCTTTCTAAAAACGGTTCGTCACAGCTTATTTTAATATTCATTTAAATTACACTTTGAAATAACTTCTTTCTATAGATAATGCAAATCTCTAAAATGTTAATTTTCAGAATTAAGGGTTGAATTTTAAATAAATTTGAATTTACGTTAAAATAAGTCTCTATAATAATTTAATTGTTCTATAAAGGATTAAACTATTTTTCAAAATATGTATTTAAATTTGGAAAGTGAGAAATTAATAATAATATTTTTTTATCGTTGGGTTACTTTGTTAATAAATTTTGAAATTAAAGAAAGATTTGTTTAACGTTAAACTAAGTCTCTATAATAATTTAATTGTTCTATAAAGGGTAAACTATTTTTCTAATGTATTCAAATGGAAATGTAGAAATTATTATAATATATTGTTTTTATCTGTTAGGGTGGTTGCTTTGTTAATAAATTGTTGAAATTAACCAGAAAGATTTGTTTAACGTTAAACTAAGTCTCTATAATAATTTAATTGTTCTATAAAGGGTAAACTATTTTTCTAATGTATTCAAATGGAAATGTAGAAATTATTATAATATATTGTTTTTATCTGTTAGGGTGGTTGCTTTGTTAATAAATTGTTGAAATTAACCAGAAAGATTTGTTTAACGTTAAACTAAGTCTCTATAATAATTTAATTGTTCTATAAAGGGTAAACTATTTTTTCTAATGTATTCAAATGGAAATGTAGAAATTATTATAATATATTGTTTTTATCTGTTAGGGGTGGTTGCTTTGTTAATAAATTGTTGAAATTAACCAGAAAGATTTGTTTAACGTTAAACTAAGTCTTTATAATAATTTCATTGTTCTATAAAGGGGTAAACTATTTTTTCTAATGTATTCAAATGGAAATGTAGAAATTATTATAATATATTGTTTTTATCTGTTAGGGGTGGTTGCTTTGTCAATAAATTGTTGAAATTAACCAGAAAGATTTGTTTAACGTTAAACTAAGTCTCTATAATAATTCAATTGTTCTATAAAAGGGTAAACTATTTTTTCTAATGTATTCAAATGAAAATGTAGAAATTATTATAATATATCGTTTCTATCTGATAGGGGTGGTTGCTTTGTTAATAAATTGTTGAAATTAACCAGAAAGATTTGTTTAACGTTAAACTAAGTCTCTATAATAATTTAATTGTTCTATAAAGGGGTAAACTATTTTTTCTAATGTATTCAAATGGAAATGTAGAAATTCTTATAATATATTGTTTTTATCTGTTAGGGGTGGTTGCTTTGTTAATAAATTGTTGAAATTAACCAGAAAGCTATCCTTCCATAAAAAACTAAACAAGCAATGAACTTACATTTTACTTTTAAAGGTCATTTTCCTTTAAATTGTTATAACATTACAGGACACCAATTTTCACAAATCTATTAAATATTCAATTAGCGACCCTAAAACAAAATAATAAATTAATAAATTAATAAGAATGAAATAAAACATCTACCACAATTTCTAAATCGAAGACAATTTAAATTGAAACATAATTACCAATAACTAAAATAATATCCTTTAATTCCATCGATTATGCTGCCACATCATTGAATATCCTTCTTTGGAAGTAGATGAATCCTGCAACTTGGAAATCTTCAAATGCTTCAGTTCCGAAAGATCTCAAGCACTCTGTAAATACAATTCTAAATGTAAAGCTATCCTTCCATAAAAAACTAAACAAGCAATGAACTTACATTTTACTTTTAAAGGTCATTTTCCTTTAAATTGTTATATTAAATATTCAATTAGCGACCCTAAAACAAAATAATAAATTAATAAGCACGAAATAAAACATAGACCACAATTTCTAAATTAAACACAATTACCCATAACTATAATAATATCCTTTAATTCTATTGCTTATGCTACTACATCATTGAATATCCTTTTTTGGGAGTAGATGTATCCTGCAACTTGGAAATTTTCAAATACTTTAGTTCCCAAAGATCTCGAGTACTCTACAAATAAAATACTAAATTAAAACCAATCTTCATAACCCTAAGAAAGAAATAAATTCATAATTACCCTTAAATGTGAAACTCTTTTTCAAATTCTTATAACTTTAAAATTTTTCACAATACTATTAAATATCCAATTAATGTTTCTAAAATAGTTAACGGTTTTTAAGTAAAATTTCTTAAAGTAAGTCCGTAAAAACTAAACACCCTTAAACCCAATAGTTTAAAGCAATAATCCCTTGACATACATGTGTATTGTTACTACATGTTAATACAAAAATGAAAGAATGATACAAAGACAAAATTCGATTTAACAAATATTTTAAAAAAGATACAAAATCACAAGGATCAGTACAGATCAAAGAGTATTTTCCCCTGCTATCCCTCTAACACAAAAATTTTCGTCAATTTGAACAAACAAAAAACAATTTTAGAAAATGGATTTGATTTAAATTTTTACAGGATGTTTCTATGGACCCCAAACCGACATAGCTCCCCCTTCAACCGTCAAAAATTTCGAGAAAACTAAATAAATTAAAAAAATTACACTTCAACTCACAAAAACAATTGTAGAGCCCTTATTTTCGATCCGATCATTAAAAACGACCCGGATTCGGAATTCTGAGGATTTTTTCTACAAGATATGTTCTAAATCGGAACAGAGCGTAATGTTAATTTTATGAGTAATTAAAGGTTGAAGTTTTAAATAAATTTTTGTAGCACAACATTTTACGTTAAAAAATTGTAACGCCGTTATTTGTAGACGGATCTTTAAAAACTGTATAGATTCGGATTCGTCGGACTTTTTCGCTTTGGATAGGCTTAAAAATCCGTAGGCGTCCTATTTGAAATTTTCGAGAAAAACGGATTCAAAGAGTCTAGTTTGTAATTAATTTTTTCTAAATTTTTACTTTGAAAAATCGTTGGCCCGTTATTTGTGAACAGATCTCTAAAAACTTTTTAAATTTCAAAAAGCTCGTTTATCGAAGAGTAAGATCGGCCAAAAAAATCAATAGTGCCCAATGTTGAGTCTAAAAAAAAAACGCGTTTTTGAAAATATCTCACCAAAGAACCGAGATGCGAAGTTTCAAAGTCAAAATCGTAAAAAAGTAAAATGCAAATCGGACTCTTTAATTCTGTTTTTGTAAACAACACGTCTATAGTTTATCTGACCTGTCTAAAGCCAAAAGGTACAAGGACTGGGTATCTTTCTTGGATGTCCTCTTCGGACGGTTTCCTCGTCTTTCTTAACCATTAAGCAAACTCTCCGGTTGCCTAAACCCATGGATTTTTTTTGAAGACACACTTTTTTTTTAATTAAAACGCCCGAGTATTTTTATTTAAGGAACACGATTAATTACTGGTAGGGAAGACATTAGAACGGTTTTAAACTGCGCACTTTTAAAATACGAAAACACGACCAGCACTCGAAACCGATCCGACCTTTCCTTTTGCAGCTGAAATCAAAACAAGTTTGTATTTTACAAAAGCTAAAACACGAATAAATAAATGCCAATGTGTTTCGTAAAGATAACAAAAAAATTAACGAGCCTCTTTTTGCAAATCGACGACCTCGCATTTGCATCAACGGGCGTTACATAAAAGATTTCGACTATGTTAATCATAGACACACGAAATGTACGAATTAAGCATTAAAGTGATTTAACTGAACTCCCTAAATTTTGATTTTTTTTAATGCCAAACAAATAGAATAGTTAAAAACAACCCCAAATATTCTGAATTAAAAGTCCTCACATTGTTATTTGTCGGAAAATAACATTCTTCGATATACTTACCCCTATAAAAACACAGTTTCTTGAACAAATTTGTCCTGTGGGGTGTTTCGAATAGGTCCTCCACGAATAATCTGTAAAATAAGGAAAAAAAATTATTAACAATAAGTCTCATCCAAAAGTGGTAGATTTAATACTGAAGTAATATCAATCGCAATTCACCTTAGATTAAGGGTTGCAATTCCAATTTTAAGGGATCGTTATTGAAACACGTTTGCTTACTTTGGAATTCTACGTACAACTAATTCATGTTTCGCAACTTAAATGCATTAGAAAGTTCCACAGAAACCGATAAACTTCGTAACAGTGCCCCCAAAGGTCGGCTGGCCTGATATCGCCAAAAGACTTCGAGCATTTTAATTTAATTCATCGCTTTTCAATTAACTAGTAAAACGTTCAAATTAATTAAAAATATAGTTACCAAATAAAAACCATGCAATCAGTCTCTATAATTTAGTTTTTTTGAAAACTACCAAAAAGCATCTACAACAATTATAATAAAATTCTTAAATCGATGGACAGTAGGACCCCGCTTAGCGCTGGGGATACGTTCTAATGCGTTTAAGCGCTAAACTTTGAAATATATCACAATCAATTGAACCGACGTAAATTTTCAGATATTTTGAAGCTTCGAGCAGACCACGTTATATCGAATCCGCGTTAATCGAGGACGCGATAAACGAAGTCTTACTGTATAATTAATTAATTAATCTAATAACAGAATTCAATTAGAAATGACTATACTTTTTAAACATTATTATATTTTTAAAAAGGCAGATATTAGTTGCGTTGTCTTTATCGCAGTCGCACATACAGTAAAACCTCTCTAACACGACCAGCGTTGGTTTCTTCCTCAAATTGGTCTTTTTTAGAAGTGGCCGTCTTAAGAGAGAAAGCCAATGCAAATGTTATAACGAATACTCTATTAGACTAAATGGCAGTTTTTTTTATAGGAATTTAAAGAATTTGACAAATCCAAAATAAATTTTTGTCGCTTACCAACAAAAGCACTTAGTTTCTCAGTTCAGCAATTTCGAAGTGGTAACAATAAACCAGGAAGGGCCGCTCTTTGAAGATCCACACCAAAAATGAAAATTGTAAAATTGTAGATACAGAAATTTTTCAAACAAAGTTTGTTTCTTATTTTGCCGAAGAATTTACAGTGCGATTGGGTGCGCCAATTAACAAGCCGTTCCAAAGATATCTCCAGCATCCTCAGTTGAACCCAAAACATACAATTTAAAGTTTTAATCGTCTATACTAAACAATAAATCTAACTTACATTCAAAAAAAAACTTAGGCCGAATCTTCGGACCCAAAGACGACCATCCTTCGGCAACTGTCCTCTAAATCTATAATCATACAAAAAAATCTTCAATTCCTAATAAACGATATATTTACTTCCGGGCCTTTAGAGAAACCTGCTTACAATCTTAAACACTTCTTTTACAAAAGAAAAACTTAATGTATAACAAATTTAAATAAAATTCAACTAAAATTGCATTACTGCGCAAAGCCGTACTCCACATTTTTAAACAATTTTTAACGTACCTACTTCTCGAAAAGCACAAAAAAGAATCTAATTATTTACAACCCCTAACTTTATCCGTTTGTACCCCTTCCATTATTAAATACTTCCAAAACTCAAAAAATTCGCAATTCTCGGATTTTCCATTTTGGAAAACTGCAATTTAAAGATACTTATACTCAAGAAAACCTCTAGAAAAAAAAGTGATTAAGCACGACCATGTTTTTAAACACAATTTAAACAAAAATTCAAAATGGCACATACTGTTTATCGTTTTCTTTCATTCGCAAAAATAAGGATTAGTGCACGTTTTCATCAACTTACAATAAAAATTACATTTGTTGGCGAATGCGCTGCTAGAAATCAAATTTTTAAAATTTACGAAAACTGCCGTTTTGACGCTTCATAATTTTTTATAAACAATTATTTATTATATACCGAAAAAATGCTTAAATAATTCCAGAGTAGCTATCAAAGCAGGAAACAATTTATTTCTTAATAGCTGGCCCGCCCGGCTTCGCTCGGGTATTGTGTTAAAAAATTATTTTTATTAAAATAAAATATCCTATATTACTGAGCGATTCTTTTGCGTAGGAAAAATGAAATTTTGAAAAGGACAAAGCACCGAGAGTTTTTCAAAAATTCTTAAAAACATGATCTTTTCGATAATTTTGGCCTCCGAAACTAAAAGAGTTAAGAGGCCTCTCTTGCACGTGACTTTTTCCGACGTAAACAAACAGTCACCTTACGTCTTCGCTGGGAGCTATACCCATCCCTACACAAACGCAAACGCGCCGATCTAGCTCAGACACTATTCTATAATATGGATGACATTGACGAATGTAGAGATATCCACTGGTCAAGCGACGTACATATTTTATTAAAAAAGGCAATAACACTATGTGGCAACGTTGTATTCACGCGTATCATGCTGCCTTCATTTACAAAATAAAGTTCTACTAGAGCAGAAATTAATACATGCAAACGGTATTTGAATAATTCGACCATTCATCAATATTTTCTTATCGTTTTTTCAGTAATTGATTAAAATAACTTTTATTTACGGGGAAAAGTCCGAATTACGGAAAATAATAGTTCTTTCTTTATATTAATAAAAAAACAACTATTGAGAGATCTTTAAACACTTTTCTGAATACATATTTTTAAAGATAATATTGAGATGAATCTCAAACACCTCTACCTGTATAAAACATTAAGGTGGGATTGTCAGGGTACGTTTTGAGGTTAGATTCGTTCGAATTTTCAATCCTACAAATCTCTTCAATTATTTAATCAATTTGAATTCTGTTTGAATAAAATGAATTCGGATTGTTTAAAAAATGATGAGACATAATTTTAAAAGTCGAATTCATTTTAATTCACAAGTTTAACTTCGCGGGCGTCCTAAAGATGCAAATTATTTAAAACTACAAAAGAATTCATGAAATTGAAATATGTCTCATCACGAACAAAGTTTAACAGATTGATTTGGTGCAAGTCGTGTTCAAATTAATAAAGTATTAATTGAGATTATTAATATGGAAAATTTACTTCCATATGCATTGCATGTTAGAGAGAGAGGCTACCCGTTCAAGTGATTCGGGTACTTTGGCTTAGATGGCGCGTATATTTTAACAATAATTACTTGCAACTTCACATGTAAGAATGACTGAAGGTGGGATTGCCAGGATACGTTTTGAGGTTAAATTTATTCGAATTTTCGAAACTAATAATCTCTTAAATTATTTAATCAATTTGAATTGTTTGAATAAAATGAATTCGGTTTGTTTAAAGAATGATGAGACACAATTTTAAAAGTGGAATTCATTTTAATTCACAAGTTTAACTTGCGGGCGTCCTAAAGATGCAAATTATTTAAAACTACAAAAGAATTCATGAAATTGAAATATGTCTCATCACGAACAAAGTTTAACAGATTGATTTGGTGCAAGTCGTGTTCAAATTAATAAAGTATTAATTGAGATTATTCATTTGGAAAATTTACTTCCATATGCATTGCATGTTAGAGAGAGAGAGAGACTACCCGTTCAAGTGATTCGTGTACTTTGGCTTACATGGCGCGCATATTTTAACAATATTTTCAACTTCACATGTAAGAACGTAAAATAACTTTGACTGTGTTTATTATTTCATGACTGAAGTTTATAAACATTGAAATTTTTTGATTAATAATCTTAAAGGTACTAATTGGGTTTGAAGATTGTTAATAACGTACTTATAAGAAAAAATTAAAAACTGAAAGACCATAAATTAAAAGTTAAAAATCTCGTATTAGTAGGTTATAATAATTTTAAACTAAGAGTAATTTTAAGAAATTTTGGTATACATTACTATTTAGAAATGAAAACGTAATTAATTAATTTATAATTAAAATTTATTATTATAAGAATTCCAAGTTTTATTAATAAAATAAATAATTATTAGTGCAGGCATATTACAATATTAAAATATTTAAAATTTTATTTTAGCAATGATACCTATTTAATTTGAATATTTTTGTTTTTGAATTCGTGTTAAAATAAACGGAATTAAAAGCTGTGAAACGATCTGATAAGGTTTTTTATAAAACTATTTTATAAACTATAAATTTTAAGAAAAATTCATATCACCAGTAGATGGATTTTATACTTAAATTTAATATAATTACTTATTAAAAGAAAATTTGTCCATCTATTGGTCGGGTTATCCTAGTTGATTTTTTAATTTTCTCATTTACTTAACATGTAAATTTACAATTTTTCTTTTCAATTATTTATACTTCTGCTAAATTGTATACAATTGTCTTGTTCTTAGCGGAAAATTGTAGAGAAAATTACAATCTTTCAAATTGCCCAGAGTTGGATCTATGTAACTTGAACGGTCTTACCTCTAAAAAATCATAACTTCAATTTTTTTCAATTTATGCATTTTTTCATAAACGGCTAGACTTACAGCAATTTTGGAGGAAAAAATATAGAAATACTATGTACTATATCACATACAAAAACATTATGACGCAAAATAACCCCGCTAATGAGAAGAACTTATCAGTTGTAAGTATACAATTTTCCAAATATGAAACTAACAGTAACGTTTATAGTTTAAATAAACCTTACATACAAAGAATCAATATTTCTTTATGTAAAAATGTTTTTTGTTAATAAAATATTTAAAATAAGTGAGTTTTCCGTAATTTTAGTAACGCTCCGGGAAATACTCAGTTGTTCGCTGAATAATGATATTAATATGAAGGTATATTAAAATCATAAAGGATTAGTTTTAGAAACTAGTTAAATATTTAGTTATTTGCCATAGGGTTTGTACTAGACATAAAATTTACTTTTCTTAGTTTCAACAATTCCCACACTTTTTTTGAAATCGCAATACCCGTGCGAAGCCGAGTAAAGCCGAGCGGGCAGCTAGTACTAAAATAAAATACATGTAACTACACGGAGCAGAATTTTAAAACAGCTGGAATTTGTCTACAGCTGTATCGAGAAGCATCGTGAAGTTGGGAACTCGTTTTGTAATGTCCTTGTCAATAATTGTGCGGTAAACGCGATCAGTTCAAATATTAATCAAATATGCTGCCGCCTGGCCACGGTTTTTGGCGACTTCAACCTGAGAACCTCCCCTTAAGGCGCTTCGTTTTTAAACATTTTTTTAGGCGGCTATAGACAAAATATTGTTCTAAACATCGAAAAAGTAATTCTCACGAATTTTCAGTTCATAATTTTAATTCTGTGTTTCATAATTGTTTTAAAATTTTTCCCATTTACTTAATATGCAAATTTATAGTTTTTTTTCATTCATTTATATCTCTGCTATACTTGATGCAATTATCTTGTTCTTTACAGCAATTTGTACAAAAAATGTTAATCTTTAAAAGTGCTGAGAACGGGATTTATGTAACTTATGTAACGGTTTCACCCCTAAAAAATCTCAATATTATTTTTTATCGATTTTTGGATTTTTCTCATAAACGGCTACGCTTAGAGCAAAACACGTAAATGACCATTTCGGAGGAAACTCGATTTTCTTCAAAAAAAGGTCTTTAGAGTGTAAGCTGTAAAGCTGATAAATAAAAATTAAATTAAATGAAAATTAAAATGTAATTTTAAAACGATAAACCCATAATACAGTAATATTTTAGATTTTTATACCTTCGCATCTATTTATCTCATTAAGGCTGCGCGCACAAACAAAAATTGTAACAAGATCCAGGTGGCGAATACATCGCGATATTGGAATTTTTATCAATGTTACGGACCCACACTGAATAAACTACTCACCGCTAGGCGATCGGTGGTTGAAACCACGATTCACGTTTAAAAACCATTTGCTTTGAATACGATTTATTTCATATGCATTATGGACATGATTTAATTATTTTTATTTGAACTTTATTTTTAAAACAACTTATTAATATACGATACTATGATTATTTTAATTCATTACATTAATCTCATTCCTGACTATTACTACATAAGTGCATCAAATATTTTCTTGTTTTGAAAAAGTGTAATAAAAAATAATTTAGTATAGATTATTTACAAAATCATATTACATAAATATGATTAAAAGACTTTTATTATACTTAAATGGTTTTGCGCTTTTTATTTGAACATTCGCTGCAAACTATGATTTAACGAAATTAACGGAAAAACTTTCGAGACGGTATCGCTGGAAAACGTTTTGCATGTGTTGTTCTCTACTCTTGTGTTGAACGCATATACAATTTTTTACATTTAGTGTGCTTGGGCGATATTTTTTATATTGCCTTTATTATTAATTGCATTTTTACAAAATGCCAAAAACCCGAGTTTCTTTGAGCAAAAAACGTAAGTTTTCTGTTCATAAAAATTCTTTGATTACAAAAAAATTATCATTAAACTGAATTGCACGAGTGACCGGCGTCCAATGGTTTGTTTGTTTTAAAACAACCGTTTATATATACAGGGTGTCCCAAATTAAGTAGGCTAACATGGTTTTCTTTCTTATTAGTGGAGATAGAACTTTGGTTAAATGGGCAACATTTTGTAGTTTTAGGTGCCAATTCAGATTCTGTTAAGAAAATTGTAAAATTCCGAATAGTTGCAAAGTAATCGTAAAAAAACTGAAAATCGTTATTTTCTTTAATGTCAAATAACTATGTAATTATAAAATTTACAAAAAAAAGTTTAATAAAAAAGTTACTAGGTTTCATAAAATTCAGATAGAAATTAAGTCAAAATTAAATTCAAATGGCGGCTTCCAAGAAATTGATACCAACTGTCTTATTTTAAATGGATGCCATCTTTACATAGTTAAATAGCATTTTTTTCAACCATGTATAACAACCCATATTTAAATAAAAATTATTAACAATATTAAATTTTTCTGTTTTAAATCAAATAGCCATGAATTATCAAAGAATAATAAAACAGCATAAGACAACTCAATGTCATTATATTTATTTTTGACTGATATATTATGTTTTTGAATAATAATAATTATTACCTTATAAATAATTCAAAATGGCAAAATTTTTAACTGAGAAGTAATGTTTTGTACCTACATTAAATGTTACAAAAGCTCCTGCGTTGCTGCACAAACATACTTTAACAGTTTTCCAGAAAACTATATAAAACTCTATAGGTTTACACCCCGTAATTTTTGTTTAGACTCGTCAACGATACTTCTTTAACATTTGTTTATATAACAATAAATGATTGTGATTTTATCAATTTTTATTGGAATGTGTTAATGTATATACTAGATTTCACACGCGCAATTTTACACGAATTTTGTCCGCTACGCACATCACTTTAGTGAATTTGGTTACCCGCTTAAAATGTGTTAATATTTAAAAAATAATTTTTAACCCTTTCAACTCAATATTATAATAACGATTTTTAATATTATTAATTTTTACATTTATAATAAGTTAAATGATTTTAATTAAACTTTTGTGCGTAACGTTTCCAATACTAAAATTACTGCAAATTTTAATTATTTATATACTACTCCTGGCCCATAATAGTTGTCATATTTCACTTTTAAATTTTATCCCAAAAATAACATTTTAATTATCCAGCATAAAAGAAATACATGTATTAAGGTGCTTCGTTTTTAGAACAGAAAAAAAAAATTCACCAAACAATCTTTAATTTTAATTCTAAGTGGTCGCTAGGTAATTTTAAATTTTTTCCATGCATTTAACACGTGAATTTACAGTTTTTTTTAAAATATGTATCTGTATCTCTCTTGCATTTTATAGAATTATCTTGTTTGTTCTTCTTTGCGAAAAATTGTAAAGAAAGTATATTTTTTTAAAAGTGCCCATCGTAGAGTCTAAGCTGTAAAGCGATTAGATTATAAGATAACGCATAAACATTTAACACATTTATGTATTATCGTATTAAAAATTCCATATTAAAGTTTCAAATAACCGTTTATTTATTACCTTTATGTACAACTGTTGACTGAAGACTTTTTTGTAGAAAATTTAATATATTCTCAAATTGTCATTTATCTTTTTGCTAGCCGTTTATGCGAAAAATGCAAAAATCGATAAAAATTATCATTAAGTTTTTTTTGCCGTGAAACCATCCAAGTGACATATCCAACTATGGGGCACTTTTAAAGATTGCTATTTTTCCTACAATTTTCCATAACGAACCCGACAATTACCTAAAATGCAGCAGAGATATAAATAATTGAAAATAAAACTGTAAATTCACATATTAAATAAATGTAAAAATTTTAAAATTAACAAATAACCAATTAAAATTAAACATTGAAATTTAGTGAAAATTTATTTTTCTGTTTAGAACAATATTTACTCAATGAAACGTAAATTTAAAAAAAATCGTTTAAAAACGAAGCACCCTACTATAGATGTTATATGTTTTTGATTAAAATTTTTAGTTTTTTAAGGAATCGCGACCCTAGAAAGATTTTTGAAGATGTAAAGTTGAATTATTTTAGAGCTAGAGATCACCCGTCTTTAAAAAAGTATAATTTTGAATTTTTGATAAATCAATAAGTTTTACACAAAAAAATTAATAAAACGTAAAACAACCCAACTTCTCAGCTTTCGTGCTTTTTTTTAAATATTGATATTTTTATTAATCAAACGGCAAAGCTTGTGAAATTATCGTTGATTTTATTTTTTTGATATAAATTTTTATTAAATGGCTATCAAGCAATTGAAGTATGCCAATTTTGGTAAACATTTTCTGGGAGCATACATAGATAATAAAATAAAATAAATTTCGTTATCATCTGCTTCCAAAATTGTCGATCCCTGCAAAAATATGCCCCCTTGAGAAGATATTTATTGAAGGTATGCAATTTAAATATGCATTTAAAATTTTGTTAGTTATTTTTCAACCACAATTATAAATAATTTCGATATATCAAATGAATTAAAAATTTATATAGAAAAAAAACATTTTAATAAAAATTGGACTAAAAAACATTAGTATCAAAGTATTTTCAACATTTATTTATGGTATATAATAAATAAAATTAGAACTACATTTAAAAATAATAAACATATCATGAGAACAAATAAAAAGAAATCCAGAAAATTAATCATTAGCGCCTTTCCGCAATACTATAATTATTATCCTTTCATTTTAAGGAAAAACAAGTATTTTACAATTTTATACACATAGGGTAAATGCGCCGGTTGACGGCCAGTTAACTAAAATTTGAAGTTTGAACTGAGCTAGAAAATTTAAAATTCTTCTAAATGTATTTTTTTTTTGTTCTGATAACTTAGGCTATTGTTATTTTAGATTCAGCTATAAAAAGTATTTAAAAACTAAAATTAATTTAAGAAACTAGACTTCTTTTAAAAATGTCCAATATTACCATTGCTCGGCCTTCAAACACTATTTATCGACATTGTATAAGCTGGACGTCGGCCCGACAATGCGACGTTGAATTTTAGTTATTTTAGCTAGCTAATCGCATATTTTATTATTTATGTTTAGTTATTTTAGCTAGCTAGTCACATTTTTTATTTATTAGCAAGAAATGCAAACTTTATTAACCCTAGAAGGCTAGTCATCATAAATTTTACGACGACCGATTACAAATTACTTTATATTTTGTCTACAACATCGAGCTAAATTATGTTCAAATTGTCAATCTAAGCATAACAAACATCAATAACTATTCTTAAAATGTATTAATAAACAATGTCTGAAGTTGTACAAAATGTTTCCTTAACTTTAATTGATTTTATTCAACCACAAAAATCACATTTATAGTCCTCATTTGCAGCTTCCTCATATAAAAATCCCATAAATTTGGTGCATTTTAAGTGATACCATCGCGTACAAGAATCGCATCCAATATTTTTGTCGTTGTTCTCTTCTGTATCACTATTAAGTTCACCATCACAGTTCGAGCAATGAATTTTCGTTAATAAATTTTCGTTAATAAAGGTGCAGGTCCTGGTTTTTTTAAAGTATCTTCCGCTCTGCCATGAATTCTACCCTGAATTGTTGTTCTAGGAACCCCATATCTTTTGCTCGCTTTACGAATGAATAGTCCATTTTCCCGAATTTTATAAAGGGCTCGTTTAAGACATTCTTCTGGATAAGAATATAATTTTCTTTTTATGGTTGAGCACCTTGTGTTTTGTTTTTTGTTTTTTTTATTTATTCTTACACTTTTTAAAAGATGGCATCTATAAAAAACGAAATATTAATACGTATCCGACAACCGACCCTTTTATATGCCTCTATAAAATCATTACAAACAGTAGTATTCGATAACCGGCAAAATCATACTGTTTCTCATGCCTTCTTTAAGACCGTATAATTTAAAAAACATTGTTATTTGGGCGGCCGAAAATTAGACACAACATTCCCAACAATAAACTCTACGAGGTTTATCAAAAAAGAGCGGTAAATACGTAAGCTTTAATACAAATAAACATAATTAATTGGCAATGTAACAGTTGCCGTTTTCGGCCGCGGCAGCCGCGAAATAGAATATCGCAAATTTATTTGAACCGTTTACGGTTAAATAAAAAAAATGTAGCGTTTTCTAGAATTAATAAAAAGCTTATTCCGATGAAGTATGTTTTTAAGATTGCGATTGTAATATATTCGTTCAAGGTTGCGGTTTGGTGCCTAGCCATCTGCGAGGCAATAACTGAACTGCCAAGCGTAAAACTGCAGGAAAAATTGGCTGAATCTAACTTCAGTATTATCTCAAAAAATACTCAAAATTTTTAAAAACGGTTTGCGCAGTGTTGAAGTGAATAGTAAAACGCGTGTTTCTTTTTTCACTAAATTTGATTTTCGAAATTTTACAGTTTTTCTGTTTATTCAAAAACTATTAAGGTTTTTCCAAATTTTCAAAAAAGGAGACATCCAAAATTAGGTCTAAATTGTCCTAAAATTTGAACTTTCTACGTGGCTTAGTTTTCTCTGAAGTTCTGAAGTTTTGGCATATGTAAAATACGGCGCGCAGCCTTAAGGCTGCGCGCCGACAAACAAAAATTGTAACAATATCCAGGTGGCGATTAAATCGCGATATTGCGATTTTCATCAATGCTAAGAACCACACTTAATAAACTACCCACCGCTAGGTGATCGGTTGTTGATTCTACGATTCTCGTTTAAAAATTATGTGCTTTGAATATAATATGTTTCATACATATTATGAACATGTTCTTACTGTTATGCTATATTTCTTTTTAAAGCAACTATTTAATACACGATAACAATATTAATTTAATTTGCTACATTGATATAATTCCTGATTATTACTACGTACATAAAAACATTAAATATTCCCTTGATTTAAAACAAATTAATTTGGTATAAATTATTTACAAAATTATAAATAAAAATCATGTGTTTTCTGGGAGAAAAAACACTTCTAAAATATAATATTATAAAATAATTTTCGAATATTAATAATAAAAAAAAACTTTTATTTATAGTTAGATTAATTCATTTTAGTACGATGAACGACTAAAAGAATATTTTTGAATTTGCTTGAAAATAGAGATAACCTAAATTTTGTGTCAAATATGAATCACCATTCCGTCTCTCTTGCATTGTAATAAATTTTAAAAATCTACCTTACTAAATAAAAGAGTCAAAACGTTTGCTGCATTTTTTTGACTAGAATTACTAAAATACATGCATTAACGAATGAAATTAATAACGATGGATAAATACCGCAATTTAAAAAATATTAAAAATAAAAGGGTTATAATAAATTCGTGTTTTTATCAATAATAGTGGCGTGGGAACTATTCGTAAAGAGAGTCACGATAGTTGTATAGAGATGCAAGATATCGATTTTTAACCTGATTTGAAAAACCTTCAAAATACATAAGTTGTTGCAGGTCTAGTTTTATCGGTCAAACTCGCATACTTTCGTCTATTTTCGACATATAGTCTGGTGTAGCAAACATCTGATTACTTTCAATATTATTTCAAATGTTATACCTATTCAGAGAATTTTCATGCGATTTCTATTGTTAGGTTTGGCAGAAAGCGCAAAGTAAGCGTCGGCGCGCAATTCAAAACCAGTTTAAATTTAAGAATACATATTTATTATGTTATGAATCTTAATTAATGCGATTTGTTTTATTAATATTACAAAGTAACATAAATATGTGTATAAAATTGTAAAATACTTGTTTTTCTTTAAAATGAAAGGATAATAATTATAGCATTGCACAAGGGCGCTAATGATTAATTTTCTGGATTTATTTTTATTTGTTTTGATGATATGTTAATTATTTTTAAATATAGTTCTAATTTTATTTATTATTTACTATAAATAAATGTTGAAAATACTTTGTTACTAATGTTTTTAGTCCAATTATATTTATTAAATTTTTTTTCTATATAAATTTTAATTAATTTTAAATATCGAAATTATTTATAATTGTGGTTAAAAATAACTAACAAAATTTTAAGCGCGGAAGAATATTTTGTGGTAAAATATGCACCCTGATAAAGGGTAAGAACGAAAAAGTTAAATTTTGAAATTATCAGGTAGAAATAAATACTTATATCATAAATAAATACTAAACATGCTTAGTATTACAAATTCTAAAACAATTGAAATGACTGTAAATACAAAGTGCATATTTAAATGCATACCTTCAATAAATATCTTAACAAAGGGGCATATTTTTGCAGGGATCGACAATTTTAAAAGCAGATGATAACGAAATTTATTTTATTTTATTATCTATGTATGCTCCCAGAAATGTTTACCAAAATTGGCATACTTCAATTGCTTGATAGCCATTTAATAAAAATTAATATAAAAAATAAGATCTACATAATTTCACAAGCTTTGCCGTTTGATTAATAAAAATATAATTATTTTGAAAAAAGCACGAAAGCTGAGAAGTTGGGCTGTTTTACGTTTTATTAATTTTTTTGTGTAAAACTCATTGATTTATCAAAAATCCAAAATTATACTTTTTTAAAGACGGATGATCTCTAGCTCTAAAGAAAATTCAACTTTACATCTTCAAAAATCTTTCTAGGGTCGCGATTTCTTAAAAAACTAAAAATCAAAACCTAACAACCACATCACAACATATAACGTTATCAAAGTCTGTTTGTATAGGTGCCTTATTTTTGAAAGATTGTATGATCTTTACCATACCTTTGGTGGCCCCCTAAGGTTGAAAAACCTTGTGTTGTATAACATCTATACTAGAGTGCTTTGTTGTTAAACAATTTTTTTTAATTTCCTCCATTGAGAAAATATTGTTCTAAACAGAAGAATAAATTTTCACTAAATGTCAATCTATAATTTTATTTTGTTATTAGTTAATTTTAAAATTTTCACTTTTATTTAATATGTGAATTTACAGTTTTTTTTCAATTATCTATATCTCTGCTGCATTTTAGGTAATTGTGTTCGTTATGGAAAATTGTACGAAAAATAACAATGTTTAAAGGTGCCCCATAGTTGGAACGCCACTTGAATGGTTTCACGGCAAAAAACTTAAAGATAATTTTATTGATTTTTGCATTTGTCGCATAAACGGCTAGATAGCAAAACGATAAATGACAATTTTAGAAAATATTAAATTTTCTATCAAAAAAGGTCTTTAGTCAAGAGTTGTAAAGATAATAAATAAACGGTTATTTGAAAATTTAATATGGAATTTTACGATAATACAAAAATGTTTTAAATGTTTATACGTTGGAATTTATTTATCTTATAAACTAATCGCTTTACAGCTTAGACTCTACGGTGAGCACTTTTTAAATTGATATTTTCTTTACAATTTTCCGCAAAGAAAAGATAAATCTATAAAATGCAGGAAAGATACAGTTATTAAAAAAACTGTAAATTCACGTGTTAAATGCATGGAAAAATATTAAATTAACTAGTGACCACTTAGAATTAAAATTAAAGATTGAAATTTAGAAATTTTTTCTGTTTTAAAACAATATTTTGCCTGCGGACCGCAAAATAATTGTTTAAAACGAAGTACCCTAATACATATATTTATTTTATACTGGCTAATATTCAAAATGTTATTTTTAGGATAAAATTTAAGAGCTAAATATGACAACTATTATGGGCCAGGAGTAGTATATAAATAATTAAACGGACTTCGGATTTTTCATTTAAAATATCAATTTACGTTTTTTTATATACATTTACGTATACAGTTACATAAAAAATATGTAGTTGCATTTAAAGTTAATAAAAAACTTTGTTTCAATAAAGTCATTGCGCGCCGTCATGTATTTTACATATAGGTATCAAAATTTCAAGATTTTAGAAAAAACTATACAATGTAGAGAGTTACAATTTTAGGACAATAATTTAGACCTAATTCTGGATGTTTCATTGGAATCAAATTTGGAAAAATATTAATAGTTTTTGAAAAAACAGCTAAATTGAAATTGCTAAAGTAAAATTTGGGCTGCAAGGAAACAGGCGTATTCTTTTCTAAATATTTCTTGTGTTCTTTAGTATTATACATATTTACATGTAAACACACATATATACTTATATTGAGCAGACAAAAAATTAATCATAAATAATCTTTTCATTTTGCATTGACAATTGAAGACTTTTTCATTTTAAATATCAATTTATGTTTTTTATATACATTCACGTATACGGTTATATAAATAAATATGTAGTTGCTGCTAAAATTAATAAAAAACTTGATTCGATAAAGTAAGTTATTTAGATTGCGATTGTAATGTATACGTTCAAGGTTGCGTTTGGTGCCTAGCCATCTACGAGGCAATAACTGAACTGCCAAGCATAAAACTGCAGGAGAAAGTGGCTAAATCTAATTTCAAGATTATCTCAAAATTATTAAACATTTTTAAAAACGGTTTGCGCAGTGTTGAAGTAATTAGTAATACGCGTGTTTCGTTGGAGTTCAAATTTTTTAAAAATTTTACAATATTGCTGTTTTTCAAAACTATTAATGTTTTTCCAAATTTGATTCCAATGAAACATCCAGAATTTGGTCTAAATTATTGTCCTAAAATTTGAACTCTACGTTGTGTAGTTTTTCTGAAGTCTTGAAATTGTGGTATATGTAAAATACATGGCGGCGCGCAGCCTTAACTAAGAGTTTTACAGCTTAGACTCTGATGACCTTTTTTTGTAGCAAATTGAATTTCCTCTAAAATTGTTATTTTCGTTTTGCTCTAATCCCGCTAAAATTGATAAAAATAATGTTAAGATTGTTTAGAAATAAAACCGTTCAATTTTCATAGATTCCACTTTGGGCACTTTTAAAGATTGATATTTTCTCTACAATTTTCCATAAAGAACAAGACCATTGCATAAAATACAACAGAGATATAGATAATTGAAAAAAACTGAAAATTTACATGTTAAGTAAATGGGAAATTTTAAAATCGACTAGCGATTACTTATAATTAAAATTCAGGGCTTAAATTTATTTTTCGATGTTTATTATTATTATTATTTTGTTTGTGAACCGCAAAAATTGTTTAAAACGAAGTACCCTAATAAAACATATTTACAGTTTTTACAGGAAAGATGATTATCTTTGCACTCATATTCATGTGTAATAGAAGATTTGTATATAGGTATAAAAGCGGAAGTAATAATATACTATATTAAACAAGTAACGTAAAAGACCATTTATAGATATTTATTATTTTGTAAAAGTGTAACAACACAAAGTTAATAATAAAAGGAGTATTTTTATTCATAAGTTTCTTTCCATTAATTTCACATAATAAGTTATTAGTATAAACTCTATAAGAAAATATTGCTTGATTGTGGTATTATTCAAATAATAAAAGTTTCAGGTAGTACTTTAATAACAAAGAAAACTAAAAGTTGTGTTATAAATTACTTTCTATTAATTTCACATATGAGCAAAAGGCTAATTAATTTATTGGTGAAAACCTTATGAAACACTATAGGATTATAGCAGAGTAAATTAAACGCTATTTCGAAGCTGGTCAGATATGTGCTGATTCAGAATCTTTCTTACGTCCAAGCCTAAACTCTTGACGATGTTGTCAAATGCTATTTCACGCAAGCTTACAGCTTTATCCACCACCGGGCAGCACTTGCTGGCAATTATTTTCTAATATTTTTGTAATGGATTTAATTAATTGTTAAATGTTAAAAAATATTAAATTTTGCGCCAATGCGTCTAAAAATATAAGATACTTACGGGTAAGGTATTATGTTTCAAAAAATTATTTTAATAACAAAAAGAAAATTTAAATTTTTATTATATATTAATTTCTATGACTTACCCGGATCGACAAAGGCTCTACTAATCAATTGGTGAAAACCCGATCAAAAAATATTGATTTATAACGGAGTAAAACAAGTATAAAATTACGAAACAGCGAAGAGGCCTCTTAATCTGCCAATTAAAATTATATGTTTTAACAACAATATGTAAGAAACAATTAAAAACGTTACAAATAACAAGATGTATACTTTAATACGCATAATTGAATATATTTTATTTCGTTAAGAAACACCGGGAATAGTAAAATTATTTAACATGTGGCTGGTTTCTGAAGGAGATTATACTCTTTGAGAAAACCCAGTTATGGGATTCAGGAAAAAAATTAGCTTTAATGAAATTCAATATTAAATGTAACTTAATGCTCTTTGAGCAAAGCCCAAATTTAATTGCTGTCAATTTGTGATTTAATACACAATAAACAAATTTGAAATAATAATTATTATAAGCAATCGAAGCATGTATAAAAAAGTATCAAAATAAATTAAGTTTAGTATGTATGAAATTAAAATGTAAAGGACTAGACTATATTTTGACCAACTTTGACATAAGCTTTGAATGTATTAATTTGTTTAAGTAATTTTCCTAATAGTAATAAAGCATTTAACAGAATTTGTGTAAACAATTTCTGAATAGTTAAAAATAAAAAACGTAGAGAAGAGTTAAAATAGTTCCAAACGTGGATAGCGATATGTCATAGGGGGCGCAGCGAGTAGCGAGCGCTTTGTTTTCGCACGTATCTCTTGGCGTTAAATACACATAAATGAAATTGATAAATTAAAAGAACATTAATTGATTATTATAGATCTAGCATACGTGCGTCCATGGAACTCGTTCAATGAAATAGTACAGACCTCATTTGTAACACGATAGTCAAGAAACTTCTTCCTCATTATTTCCAAAGTTTTTAACAGTAGTAATTGAGAAGTAAAAACAAAATCCAAATACTTCTGATCGATGACTTAAAAAAAAAAAATCAATAAGCTGTTTAACATTTTAAACATCTTACAAGATCATAAACGTAAAAAGCAAGCATGAGCCATAATGCGAATTGAATTGTAGTACTTTGATGAACTTGCAAGCCATATGCATAACTAATTTTTTGCACAGCCTCACTTAACAGCAGATGAATTGTTGAAATTAATTTTATATTTTCGGAAATGTTAACATCTTAAAAAGACAAATTAAAAACATCTACTTTTGCTTTATGTTAATTCTTAGGCCCACCCCTAACAAAGTCTTCAACATTATTTTTAAGTTTCTCGGCGAGATTTTTCAAAAAACCATTGATAGCCATAAATCTGCATTTAACGCATAACATAAATAGAACAAACTGGAAGTGCACCACGTTCTGAATTATATTTACATATAAATTAATCAACCACTTAGGAATTTTGTGCTTAGCATTTAAATCTTTAAGAAACTAATGAGCTATGTAATAAAAGGGCCCTAAAAAAATATGAACGATTTGGTACACGATTACTTTACAAATATTTATAACATTTGAATTTTTCAGATGAGTTTGTTTAGTGTTAGATTAACCCTAGGTAAAAGATCATTAATGTTATAAAAGGATAAACTTGTTTTTTAAATAGGTATTAGTAATTATATTATACATCGTAACAATCTTTGATCAAATTAAATAATGCTGCAAAGGAAGCGCGCGAATGCGCGTTTGATGAATCATTGAGGGTTACAAGTACCCAAACATATATATTTTATACAAAATAACCCTTTAAATATGGGCTTTCTTCCCATGTCTTTTAATTTTCTATTTAAATAGTTCTCAATAAATATAAAACAATTAATTCATTTTTAAAAATTACAAAATTATCGGTGGCCTACTGTGGTAAGCAGTATTGAAAACAGTTCACTTTGAAAAACACTAATTAATTAGCTTTATTTTTTTTTTTAATAAATTACTTTTTATAAAGTTATCGGGGGTCTACTGTAGTACGCAGAATTAAATATATTTTACTTTGTAACAACCGCAATTAATTAGCTTTACTTTTATTTAATAAATTAATTAAATTTTAAGAATTTTTAAAATTATCGGGGGTCTACTGTAATGTACTGTACTAACTTCTGTTTGATGTTGAAGAATGTTGCCTGAGTTAGATTTTTTTTTTTTTGAAAATAAAATCAAAAATGTGTGCGGCTCCCATCCTATGTATAGTCTTCAACGGTGAACTTATATTATCCTGGGCGGGATATTATTAGTTCAGCATTAGAAGCCTAACATAACTGATCAGATGTAGTCATTGGCATGTCTCGCGGGGAGGAATACGCACAAACCCCGACGAGACTAGCAGGATTCCTCCTGCCTCAATGATAACACCTTCTCAGGTATTATAGGATATCAGCGGGAGCCAACACACCTAAGTATATAGAAAGTGAAAAGTGTATATATATTGATCTCAGTCCTTGTTTAATTGTAGTTTTTTATATTGGTTAAATTTTAATTGACAGAATATCAAACAAAATAAACGAAAGTTACTCTACAGTTATGTCATAACTAATATTTTTGATTTTTCTGTGTAGCGAAAATTTATGTAATTATAGATAATGAAATTTTAAATTTCATTTTATTAACTTATATGGGAAAATCCTTATGAACAACTCACAATCTGTCAAAGTGACATAATGCGGTAAGCTGACAGTTATGAAACTTCATTAAAATACAATAACCGTTTTAATAATGTTCGAGTATTATTAAAGTATGTATGTACGTAATTAATTAAAATGAAAACATAAAGCAATGAGCAAATCTAAAATACTCCAATCAAATCGACAAATACTACAAAGTATTATACACTATTATACTATTATACACAAGTGTAATTATACAATATATTATACACAAAAGAAAGCTTAAACTATGGTCTTTCTTGCCATATATTGGAAAATTCTATTTAAATTGTTCTAAATAGTAAAACCACCAGTTTTCCAAACCATTTCTAAAAGCACCATTTTTCTACTAAGTTCGTTAATATCTTTCTGTAGATTGCACAAAATTGAATCAATTTAGAACTAAAATAGACTATTGCTTGGGCTTTCTTTCCATATGTTGCAGGTGTCCATTATGCAGTTTAAAATGGTAAAATAGCCATTATTCTAAACAACAATCAAATCTACAATTCCCCAATTAAATCGACAAGTACTACCAAATATACTAAAAGCAATGAATCATAATTATACTCAAAAGAAAGCTTAAACTATGGCCTTTCTTGCTATATATTGGAAACTCCCATTTAAATTGTTCTAAATAGTAAAACCAACAGTTTTCGGACACAATTCTAAAAGCACCATTTTTCTACTAACTTCGTTCATATCATTGTGTGGAATCCACAAAATTGAATCAACTTAATACTAAAAGAAAGCTTAGTTCCTGGACATTTTCTTATGTACTGCGAGTTTCCATTTAAGTTGTTTTAAAGAAAAAAGTTAAACGTTTTCCAAACCTTTTGTAAATGTGCCATTTTCCCCTTTAATTTATTGGTATCTCCAGGTAGAATAACCCAAATGAGATCAGTTTTATTTTAAAATAAAGCTTATTTCTTGAGCTTTCTTTCCATGTGCTATAAGATTCCATTTACACATTATTTAATAGTAAAATAATTACTATTCTGAACCAAATGCTAATCCACCGTTCTCTTACTGAATTGTTGTTAGGTTATAAAATAAGAAACATTCCCTCCTAAAATTTACTGAATACAGAAAATAATGATTCCTGTAATAAGCTGCCCTTAGTAGGTTAGTTAAAAGGTTAAAACTAAAGCTCATAACTTATTCCATTATAATGGTTCTTTCTAGTTTGAGTTTAATTGTGAAATGTTTTAGAAAGGTTTAAGAAGCTCTGGTGACACTCTCAATGATTCCTCAGAGTTCTACGATACTTCAATCCAATCCTAGACAAGGAAAGCTTCAAAGATTCAAACGAATGGAATTAAAGCAATCCTAAACTTATTTGATATCAACACAAGAAATAAGAATGTCTTATCTACAATGGAACGCTCCTGACACAATTTGCACTGTTAATCGGATGGCAGTGCTCCATATACTAAAAACTTCAATTAAGCGATGTTTTGCTTAACATATCCTTTTCTTATATGAACACTTTATTTATAAGGCTATATTCAATTTGAAAGCTATTCCAATTTTCAAACTAAGTTAATATACATTTATAGATAAGAAGGTAATTAAGATTTAAATATGTGTTTTAAAATACACACTTGGAATTAAAGCGAACATATTAAATGTTTTAATGATTATTTTAAAGCGTTAATCGTTGTAAAAATATTAAACTTTATATGGAAACAATAGTTAGAACTTCAATCTTTTAAAATTTTTAAACCCCGTTGTAAGTTTATTAATAAATACGTAATTGGCATTTAAGGCCAATTATGGAAATAAATACTTAAAAAATTCGAATAAAAGTCTTATTACAGTTATTTTTAAATATATTTATCGCACTGTACACTAGTGTTAAAGATTAGTAATTATATTATGCATTATAATAGTGCATAAGGAATAAAGCAAATCTGAGTTTTTATTATTTGTTTGACTTAAATCCCCCAAGAATACATTATTTAAACAATTCAAATGCTTCGTCCTCAATATGTTAATTAAGATATAATAAAGTCCATTTACAAATACGAACATAATTAATTAAGAATAAACAAATAGAAAGAAGAACTAATATAGTTACGAACGCGGCAACCGATGGTCGCAGAGGGCGCAAGTAGTAGGCAGCGCTTTACGTTTAAACTTAATTCTTTTAATTATTTTTTGAGACTTATAAAACTTTATAAGTAAATATTAGCTAAAACATCGGCCTATTCCAATTTTTAAACACCGTTGGTATACATTTATTGATAAGAACGTAATTAAGATTTAAATATGTATTTTAAAATACATACTTGGAATTAAAGCGAACATATTAAATGTTTAATTTTCCTTCAGCTATTATTTGAAAGAATGTGTTTTTTTCAAATTAATTTGGCTATAATTACTGCTTTTATATACCTATTGCACTCCTTCAAATGGTTTTAATTTCTAAAATGTTTTTAGTTTAAAAATTGGCTGGAATACGCACATTAAGAATCGTTCAAGGTTCATCCGCTGATGGCTCTGCTAGACGTACACAAAAATCAATACTTCAAAGGCCGTTCGAATTGACCAATAGTGTGCCAGTTTCTGACAACAATTACTACGTTTCTACAGTCATTCAATACGGGTTGAATACGGATTCAATACTGTTGTCGGGTAAAAAGTGGTCATGGAAACCCTGATTCAATACGTATTGAACACGATTTAGATTTAGATACGATACGGTAAATTTTAGGATCGTATCTGAATTTCAACGTATTGAGTTCCATGGAAACCCGTAACTCGCGATCGTGCATGCGCAATTGGAGATCACTGGCGCTTTCTAATGATAATTTAAAATATATACACCTTTATATTAAAACCAACCCATGTTGAAATTTCTTAGAGCCTTTATTTATTGTATATACTAAAGTGCATTCTTGTTTTTCTACGTAAGAAGTCGTCCAGAACATTATTGAATTTCCCTTGGAAGTTTTATGCACCCGATATTTTCAAATTTCTCGCTTCATAAATATTTAATCCACTGTAACAATCTCGAATGCCGTAATTACAAATGTTTAATTGAGACATAAAGCCAAACATTAAGTTTTTCCGAAGCAGTAAGTTGGCTTAACAAAGCTCGTAGGTGCGCATTTCAATGGCACAGTCCCAGTGGAGATGCGACTTCGGTCACCGCAGAAGGCTGCGCTTTTTGAATTACACATATATCATATCAAAATACGAAAAAGCACAAAGGATATCAATAAACGTAGAAGCACAACCCTTAATTTTGATTAACAAAGTTACTCTTATCATAAATCGAAGAATTCAATGTGAAATAATTAAATCCAAAAATCAAGAGTTGTGATTTAGCAAAAATAAATTAAAAACCAAAAATCTTATCTTAGGAGTAGATATTCACAAAGCCCGAAGCTCCTGCCGAACAACAATTCGCACAACCATTCACTACACAAGCCCGCGAAATACTAAATGGAAAGTTAACGCGCACGCATTACTCAAAATTTGCGAAAGTAGACCAGAACAAGTGTGATAGTGGGAATATTGGCGATTACATTATTAGAACTACACAACGCACAGCTGGCCGATTGTACTAGTACTCGTAAAAATTCGACGTTTACCTTTTATTGCCGATGCAATGAAATTTTTATCGAATGTTTTGGGACGTTTTTGAAAAAAAAAACGCACTTTGGAATTTTTACGTTTTCGAAAATCGAAGAATGGTAATCGATTCAATAAATTATGTAGTTTCATATGCCGTTTTTGAATTTTGAAAAAATCTTTATTTTAACCCGAAAAAAACACAAAAAACTGGTTTTTAAGGCACTAATAAAAAACTATTTCGAATTAAAAATAACAATCAATTTTAGGTTGCTATTAGCTGAGGTAGTAGATTTAGCAAAAGCTTTGAAACAACCTTTAAAAAAAATTGAAAACCTGCTTAAAACGAACATTTTCAAAAGCACGAATGTAGAACTAAATACAACAATATTAATTAATAACATTAGTAATAATTAATTGCTTAAACATTCTCAAGCGTGTTTTTAACAGCATATCCATAAGCTTTTCAGTTTTTTTTTATTGTTATATATTAAATCAAACGTTTATTAATCATACTTCTGTTATACCTTAAGGGCTTTACTTCATTCTTTTAAATTAGATAGATTATTAATTTATCTTCCTTTAGTAAAAATTTCAGGCGAATATCTCCAACAGTTTTCAAAATATGAATTTTTTAAAATATACCTACACCAAAATGGAATTTTCCAGAATGATTTTCGTAAATTCAAATTTGAGCCTTTTAAAATCCTAATTATAATAATCGAATAATAAAATTTGATGACATAAATTACATAGTTTGTAATGACGAATTTGAATTTTGCAAAAAATTTGGAGATAACTTTTGAAAAAAAAATTAAAAACGTACTTTTTACTGCGAAATAAAACAAAATATTTCAAACGCACAAATATGAGACTAAAAACAATAATAATAACAAATACTATTAATTAGAATTAATTAATTAAAAAGTCTCAATCGTTTTTAAACAGGAGATGTTAAGTTTTACTGTTGTTGAATTTATAAATATTAAACACAGTCTTTAAAAAATCGCCCCTTTGTTATTCTTTAAGGGATTTATTTAAACCTTTACAAATAGAACATAATTAATTAAGAATAAAAAATAGAAAGAAAAAAATATAGTTACGAAAAACCCGATGGTCGCAGAGGGCGAAGTAAAGTCCATTTACAAATACGAACATAATTAATTAAGAATAAACAAATAGAAAGAAGAACTAATATAGTTACGAACGCGGCAACCGATGGTCGCAGAGGGCGCAAGTAGTAGGCAGCGCTTTACGTTTAAACTTAATTCTTTTAATTATTTTTTGAGACTTATAAAATTTTATAAGTAAATATTAGCTAAAACATCGGCCTATTCCAATTTTTAAACACCGTTGGTATACATTTATTGATAAGAACGTAATTAAGATTTAAATATGTATTTTAAAATACATACTTGGAATTAAAGCGAACATATTAAATGTTTAATTTTCCTTCAGCTATTATTTGAAAAAATGTGTTTTTTTCAAATTAATTTGGCTATAATTACTGCTTTTTATATACCTATTGCACTCCCCTTCAAATGGTTTTTAATTTCTAAAATGTTTTTTAGTTTAAAAAATTGGCTGGAATACGCACATTAAAAATCGTTCAAGGTTCATCCGCTGATGGCTCTGCTAGACGTACACAAAAATCAATACTTCGAAGGCCGTTCGAATTGACCAATAGTGTGCCAGTTTCTGACAACAATTACTACGTTTCCACAGTCATTCAAAACGGGTTGAATACGGATTCAATACTGTTGTCGGGTAAAAAGTTGTCATGGAAACCCTGATTCAATACGTATTGAACACGATTTAGATTTAGATACGATACGGTAAATTTTAGGATCGTATCTGAATTTCAACGTATTGAGTTCCATGGAAACCCGTAACTCGCGATCGTGCATGCGCAATTGGAGATCACTGGCGCTTTCTAATGATAATTTAAAATATATACACCTTTATATTAAAACCAACCCATGTTGAAATTTCTTAGAGCCTTTATTTATTGTATATACTAAAGTGCATTATCGTTTTTCTATATAAGAAGTCCTCCAGAACAGTATTGAATTTGCCTTGGAAATTTTATGCACCCGATATTTTCAAATTTCCCGCTTCATAAATATTTAATCCACTGTAACAATCTCGAATGCCGTAATTACAAATGTTTAATTGAGACATAAAGCCAAACATTAAGTTTTCCCGAAGCAGTAAGTTGACTTAACAAAGCTCGTGGGTGCGCATTCAATGGCACGGCCCCAGCGGAGATGCGACTTCGGTCACCGCAGAAGGCTGCGCATTTCGAATTACACATATATCATATCAAAATACGATGAAACACAAAGGATATCAATAAACATAGAAGCACAACCCTTAATTTTGATTAACAAAGTTACTCTTATCATAAATCGAAGAATTCAATGTGAAATAATTAAATCCAAAAATCAAGAGTTGTGATTTAGCAAAAATAAATTAAAAACCAAAAATCTTATCTTAGGAGTAGATATTCACAAAGCCCGAAGCTCCTGCCGAACAACAATTCGCACAACCATTCACTACACAAGCCCGCGAAATACTAAATGGAAAGTTAACGCGCACGCATTACTCAAAATTTGCGAAAGTAGACCAGAACAAGTGTGATAGTGGGAATATTGGCGATTACATTATTAGAACTACACAACGCACAGCTGGCCGATTGTACTAGTACTCGTAAAAATTCGACGTTTACCTTTTATTGCCGATGCAATGAAATTTTTATCGAATGTTTTGGGACGTTTTGAAAAAAACGCATTTTGGAATTTTACGTTTTCGAAAATCGAAGAATGGTAATCGATTCAATAAATTATGTAGTTTCATATGCCTTTTTTGAATTTTGAAAAATCTTTATTTTAACCCGAAAAACACAAAAACTGGTTTTAAGGCACTAATAAAAAACTATTTCGAATTAAAAATAACAATCAATTTTAGGTTGCTATTAGCTGAGGTAGTAGATTTAGCAAAAGCTTTGAAACAACCCTTAAAAAAATTAAAAACCTGCTTAAAACGAACATTTTCAAAAGCACGAATGTAGAACTAAATACAACAATATTAATTAATAACATTAGTAATAATTAATTGCTTAAACATCTCAAGCGTGTTTTTAACAGCATATCCATAAGCTTTTCAGTTTTTTTTTATTGTTATATATTAAATCAAACGTTTATTAATCATACTTCTGTTATACCTTAAGGGCTTTACTTCATTCTTTTAAATTAGATAGATTATTAATTTATCTTCCTTTAGTAAAAATTTCAGGCGAATATCTCCAACAGTTTTCAAAATATGAATTTTTTAAAATATACCTACACCAAAATGGAATTTTCCAGAATGATTTTCGTAAATTCAAATTTGAGCCTTTTAGAATCCTAATTTTAATAATCGAATAATGAAATTCGATGACATAAATTACATAGTTTGTAAAGACGAATTTGAATTTTGCAAAAAATTTGGCGATAACTCTTGAAAAAAAAATTAAAAACGTACTTTTTAATGCGAAATAAAACAAAATATTTCAAACGCACAAATATGAGACTACATACAATAATAATAACAAATACTATTAATTAGAATTAATTGATTAAAAAGTCTCAATCGTTTTTAAACAGGAGATGTTAAGTTTTACTGTTTTTCAATATTAAACACAGTCTTTAAAAAATCGCCCCTTTGTTATTCTTTAAGGGATTTATTTTAAACTTATAAATTCGATACTTAATTAATATATCGTCCACTAGTAAAAATATGAGGTTAATATCATGAGCCGTTGCTGAAAAATAATTTGTTTTCAAAATTTGAATTGATCATATCTCAAGACAGAACGGTCTGACTTATTTTAATCCAACGTTCCAAAAAAAGTTGGAAAATTGTAAATTAAGACCTATTAGAATATTGATATTATGAGTCCAATAATAGAAATCAATTAGATAAACTACGTAGTTTTAATAGCCATTTTTAAACTTTGAAAAAAATTTTAATTTTAACCCGGAAAAAAAAAACATGAAACAATTAAGATTGTTAATTCACTTTAGTTTAAGGGTGGAAACACAAATTTTAAAATGTAATTTGAAAACACTATTAAAAGATGATTTAAAAATCGAAACAAAGCAATTCTAACGTTATGTGAAAACAGATGTCTTATCGGCTGACCCCGGAAGTCAATTCACCTGATATCAAAAGCCGATTATAAAGAGCCTTGATAATTTTAAACACAATTATCGATTTATTTTATTTTACGAAAACACATATACACAGTGTTATAAAAATATTGGTTTTTATTAAAATTTATTTTTGTTGTATTATTGATAATTAAAAGCAGTATTTAGCATTTTGGAAAGAGAAGCAAAAGAATACGAGTTACAGGAAGAGGTTCAAGAAGTAAAAGAAGAGCACTATCTACAAGTCCCCACGACAAAAGGAAAGAACTACTATTTTAAAAAAGTTAAATAATTGGAATACTTATGAGTGACAATAACTAATAATTTGTGAAGCGGAAGAGAAGTATATCCAAAAGGAAGTGGCTGGAAGCGGTGGAAGAAGATTTAAGAGTGGACGAAGTGGAGAGTTGGCAACAAAAAAACCAGGACAGGAAAATATCGAAAAAGATAGATTACAGATAGAAAATACCGGCTCTTAAGGATAAGGAAGCCATGGACTTAGAAAGCTTAAAGCGCTAAAAAATATACAATACTTCTAATAAGGCCGAAAGAAGTTAATTCGAATTTCCATTTGTAGTGCGTTTAGGAACGAAATGCAATTTTCTTTTCAAATAAATAAAATCTAAGGCAAGAGGGGTTTACTACAATTGTTGGCAAAGATATTATTTAAATACATGAGTAAGGGCTCTTTAATATCATTGTAAATAAATGATTCAAATAAATATTTGTTCCATCTCCGCTATTAAACATTTTGAAATGCTTTAATATGGCAAAGGAAAGCCCGCCATTTTACTACGTTTAGTCGAACCTTAGGAATGTTGCGCGGGTCAGTTTACAACTTCATTCTTGCTTGAAGGTCGTTGCCGCAGCGACCGAGTTCGTAATGGCGCAGTGTTGTGGGAATGCCTGCGCAATTCCCAAGTTCTTATTATATTATATTATTGCTTTAAAAACATCTTAAATAATAATAGAAAACATGAACAAAAACCTATAATCACCAACAAAGCTAACAGAATTTGCTCCTTTACAATCAGAAGAAAAGCAACAAACAGTGAGTCAATTCTTTTCTAAGTTTTCAGGTTAAATAAAACATCACACATCAATGAGTCTCCTAGGAGCACATCTGAGAAAAATGTTGATAATATATCACAAGAATCACTCCCAGTTTGGGCTATCGAATATACATTGGAACCACCAGAAAATAGAAACGATTCTTATTATAAAGTGGATGCAACCGAAGGTTGAAGTTTGCCCTATGTTTTAAAACGTATTAGTAATTTACTTGCTTTAAAAAGCACTGTAAGTAATGTTTGATTATTCTAAATACTATTACAACCTATTCATTTTAGAATTTACAAGCTTATTCAGATACTGATTTGAAACAGTATTGGATACCTGATTCTCTAAGCAAGAAATGTTATGAATGTGGGGAAAAATTTATAACCTTTCGAAGAAGACACCATTGTCGAATTTGTAATTAGCAATAAAACAACTTAATGTAGAGAATTATACATTAAATTCTTCATCCACAGTTTAGCTTTTTATTAAAGCTCATAAAACAATTACATACAAGAACACAATTTAGTTCTCTTTCAGTTCATAAAATCTTATCAAAGAGAGTTAAGTAAAGAAAAGTGCGTTATTGTTATTGAAACTTGTGAGAACGATTTAATTACATAGCATTGTTTATTTTAAAAAATGCTTCTTTTTTAAAATCAGTTATATGGATTTATCAAATGTCCCTCTAAAATGTGAGTTGGCACCCTTGACTTTTCATGCGCATTCATGGTTGACGTTTTTGTATCATATGTTCTTAATCGTGTTAATATTAATTATGCCAAGTGTAAATGGTGATAATTGTTTAAATAATAGTGAAATAACAACATTTATAGTTAGTGAAACAATTCCTGATAGCAACTCGCAAGAGAGGGCACATCAAATAACCTTAACGGATAGACTGAATAAAAGATTAGTGGAGTTTTACTTGCGAATACTAAACGCATAGACTCCTCTACAAACGGTAATACAGTTAGTAATAATCGTAATAACACATTAAACAATCAAGATTTTGAATAGAAATCGATTTATCTTTGTCTAGTGCGCAACCGGGCTTTAGATCTGTATATGTCAAATTACCTTTATACAAACCTTTATTGCACATAATACAATGTGTGATATGGAAATCGATACAGCTTCAATCGATGGCGATTTAGATATAGTACAAGAAGCCGAAGCTAATGTGCCCTCAGACAATGCAGGTGAAAGTGATACCAACGAGAATGGTGACACAGACAAACCTAGCAAAAAACGTGTCATACGAAAGCCACAGATCCTTCTAAATGCCGATAGACTGAAGACCCCGTGAGGTTTTAAACTATTGTTAAAAATATTTCAAAATGTGTGGTTCAAAGGACGTGGCAAACGGAAAAGAGAACTCTACCCATGCAGCATTACGAGTATTGGTGTCACCAGCTGCATCCCAAATACTATTTTGATGATTGCATTGAGAAGCTTGAGAAATTAGGTACGAAGAAACTCGTTCAGGTTAGTGACTTTTGCCATTCTATTTTACATCCTTGGTTTGTTTCAATCGTTTTATGCAACTCACCAGGTTTTTGTGCATTTTTACTTACTCTGTATGTATCTCTGGCTTTTTACTTTGTATTTATCGCTAACTTCTATATTTGCTTTTTGCTGAGCCGGTTTAAGTTTTGTGATTAGATTTCTTTGTGTGTTTTTTTAACCTGCCGTAAGTATATATGCTATGTATTATATATCGTGAACAGTGCCAGTTTGGTTTGTCATTAAGTAAAACTTTTAATAATTATTTTTCTGCAGACTTATCTTAAAAGGATTTGAATGGATATGATAACAGACGAATCGGTAAATAAGGAGCTTGCTAGCAATGGAATCGATTCTGACAGCGATCATTCTGCCAATGACATATTTAAAAGACAATCACCAACTCTGCAGGCTTTATTTCCTGAAATAACAGTGGAGCAATTGGAAAGAATTCGACTCGACAAAGAGCAAGCTTTAAAACGTCGGCAGGATCTGCTTAGGAAGAATAATATCTAGCTTGAATCACATAGGATAAGCTCCACTTTAAGCCAAAGAGATGATCTACAACCCGATAATTCGATTGAAATCGAAGAAAAACTGGAAGGACCTTTAATTTTAGATCGAAGTCCAGCAATGTAAAAAGAAACTTTAAAATCTTGTTTTTTTTATTATCATAAGGTATTATTAAATTATATTGATTTTCAACTACTTTAACTTATAATAAATGATTTTGATTGGTTCATTTTTGAATGCAAAAGAAAAACAAAGTTTTTTTTAATCTTTACTACTCGTTTAAAAATAATTGTTTTGTGCAGGTCCATTAAATTAAACGTTTCTCGGTTGTAAATAAATTCGCCGCTTTTCCTCTATTTTTGATTTTTGCTCTATAGGTAGTCATTTAAAAAATGTTTTAAAGAATGGTTAATTTAAATTTCTTAATTTTTTTGTGAAGCACTTATTTTACATTCAAAGCACGTCGTATTGAAGCTGCCTATAAGTTAAGGCAAATTTGCGTCCATAAAGTTAGGTAAAGGGGCGGAGCTTATGTATCGATATTTCACGAAGGCTTAAAAGTATTGATTTTTCACGAAGTCGTCAAAGTACAGTAGAACTCCGATTATCCGTATTAAGTGGACCGGGATCGATTCGGATAATCGGACATAGACTGGCAATAAAGAAAAACGAACTGTCACACATAGAATAAACTTTATTAAGTTTATGTACGGTAATAATTTTATATTCGAGATACAGGGTATTACACTTAGGACCGATTCGGATAATCGGAGTTCTACTGTATTGATTTTTAGATTTGCTAAACAGGTAGTTACGTCATATGCAAAAAAGATTTTTTTCGTTGTATTATTGCTAATTAAAAGCAGTATTTAGCAATTTGGAAAGAGAAGCAAGAGAATACGAGTTACAGGAAGAGGTTCAAGAAGTAAAAGAAGGGCACTATCTACAAGTCCCAACGACAAAAGGAAAGAACTACTATTTTAAAAAAGTTAAATAATTGGAATACTTATGAGTAACAATAATTAATAATTTGTGAAGCGGAAGAGAAGTATATTCAAAAGGAAGTGGCTGGAAGCGGTGGAAGAAGATTTAAGAGTGGACGAAGTGGAGAGTTCGAAACAAAAAGAACAGGACAGGACTACATAAACGATTGGCTGTAATTAAACATTTGTCATTTTTGTTACCATAACCTAAGTTTGTTTTAGATAGAATAGGTTAGGAATAGCATATGCATTTGTTTTGTAGTTTTGTATTTTATCTTTTATTTAGCGGGTCATTACCTACCCCAGACACTATGACAACCATCCCTAACACGGGGTTAAAAGTCGCACTTTTCTTTTTTCAGAAAAATTACAATATGTTCTCTTTAGATAATGGTAGACAAAAAGTCTTTATTTTTTTTTAAATTAGAATAAATACACTATCTATTGATATATAAATGTCATTGATAAATTGAGACCATGGGCTCTATAAATACAAAAGAAAAAAATTGTGACTTTCAACCCCGGTTTCCCCCTAATTACCCTATTTCTTTGATGGCTATCCAGGAATATTTTTATTATTTTTTGGACTTATAACAATTAATAATAAACAATTATATATCATAAGAAAGGCCGTTTTGGCAAATTTTGAAAATGTCCTATTTTGCAATGTGAAACTAAGCAAATCCAAAAGGAAAAAAAATAATTTCTTGCTTTGATAGCTATCCCAGAATTTGTTTACTATTTTTTACATTTATAGTAGTTAATTATAAACAATATTGACGCATCAGAACGGCCGTTTTGCCAAATTTAAAAAATGTCGGTTTTTACAGTATAATTGCCAGTAAATCCGATACGAAATAATTACCCTATTTCTTTGATGGCTATCCCGGAATTTTTTTATTATTTTTTGAGCTTATAACAATTAATAATAAACAATTATATATCATGAGAAAGGCCGTTTTGGCAAATTTTGAAAATGTCCTATTTTGCAGTGTAAAACTAAGCAAATCCAATAGGAAAAAAATTATTTCCTTTTTCGATAGCTATCCAGGATTTTTTCTATTATTTTCTCGGTGTACAGTAAACACAAATAAATCATTATGCATCATAGAAACGCCTTTTTTGGCAATAAATAAATTTGGGAATAAATAAAGAAAATAGAACGAAGAGTCCAAGTAGTTACGAACATGAATACTGACAATCCATAGGGGGTTGCAAAAATTATAAGACTTTATAAATAAATATTAGCTAAAAGATCGGCCTATTCTAATTTTTAAACTCCATTGGTATACATTTATTGATAAGAACGTAATTAAGATTTAAATATGTGTTTTAAAATACATACTTGGAATTAAAGCGAACATATTAAATGTTTAATGATTATTTTAAAGTGTTAATTATTGCAAAAATATTAAACTTTATATGGAAACAATAGTTAGAACATCAATTATTTTAAATTTTTAAACCCCGTTGTTGTATGTTTATTAATAAATACGTAATTGGCATTAAGGACCAATATGCGAATAAATACTTAAAAATTTCGAATAAAAAGGTATTTTTATCGTACTGTAGACCAGTGTTACAGATTAGCAATTATACAATGCATTATAATAGTGCATAAGGAATAAAGCAAATCGAAGTTTTAATTAGTTGTTTGACTTCAATCTCCCAAGCATACATTATTTAAACAATTCAAATGCTTCGTCCTCAATATGTTAATTAAGTTATAATAAAGTCTATTTGTGAAAAACGCACATAATTAATAAAGAATAAAGAAATAAATAGAAAGGAGAGCTAATATAGTTCCGAACGTGGTAACCGATGATCCTAGAGGGCGCAGGTAGTAGGAAGCGCTTTACATTTTAACTTAATTCTTTGAATTATTTTTTGAGACTTTATTTGTTGCTAAAATTATAAAACTTTATAATTTTAATATTCGCTAAAATATCGGTCTATTCCAATTTGCAAACTTCGTTGTTCTATATTTATTAATAAACACTTGATGAAAATTTAAACTTGCGTTTTAAATACACATTTGGATTTCTTATCGTGTCAGCGCATTACAGTGTTATAGTAGGGCTACTGTATTGCAGTAGCTTTTATTACTTAGATTAGCATTGTTAGAAAATAACTTAAAGACATAATTTAAAAAAATTAAGAGTTATTTATTATAATCATTGCAAGCTTCTGGTTTTCGCGAAAAGCAATTGCTTTTTGAAAACGGGCTAATTGTTATTGTTGATGAGAACGGTTTTTATTTATTTACTGTATTTTATTTGTTAATTTTTTTGTATTTTATTTTTTGGAAATTTTTAATTTGATAATTCACAGCTCATTTATTTGTGGACGGATCTATAAAAACTATACAGATTCGGATTCGGCAGACTTTTTGGCTTCGGATAGAAACCATAGGCGTGCCATTTGAAATTTTTGAGAAAAACGGCTTCGAAGAGTCCGATTTGTAATAATTTTTTTCGAAATTTCTACTTTGGAAAATCGTAGCTCGGTTATTTGTGATCTGGTCCTTAAAAACTTTTTAGATTCTGATAGCCCGTTTATCTGAGCGTTAGATCAGCCAAAAAAATCAACAGGGCCCATTGTAAAGTCTGGGAGAAAAACGTGATCGAAACTTCCAAAGTGTAAACTTTGCGACAAATATTTAATTTTTAAAATGTAACTTCGCCCTCGTTGCCTATATCGCGAAATCTTTTAATTTCTGAAAGAATGCAATTGCCTTATATTTTAAGGCAATATTTGCATGAATCCTTAGTACCCATAGCCGGAGCGATTTTTCTTTGCTTCTTTGCTTCTTTTTATCGCCAAAAAGTCCACCTGTACCATTTAATAAAGAACACAGTTCCAAAGGTTTATTTAAAATCACAAGAGCCCCGAGGTGTCACCTAAACAAAATTTATTTGCTGCTTTTCTATTGTGACAAATTTTGGAAATTAACCTTTTGCAAAATTATTTGTGATCAAAACAAAGGATGCGGTAGGCAGCCCCCTTGCAAGCCCAAAAAACGTCGCCGACCGCGTTACAACAAAAATCTCTTCCTCAAGTTCCCGAAGGAGCTCTACGCAAGAGGCACCCCACTCAGGCCCCGGAAAAACTATCGACGGTGGGGGCCCGCAGGTGGTGCGCTTTGGACGCGTGCCAGAGGAAGAAATTTCAATGTCAGGCGCTTAAGAGGCCTCTCTTGCACGTGACTTTTTCCGACGTAAACAAACAGTCACCTTACGTCTTCGCTGGGAGCTATACCCATCCCTACACAAACGCAAACGCGCCGATCTAGCTCAGACACTATTCTATAATATGGATGACATTGACGAATGTAGAGATATCCACTGGTCAAGCGACGTACATATTTTATTAAAAAAGGCAATAACACTGTGTGGCAACGTTGTATTCACGCGTATCACGCTGCCTTCATTTACAAAATAAAGTTCTACTAGAGCAGAAATTAATACATGCAAACGGTATTTGAATAATTCGACCATTCATCAATATTTTCTTATCGGTTTTTCAGTAATTGATTAAAATAACTTTTATTTACGGGGAAAAGTCCGAATTACGGAAAATAATAGTTCTTTCTTTATATTAATAAAAAAACAACTATTGAGAGATCTTTAAACACTTTTCTGAATACATATTTTTAAAAATAATATTGTGATGAATCTCAAACACCTCTACCTGTATAAAACATTAAGGCGCTTCGTTTTTAAACATTTTTTAGGCGGCTATAGACAAAATATTGTTCTAAACATCGAAAAAGTAATTCTCACGAATTTTCAGTTCATAATTTTAATTCTAAGTGTTTCATAATTGATTTAAAATTTTTCCCATTTACTTAATATGCAAATTTATAGTTTTTTTTCATTCATTTATATCTCTGCTATACTTTATGCAATTATCTTGTTCTTTACAGCAATTTGTACAAAAAATGTTAATCTTTAAAAGTGCTGAGAACGGGATTTATGTAACTTATGTAACGGTTTCACCCTTAAAAAATCTCAATATTATTTTTTATCGATTTTTGTATTTTTCTCATAAACGGCTACGCTTAGAGCAAAACACGTAAATGACCATTTCGGAGGAAACTCGATTTTCTTCAAAAAAAGGTCTTTAGAGTGTAAGCTGTAAAGCTGATAAATAAAAATTAAATTAAATGAAAATTAAAATGTAATTTTTAAAACGATAAACTCCATAATACAGTAATATTTTAGATTTTTATACCTTCGCATCTATTTATCTCATTAACTAAGAGTTTTACAGCTTAGACTCTGATGACCTTTTTTTGTAGCAAATTGAATTTCCTCTAAAATTGTTATTTTCGTTTTTGCTCTAATCCCCGCTAAAATTGATAAAAAATAATGTTAAGATTATTTAGAAATAAAACCGTTCAATTTTCATAGATTCCACTTTGGGCACTTTTAAAGATTGATATTTTCTCTACAATTTTCCATAAAGAACAAGACCATTGCATAAAATACAACAGAGATATAGATAATTGAAAAAAAACTGAAAATTTACATGTTAAGTAAATAGGAAAATTTTAAAATCGACTAGCGATTACTTAGAATTAAAATTCAGGGCTTAAATTTATTTTTCGATGTTTATTATTATTATTATTTTGTTTGTGAACCGCAAAAAAATTGTTTAAAACGAAGTACCCTAATAAAACATATTTACAGTTTTTACAGGAAAGATGATTATCTTTGCACTCATATTCATGTGTAATAGAAGATTTGTATATAGATATAAAAGCGGAAGTAATAATATACTATATTAAACAAGTAACGTAAAAGACCATTTATAGGTAGATATTTATTATTTTGTAAAAGTGTAACAACACAAAGTTAATAATAAAAAGAAGGAGTATTTTTATTCATAAGTTTCTTTCGATTAATTTCACATAATAAGTTATTAGTATAAACTCTATAAGAAAATATTGCTTGATTGTGGCATTATTCAAATAATAAAAGTTTCAGGTAGTACTTTAATAACAAAGAAAACTAAAAAGTTGTGTTATAAATTACTTTCTATTAATTTCACATATGAGCAAAAGGCTAATTAATTTATTGGTGAAAACCTTATGAAACACTATAGGATTATAGCAGAGTAAATTAAACGCTATTTCGCGAAGCTGGTCAGATATGTGCTGATTCAGAATCTTTCTTACTTCCAAGCCTAAACTCTTGACGATGTTGTCAAATGCTATTTCACGCAAGCTTACAGCTTTATCCACCACCGGGCAGCACTTGCTGGCAATTATTTTCTAATATTTTTGTAATGGATTTAATTAATTGTTAAATGTTAAAAAATATTAAATTTTGCGCCAATGCGTCTAAAAATATAAGATACTTACGGGTAAGGTATTATGTTTCAAAAAATTATTTTAATAACAAAAAGAAAATTTAAATTTTTATTATATATTAATTTCTATGACTTACCCGGATCGACAAAGGCCCTACTAATCAATTGGTGAAAACCCGATCAAAAAATATTGATTTATAACGGAGTAAAACAAGTATAAAATTACGAAACAGCGAAGAGGCCTCTTAAGGCTGGAAGGAGCCCGACGCCCTTCAAAACGAAATGCAAACCGAAGAGGAAAGCTGCCTGCAAAAAGAAAAGGAAGCCTTGCCCTAAAGAAAAGAAGGCCCGCCGGAAAAAGGAGAAAGCTTGCAAGAAACGTGGACGCAGACCGAAGTGCCCTCCTAAGCCTTGCAGTTCTGAAAATTCTTTATCTAATATAACTTTTGGAACTCCAGACGAGTCCTTTTTTCATTCTTTAACGGAGTCTTCGAAGTCTTCTCCTACGCTCTCGGCTTTGATGTGAAACGCCTTTTGAACCCAGTTTTATTTATTATTGTACTTATATTTCTTGTCTAGAATTTTGATTGATAAATATTTGAAGTTGTCTGTCAGTAAATTTAATTTAGAAATTTGCAAGTTTGTTACTTGTGAAGGGTGTTAACAAATTATCCAGTTACTGGAATTCTTGCATTTTTTGACTTAACTAAACATTTAATTAAATGGTTGTTTTTGTGCGCAAATTGTTTATGCCCACTTTTTTGTTAAACAACTACACTATTAGACTTCCGTTTTTTTTTCTACCGAATTAGATTTTAAATAAATGACTTTAAATAAATATAATTTCGATATGTAAAAATTATTTCATAGTTTCTTATTTCAGATATCAAATGCCCACATGGAATTCGATTAATTATCGTAGACAATTCAACCCTTAAACGTCCACCTTTTGCAATTTTCCCATTGTGGACCAAAAAATATTATCGAACAACATTGCAAAGTATTCTTTATTATTTGGGGTGAGTTTTATTTATACTAGCAGCTCTTTTATGCGAAGACTCGGGCTTTGATCGCTTATAAATTATTGTGAAACGTTGTTTTGCGCTGCAACAAATTAATTAGTTATTAAATTTTAAATAATTTACATTCATATTTCAATATACGGATATTATATCGTTTGGCGTGTAGGCAACCGATCATACTTTATGTGTCATTAGTTGCATACGTTCTTCGTATTTGTTCTTTAAGGGGGCGATCCGAGAGAAATGGGTTGCCTAATATCGATAAAAATTTAGATGTTTTGTATTTCGATTACCATTTCTAATTAACAATATAAAATGTTGTAAAAAAAATTAAATAGACCAATAAAGGATTGGACTAGAAGATATTATAGTTCATTTTGCACAAAAATGTAATGTAAATCTAAAAAAAAATAGCAAACCAACTTAAATTACAATGTTTTAAGGGGCAAAAAAGATAATAGTTTAGGCTGTAATTGTGCAAAAACTAGGCAATTTTATCAAATTTGAAATGTAATATGCTCTAGAGGCATCTTTTATGTATACATTATTAAAAAATTGTGTTTCAAAAGTGTCTAATAACAATTTGGTAATAGAAACGCCGAGGCACTGTTCATGATCTCTATTGATAGGGTTATGTTGAAATTTTTATTGCGGTTCGTTGTCTTCGCTAACCAAAACTTTGACTCTTATGCGTTAGATGGTAATAGCGCTGAACAGTTATATTTGAAAATTTTTGTTTACCATTCAAGTGCTGGAAATTCCGACACCACATGTTTGACTAATGAGAATTACTTCTGTGATTTTCATTGACGAAAAGCGATAGGTGTATTTATTATTTCTGAAAATTTAATTATGTTTTTGCATATGTCCTGTTCTTAAGTAATGGCTTTAAATTGGCCAAATCAGGTAAAAGAAATTTCTTAGATCTTGAGCCTGATGAAGAAAATATAGATTTCAAGGAGTTGCTTCATATCCTCAAGTTGTGGGGTAATGGCGCCTTGGGATGGCGTTATTACATCAGAAAAAGACTATAATAATTAAAATTACACTCAGAATTTATTTTAGGGTCTGTCATGATTACAAACATATTTGTATGGTTTTTATATAAGAAATCGTTTAGGACTAGTAAGGACTGCGTAATAGCGCTATTCCTTGCGATGTTGCCCCGCGGACCAGATGTTTTTCAGGTACGCTGAACGCAGATCGATAAAAATCGTAACAACGTAATGGTGTAATAATATCAATGCATTCATTACTCAATATATTTTATAAAAATATAAATCAATCCCTACAAAATATTAAACCATTTCATTCTAGTGCCTGATGTTAGAAATGTTGTGTATTGCATATTTCTAATTACGCTTATACAGAGTGTTATACACAGGATCGATCGATATTTAACTATAAATGCAACTTGTTCTTATTCTGTTAATATTTAAAAAATAATTTTCACACCTTTCAACTCAATATTATAATAACAATTTTTAATATTAGTTATTTTTACATTTATAATAAGTTAAATGATTTTAATGAAACTTTTGTGCGTAACGTTTCCAATACTAAAATTACTGCAAATTTTAATTATTTATAAAGATAAACATTTTGAATAATAGCCAGCATAAAAAAAATATATGTATTAGGATGCTTCGTTTTTAAACAATTATTTTTGCGATCCGCAGACAAAATATTGTTTTAGAACAGAAAAAGAAATTTTCTCCAATTTTCAATCTTTAATTTTAATTCTAAGTGGTCGCCAATTAATTTTAAAATTTTTACATGCATTTAACACGTGAATTTATATATCTGTATCTGTCCTGCATTTTATAGAATTATATTGTTCTTTAGGAAATTTGTAAAGAAAATATAAATTTTTAAAAGTGCCCACCGTAGAGTCCAAGTTGTAAAGTGATTAGTTTATAAGATAAATAGGGGGAAAGTGGCATGAAACAGCCAAGTTTTGAAAAAGCCATTATCAATTACGCGGTAGTTTTCATACGAATCGTTCATGTATTATTATTTTAAGATAGCAACACTAGCCAGATATCCCCACAAAATTTGACCGTTCACCGTCAATAAACGGCGCCGATACGACGTATTGAAGATTTTGTCGTCAAAAAGTAAGGTTTTGAGTTCAGTTTATTTGTTTTCTAACGCCTATACGTACAAAACTAATAATAATATGATTACACTATATTTTTATAGATATATTAGGCCTTCTAATAACGTATATATTTTGTAGACTAATCTTTGATTTCATAGTAATTTTCGAGATTTTGTTTCTTGAGAGAATATGTTTTGAAATAGCCGGACTGCAGTGTAATGAAAAAGCCACCTTTTAATTGCATAAAATGCAATAATAATTGTAGTAACAGCAATCAAGAGTGGTACCGATGCAAAATTGTGATGGTTGGGCATATAAATCCTGTGGCGTAAAAAGGAAATTGCATAATTTTTGCTAAAAACGTTTTTAAGTTTTTGCAATGATTGATCTCAAACGTCAAATTTTTTGACAGTTTCTTAGATTTATGTACACTATGATGCGTTTGAAAATGCCCGACCGACTTAATCGACAAAACATGTTATTTATGAGTATTAAAAAAAATAATTATAAACAAATGACGAATGTATACGATAGTTTGCACTTGTACACACACGTTATAAAATTTTTGACCAAAAATAATGATTTTAAAGTGTTCAAATACTAATCATTCTAAGAAAAAATGCGAAATCGGTAGTGCGTTTGAAAATGCCCGTTTTAATGTTTTGCATTTAAAACAGTTTTTTTTCTAACAAACTATCAATATATTGTAGATATTGTTTAAGAATGTAAATAAGCAATCCATTAAAAGTTTATTGTAAGTGAAATTTTAAATGGTAGCACCACTAAATAGCGTATTTTGTATTTATTACATAAAACAACAATTTTTGACAAATGATGACAGTAAAACGTCAATAAAAATTCAAATTTGAAAATTAACATTACTAAGATTATTTTTCAAACACTGTAGATCACGTTCCATATTTTGGGCATTTTGAAACATATCATTTAAGCATCATAACAGTAGAATTCATTTTATACACTTCTTATTCACAAATTTATCGGAACTAAAAGACCAAAATAAAATAAACTACGTTAAATATTTTTATGCTTTCTTCGCCTTTTGGTAACTACTAAACTCGCACGAATTTATTATAAAAGTTACATTACAATCAATACAGGGGGGCTCCAAATAAATATGGTGCAATTTTTACCTTACTTTGTGAATTAAATCGGGTGTGCAGTTTCAAACGCACTTTTTTATTCGGGCATTTAAAACTGCACACCCCATCTAATTGACAAAATATTATTTTTATGAGTATTAAGAAGAATATTTATGACCAATTAGTGAATCTATGCGCTATTCTATTCTTGTATGTACAAACAAGTTCTGCAATGGTTTATCCAAAATTATAATTTTAAAGTGTTAACATTTCTACTAATAATTTTAAATAAAGTAACCGAATCAGTTAAACATTTCCGCTAAAAAATTTAATTTATTCTATCTTCATTCTTTAATGGAGATTTAACAAAATAGTCAATCTTTAAAATGTGAATCCCATATCTTATTGTTAACTGTCGGCTTACTTATTTATAAAATGTAATGTCTTTTGAAAAGAAGGCGTATTTCTAGTCTTGACAAAAACAAAACATACTTTGACAACAAAACAATGACTAGCAATCAGTTCAAAATTATACTGAATAAACGTAATACACAATAATTCTGCTTTATAATGGGAAAAAGGACTAGTATAAACGATCGATCTTTAGTGATATTTCACCGAGAAAAAGGCAAATCTCTTCGTCAAATTGGTGAAATGCTAAACTTGAAAACATCAACGGTTAAATTAATTTGCAACAGATATTATAACGAAAACCGAATAGAAAATAAACCTCCCTCAAAAAATAATCAAAAACTCACAACATCAGATAAGAAATATATCTTAAGAGAAATTAGGCGAAATCCTAAGCTATCTGCTCCACAATTAGTGGCAATGTTGTTTGAGTTTAATGGGACCAATGTGCATCGTACTACAATTCATCGAATGTTACAAAAAAATGCATTCTTTTCGCACATTTCAAGAAGAAAACCTCTCATTAGTGAAGTTAATAGGATCAAAAGATTGAAATTTGCTTTAGAACATAAAAACATGACAATAGAAGACTGGGAAAAAGTGTTATTTGTCGATGAAAGCAAATTTTCAGTTTTTAGAAGCGATAAAAAACAAGTGAAAGTTTGGAGACAAAAAAAATCAGCCTTTTTGTTAAAAAATTTGTGCTGTACTGTGAAACACGGTGGAGCAAGCGTTATGGTGTGGGGGTGCTTCGCAAGTGCCGGAGTAGGAAGCCTAACATTTATAGATAAAATTATGACTAAAGAAGTATATTTAAACATTTTACGACAACATCTTCAACCATCAGTTGAAAAATTAGGAATGAATAATAATTATAAATTTTATCAAGATAACGACCCGAAACACAAAGCTTGGATTGTTCGCAGTTGGTTATTGTACAATACCCCAAAAGTAATGGAAACGCCACCTCAAAGCCCGATTTATATCCTATTGAACATTTATGGAGTCATTTGGAAAAGAAACTGCGGTTACATAATATTAAAACACAAAATCAGTTAAAACAAGTTATTTTAACAGAATGGGAAAACATTTCACATGAATTCACTAAAAATTTAATACAATCAATGCCCAAACGACTTCAAGAAGTCATTAAGAACAAAGGTAATCCAACATCATATTGAAGACCTATATATTTGATTGGAAATTTTGATGGTAAAATAGTTAAAGACGTTAATTCGTAGAAATAAGTAAACCTACAGTTAAAATATAAGTTCACATTTTAAACATTGATTCATTTGTTAAATCTCCATTAAAATATGAAGATAGGTAAAGTTAATAAAGTTTTGTTGTAGAAATGTTTAAAATTATTAACTGATTTAGTTACTTTATTTAAAATTATTAGTAGAAATGTTAACACTTTAAAATTATAATTTTGGATAAACCATTGCAGAACTTGTTTGTACATACAAGAATAGAATAGCGCATAGATTCACTAATTGGTCATAAATATTCTTCTTAATACTCATAAAAATAATATTTTGTCAATTAGATGGGGTGTGCAGTTTTAAATGCCCGAATAAAAAAGTGCGTTTGAAACTGCACACCCGATTTAATTCACAAAGTAAGGTAAAAATTGCACCATATTTATTTGGAGCCCCCCTGTATTGATTGTAATGTAACTTTTATAATAAATTCGTGCGAGTTTAGTAGTTACCAAAAGGCGAAGAAAGCATAAAAATATTTAACGTAGTTTATTTTATTTTGGTCTTTTAGTTCCGATAAATTTGTGAATAAGAAGTGTATAAAATGAATTCTACTGTTATGATGCTTAAATGATATGTTTCAAAATGCCCAAAATATGGAACGTGATCTACAGTGTTTGAAAAATAATCTTAGTAATGTTAATTTTCAAATTTGAATTTTTATTGACGTTTTACTGTCATCATTTGTCAAAAATTGTTGTTTTATGTAATAAATACAAAATACGCTATTTAGTGGTGCTACCATTTAAAATTTCACTTACAATAAACTTTTAATGGATTGCTTATTTACATTCTTAAACAATATCTACAATATATTGATAGTTTGTTAGAAAAAAAACTGTTTTAAATGCAAAACATTAAAACGGGCATTTTCAAACGCACTACCGATTTCGCATTTTTTCTTAGAATGATTAGTATTTGAACACTTTAAAATCATTATTTTTGGTCAAAAATTTTATAACGTGTGTGTACAAGTGCAAACTATCGTATACATTCGTCATTTGTTTATAATTATTTTTTTTAATACTCATAAATAACTTGTTTTGTCGATTAAGTCGGTCGGGCATTTTCAAACGCATCATAGTGTAAGTAAATATTTTATCGAGAGTTTGCGTTATTTAAAACGTTTTATAATTATATAAGATCTAAAATTATAGCTTAAGATTATTATTAAATAATATCTTCGTTAATGTGCACTTTTAATCTTGTAATAAAAACATGGCTTTTTCAAAAATTGGGTTGGCTGTTTCAATACCTATAGGTTATGAAAAAGCCAAATTTTATTTTTTTTATAAATGATTAGAAGTCGAAAAATATCGTTAATTTTGAAAAATGTTTTATGACATTACGTACATGAATACATGAACAATTACAGATTTAAAAAAAAAATTGATTTATTGATGTCCTTCTATATTATTTATCCCTTTTTTTAAAACTGGCTGTTTCATGCCACTTTCCCCCTACATTCCAACGTATAAACATTTAAAATATTTTTGTATTATCGCGTTAAAAATTCCATATTAAATTTTCAAATAACCGTTTATTTATTATTTTTTCACAACTCTTGACTGCAGACCTTTTTTGTAGAAAATTTAATTTCCTCCAAAATTGCCATTTATCTTTTTGCTATAAGTTTAGCCGTTTATGAAAAAAATGCCGTGAAACCATTCAAGTGACAGATCCAACTATGGAACACTTTTAAAGATTGTTATTTTTCCTACAATTTTTCATAAAGAACACGACAATTACCTAAAATGCAGCAGATATATAGATAATTGAAAAAAAATTGTAAATTCACATATTAAATAAATGTGAAAATTTGAAAATTAACTAATAACCAATTAAAATTAAAGATTGAAATTATGTGAAAATTTATTTTTTTGTTTAGAACAATATTTTCTCAATGGACCATAAATTAAAAAAAAAATCGTTTAAAAACGAAGCACCCTATTATAGATGTTATACCTAACAAGGTTTTTAAACCTCAGGGGGGCCACCAAAAGGTATGGTAGGGATCACAATCTTCCAAAAAATAAAGCACGTACACAAATAGACTTTGATAAACGTTATAGTATGTTGTGAAGTGGTTGTAGGTTTTTGATTTTATTTTTTTGAAGATGTAAAGTTGAATTTTTTTAGAGCTAAAGATCATCCGTTTTTAAAAAAATATAATTTTGGATTTTTGATAAATCAACGAGTTTTACACAAAAAAATTAATAAAACGTAAAACAGCCCAACTTCGAAGCTTTCGTCCGTTTTTCAAAATAATGATAATTGTATTAATCAAACGGCAAAGCTTGTGAAATTATCGTAGATTTTATTTTTTTGATATTAATTTTTATTAAATGGCTATCAAGCAATTGAAGTATGCCGATTTTGGTAAACATTTTCTGGCAGCACACATAGATAATAAAATAAAATAAATTTCGTTATCATCTGTTCCAAAATTATCGATCCCTGCAAAAATATGCCCTTTTGAGAAAATATTTATTAAAGGTATGCAATTTAAATAGGTATTCACTTTGTATTCCCCATCATTTCTAATTGTTCTAAAATTTGAAAATACTAAGCATGTTTAGTATTTCCAAAATTTAACTTTTTTCGTTCTTACACCCTTATCACGGTGTATATTTTTACCACAAAATACTCTTCTGCGCTTAAAATTTTGTTCGTTATTTTTAACCATAATTATAAATAATTTCGATATATAAAACGATTTAAAATTTATATAGAAATTTTTTTATTAAATATAATTGGACTAAAAACATTAGTATCAAAGTATTTTCAACATTTATTTATGATAAAATTATATAAAATGAGAACTATATTTAAAAATAACAAACATATCATCAGAACAAATAAAAAGAAATCCAGAAAATTAATCATTAACGCCCTTCTGCAATACTATAATTATTATTCTTTCATTTTAAAGAAAAAGTAAAAAGTATTTTACAATTTTATACACATATTTATGTTACTTTGTAATATTAATAAAACAATTCGCATTAATTAAGATTCATAACATAATAAATATGTGTTCTTAAATTTAAACTGGATTTGAATTGCGGGCCTACGCTTACTTTGCGCTTTCCGCCAAACCTAACAATCGAAATCGCATGAAAATTCTCTGAATATGTATAACATTTGAAATAATATTGGAAATAATCAACTGTTTCCTATACCAAACTACATGTCGAAAATAGACGAAAGTATGCGAGTTTGACCGATAAAACGAGATATGCAGCAACTTATGTATTTTGAACGTTTTTCAAAACATCGTAAAAATCGATATCTTGCATCTCTATACAACTATCGTATTCAAGGCCCCGTGTTTGTCTAAAACTTCTGACAAGCGGGAGAGCCACCTAGAAACCAAAAGATATTTTTTGAGAGACTTAACTTAGCACTAAACCGCGATGTAGTAATTCATTATTTCACCGCATCATGTTAAAATCGCTAATGTTTTGGATCGCCCCCTTAATATTTTTTCTGTTGTATCAATATCTGAGTTATTAACATTTCCATTTTATGTTTGTTTTTAAATTAAGCAAATAATTATTAATAGTTATTGGGTGTTCAAATCATTTGTGGTTTTGTTTTTAAAATAGTTCGGTCCCGAACACTTCTAATAGTTTAAATTATTTCTAAATCGCATTTTAAATATTAAATTAGATGGAGTCGTTACATCTTTAGAGTTACTAACAGGTAATTTGCGCGTAATTATTTTATCGTGCAGTTGCACGTTTATGCTCCGATTAATAATTAAATTAATTAAGCCTTTTATTATTTGTTGTAAAAATAATGAAAAAAGATGCGAAGATTCGATTGAGTTAGGACCGGATTCCGACGTATTCAGGTCCGATACGTTCGGAAATGTAAGATTTTCCGCTAATTATCAAAGATAAAAAAAGTTATTACGTTTGGTAATTTTTGCAATGCTTTCTCGTTCATAAAATAAAAATTAAGGGTTGAATTAAAATAAAGTAGGAACAAATACGTTCGCAATGCCCTGTATTATGTTTTCCTTTTAACAAAATAAATCGATAATTTAATTTAAAATAAGCAATGCTCTTTTAGTTGGTCTTATCGCTTTTGATATCAGGTAACTTACAATTAGCTTTGGGGGTACACGGATATGACTTATATCCGCACTTACATAAAACTTTCGATTTCTGAATCATTTTGCAATTGACAGCGAAGTCGTACGGGTGTGTCTTATTTATTATTATAAATTAGTGCATATAATTTTCGCTACAACCCTTCACTTAAGGTGAATAGTAATTCTAACGACTTTTTTTAAGATTTACACATTTCTAAAATTAAAGGGTTAATTCAACCGCCAGATTAGTTTCAGCTCTCTTGTTCATTTTATTACTTATATTTTCTTATGTGTTTAGGAGCAACCGAATTTCACCGTCAGCTGTGCGAAGGCAACTCCCGGCGAGCCAAGCGGTGGCATCAGCTAAACTCACCACTTCTTCGTTCGGGCTTCTTCCAGTGGGATTTCCAGCTGCTTATGGAACTCAAAGGTAGGTCCCAGCTACTTGGGTTTGTTAATATCTCTTTTTCTTCTCTAATTGTTTTTGCCTATGGTTTTTATTTGTAACATCGACACTCGGACTTGTGTTATAATTTGTTGAACATTTGGCTTTGAAAGTTTGTTGCTCGGATACGTGTAAAATAATTATAGGGCGCAATGTTAATTTTTCGAGTAATTAAAAATTGCAATTTTAGGTCCACTTTTTTGCACAATTTTGAACTTTAAAAAAATTGTATCGCCGTTATTTGTGGACGCATCTTTAAAAACTATTCAGATTCGGATTTGGCAGTTTTTTTGGCTTCGGATAGGCCTAAGAAACCATAGACGTGCTATTTCAAAGCTTTGAAAAAAAAATTTAAATTAAATAATAATTATTATTTAAATTAAGTTGCAAATTAAAAGTATTTCAATAGTTTTTGGAAATATTATAGATTAAAAGGGTGTACTGTTTATGTCTTATAGATTCTATAATTAAAAGGGCTTTATTTCAACGATTCAAAATTAATTTCGGTTTAAACTTTGTTCCTTTTTAATGAATAACGATTCAAAATTATATTTAGCAACAATTAGATCTGGTCATAATGAAAGGGAGGAATAAGGTACAAGTCTTGATTCAATTTCAGTGGGAGCTAACATTTTTATATAACATTCTTTATCGGAAAATAAAATAATCAATTATTTTATTTAAAATTACCAACCTCTTTTTACACTGGCTTCGGGTTAATTGAAATGACGAATAACGACTTTCTAGAAACGTTTTCGATTTATGATTCATTGTTAAATGTAAAGTCAAGCTGAATAGTTGTGTTTTAAATACGTGCTCCTTAAAATTGAAGTTTCAACACTTAAAACAAGGTCAATATTAATTCTACGTTTTTCTATTAAAACTTACAGCTTTCGTAGAGGTTTTGTGTTAACATGATTTTCCATTTTTTTTACAGAAAGGAATCTACAAGCAAAGATGTCCTACATTACATCGCACCCTCCTTCGGACGTCAGTTTTGGAAATATCGAAGGTCTTCTAAAGCAGTCCGTTGAAATCTTCGATGAAAGGTAAGCCCCCAGTTTTTGGGTTATTTTACCTTGCTCTTTTGTCATCGTTTCGAAATTAAATCTTTGTTGACACACCATTTGAAATTTTCGGTAAAAAAAAAAATATAGTTGAGATTGGTTTAAAAACATGTTACTAATTGCGGGGTTTCGAGTTAGCACTGGTTTCAGATAGAATAAAGTCCAATACGATCGGAAATAAAAGGATTTCGGGAAATAATCAAAAATAAAACGGTTAGAACAATTTCAAGTTTTGATTTTTAAAAATAATTGACGCTTTGGAATGTCGAAGTTTTCGACATAATTAGACGTTACTTAATTTTCAATACCAAAAGTTTAAATGGGGCTAACTTTTTTATTTTTGAAAATAATCGAATTTACTATACGGGAACGTATTCTAGAGATAATTTTGTATTGGGAAACGTTTATTTTTTCTAGCATTATCTAAAACAAATTAGATTACACCACCACCTCCAACTTACATATTGGGCTAGTGGTGTCAACTTGTGACTTGGTTTATATCTCTTGTATTTTTATGCAAGGGCTGTTTAATCGCCACTTTCGGGAGCATTTTATTTATATAGCAATTTGTTGTAACTCTACTAAAAAAGGTCAGAAAAAATTAATAACTTTTGTACTTGTTTTAAATTATTCAAAAAAACATTTTTTTTTTTATTTTAATTTAATAAAACTAATGCAAGGGCTGTTTAATCGGGACTTTTGGGAGTATTTTATTTATATAGCAATTTGTTATAACTCCACTAAAAAGGCCAGAAAAAATTAATAACTTTTCTACTTGTTTTAAATTATTTACTAAAATGCCAATTTTTTTCCGAATTTACTCCGTTTGTTCCTTTGTGTCTTCGAAAATTTGTAGTCTGCGTTTTGCTACAGATACGTTTCAAAATTATTCAAAATTATTTTGGTAGTGATTTCGGATGTTTTTAGGACAAGTCTATTTATTGAGTATACCGTAGTTTATAATTCTTTATTAATATTAAACTACACTCTGTACAGTTTAGCGCCTGATTGTTATGTAACAAATGATACAGTTAGTGTAGTGTATGGGCGTTTGCCTAATTTGCGTTTTTAAAATTAGAGGTGCTTTTCATACTTTAAATCTTAATACACTCACACACATTATTATCAAATTGGTTTTTAACAGTTTTAGTTAGCACATCATGCAAATCCCTTAATAAGCCATATTTCATAATGCTACGTAATTCAAGCTTTTAACGATATTATTGAAAATTAGTTTCCAATTTATAGAACTAAATTCAGTTATCCATGGAGACCATTTAGGAATTAGGCTACATTATTAATATAGAAATTGCAATTTTGCTTTGTATATCTTCATATAAATTCTTGAGTTCCATATGTACCTATTTTACATGTAATGTATGCAAGTGATCTTCCCCATTTGTTCCGTTGTACATACTCATACAAATAATCCAATCCATAAAGTTGTACAAGTTATAAAAAGTAGAAGACTGCTCCAAATCAATCCTATAAATTTATTATAAGTAAACTTGTATTAACGTTATTGAATACATTTACACCGATCATCGGTACAATGTTTCAAACACCTCCAAACTCCACTTCTAAAGATTAAATTGTGAAATAATCTCAGTCTGCATGTTTTGGACGTCTAAAAGCTACAACAACCATGTCCATAGTCATTTCCTCATCAGCGACCAAATTTTACCCTCTGAATAACCTTCATTTGATTCTTGCCTTAATTCGTAGAAAATCTTTTCTTTCATTGTAAGTTGCTGGAAACTAAAGGCTTGCATTTTAGTTAAACCACACTTATTTATACCATTTTATAACATTTATTCTTCTTCTTATAAATTCTTAATTGTAACACTCTAAAATAGGACAAAAAGGTTAAGTTTTTTGTGTGATTTCTAATTGGCCATTGTCAGGTGCTGACGTCATCGGCGGCCATCGATGTGTAGACGACCTTGGCGTTATGAATGGAAAATAGTAAACTGACCCGCTCAACATTCCTTTCGTAGTAAACCGCATGGCTTCATATCGGATTCCGATATTAATTATTTTTTGCTTTTCTTTTGGATAAATTGAAAAAAATAAAGATGCTTTATATTTTCAGGCGAGATACCTATGGGCCCGTAGTGTCCATAACAAAAGCCCTTTTGCTCTGCTAACCTTTTAACGCTGAAAATTTTCGATATTTTCAGACGTCAATTATTTTTCGAAATCAAAATTTTAAAGGACGCTAACTTTTTTAATTTTAATTATTTCCCAAAATCCTTTTATTTTGCTAACATATTAGACCTTATTCTATCGGAAAACGGTGCTAACTCAAAAACGCCAAAAATTGAAAAAAATAAATTTGTTTTATATTTTAAGGGGAGGTACTTATGGGTCCGTAGTGTCCATAGCCGGAGACATATTAAAAATTTAACACACACACACATGCCACAAAATGTTAGTAAAAAAAGCTTGGATTCTATTACAGTGCGGGCGAATATTATTGAAACACTCTGTATAGGTGTTTTCGTTAAATTAAATAAATCGATAATATTTAAAATTATCGCAGCTCTTTTGGCCTGCTCTATAATTTTTGATATCGGGCAAGTGTTCTTGCTGCGGCATTGTTATGACGTACATCAGTTTTATGTAACTTTCGATTCTGATTCATTCATGAATGTAAAACGAAGTGGAATGGTTGTGTTTTAAATAAGTGCTCTTAGTTTTTTAATTACAATCTCTAACCCAAGGTGAATATTAAAATTAAGGGTTTCTTTTTAAGTCCACACGCTTAGTAAAGAATTTTAGCTAATAATTCTTTTCTTTATTTTACAGAAACTAATTGACATGCAGAGGAGTAAGAAACTATAGCACGCCGCCTTCAGCCCTCGAACGTGGGCCTTCCTGGCCAGGATGAAGCGGGCTCTGCAGGATCGTGCTCCGTCAACCATCATCCTTCGAGGGACCCATGCTTAGAAATGAATAATTGTCGGTTTTACACAATTATTAAATTGTTTTGCGCTTTTTTTTATGGCTTTGTTGCCATATTAAATCGGTGGTTCTTAACCCTTGTATGTTTACAAGACACGTTTGTTTATAAATACTTTGCAAAATTATAAAACTTTTTAATTTTAAAATCGTACAATACAAAGACAATTTTTTTACTTATTTATAATAAATAATTAATTGAAAATTGAATCACTTAAATGAATACTTGACAAAGAAAAATTTATGGGTTGTTGTTTTTCGAAAGGAATTTAATTCTGAGGTAACACTAATTTAAAAAAAAATGTTTTATTGAATAGCTTTTAGTAATTTTTCGTGACAGTTAAAACATCGATTAAGAACCACTGTTTTATACATTGTTTATAGTTATTGTTGGAATTGTTAAAATGTTATATTTTTATGTTGGTTCGTTTATGTGTGCGGTCAATTTTAATTGCTGCGTTTGCTCCTGAAGACAATTCGTAAGACCATCCACTTTGGTCTTTGTTTAGTTATTAATATTTTGATCAAGTCGGGAGTTTTAATTTTAGCTTCAAATATATTTTTTTTTAATTTACATCTTTTGCAAAAGTTAACTCAATTTAAAATTCGTGGATGACAATTTAAGCTTCCGAGATGAAACTCGAATAGTTTACATTTTAATAAAGTAAGCATTTGTATAATCAAAAAACATTATTTCATTATAATTAATTTAAATAATAAATTAAAAATTATTCGTGCGGCATAAAAAAAACATGGTAGCAAACGCATTTTTGATAACTCAAGCCCGTCTTCTGAAAACTCTTCGACGATTGGAAGTTTTCTTTTAAATCTTCGGCAACTTGTTAAAATATTTCTTCTATTTTTTTGGACATTGTTTCTTCGTAATTATAAGTTTAGCTGATGACAGTAGTGGTCCTTGTGCTGTACCACGAGTTCCTTGCTGTTTGACCTATTGTTTTAGGGTAGATTTTAAGTATCTTTACACACACACACACACACACACACACACTAAATTCAAATTTTGGCATTTTAATTTTGTTTTTTAACTTAAAAGATTCTTTGACTAGAGTTACCAACTCAAAATTTGAGAGTCTTGGAGATTGTTCCAATAAGTTCGGAGATAATTATTCAAAAATGCAGTACTAAAAAAAAAGGCTCATTTGACTTGGATATTTGCAAAATTAAGATATAATAATCGGCTAATTATTTTATTTATTTTTAAATTTTACGAAATATAAAATAACGTGAATACCCTAACGGATTGCTCAAACCGTTTAAAGTAGATTTTGCTCGGGTTTATTTGAAGTTCTGGAATAAATCAAATTTAAAATGAGTTTATTTCCAGCTTTGTTAATTATGGTTAATTTTGGGATTTAATTGAAAATTATTTTAAAATGAGTTCATTTAAAGTTTATGTTTTTTTCATATTGTTTTTTTTTCAGTTCAGTACGGAATTATTTAAAATTCGATTTTTTTCTGCATATTTAAATTGTTTAATTAGGATTTATTAAGCGATTATTCGAATCCGTCAGGGTGGTTTTGTGGTTGTACATTTTTTTTAAATTTAATTATTCATAGGGGTTGAATATTTTTTTTTTATAAGAATGGAAAAATCCTGAGACTCTTTTTTGTAAACTGGTGACCGGTAAAAATGTAATTTTTTTACACTCTCTGGACTAAAACTGGAGGGTTGGTAACCCCATCTTTAATAATAGGATTACCAAAATTATTGTTTTTAAATAATTTCGACAATTTAATTTTTTAAATCAAATTTTTTTTCAAACGTTTTTCTATATAATAAAACGAAATTTGTTGTTAAATTTATTTTACAGATTTTCATTAACTATTAGAAAATTACAAAATCGGAATACATTAATTATTAACACATATCTCATTTAGAAGTAATCATTATAATTAGCGAGAAATAAAAAAATGAGTTTTATTCTATTTTAATATGTGATAAGAAACAATGTCCAAAAATATTTATGGTCTCATTGGCACACATAAACGAACTTTGTAGTCCCCAAACGTGGGATGTAGAAACGCCAAAGAAGACGTACAAAAGGTACTGTTTCTATTTACTCTTCCCCCGATTTATAAACACACAGATGCATATACAAACTCATACAAATACGTTATTTAAATATTCTACTTTATTTATTTTAAATCTACTTTTATGTTATTATTGCACATTTTTGCTCTTTCTATTACGTTTTGATAAAAAAAATCGATGGGTTTAAACCCATGTTATTTTGGAAAAAAATGAAAAAAATAGAATTGCTTTATATTGTCACGGGATGTTCCTACGTACTCCTACTAACTATAGCCGGTGTCATTTTCCCGCGCTTCCCCTCTAAAATAAAAATTTTCGATACAAACTAAATGAATAAAAAAACGGACCCCTTGATTCACAAAAAAAATCGTAGCGCCCTTATTTTCGATCCAATCATTACAAACGACACGGATTCGGAATCGTGAGGCTTTTTTACATAAGATACATGTAAAATATGTATAGGGTGCGACGTTAATTTTTCGAAACATAAAAATTGCAATTTTAGGAGCCTTTTTTTGCCCAATTTTGAACTTTAAAAAAATTGTAGCGCCGTTATTTACCGACCAATATTTAAAAACTATACATATTTGGATTTGGCAGCCTTTTTGGCTTCGGATAGGCCTAAGAAACCATAGGCGTGCTATTCCAGAGCTTTGGGAAAACGTTTTGAAAATTCAAAATCGATGGGTTTAAACCCATGTATTTTTGATATAAAATGAAAAAAATAGAATTGCTTTATATTGCGAGGGGACGTTCCTACGTACCCCTAGTGACTATAACCGGTGTCATTTCCCCGCGCTTCCCCTCTAAAATAAAATATTCCAATCCAAACTAAATGAATAGAAATACGTACCCCTCGATTCACAAAAAAAATCGTAGCGCCGTTATTTTCGATCCAATCATTACAAACGACACGGATTCGGAATTCTGAGGCTTTTTTACATAAGATACATGTATAATATGTATAGGGTGCGACGTTAATTTTTCGAAAATAAAAAATTGCGATTTTTAGCGCTCATTTTGAGCCAATTTTGAACTTTCAAAAAATTGTAGCGCCGTTATTTGTGGACGGATCTTTAAAAACTATTCAGAATCGGATTTGGCAGCCTTTTTGGCTTCGGATAGGCCTAAGAAACCGTAGGCGTGCTATTCCAGAGCTTTGGGAAAACGTTTTGAAAATTCAAAATCGATGGGTTTAAACCCATGTTATTTTGGAAAAAAATGAAAAAAATAGAATTGCTTTATATTGTCAGGGATGTTCCTACGTACCCTATAACTATAACCGGTGTCATTTCCCGCGCTTCCCTCTAAAATAAAAATTTTCGATACAAACTAAATGAATAAAAAACGGACCTTGATTCACAAAAAATCGTAGCGCCCTTATTTTCTATCCAATCATTACAAACGACACGGATTCGGAATCCTGAGGCTTTTTACATAAGATACATGTATAATATGTATAGGGTGCGACGTTAATTTTTCAAATTAAAAATTGCGATTTTAGAGCTCATTTTGAGCCAATTTTGAACTTTCAAAAATTGTAGCGCCGTTATTTGTGGACGGATTTTTAAAAAACTATTCAGAATCGGATTTGGCAGCCTTTTTGGCTTCGGATAGGGCTAAGAAACCGTAGGCGTGCTATTCCAGAGCTTTGGGAAAACGTTTTGAAAATTCAAAATCGATGGGTTTTAGTCCATGTTTTTTTCACATAAAATGAAAAAATAGAATTGCTTTATATTGCGAGGGACGTTCCTACGTACCCTAGTGACTATAACCGGTGTCATTTCCCCGCGCTTCCCCTCTAAAATAAAAATTTTCGATACAAACTAAATGATTAAAAATACGTACCCCTTGATTCACAAAAAAAATCGTAGCGCCCTTATTTTCTATCCAATCATTACAAACGACACGGATTCGGAATCCTGAGGCTTTTTTACATAAGATACATGTATAATATGTATAGGGTGCGACGTTAATTTTTCGAAATTAAAAAATTGCGATTTTTAGAGCTCATTTTGAGCCAATTTTGAACTTTCAAAAAATTGTAGCGCCGTTATTTGTGGACGGATCTTTAAAAACTATTCAGAATCGGATTTGGCAGCCTTTTGGCTTCGGATAGGCTAAGAAACCGTAGGCGTGCTATTCCAGAGCTTTGGGAAAACGTTTTGAAAATTCAAAATCGATGGGTTTTAGTCCATGTTTTTTTGACATAAAATGAAAAAAATAGAATTGCTTTATATTGCGAGGGGACGTTCCTACGTACCCCTAGTGACTATAACCGGTGTCATTTCCCGCGCTTCCCTCTAAAATAAAAATTTTCGATACAAACTAAATGATTAAAAATACGTACCCCTTGATTCACAAAAAAAATCGTAGCGCCCTTATTTTCTATCCAATCATTACAAACGACACGGATTCGGAATCCTGAGGCTTTTTTACATAAGATACATGTATAATATGTATAGGGTGCGACGTTAATTTTTCGAAATTAAAAATTGCGATTTTAGAGCTCATTTTGAGCCAATTTTGAACTTTCAAAAATTGTAGCGCCGTTATTTGTGGACGGATTTTTAAAAAACTATTCAGAATCGGATTTGGCAGCCTTTTTGGCTTCGGATAGGCCTAAGAAACCGTAGGCGTGCTATTCCAGAGCTTTGGGAAAACGTTTTGAAAATTCAAAATCGATGGGTTTTAGTCCATGTTTTTTTGACATAAAATGAAAAAAATAGAATTGCTTTATATTGCGAGGGGACGTTCCTACGTACCCCTAGTGACTATAACCGGTGTCATTTCCCCGCGCTTTTCCTCTAAAATAAAAATTTTTGATACAAACTAAATGATTAAAAATACGTACCCCTTGATTCACAAAAAAAATCGTAGCGCCCTTATTTTCTATCCAATCATTACAAACGACACGGATTCGGAATCCTGAGGCTTTTTTACATAAGATACATGTATAATATGTATAGGGTGCGACGTTAATTTTTCTTAATTAAAAATTGCGATTTTAGGCTCATTTTGAGCCAATTTTGAACTTTCAAAAATTGTAGCGCCGTTATTTGTGGACGGATCTTTAAAACTATTCAGAATCGGATTTGGCAGCCTTTTGGCTTCGGATAGGCTAAGAAACCGTAGGCGTGCTATTCCAGAGCTGTGGGAAAACGTTTTGAAAATTCAAAATCGATGGGTTTTAGTCCATGTTTTTTTCACATAAAATGAAAAAAATAGAATTGCTTTATATTGCGAGGGGACGTTCCTACGTACCCCTAGTGACTATAACCGGTGTCATTTCCCGCGCTTCCCTCTAAAATAAAAATTTTCGATACAAACTAAATGATTAAAAATACGTACCCTTGATTCACAAAAAAAATCGTAGCGCCCTTATTTTCTATCCAATCATTACAAACGACACGGATTCGGAATCCTGAGGCTTTTTTACATAAGATACATGTATAATATGTATAGGGTGCGACGTTAATTTTTCTTAATTAAAAAATTGCGATTTTTAGAGCTCATTTTGAGCCAATTTTGAACTTTCAAAAAATTGTAGGGCCGTTATTTGTGGACGGATCTTTAAAAACTATTCAGAATCGGATTTGGCAGCCTTTTTGGCTTCGGATAGGGCTAAGAAACCGTAGGCGTGCTATTCCAGAGCTGTGGGAAAACGTTTTGAAAATTCAAAATCGATGGGTTTTAGTCCATGTTTTTTTCACATAAAATGAAAAAAATAGAATTGCTTTATATTGCGAGGGGACGTTCCTACGTACCCCTAGTGACTATAACCGGTGTCATTTCCCCGCGCTTCCCTCTAAAATAAAAATTTTCGATACAAACTAAATGATTAAAAATACGTACCCCTTGATTCACAAAAAAAATCGTAGCGCCCTTATTTTCTATCCAATCATTACAAACGACACGGATTCGGAATCCTGAGGCTTTTTTACATAAGATACATGTATAATATGTATAGGGTGCGACGTTAATTTTTCTTAATTAAAAAATTGCGATTTTTAGAGCTCATTTTGAGCCAATTTTGAACTTTCAAAAAATTGTAGGGCCGTTATTTGTGGACGGATCTTTAAAACTATTCAGAATCGGATTTGGCAGCCTTTTTGGCTTCGGATAGGGCTAAGAAACCGTAGGCGTGCTATTCCAGAGCTGTGGGAAAACGTTTTGAAAATTCAAAATCGATGGGTTTTAGTCCATGTTTTTTTCACATAAAATGAAAAAAATAGAATTGCTTTATATTGCGAGGGGACGTTCCTACGTACCCCTAGTGACTATAACCGGTGTCATTTCCCCGCGCTTCCCTCTAAAATAAAAATTTTCGATACAAACTAAATGATTAAAAATACGTACCCCTTGATTCACAAAAAAAATCGTAGCGCCCTTATTTTCTATCCAATCATTACAAACGACACGGATTCGGAATCCTGAGGCTTTTTTACATAAGATACATGTATAATATGTATAGGGTGCGACGTTAATTTTTCTTAATTAAAAAATTGCGATTTTTAGAGCTCATTTTGAGCCAATTTTGAACTTTCAAAAAATTGTAGCGCCGTTATTTGTGGACGGATCTTTAAAAACTATTCAGAATCGGATTTGGCAGCCTTTTTGGCTTCGGATAGGGCTAAGAAACCGTAGGCGTGCTATTCCAGAGCTGTGGGAAAACGTTTTGAAAATTCAAAATCGATGGGTTTTAGTCCATGTTTTTTTCACATAAAATGAAAAAAATAGAATTGCTTTATATTGCGAGGGGACGTTCCTACGTACCCCTAGTGACTATAACCGGTGTCATTTCCCCGCGCTTCCCCTCTAAAATAAAAATTTTCGATACAAACTAAATGATTAAAAATACGTACCCCTTGATTCACAAAAAAAATCGTAGCGCCCTTATTTTCTATCCAATCATTACAAACGACACGGATTCGGAATCCTGAGGCTTTTTTACATAAGATACATGTATAATATGTATAGGGTGCGACGTTAATTTTCTTAATTAAAAATTGCGATTTTAGAGCTCATTTTGAGCCAATTTTGAACTTTCAAAAATTGTAGCGCCGTTATTTGTGGACGGATCTTTAAAAACTATTCAGAATCGGATTTGGCAGCCTTTTGGCTTCGGATAGGCTAAGAAACCGTAGGCGTGCTATTCCAGAGCTGTGGGAAAACGTTTTGAAAATTCAAAATCGATGGGTTTTAGTCCATGTTTTTTCACATAAAATGAAAAAATAGAATTGCTTTATATTGCGAGGGACGTTCCTACGTACCCTAGTGACTATAACCGGTGTCATTTCCCGCGCTTCCCTCTAAAATAAAAATTTTCGATACAAACTAAATGATTAAAAATACGTACCCTTGATTCACAAAAAATCGTAGCGCCCTTATTTTCTATCCAATCATTACAAACGACACGGATTCGGAATCCTGAGGCTTTTTACATAAGATACATGTATAATATGTATAGGGTGCGACGTTAATTTTCTTAATTAAAAATTGCGATTTTAGAGCTCATTTTGAGCCAATTTTGAACTTTCAAAAATTGTAGCGCCGTTATTTGTGGACGGATCTTTAAAACTATTCAGAATCGGATTTGGCAGCCTTTTGGCTTCGGATAGGGCTAAGAAACCGTAGGCGTGCTATTCCAGAGCTTTGGGAAAACGTTTTGAAAATTCAAAATCGATGGGTTTTAGTCCATGTTTTTTTCACATAAAATGAAAAAAATAGAATTGCTTTATATTGCGAGGGACGTTCCTACGTACCCCTAGTGACTATAACCGGTGTCATTTCCCGCGCTTCCCCTCTAAAATAAAAATTTTCGATACAAACTAAATGATTAAAAATACGTACCCCTTGATTCACAAAAAAAATCGTAGCGCCCTTATTTTCTATCCAATCATTACAAACGACACGGATTCGGAATCCTGAGGCTTTTTTACATAAGATACATGTATAATATGTATAGGGTGCGACGTTAATTTTTCTTAATTAAAAAATTGCGATTTTTAGAGCTCATTTTGAGCCAATTTTGAACTTTCAAAAAATTGTAGGGCCGTTATTTGTGGACGGATCTTTAAAAACTATTCAGAATCGGATTTGGCAGCCTTTTTGGCTTCGGATAGGGCTAAGAAACCGTAGGCGTGCTATTCCAGAGCTGTGGGAAAACGTTTTGAAAATTCAAAATCGATGGGTTTTAGTCCATGTTTTTTTCACATAAAATGAAAAAAATAGAATTGCTTTATATTGCGAGGGGACGTTCCTACGTACCCCTAGTGACTATAACCGGTGTCATTTCCCCGCGCTTCCCCTCTAAAATAAAAATTTTCGATACAAACTAAATGATTAAAAATACGTACCCCTTGATTCACAAAAAAAATCGTAGCGCCCTTATTTTCTATCCAATCATTACAAACGACACGGATTCGGAATCCTGAGGCTTTTTTACATAAGATACATGTATAATATGTATAGGGTGCGACGTTAATTTTTCTTAATTAAAAAATTGCGATTTTTAGAGCTCATTTTGAGCCAATTTTGAACTTTCAAAAAATTGTAGGGCCGTTATTTGTGGACGGATCTTTAAAAACTATTCAGAATCGGATTTGGCAGCCTTTTTGGCTTCGGATAGGCTAAGAAACCGTAGGCGTGCTATTCCAGAGCTTTGGGAAAACGTTTTGAAAATTCAAAATCGATGGGTTTTAGTCCATGTTTTTTCACATAAAATGAAAAAATAGAATTGCTTTATATTGCGAGGGACGTTCTACGTACCCCTAGTGACTATAACCGGTGTCATTTCCCGCGCTTCCCTCTAAAATAAAAATTTTCGATACAAACTAAATGATTAAAAATACGTACCCTTGATTCACAAAAAATCGTAGCGCCCTTATTTTCTATCCAATCATTACAAACGACACGGATTCGGAATCCTGAGGCTTTTTACATAAGATACATGTATAATATGTATAGGGTGCGACGTTAATTTTTCTTAATTAAAAATTGCGATTTTAGAGCTCATTTTGAGCCAATTTTGAACTTTCAAAAATTGTAGCGCCGTTATTTGTGGACGGATCTTTAAAACTATTCAGAATCGGATTTGGCAGCCTTTTGGCTTCGGATGGGGCTAAGAAACCGTAGGCGTGCTATTCCAGAGCTTTGGGAAAACGTTTTGAAAATTCAAAATCGATGGGTTTTAGTCCATGTTTTTTCACATAAAATGAAAAAATAGAATTGCTTTATATTGCGAGGGACGTTCCTACGTACCCCTAGTGACTATAACCGGTGTCATTTCCCGCGCTTCCCTCTAAAATAAAAATTTTCGATACAAACTAAATGATTAAAAATACGTACCCCTTGATTCACAAAAAATCGTAGCGCCCTTATTTTCTATCCAATCATTACAAACGACACGGATTCGGAATCCTGAGGCTTTTTACATAAGATACATGTATAATATGTATAGGGTGCGACGTTAATTTTCTTAATTAAAAATTGCGATTTTAGAGCTCATTTTGAGCCAATTTTGAACTTTCAAAAATTGTAGCGCCGTTATTTGTGGACGGATCTTTAAAACTATTCAGAATCGGATTTGGCAGCCTTTTGGCTTCGGATAGGGCTAAGAAACCGTAGGCGTGCTATTCCAGAGCTTTGGGAAAACGTTTTGAAAATTCAAAATCGATGGGTTTTAGTCCATGTTTTTTCACATAAAATGAAAAAATAGAATTGCTTTATATTGCGAGGGACGTTCCTACGTACCCCTAGTGACTATAACCGGTGTCATTTCCCGCGCTTCCCTCTAAAATAAAAATTTTCGATACAAACTAAATGATTAAAAATACGGACCTTTGATTCACAAAAAATCGTAGCGCCCTTATTTTCGATCCAATCATTACAAGCGACACGGATTCGGAATCGTGAGGCTTTTTTACATAAGATACATGTAAAATATGTATAGGGTGCGACGTTAATTTTTCGAAAATAAAAAATTGCGATTTTTAGCGCTCATTTTGAGCCAATTTTGAACTTTCAAAAAATTGTAGCGCCGTTATTTGTGGACGGATCTTTAAAAACTATTCAGAATCGGATTTGGCAGTCTTTTTGGCTTCGGATAGGGCTAAGAAACCGTAGGCGTGCTATTCCAGAGCTGTGGGAAAACGTTTTGAAAATTCAAAATCGATGGGTTTTAGTCCATGTTTTTTTGACATAAAATGAAAAAAATAGAATTGCTTTATATTGCGAGGGGACGTTCCTACGTACCCCTAGTGACTATAACCGGTGTCATTTCCCCGCGCTTCCCTCTAAAATAAAAATTTTCGATACAAACTAAATGATTAAAAATACGTACCCCTTGATTCACAAAAAAAATCGTAGCGCCCTTATTTTCTATCCAATCATTACAAACGACACGGATTCGGAATCCTGAGGCTTTTTTACATAAGATACATGTATAATATGTATAGGGTGCGACGTTAATTTTTCTTAATTAAAAACTTTGCGATTTTTAGAGCTCATTTTGAGCCAATTTTGAACTTTTAAAAAATTGTAGCGCCGTTATTTGTGGACGGATTTTTAAAAATTATTCAGTTTTGGATTTGGCAGCCTTTTTGGCTTCTTTCATTTCTTTATCTTTTAAATACTTACCTTCTTTGTTGTCTTCTTTTGATTTATGTAACACTTTGAAGGGCACTTAACTTTTATTTATTATTACTTTTATAAAATAACGCCACTCCACCCACATATTATTATTTTATTTTTTCACACACACTTAAAACACCTTCCTTTTCCCTTTTAATTATAGTATGTAATTGTAATGTAATGTAATTGTAAAAAAAGTTGCAATCCCAAGATTGACGTGCAAATCACTCTTAGTTTACAAATTACCCATAAGGTTTCTTCTTAATTCATTACAGTAAAATCAATCGTAAGAGTTGCAACTTTTTATTATATTAAAAGTTGGTTATTTTAATTAATTAATTAGTTAATATAATTATTAAATTAAGATAAAAAAATTAATTATATTAATAATGTATAATTTAAAAAAGGTAAGAAGTTTAAATTAAATATTTCTGAAGCCGCGGACTTCAAAAATGTTTGATTCAAACTTCTTAGCTGTTAAATTTAAACTCTGTAAAAAAACTTGAAAAAATTATATATAATAAAGAGTCTTTATTGTTAACCGAATTTTAATAATAATTAATTGGAAGAGCAAGAGCAAGAGTCAGGTGGGTTTTTACATCTAGAACATTCAAAAATAATTTTTAAAATAATAGTATATAAACATACTCATTTAAACGATTTAAAATAATTTATTTGTAAGAAATAAATTTTAAATTAATATTAAAGGATCTGTACTTTATAAGGTTTAAAACACTTACTTCGTATAACAACGCCATAGCTCAGATGGTTAGCGATCGGTTATTTGTTCAAATGGTCTCGGGTTCGATTCCCATACCGGTCGAAGAAATAAATTTTTAAAAATCTCTAAGAAAAATCCAACGAGCAACGAGCCGAACGAGACGAATGACGAATGACGAATGACCGTAGGATACGAGTGATTTGAAAAATATTTTTAAAAATCTCTAAGATAAACCCTCGGCCGACTCGGCCGACTGTTACTCGCGATTTGAACCATTACATTTTTGCAAATTTTATTTTATGGCCCTGTTACGAGTTGACATTCTCTTTACATTTTTAGTGATAAAAGAAACAACAGGTAGTAAATAGGTTTTTTTATTTACCAACATCCCTTACATCCCCCTTTACATGTTATTAACGTTTTTAACAGAGGAATTCAAATATGTTTTCATCAGAGTACAGCCCTTGATGAGATATTTTAAGACTACAGAACCTTAAAACCCCCCACCATTTATTGTTTGTAAGAAATAAATTTAAAATTAATATTAAAGAACCTGTACTTTATAAGGTTTAAAACACTTACTTCGTATAACAACGCCATAGCTCAGATGGTTAGCTATCGGTTATTTGTTCAAATGGTCTCGAGTTCGATACCAGTCGAAGTTAAATTTTTAAAAATCTCTAAGAAAAATCCAACGAGCAACGAGCCGAACGAGACGAATGACGAATGACGAATGACCGTAGGATACTCGTGATTTGAAAAATATTTTTAAAAATCTCTAAGATAAACCCTCGGCCGACTCGGCCGACTCGGCCGACTGTTACTCGCGATTAGGAAAATGAAATTTTTGGAAATTTTCTTTTATGTCCCTGTTACGAGTTGAGACATTCCCCTTACATTTTTAGTGATAAAAGAAACAACAGGTAGTAAATAGTTTTTTTTATTTCCCAACATCCCCTTACATCCCCTTGGACTTAACGCCTTATACATCTAATTAAGAACATTAATCATAAAACTCAAATTTGTTTACAACATAGTATAGCCCTTGATGTGATGTTTTAAGATTACACAATCTTAGAACACCCCATCATTCACCAAAATTATGTGGTCCAATGTGAAAGGTAACCAATGTAGGAAACCACCAAAGCAAAAGTTTTAATCAAAGACTAAAGCCCTTCGCGTCCGAGCACTTAATGTTGTCTTCGATTAACAGAAAAAGATATACAATTTGTTATAACTTAAAAACTAAAAAATAATAAAAAGCTGCATCCCTTTTTTGTCGTTGAAATGCAAAAGAAACCCTATTCAAATTAAACAAAGTGCCAAATATATAAATTAAGGGAGGTTTGATCAAAATATTAATATATTTATCAATATAATAGGACTACAACTTTTTTAACAAATTATAAATACATAATTAAACATAAATAAGTGTGGCAAAAAAAGTGTTTTAATAGTAATAAAATTCCCAAAATAAATTTACAAAATAGTAAAAGTTTAGCAAAAACTACGCTAACATAGATTATCTAACTTAATCCTATGCAGAAACAATGCTTAAAAAATATGAGGGTCGTTCGGTAACATAACTATAATTAAAATACAATTTTTCTAAATGACGGTAATTTTGTAATAAAACCACAATTCGAAGAGAATTTTGAAAAAAGTGATGGCACACACGAATCAATTTAACATATTCACTTTAATTAAAATCACACTCGTCAACAACGATGGTGTGTTTCATTTTGTCAATCGTAGAGCAAACTCTCCTCAACAAACTCTATAACACACATAAAAGAATAGACACCAATATAACAGCTAACATAAAATAAATACACAATTTAGCACAATATTAAATAAACGAATGTCTTTAACAAAACAAATCTGAAGATTAGTCTTCCATTGATGATTCTGCTGGTGCTGCTGGATTAGGTTTCCCAAAGGCTTCTGAATTGACTTATGCGAAGAACAACCAAGGGTACTTGTAAGAATCCACTTTGGCTTCCGAAAGAATTTTTCAACACTACTGTTCACTGCAAAAAAATGAAAAACAAAATTAATTATACTTTAATTATAAATAATTAAAATCCACCACAACAAGTATTACCAATAGGTTGGCTCTTTAAAATCAGATTGAAATTTTAAAGTACCGAACAAGGTGGTTTTGATACTTGATATTGTCTAACTTACTAACCTGGAATACAAAATTAACGACCTACATACATTTCTGTATATTGCAGTGGTGGCCTTACGATATGAACTCATACCAAAAATTCTTAATTATTTACCTCTTGCAGGTGATCGACTATTAGCAATTTTTCGGGTTTATATAAATAAAACTAAACTGCTATTACAAGAGCGAATTAGTTTTTAACATCAAATAACACAACTAGCGCCATCTAATATACACGGGTTACACTTTGCAAAGTAGCCGCTATTATTTCAAACACGACCGTAAGGGTTGTCTACTTCGTTCGCATTTGAACAAATGGGATTTTTTTATCCTATGGGAAAAGCAAATAATTAACTATAAATAACAATTAATTACTACTTTAAACCAATATTAGTACAATAAATAATTAGTACAATAAATCATGGGGGTAAAATAAACACTGCTATTGCAATACAGAACAAATTATTTTAAATTATTTGGGAATGTTAAAATCCCGTAGCCGGATAGTCGGCCACAGCCAATCGTATTTTTTTTTTGACACGACTTTGGCATATGAGGCAGGTTTTTCAACATTTTTTAATTCGTGGAGCCCTATCTGGGCATGATGAACCTTTAAATAATAAAGTTAAATCAAAAAGGGTAATGAAGAAAGTAGATAATAAGAAAAGATTGAGACAAATCATTAAATAGTAGGTACAGTATTAACAGTTATTAATAAATAATTACATGCAAAAGATATTTGTTTTGTAGAATTTAAGTCGCGGTTCTTAAACCATGGCAGTAGCAACTATACTATACGGTAGCCAAACATGGGCCCTCACCAAGAAACAGGAATCACAAATACAAGCAGCATACGTGAAATTTTTACAAAGTATTAAAGGCTACACAAGACAAAACAGATTAATTAATGACGATATTAGATAAGAATTAAATATATATATATAACTTGAAAGTGGAAATAAAAAGACACCAAGAAAATTGGTGTAATCAGCTTAAAAGAATGGCAAGCGATAGGACAAGGCGAAGTGGAAAGACCACGGAAGAGATGGATGTCGGAACAGGCTATATAAACTACCCCATGCAGTGAAGAAAAAGATTAAGAAGAAAAAGATATTTATTAAAATAAACTGTAAATGAAGATGAGATAAATTAAATCCCAAGTATATAAATGTAAACAAATAAAATAAAAATAAAGATTAAGCTAGTAAACAATTTAAGCTAAATAAGGGTGAAACTTGATTATTGTTAAATATAATTTAGAATAGTTAGTAGTAATAAAATTTAAACACGAATTAAAAATCACTAACAAAGCCCTATCTTTATAGAATGTGTATGTGTTACGAGTGTGTGGAAAAGAAATATGTGTAGTTCATTTTACGATACCTTTGCTACTTCGCATTTTGGGATAAAAGGTTCCCTCGTGTGTCACAACGAAAACCTTGATATTTCTTAGACATTATATCTTTAAAACTTATAAAGCAAAACGACCCTTTTAGTTTATTTTTGTTTATACACATTTTAATACTTGTCCCACCTTATGTAATTATGTGGGTTGTGTGCGTTTGTTGAATTTAAATTTTTTACTTTTTATCTACCATAAATTAATATATTTAAAAAAAAGTTTAGTAAAAACTAAGTTTAAATATTCGAAGAGAATATATTTTTAAATTCTTATTTTAAAAAAGTTATTTAAATGCAATTATTAATTGATTATTATTGATAATGATGTTTTACTCCAAATATATTTAATAATTTTTAATAATAAAATAATGATAATAAATTAATTTGAAAAAAAATTGTTGACTTATTTTGTTTTTAAATGTGTTATTAAGATTTGAATTAATAAGTAAAATTTGAAAATGTAATGCTAATTCATAACGTACTGATTTACCCCAAAGATATTTAAAAATCAAACAAATAAGATGAAGCCAAAAATGTGTGTACATGTGATCTTAGGAATTATCCTAACACAAGAGATAAAACAGCAAGGACTCGTGCACAACACAAGCGACCTTTGCTGTTTTCAGCTAAGTTACGGCTACAAAGAAATAACGTCTAAGAAAATATAAAGGTCTATTTTCTAAACCGCGTTACCGTTTGTTTACTCAAAATAAAGTACGCCCGCATCAATAAGTTTTTCTTTAAATTAAAGACAAATCTATAATTAATTAAAGAAATTAAACATCACCTTTGAATGATGAAGAGATGTTTTAGACTTTCTTCAGAATAAAGTCTCTTGAGCAAAACGCGAAGCAAATATCGAAGACACACAAAAGAGCCAACAAATAAAAAATTCTTACAAGCTAACAAGATATACATTAACTAAACGCATTGAATTATTTAAAACTATCTTAATATGATAAAAGTCACATAACGATAGAGATGACATGATTTCTTCAATTTATATGCCATGGAACACAGTCCAATTGTCCTCAACTTCCGGTACTTGAGAGTAACGAATAAGTAGTTGAAATTGTAGGAATTCATGTGAGAAAAGATCTTCCGAAGAAGTAACTCAATGTGTCACCTGTGAAATTAAAAATATTGTAATTAATAAAAATGTAAGTCTAAATAAATTCGTATAATTAACAAAGATTGAAAACAAAAATTAATTCACTACCAAAATAATTAAATAGAAATTAAAACAAAATTAACACAAGATACATGGTTATCCACATCTGGTTAAAACTTCTTTGAAGTAAAATGTTCTGCTCGTTGTGGCACGTTTATTATATTTTTCGAACAGTAATTCAATAATTAATTAAAAACACTATTACATTAACGCCTTTTATTCCTCTAAAAAAATATTTTATTTTGACACAAATCTGAAAACGTTATCAAAACTACTTTCCGTATGACAAATGCACCTTGAATTTAATGGGCATCTTTCACACTCCCAAGTACTATCAAAAAATAGTTTACAGTTAGATATTTATTATTTATTTGGACTCGAAAAAGAAACGAATTAGGTGTATCGCGCAAATTATTTATTGATTTTCGAAAATAATGAATTATCTTATTTAATATTAAAAGTATTAGTAGTCCTACTACAACAAGGTTAATAAAATGGGTCTTGATATACAATCTCGTACCTATTTCGTTTGGAAAATAAACTGTAAGACGTTACTTTTAGTTTCTGGGATTATTAATTCCACAATTTTTACATTAGAAATGCTTTAATGTTATTGTTTTAGTATACAGAATGCAATTAGAAGTACTAATCCCAGTTATAAGCACAGATGATAGAAATACCGAGTTATTTGGGTCGTGATTATCATAGAGTAATCTCGCACATTGAAGCTGCAAATCTATTCAATTCTCAGCCTAATGGAGCATATCTAGTTAGAAAAAGTAAATTTTCTAATGGGCAATTCCACACTTTGAGTTTGAAGTACATAAAACAAATTGTGAATATTTTCAATTACCTGTATGTTATATTTTTTAGATTTAATGATGAAATACATCATTATAAGTTGTATTACGATTCCAATTCTGGCTTATATGTAAGAGAGAAGAGATAGGACTGTGTCAGATCATTAGTTGTTGATGGTCTGGTTACGATGTATTTGGAACTAAGAGTACCTTTATTTTTGCAAAAATTATCAAGTGTTAATTACCAAGAAAGTCCATACATGACTTAATAAAAGGAAATTGCAAACACTAACCAAAGAGAGAAGCAAGTATGTAATTTGAAGAGCATCGAACTTATATGATTTAGTATTAATAGTGTAAACTATTGCATGTGTAAAAATGATGAGATTCAATTGAACGGTACTATACATCGGAAGGGTACAAAGTTAGCCAATTCAAAGAAGTAATTGTATGTTTCACCTAATTTGTCTTGAGTACTTCTGGATGAGTAAGCTTTACACCAAATTACTGATGTTGTAAAGAAGTGTTTCTACAATTTTGAGATGAAAAGGATATTAAAATCTAATTTATATGGATTTCAAGTTGATTAAAATTGATTTGGATAACGTCTGAGTTAATGAGAAGCATCCAAGTGTCAGTGATTAATATTATTACTAATATAAAAACAATTTCGTATCTAAAGATGAACGAAATATAAATAACAGAACACGATATTTGAAGCATGTAACGTTGGCACAATTTCCAATGTATAATACATTTATTATTAAACTTTTTTGAAATACTATTAGAGCAGTAATGATCATAATATTATTATTAGTTATAAACAGTCTCTTGTGAAAATTTGAGGAAGATAATTGTAATATATCCATTATTTAAAATAACATGACTTTTATTATTTTAAAAGATCAATTTTAGATTGTTTAGTATTTTTTTAAAACCACATAAGTTATTAACAGTCAACTAATAAAAGCACATTAATATTTAATTTTAAATAAAAAGAAAAACAATCATGGACTGTTATTAATTTTTTATCGTGTACTCTAATAAATGTAAATACTTTTGTGTTTAAAAATGAATGGAACAAATTAAACTCAAAGTGTGTTTAAAAAGATATAAATCAATATCAAACGATCATAACAGTTATTCCAATTATTTTTTTTTTAAATACTTATGGAAAATTTATAGCCCCCAAATTTTAACCAGATATTTAAAGAATTATAACGAATGTTCTTGGTAAATTTAATGGCAATTGATTTGTTATATCATGCCTAATAAGTATTTCAAACTAAATTACAGCTGTGAACATTTCAAAAAGAATTAATTATTTTTTTAACACGTTTCTAACTTAGCAATAGTTTTAATTAAATATTATAAACGATTATTAAACAATTTCAGTTTAATAAAGAAGCACCGTGAACGATACATCCGTGCTTAGATTTAGTTTAATTAAAATAAGTTATATCTTCTTGCTAACAACTCTTTGTATTTATATCAACACTTTCAGACATGGTTCTTGTTCGAAAGATCTATTCTCAAGCAGTCTCAACTCATTCCAAGAACAATCCATCAACTTCAATCTACCAGAAAAGTATGAAAAAACACACCTCTTTAAAGTGAACACTTTCAAAGACTTAAATTGGTGCGATTATGTGGCAACTTCTTGTGGGGCTTCTCGGCACAAGCAGTCAAACGCGACGACTGCGGAATGATAGCTCACGGCAAGCATTTCACATTCAATCAGCTCCGTTAATTAGTAAATACTTTTAGGTAGATGCTCAGAGAAATTTCCCAACGACTGGGTTCCGGATTTAAAATATTTAAGGGGTGTCTTTGGCATAGAACTGACAACATTTTTAACAGCCCATAATGCAAGTCTACCTTTTGTTGTAACCAAATGTGTGCCCTAGAGGTTTAACGACTGAAGGTATTTACAGACTCAGTGGCTTCGCTGTAGAAATCGATGCCATTAAAATGGCTTTCGACAAAGGTATTATTTTGTATTAACTTAATTGTAGATATAAAATCTTCGTTTGTAACGGAGAAACAGCTGATTTAAGGATCCCAAGGTTAATGTAATCACAGGGGCTCTAAAATTATACTTGCAACTTCTTCCGATTCTTTTGAATATTTTCATTGTACATACCATGCTCGTCGTGCGATGCGTACGTCGGTTTTCATTTTATTTGTTTAACATTTTTAATTGAAACCATGTTAATTTTAGAGGACACAAAAATACTGATCTGAGATTGGCTTCGATCAAGCAAGCTTTACTCTCTTTGCCTAAGATCCATTATAACACCTTGCAATTCATGATCGACCATTTACATCGGTGAGTAGGGCTTTTAAAGAAAAACATAGTTTAAAGTATTATTATCGTATTCAGCAATCAACAAGATTAATCCCCACAATTTAGCCACGGTCTTCGCCCCTACTCTAATCGGGCCCTCCGAAATAACATCGAGCATCCTCCCCGACATGACAACAGACATCTTACTAATTGAAACTCTAATCTCGCAATGTGACAAAATCTTTGCCAACTCTTGTTGATATTCAATCAAAGTACTATTCCAGTATTTTATAAATATATATAACGCAGCACATAAATTGTGATAAAATTTGTTACAATTTTAATAAATAAAAAATCAGTGACCTTTTGCTTTGTAAGTTTTGATGGTTAATATTGTAGCCGTTCGAAGAAGAGACATAGGAACCTCCACCATTCTCTCTCAACTCTTGGGAGCTTTCGAACTCGCACACGCCAGGTTGATGGTTAAGACAATTAATGTAGGGATTCGAATTGGGGATGGGAACTGCTGAAGGATCTCCAGAACTGGGATAATATGCATAACGAGCTTCCCAAGGCATGTAAGAGCCGCACAAGTCCCTGTACTCCTGTCGATTTAAAATCAAAGTGGGACTCCCATCGGTGGTGTAACATCTCAAGAAATTATTAGAAGATTCGATGTTCAATCGATCAGCCGAGAGACATATCTTATTATTAACAAAAGCGTAGCTTTTTGCCAGACATAAATCCTTATTGGTACGATAATCAAAGGGCTCTAATGTCCTCATACATTGAGACCCAAGAATCCGTCCTTGACAAGTGTAAAGTAAGCCGTTTTTAATCACCAATATTTCTGCTACAAATTTACTCAATCACTCATTTTTAGATAAACAATTTCAAGCCGAAAGCGAAGCGAATCCATACTTAGAGCTATTAGCAATGGAGGCAAAAGCATAAAAAGAAAACTCACGGTTTCTTCCGATGTAATGGACCACCGTCGTTCCTCCAACTCCATTCGCCATTTTCGATCGGATCAACTTGGCCTGAACCGTCATGAGTTGCTTTTGGATCTGGTTATGAATTTGGAGGCCCATATTTTGCACGTTTGCGTTTATTTCACTTCCACGATCGATGGGATTAAACATGTTTCCATTTCCAAATGGGAAGCCGGCTGAAATTAAAAATTGATTCGAATTAATGCGTAGAGTAAAAAAAATATGTTCGCGTCTTACCCATCTTAAATGTGTTCTTCATGTTTTCTGCGATCTGATTTTGCGTGATTTGTATAGAATTGTGAACTAATTTGAATATGTCTTGGGCCATGTCATTTGCTGAAATTCAAAGAGAAGCTTTATGAAATTATTAAAATGTCTGATTCATAATTAAAAAAATTGTTTGTTAATTAAAAGGAAATTTATACAAGTGCTGTGTAACTGAGTATGTATTATGCAGTATTTCAAGTATTTGCCCAAACGACCGTTCTTATGCTTTCTAATTGTTTATTGGTAATTACTATAAACCAGAAAAATAATAAAAAAATTCGGGCATTGCTATCAAAGGCAGAAATAATTTATTTTCTGTCCGATTTGTTAGAATAGAAACTGCAAAATGTGAAATTTCAAATATTTGCCTAAACGGCCGTACTTGTGCTTTATAATTGTTTATTGGCAATTCCTATAAACCAGAAAAATAATAAAAAAATTGGGGCATAGCTTTCACACACAGAAATTATTTATTTTCAATTGGATTTATTAGAACTCAAACGGCCAAATATGTGATTTAAAAAATTTGCCAAAACGGCCGTTCTTATGCTTTATAATTGTTTATTGGTAATTACTATAAACAAGAAAAATAATTAAAAAATTCGGACATTGCTATCAAAGACAGAAATAATTTATTTCCTGTCCGATTTGTTAGAATAGAAACTGCAAAATGTGAAATTTCAAATATTTTCTCAAATGACCGTACTTTTGCTTTATAATTGTTTATTGGTAATTACTATAAACCAAAATAATAATAAAAAAATTCCTGCATAGCTCTCACACACAGAAATGATTTATTTCGAATTGTATTTGTTAGAAGTCAAACTGTAAAATATGTGATTTAAATAATTTGCCAAAACGGCCGTTTTTATGCTTTAAAATTGTTTATTGGTAATTACTATAAACTAGAAAAATAATAAAAAAATTCGGGCATTGCTATTAAAGGCAGAAAAAAAAAATTTCCTGTCCGATTTGTTAGAATAGAAACTGCAAAATGTGAAATTTCAAATATTTGCCCAAACGGCCGTACTTTTGCTTTATAATTGTTTATTGGTAATTACTATAAACCAAAAAAATAATAAAAAAATTCCTGCATAGCTCTCACACACAGAAATGATTTATTTTCAATTGGATTTATTCGAACTCAAACTGCAAAATATGTGATTTAAAAAATTTGCCAAAACGGCAATACAGTTAGAAGTGCACGTTGACATGGTAAGTTAAATCTTTTAATATCACCTATTAATTCCTAATTATTGTCAAAAACTTGTATTATTTGAAAAATTTAGTGTTTATTTAAGAGCTATGAACTGCTATTTTTAATAATTAATGACATTATCAAGTATTTTTAAAGGTGGTTAATTACTGGAACACACTATGTACTGAGTTTCTATTGTTGACCAACTGGTTTACTATTGGTACACAGTAGTAGAAAAAGTTTTTCTATGGTTGACCAGATTTAACTTTGTTTCTCGTGGTTCTATATTGAAGAAGCCCCCCAAAAAGATATTTTTTAATAATGTTTAATGGTCAAACATGTTTAACGCATGTAGAATGTTTGAGTTTTGATGGTTAAAATCCTTTTTGTGTTGTTAAGTTGCTCGATAAAGTTTCAATAAAGAAACGAAACGTTGCAAGTTTAACAATTGTTGTTTTATCGAGTGTCCAATTCTAGTGAACATTAAACATTATTAAAATATATTGGACGTGAACATTATGATTCCATTTTTTAATTATACAGAGGAAAATTTGTTGAAGTACCTCGACGAAATTAGTAAAGACGCTAAAATAAGGCCAACATTTAAAAATTGGTTGTAAGTCAAGAGAAACTTTCAGTCAATACATGAAAGTCAATTTGTCTAACAAAATAGTGCTTTACTTGCAATTAGCTACCTTTTCTTCATTAGTTTTTTAGTGGTCAACTATAGGTGCAAAAGTGGTTATTTATTGGAGCGCAGTGGTCAACCTTAAGTGTATTCCCGTTTTTGGTATTGTTCACGAAATCTATAAAAAACTGAAATATTTGGAGTCAAATAATTCATCAATATTGTAATGTTAGTAAACAATAAACAATTTTATATATACATTTCTACATTAAAACTACATAATACCAGTTCAGAGCATTTCAAAATCAAAATTTGTCCTCAACTGGTTTGGGACTGGTACACTCATCCTACTCGAATCTAATTAACACGAAGATGTGCGCATTCGAGCGAAAAGTGGCACATTTCCGAGCGAGGGAGGCAAATGAAGCGCGACGCGGAGCGGCGCGCTTCATTTTCCCGAGATCGGAATGTGCCACTTTGAGCTCGAATGTGCACACTCCGTTTTAAGCACGATTCACAATAATTTTTGTAACAAAAAAGTGGTAAATACTTTTTATTATTCCCTCTCACTCATACTTATGAGTTTGTTGTATCTTTTCGCTCTCTCCCACTCATTGCTATGGTAAAAATATGTTTTTCGAACATATAAGCAATATTTACTGAAACAAATTGAATTTGTTGATTGTAAAGAAAGTTTAATTTACAAAATTTAATGAATACGAGGATGTGCACGTTCGAGCAAAAAGTGGCACATTTCTGAGCGAGGGAGGCAAATGAAGGGCGACGCGGAACGGCGCGCTTCATTTTCCCGAGATCGGAATGTGCCACTTTGAGCTCGAATGCGCACACTCCGCTTTTCGCCACGATTAACAATGTTCAATTTACTTTAAAATTCGTTTTTTTCTTTACTCTCAATTAACCGAATGAGCTGCAACAATAATTAGTCCGCATAACCGAGTCTCTACTGTAATTAAATCCAAATCAAAAGTTGAGATTTAGCAAAAATAAATTAAAAACCAAAAATCTTATCTTAGGAGTAGATATTGACAAAGCCCGAAGCTTCTGCCGATCAACAATTTGCACAACCGTACACTATAAAAGCCCGACAAATACTAAATGGAAAGTTAACGCGCATGCATTACTCAAAATTTGCGAAAGTAGACCAGACCAATTGTGATTGTGCGAATAGTGGCGATTACATGATTAGAACTGGGCAACGCACAGCTGGCCGATTGCACGAGTAACCGTAAAAATCCCACTTTTACCTTTTATTGCCGATACAATAAAATTCTTATCGAATGTTCTGGAACGTTTTTGAAAAAACGCAATTTGGGACTTTTACGTTTTCGAAAATCGAAGAACGGTAATCGATTCAATAAATTATGTAGTTTCATATGCCGTTTTTGAACTTTGAAAAAATCTCGATTTTAACCCGAAAAAAACAAAAAACTGATATTTAAGGCACTAATAACAAAACTTTTTTGAATTAAAAATTACAATAAATTTTAGGTTGCTATTAGCTACCTAATTGAGGTAGTAGATTTGGCAAAAGCTTTGCAATAATCTTTGAAAAAAAAATTAAAAATCTACTTAAAATGAACATTTTCAAAAGCACAAATGTAGGACGAAATACAACAATATTGATGAATAACAATAGTAATAATTAATTGACGAAACAGTCCCAAACGGATTTTTAATAACAAATCTATAAGCTACCAGTTTTTTTCTATTTTTGTATATTAAATCAAATATTTAAAAATTATAGTTCTGTTATACCTTAAGGGCTTTACTTGAATCTTTTAAATTAGATAGACTATTAATATATCTTCTTTCAGTAAAATTTTCAGCTGCATATCTCGAACCGTTTTCGAAATATGAATTTTTCAAAATATACACCAAAATGGAATTTTCCAGAAAGATTTTCGTACAATCCAAATTTGGGTTTTTTACAATCTTAATTTTGGAAATCGAATAATGAAATTCGATGAAATAAACTACACAGTTTGTAATGACGGATATGCATTATGCAAAAATTTGGAGATGACTCTTGAAAAAATTTTAAATGTACTTTTTACTGAGAAATAAAATAAAATATTTCAAACACACAAATATAAGACTAAATACAATAATATTAATAAGAATTAATTAATTAAAAAGTCCCAATCGTTTTTTAAACAGGGGAAGTTTTACTGTTTAAATATTAAACCCAGACTTTGAAAAATTGCTTTTTGTTATTCTTTAAGAGATTTATTTCAAATTTATAAATTCTATACTTAATTAATATATCTTGCACTGATAAAAATCTTAGATTAATATCATGAGCCGTTTTGGACAATAAAATTATTTTCAAAATATTGAATTGATCATACCCAAAACAGTAAGGCAGTGGTTTCCAACTAGTGGGGCGCCCCCTAAGGGGGCGCGAGACTGTTGCAAGGGGGGCATGCAGCTGTTTCCAAAATATCATTTTCGAAACAAACCAAAAAAGTCGAATAGGTATCAAAAATTTTTATGTATATTTTTACATAATATTGTATATTGTTTTGTAGCCCATTAAATAAATTATAATATCACTTGAGTATTTAGGAAATTAGATTGTTAGAAAAATTAAGGGGGCGCAACAATTATATTTTTTTAAAGGGGGGCGCAGGTACAAAAAGGTTGGAAACTACTGCAGTAAGGTATGACTTATTTTAATCCAACATTCTAGAACAAGGAAGAAAATTGTAAATTAAAACTTATTAGAATATTGATATTAACAGTCAAAAATAGAAATCAATTTGATAAATTACGTATTTTTAAACTTTGAAAAAACCGTTAATTGTAATCCGAAAAAACAACATAAAACAATTAAAAATTAAAATTGTTAGTTCAAAAGTTTTACGAATGTTGTAAATTTTAATACAAAGACCTCGAATTAAAATTCACCTTAGTTTAAGGGTTGAAACACAAATTTTAAAATTTAATTTGAAAACACTATTAAAGGATGATTTAAAAATCGAAACAAAGCAATTCTAACGTTATGTGAAAACAGATGTCTTATCGGCTGACCCCGAAAGTCAATTCACCTGATATCAAAATCGTATTAAAAAAGGCTTGATAATTTTAAACACAATTATCGATTTATTTTATTTTACGATAACACATATACACAGTGTTAGAAAAATATTGGTTTACATTAAAATTTATTTTTCTTGTATTATTGCTAATGAAAAGCAGTATTTAGCAACTTGAAAAGAAAAGCAAGAGAATATGAGTTACAGGAAGAGCCTCAAGAAGTAAAAGAAGGGCACTATCTACAAGTCACAACGACACAAAGAAAGACCTACTATTTTAAAAAGTTAAACAATTTGAATACTTATGAGTGACAATAACTAATAATTTGTGAAGCGGAAGAGAAGTATATCCAAAAGGAAGTGGCTGGAAGCGGTGGAAGAAGATTTAAGTGTGGACGAAGTGGAGAGTTGGAAACAAAAAGACCAGGACAAGAAAATATGAAAAAAATAGTATTACAGATAGAAAATACCAGCTCTTAAGGGCAAGGAAGCCATGAGCTTAGAAAGCCTAAACCGCTAAAAAGTATACATTATTTCTAATAAGCCCGAAAGGAATTAATTCGAGTTTCCATTTGTAGTGGGTTTAGGAAATAAATGCAATTTTCTTTTCAAATAATAAAAATCTAAGGCAATAGTGGTTTACTAGGATTGTTGGCAAAGATTTTATTTAAATACATGAGTAAGGGCTTTTTAATATGATTGTAAATAAAGGATTCAAATAAATATTTGTTTCATCTCTGTTATTAAACAGTTATTCTTAAACATGTTTAAATGCTTTAATATGGGAAACGAAACCACGCGGTTTTACTGGTTAAACTAATACAAAATAAACTTGTATTAATAATTACATTGCTATATTTGCAGATAAACTACCCCTAATCGTTACATTCAGAATACAATGCTAATATTTACAATTGTACATAAACTTATTTAAAAAATTAGTTTATGCTCTCATAACATTAATAAGTCCGATCTTTTAACTAATATTTATATATAAAGTTTTGTAATTTTTGCATCAATTGAAGTCTCAATGAATATTTACAGAAATTAATTTGAAATGTAAAGCGCTCCTTACTTACTGCGCCCCCTATGGTTGTCGGTGTTCAAGTTCCTAACTACTTCAGCTCTTCGTTCTATTTATTTCTTTATTTCTAACTAATTATGTTCGTATTTTACAAATAGACTTTATTATAATTTAATTAACATATTGAGGACGGGGCATTTAAACTGTTTAAATGATGTATACTTACGGGGTTTAAGTTAAACAAATTTTAAAACGCGATTTGCTTCATTCCTTTCGCACAGTTATAATGAATAAATGCCAATCTGTATCAAGTTTATAAGTATAAACTACGAACTTTAAGTTGATTAATTCAAATTCGTGTACAATCTATTATATTCTTAATTGTATACTATTATAGTCTGTCATAATTAATAAAATTTTGGCGCCACAATTGGTTAGGCAGCAATACATACACTCTTTAGAAAATCAATACTTTAGTTGGCCATTCAACCGTTAGGTTTTTTAAAAAGTTTTTAAGAAATTGTTTACTTATATTTAATAATGTTTTATTCTTTTTTAGTTATTGTATTTTATTGAAGAAAATTCATACAAAGTGGAGAAGCTATGTGGGGCTAGTTGACATAAAACATATAACCAAGAGTGTTTCTTGAAGTCCATTTTTTATAATAGGAATTGCTTTAATTAAGTAAGTGAATGCAATTTTGTCTGATTTAAAACCGTCTTCTCAACGTTCCAAATCTAATTTCAATTATAAAGTCGGTTTAAAACGAGCCAGGCTCAAAAGTTTATCTAGCAACAAGAAGAACATACAAGCAACACCACGTCTGAAACCCTTTGCTAAACAATCACAAGATAAATCTACAAAGAAAGATTGTGGTAAACCTAGGTTTAAAAATCTTACAAAGACTTCTTTTGAGTCTTTGTTGAAGACCAATCCATCATGTAGCACCTCATGGCTGAGTCCTTTGGTGTTTCTCATTCTAAGTTCAATAATTGTCGGGAATTTGAGATGTAAGAATCCAGTACCACAGTGACACAAATTGACCGTGAACCTGTAACAATTCCCATAATTCTTAAGGGCCATAAGAAGAGTACCAACGGTGCCTTGAGCACCAAAGATAAAAGCGTAAATGATAGAACTGAGAAGAAAATGACATGGAATCTTCGTCTGCTGTTAAAAAATTAAAAATTATTGGTTTCTTGTATGTAATTGTTTTATGAGCTTTAATAAAAAGCTAAACTGTGAATGAAGAATTTAACAAATAATTCTCTACATTAAGTTGTTTTATCACTAATTACAAATTGGACAATAGTGTCTTCTTCGAAAGGCTATAAATTTTTCCCCACATTCATAACATTCTTTGCTTAGAGAATCAGGTATCCAATACTGTTTCAAATCAGTATCTGAATGAGCTTCTAAATTCTAAAATGAATAGGTTGTAATAGTATTTAAAATAATTAAACATTACTTACAGTACTTTTTACAGCGAGTAAATTACTAATACGTTTTAAAACATTGGGCAAACTTCGGCCTTCGGTTGCATCCACTTGATAATAAGAATCGTTTCTATTTTCTGTTGGTTCTGATGTATATTCGATAGCCCAAACTGGGAGTGATTCTTGTGATGCATTATCAACATCTTTCTCAGATGTGCTCGTAGGAGACTCATCGCTGGGTGATGTTTTATTTAACTTAAAAACTGAGAAAAGAATTGACTTACTGTTTGTTGCTTTTCTTATTATTATGTCTAAGTGCTTTTAATCAATTTATTACACCTTATAATAATTTATTTTAAGCTTGGAACAGTAACTCAACCCATGTTATGTGTGTTAAGGTTTTCTTAAAATGCAAACCAGTTGTAACAGCATAGATTTCAAACGAATACATTAAAACTTAATTATTTATGGATCAAGGGTTTTAACATCTCATAAAATTATCGGGGGTCTACAGTAGGAACCAAAATTGAATATTTTTTACTTCCTGCCAATGCCATTCAATTAGAATAATTTTTTTAAAGAGTTCTATTAATTTTTAACACTTAACGCTTAGTTAAAGAATGGTGGGTCTATTGTAATGTACTGTAACAACTTGCAAAACAATTCTTTTTGTTGTTGAAGAATATTGCTTGAGTTGTAAATTTTTTTTTGTTTAAAAAAACAAAATATTACTTGCGCCCTAGACTATGTATAGTCTTCCACGGTGAACTTATATTATCCTGGGCGGGATAGTATTAGTTCAGCATGTGAAGCCTAACATAACTGATCAGATGTAGTCATTGGCATGTCTCGCGGGGAGGAATACGCACAAACCCCGACGAGACTAGCAGGATTCCTCCTGCCTCAATGATAACACCTTCTCAGGTATTATAGTAGGACGCAAGTACTACAGATATAGTAATATTGAAAAGTGTATTTAAACTGATCTCAATCCTTGTTTGATTGTAGTTTTTTATGATGGTTAAAATTTAATTAACACAATATCAAACAAAATAAACGATAGTTACTCTACAGTTATGTTATAAAAAATGTCTTTGATTTTTCTGTGTAAAGAAAGTTTATCTAATTAAAAAGATAATGCAGTTTAAACATTAATAATATTAATATACACAATTATATACGAAGTTTGGCAATATTACGTCAACATCGTACAATCTGTCAAAGTGACATATTGCGGTTGGTTGACAATGAAACGTAATAATTCAAAGTTAAAATGATAATACAATACAAATTATTCACTAATATAAAATATTTTTCTACGTAAGACGTATCCGAAGGTTTGTATTTTCCTAAAAATATTAAATCTTTTGTAGGTTCAAAATGTATGGTGAAAAAAAAAGGTGTATCAATTTTGAGAGTGTAATTATCCGGTCGATACATTTTTTCTTCATAAATCCAATCTCCAGAAGAACTGACTATAATAATACCGTTTGAAACTTTTAATTCTCCCAGTTGTATGACTACGATCTTACCTTTTGGATTTATTTGACTGATATTGGAACTAATACCTTCCTCGTTAAAATCGAGTACCAATTTTTGGGTCATACAACGATACTTATTTTCTGGTTTAACATTCTACAAGTATTCATTTCGCTCATAAATTGCGACCAAAAGATCTACAATACTTACAGGATCTCCATTAGTGCTATACTCCTTGAGCAAAACTGAAAAAGCAAATTTCGGGATTAAAATAGACCGTACTTTAAAATAAAATGCTCCACGAAAAGCCAAATGAAATAATCTTTCGGCATTGTAGTAATGCAATCTTTGCCTTGGCGCAACTATCGTCAGAATCATTTCTCGATTGAGAAGAGGTATTTGTACGATATCTATTTTATGTTTAAGATCATGGGCAAAATTAAATTCACCTTCTGCTTTCATATAGCGATGATCAACATTATTAAAAGCGTACTTCCATTTAGCTTCGATGCCGACAGTCGAAACCAAAGCAATGCTACAATTATCTTTCTCAATCTTCTGTGGGGACGAAGTAAATTGATTTACAAAATTATCAGCAAAGTTAGCGTATCCATTAGATGAAGTAAAATCAAATCTCTTAAACTGCAGGTTTGTGGCTCTGAGAATATCCAAATAATTATCAACTGCATAACGTAACGTTTGATAGCTCACAAAAGCCGATTTTTCTGATATCAACTTGTCACCCGCTTCTTTGGCTAGTTTTGTAAAGTTTTTCTCTTCGAACGATAATTGCTCAATAAAATAAAGTTGTCGTTCTTCAGTCATCGACCTAGAAAATAAAATTATGCAATATTGTATGTGTAAAAAATTTAATTAGACCTGTAAGCATTCATCAAAAGATCAAAATGCATGATGTTAATAGTAGAAGATACGAAAGAAGTCGTCCCATCTTTAATTTGATTGTTTAAGCCTTCAAAATAGTTTTTGGTAAAAGAAGGGTCGTGTTGGATAATCTTGTAGCCATTTTCTTCGTCTATTTCGATTTCTGCATAACTAAATTGAAGGGACCGAAGTACTGAAACATTTGTTTATATTATTAAATAGATTCACATATAAATTACTCCTTACAATACAATAAAGTAAGTAGTATTTTCATTGCTGCTTACACTTGAAAATTAATTGCTTCCAGTAAATGCTTCGTAAAGTTAATAGAATGCCAAGTAATAAAGTTTGATGTGTACTTTGCTAAAATTCTAATCCATAATGCTTTTTGTTAAAATGTACAAATTCGTTTTATTACGAATAATAAATATCTATAAATATAATTTAACATATGAGCTATATTAAATATAATTAAAAATACGTTTTTAACTATATTTAATTACCACCTTCTTAATTTGTTTTATACTTTTATAAATTTACAATAATCAATTCTATTTTCCTCATATTGAAACGACAAACATAAAAAATACAACTTTATCTAAAAACACTAATTCTCAATCGATAAAGGCAAGAGAATTAAAATTTTTAGTCGTATTTCCACATTTAAATCAGTTTTATAAAAATGTAGTTCCTCCTCACATTTTATAAATAAAATACGAGTACTGTAGTTTATTTCGTTAATATAATTTTATTCAATATTGAATCCGATACTCATCAGTCAATTAAATTGTAAATAACTACTCCTAAATAAAAATCGCTATATAAATAAACTTTAAATCGGCTAAATCTACAAGATCTTATTAGTGAGCAAGCCTCGAGGTGGATCGAAGTACCTCTTCTGCATGTACTCATTTAAAAGCACTTCCAAGCGCGACACGGGGCCCCCGCTATCAATCTGTTTGATTTTCGGCAAGTAAACTTGACATATAAAATACATAAGCTTCATAAATACTTTTCCGTAAGCATTTTGAAACGTCCACCCAGCAATCTCAAGAAAAACGTGCAGAATGGTGGCAGTTATATCGGGCAAAGGCTCGAGATTTAAAAATGCGGACAACCATCTCCATCCACAGGCCAAGCCATGAGAATTTTGCTTTCGGGGATCTTTGGGCTTTTCAATTAATATAGCTGCGTACAGCCGCATTATTCCCGTCATTCTCTTCAAAAATTTGTCTTGTTTCTCAACGACACCATCGGAGTACTGATAGCCCAAGCTCCGATAATAATCTTCATCAGTTTGCTCGACTGTGTGTGGGGGATACATCGGAACCAAATAAGGGCATTGCTTATAAAAGTAAGCCAACACTAATCTTCCGAAATCGGGAAATTCGTTCCACAAAGCAACGATAATTGCGGAATAGGAAAAAGCAGCTTCGGGATTACTCGAAATCATTAAGTCTCCTTGCAAGATGAACTTCTTAGCGAGAAGATTCGTACAAAAACTTATGCCTTGCGGATGTTTACCGGCAGATATCCGGCTCTCACCGATCTCCACGGTTTTGCCTTGTAATAAATTCGACAACCGATGATACTTATCTAATAAATGTTGAGAGCTAACGGCCGAGATTGCATTAACCGGTATATTAACCGCTTTTTTACAATGAAATCGGAATTGTTTAAACGAATCTCTCTCGTTCAGTTCCTTAAAGGATTGTGTGTACTTTTCTAAGAAATCCTGCAGTTCTGCGTACAGCCGAAGAGACGATTTGCTTACAAATTTATCGAGCTTCAAAGAAGCAAGTTCTATCGACTTATTCGGTTCGGTAATTGGGGTCGGTGGAGTTACCGTTAATGTTGTTACTGGCGCCGGCGTCGGTGCCAAAACCGGTGCTGGGGTCGGTACGGATAGAATAACTGGTTGTGGGATTTGTTTGATGAGTAGTGGGGCTTGTTTAATTTCAGGTTTTCTTTCTATTTGTTCGGCGATGAGTGCTGCTTTCCTCTGTACGACCTCCAATATACCTAAAAAGTCTTTAATTTAAATTTAGTAGGCTTATTTAATTTCCTTACCTTTTATTTCGTTTACTATCTGTTGTGTTTTGTGGCAATCGGCCTCGCTGACTTTCCACGTCTTGCATCGCAAAACGACTTCTTCCATTCCTTCTGGAAGTTTTTGTAGTTGTTTAATTACTTCTCCAAGCTCTGCTTTTAGCTCGTTGGGGTACTTAAAACTTTTAATGCAATTCAATAACTCTTTGTAGACCAATCCAAATTCGGATTGGTCTTTTTTAATATTATCGATAATCAAAGAAACTAGTTTCTTTCGTTTTTCTTGTTCTTGGAATTCAATATCAATTTTCCTATTTCTTTCGGCCAGCTCTTGGTAATACAATTGAAGTTGTTGGTGTTGTAAGGTCATATCTTTATCGTGCTGTTCGAGAGCTTGTAGTATTAATAATTCCTGCTGTTGTTGCTCGTTGATCAACAATTGTTGTCTTCTTTTTAAACGACGATTATAATCTTCCTGTTGTTGTTGACTGAATTCTTTAATGTAATTAATACGTTCATTTAGAGCTTTCTGGCATTCTCTCTGTCGTTCGTAGTTAAGTTCATTTTGTAAATTATTTATAATAATAGTCGTGTTACAATGCATGGACGTGTTCGAGAAATAATCCTGAGTTGGGGCAGGTTTAGCATTATTATAAACTGTGGAAGGTTCATCTTCTATAATCGTTCGATTTGGCCCTATTGTAACATTTTTCACGTAAGAAGTGATCAGTTTTAATTTTGATACGGCAGATTGTTTGTAGAACCCAAAACCGTCGTCGATTTCGCCATAAGTTGCATGTGGCATCTTGAAATGAAGTAGAACCGAAGTTTGTATACAAAAACCTAGAAATAAAAGATATGCGATAAAGACTTTCCAAAAATGTAAAAAATAAAGCTGTTTGGTTGATAGATATAAGAATAAAACTACATACAAATAAATAATAAAAAACAGAAGTACAGAAGCAGGTTTAGCTGATTGTATATTGGAAGTTCCACAGTTATTATTGGTTAAAACGTTTTATATTATAACAATTATTATACCACACACATGTTGCTTTTTACAATAAACACTGCACGAATTATAACCTAAAATTTGATATTTATAAAACAAGCCACCAATAATTGCATTCTAGTGCCATCTTTCGGCACAAACCAATCAACTATTGTAATCATTTGGTGATTTACCTGGGGACTTTATCCCTTTTTTTACTGCGGTAATAAATGGTTGTCATTAGTCAAGTTCTTCGTTTTCTCATGTGGTCTTTTTAATTAATTCTTTAAAATATAATGGTCGGTATGCTTTCTGTGGCCTCGCGAAATTTACCGCGACCCATTGCCAAGCTAGTGAAAAATATCGTAGAGAAGAATTTGGCTGAGGTAGGTGTCAACTTTTAAATTAAAACTCGTTTTTTAACCCAAATCTTGCAAAATTGGGCTGTTAAGTTTAATTGTGGACGTTCTTTAATTATGTGATTGTATTAAAGAGATTGTGTGCCAAGAATCCAGTTAAATATAACCAAGAGTTGGTTTTTGTAATTCGTTTGAAAGTTATGTAATCAGAGAACTACCTCAACATTTTTTCATTTTTAGATACAAATTACACAAAGAGCATGTTACCAAAGTGCTAGAGCAATATCTACATCAAATGTACCAGTTGATAGCTTAATTTTAAGAAGGTAGGATTTAATTTAAGAGGAGGAATATGATATAACTTTATCTGTTTTATTTTAGGAGGAATGAAGCTACGTTACCACATGTTAGATATTTTAAAACGTCATTTACTTTATTTGAGAGTAAAACAGTCAATGCTCCTGCATTTCCAGACTCTGTATCAGAGGGAGATATAAGGTCTGACTTAATGTAGAATCTGCTTTCAACTCTAATTGTAATTTAAAGTTTAACATTTAACTTAAGTTAAGAAAGCGTTACATTTTTCTAATCTGGTTCAAGAGTGAAAGTTTACTTTGAGACCTAAACCTACATAACAATGTCATATTACGTATAACAATTAAGATTGATTTATTATAAATAATTGTGATCATCATTACAACTTGTCATTTAATGGAATTTATTACAAAAGTTTGATACAATCTTATCAAGTCACTTCAAGGAACATTGCCCTTTGTATCTTAATAATTCTAATTAAGGTCAAAGTACTACGAGAATACTATATTGAAATCTTTTTAAGGTGGCAGAAAAAAGTGGGAGATCATGTTGCTGAAGATGAAGTCGTGGGGGAAATCGAAACAGATAAAACATCAATGCCTGTGCATGCCCCAGGCCATGGCGTTATTGAGGAATTTTTGGTAGCTGATGGGACCACAGTAAAAGCCAACACCCCATTATTTAAAATGAACGTGACGGGTGAAAAGCCGGCTGGAGGACCGGCGCCAGCAGCAGCAGCTCCACCACCAGCTGCAAAGCCGGCTCCTCCGTCTCCTGCAGCTAAACCAGCAGCTCCTCCACCACCCGGTAACACATTATTCAATTAGGATTTTTAGGAAATCCATAATCTTATGATTTTCTCTGTGCAAATTTGAAACTTGATATTTTTTGTTTTCATTCTTGACGAAAATCAGCCAAAACTTGTTAGAAAATAAGACAAACTAGAAAAAAATGAGATTTATTCAAAAGTTGCAAAACTTAAATTAACTTATTTTATATTCATTACATATTTATTATTTGATTAATAGCTGCAGCAGCACCACCACCACCTAAACCCGCAGCAGCTCCTCCAAGACCTGCAGCACCTGTTCAAGCAATACCCGTTGCTGCCATCCGCCATGCCCAATCGATCGACGCTGCAAGAGTCAAAGTAAAAGATTCTCTGAACAAAATTGCACCTTATAAATTTTTGTAATAAACTACTAGGTACCTCCTGCGGATCCCACGAAAGAGATTGCCGGAACTCGAACGGAGCACCGCGTCAAAATGAATCGAATGCGACTGAAAATTGCTCAGAGATTAAAAGAAGCGCAGAACGTCAACGCAATGCTTACGACTTTCAATGAAATTGATATGAGTTACATTATGGAATTTCGAAAAGCCCACTTAGAAGCTTTCACGAAGAAGCACGGAGTTAAATTGGGATTCATGTCCGTGTTCCTTAAAGCTTCTGCTTATGCTTTGCAAGATCAACCGGTTGTTAATGCTGTAATCGACGATTCTACATCTGAAATTGTTTATAGAGATTATGTTGATATTTCGGTGGCCGTTGCCACTCCTAAAGGTTTAGTTGTGCCAGTTATTAGGAACGTCGAGGGCATGAGTTACGCTGATATTGAACTTGCGCTGAGTGCTCTTGGAGAAAAAGCAAGAAGAGGTTGTATTTGATTATGTTTAAAAGGGTCTTAATTACTTCTGATTAATTTTAAGGTGCTATTGCTGTGGAAGATATGGATGGGGGAACGTTTACCGTCAGTAACGGAGGCGTTTTTGGTTCTTTATTAGGCACTCCAATTATTAATCCTCCGCAATCGTCGATTTTAGGAATGCACGGGATCTTTGACAGACCTGTCGCCCGAAAGGGACAAGTATAAAGTTTCAAATAAGTTGGAAAACAATTTAATACCGAATAAATTTGCAGGTTGTTATAAGACCGATGATGTACGTCGCCTTGACTTACGATCACAGGCTTATTGATGGTCGCGAGGCTGTGCTTTTCTTACGTAAAATTCAACAAGCCGTTGAAGATCCACGTATCATATTAGCTGGTCTATAAAAAACACTGCCAGTTCTAGGAAAAAGTGTACAGTACATTTATTAAAAGTCATTATATTTAAAATGGTTTTAATCGTGTAAATTTTGCAGGATTATTGCCATTTATCCTTTATCTCAAAAAAAAATCACAACGTTTTATTTTGTTTAAAAATAAACAACTCAAATTGCAAATTTGTAATCTTTACAGCTTTTAGATGGGTATTTCTCTTGAAAAAAGTATTGTTTCGCTTTATTGTTTTAATTAAGGCGAGACCAAATCGTATTGTAAATTTTATTCTTCAGGTTGTTTTATTTATTAAGGCTGTTATTTTGAAGAAATATATATCAAAAGCATCTTATTATTTATTGAATGCGTTTGTATTAACTCGATTGTTAATTTTGGGTTGAAATGCAATAGCGAACGATTTTTGTTCTGTTTTATTTTCTTTTTAATAGTCACATTGAGCAACGTATCAATTCTTTGAAGATTTAAAGGAACCATGGATATTAGAAGAAGCTATATTTATTAAGAATCAAAATGCAATTGTAATATTAAAAATAAATTCTAACATCTGAGTTTAATATTGGTTGTTTTTTTGAAGAGTACTTTAATTTATTGATTAAGTGCATTGAAATCTTGGGATTATAAACTATTAAATCCTTTTCTTAATTAGATTTTATAAAAGGAAAAAGGCTATTTTTATAATTTATTTTGATAAATATATTTAAAAATATTTAGTGCATGATTGTATTTTGTGATGAATTTGATTACTTGAGTTTTATATTTCTAGCTCGTTAAAATCATGTTTTCAATTAAATACATAATATTAATTTATTTAATTTAATACATGTATACATTTTAATTGATATAAGTTTCCTGAATGTGAAAAGCAAAATTAAATAGTTTTTAGATTTAGAGTTTGAATTTAATTGTTATTAAAACCGAAGGGGTGTACAGTACTACGTCTACATGTGACGACCTTAAAATCTTACAAATTTTTCTATTTTTATGATCTTCGCTCAACCCTAAGCCTCAAAAAAAATATTTCTGGCTACTTGAAACCTTTCATTACTGTCCAAGTTTAGACTCTTTTATATTATACGTTCTACCTATTTTTACATACATACTTACAAACCTTAAAACCCAAGGCACGACCAAAATTAATTTTGATATTACCTTTCAGGATTTTATGAAGTATTTGAAGTTTCGTAATATGCACAGATAGTACTTCATTTAAAATTAACAAGTATTTTGTGTTTTTTAAGGGTTTATTAAAAATTGCTGTTATTTTAGGGGTGTATAGTGCTTCTAATTTGATTCATTTGTTGCTATATACCTATATATTTTTTAATTTACATTATTTTGAGTTTTAAAAACCTTTGTTTAATTATTTTTTAAGAGTTACATTTTGTTTTTTGAATATTGGGTGTTTTTTTGTTTTGTCTCTTGCAAAGTAGATTTTTTTTAACAAACAATTTGTTTAAAATCTTTGATTTTACAAAAGGTCATTGTGTTAGCAACAATTAAACGGTTTTTTAATTATTTTCAACTAAAATACACCGCATAGAAATTTTTCTATATGGTATTGCATTTCATTCAATAAAGATGACTTTCGCGTTTCTGCACGTAAAAAGTTGCGCAATATTCGGTGACGTCACAAACGGATCGATAGTCCACGTGGACTTGATGTACACATGTCAAAAGTTTGCAAAATTTTTGATTGGCTTTTGCAAATATTTCTCGAATTTTGATTGAACAGTTTTAGCAGAGAGGAGGGACGTAACTTTCACTTTACTTAAATTCCTGAGTCGTAGCACTTAAGTTGAATGTGTGTACACGTACACCAAAATTTTGTAGAAATTTTGGTTTTTGGGCATTATTTTGGTTGCGTTTTGTGATTTTGAGTGCTTCTAACGATGTCTTTTTGGTAAGCATATAATTGTTCGTTTTTACAACCATTAATCTCTTCTGTGTATATTAATGTACTATGTATGGGCACATGCATGGTTAAATTAAAATTTTAATTGTAATTTGTTTTTCAATTGCAATACTATGTAGATTTGATTTAATACATGAAGAAACTAATTATTATTTAACGTCTCATTTTTAATTTTGCAATGAGTGGGAGAGAGTGAGAAGATATAACAATACTATAGGTGCAAGCGAGAGCAGCTGATCAAAATTGTTTCAATTTGCATTAGTGAAATTTTTAACTAACGAGTAGTTTAAAGCGCATTTAAAAATTTACAACCTTATAATTGTATCTTTCTATTTAGAAAAATTTATAGATTTTCGTTAACTTTTTTTAACTTAAATTACATAGGTAATATAAAATTATTTCGATATTTCAATGAGTGGGAGCTAGTGAAAAGATATACATCACATATAATCTAGAAAGAGAGAGAACGAATAAATCAGTTGAACCTTTATTTTAAAAAAAAATTTTTAATTTTTTTTAGGACACTCTAAGCTACATGTATGGTTAAATTAAAATTTTAATTCTAGTTTATTTTTCCAATTGCAATACTCTGTGGATTTGATTTAACACATACAGAGATTAATTATTTGCGTTCTCATTTTTAATATTGCAATGGGTGGGAGAGAGTGAGAAGATATAACAATCCCATAGGTGCAAGTGAGAAAAACTGATCAAAATTGTTTTAATGGGCATTAGTGAAATTTTTAACTAACCGTTACTTTAATGGACACATTTGATTGTACTGAAAAATTTACAATAAACTACTCTTACATTACATCCCTCATTTTATAAAAATCTATATAGATAACATTATTTATATATGTATTGCAATGGGTGAGAGCAAGGAAAAATATATAGGGGAACCTGTTGTACCTTGGCTTTTTTTCACTTGTAATTTTTTTTAAATTGTATATGTAACAATTTTTTGATAAAATGAATTGCATCGTAGTGGGGCACTAATAAGGTATTTATCATAAAATATTTGAAAGCATTACCAACCGTTTACTCAAATTGCTATAAGATTTAAAAATTAGTGGATCTATGGCCTAGGTACAACAGGGTTGATGTACCTTGACTCTATGCACATTAAGCAAAATAAAACGCATTGTTCTATGAAAACTATATATTTATTTTTAGATTATAAGAACTACTAATGTTCTTCTTTGAGATGACACTAAAATTGTTTCAAAAATTAACAAAACTTTTTTCGTATACTAAAATTTCGCATACTTAATGGTTAACTTTAAAAAATTTAAATTTTTCGTTAGACTTGCGAGGCATATTATCTGAAGCAAAATAAAAAAAGAATAAGAATTCATAACAAAGGTACATACATCTAAATTTTTATTTATTACACGTTGATCTTAGGGCCAAGGTACAATTTATTGACAGTGACCGAGGTACAACACACCGACCCTTAATGTTTAAACTCAAATATAAAATTAAAGATTATGCTTTGCCAAAATCGGAGCACTACTGTGCAAACATTAATAAATAATCTTTCTATTACGATGAGTCATTTGTTATTAGGTAATAAAAATCAATAAGATATTTAAGTAAAAATAATATAAAAATACTTACTTTTTTTCGATTAAAAAATTCAATTGATTTTATACATTAACAAATTACATTGACCAGCTGCAGCTAACTTTACGTTAATGTCTGTCAATGTGGCATTTGAAATATCGAAAATTATGGATCACGAAATCCCGCAAATGTTAAAAGAAATAAAGTTGCCCTAGGTACAAAGTGACCAAGGTACATAATTTAATAAATAGCAGGATGTGCACATTCGAGCGAAAAGTGGCACATTTCCGAGCGAGGGAAACTGGGATTTAGTGTTTAGTAATTTTTAATTAATAATTGTTTAAAAATTAATTTTGGATTGAAGTAGTGGTATGTCTGCGAATAATCGATGTTTAACTGTATTTAATTTGAAACATGATTTAATTGATTCAAAACTGTATTATTTTGATATTTGTAGTATAGCCATGGTTACCAAGCAATTAAACAGTTTTGATTGGCTAATTAATTGGCGGCCATTAAAAATGAGCTAATCTCATTGGCTTATTTAAAGCGGAATTTTCAAAAAAAGATTTGTATGATACTTAAGACGAATTATTTTTGGTTGCTCCTCAGTTTTAACTTATCGAGGTTTGACTGTATTAGATTTAATTGATTGTTTATACAAACATTGAAAATGAAGGGCGATGCGGAGCGGCACGATTTGTTTTCGTCTTTCGCTCGGAAATGTGCCATTTTTTGCCCGAATCTTTGTATCAATTGTATTTGTGTCTTTCTCGAGTCGATAAACACGAGGATGTGCGCATTCGAGCGAAAAGTGGCACATTTTCGAGCGAGGGAAGCAAATGAAGCGCGACGCGGAGCGGCGCGCTTCATTTTCCCGAGATCGGAAATGTGCCACTTTGAGCTCGAATGTGCACACTCGGTTTTAAGCATCAATTGCAATAAGTTTTGTGACGAAAATTTAGAAAATCATTTTTATCTAAATTTTTATTTATTGCACGTCGATCTTAGGGCCAAGGTACAATTTATTGACAGTGACCGAGGTACAACACACCGACCCTCGATGTTTAAACTCAAAAATTAAATTAAAGATTATGCTGTGCCAAAATTAGACCACTACTATGCAAACATTAATAAATAATTTTTCTATTACGATGAGTCATTTGTTATTACGTAATAAAAATTAATAAGATATTTAAGTAAAAATAATATAAAAATACTTACTTTTTTTCGATTACAAATTTCAATTGATTTCATACATTAACAAACAACTAAAGCTAACTTTCCGTTAATGTCTGTCAATGTGCAAAATCGAAAATTATAGGTCACGAAAGCCCGTAAATATTACAAAAAATAAAGTTGCCCTCGGTACAATGTGACCAAGGTACATAATTTAATAAATAGCAAGATGTGCACATTCGAGCCAAAAGTGGCACATTTTCCAGCGAGGGAAACTGGAATTTAGTGTTTAGTAATTTTTAATTAATAATTGTTTAAAAATTAATTTTGGATTGAAGTAGTGGTATGTCTGCGAATAATCGATGTTTAACTGTATTTAATTTGAAACATGATTTAATTGATTCAAAACTGTATTATTTTGATATTTGTAGTATAGCCATGGTTACCAAGCAATTAAACAGTTTTGATTGGCTAATTAATTGGCGGCCATTAAAAATGAGCTAATCTCATTGGCTTATTTAAAGCGGAATTTTCAAAAAAAGATTTGTATGATACTTAACACGAATTATTTTTGGTTGCTCCTCAGTTTTAACTTATCGAGGTTTGACTGTATTAGATTTAATTGATTGTTTATACAAACATTGAAAATGAAGGGCGATGCGGAGCGGCACGATTTGTTTTCGTCTTTCGCTCGGAAATGTGCCATTTTTTGCCCGAATTTTTGTATCAATTGTATTTGTGTCTTTCTCGAGTCGATAAACACGAGGATGTGCGCATTCGAGCGAAAAGTGGCACATTTTCGAGCGAGGGAAGCAAATGAAGCGCGACGCGGAGCGGCGCGCTTCATTTTCCCGAGATCGGAAATGTGCCACTTTGAGCTCGAATGTGCACACTCGGTTTTAAGCATCAATTGCAATAAGTTTTGTGACGAAAATTTAGAAAATCATTTTTATCTAAATTTTTATTTATTGCACGTCGATCTTAGGGCCAAGGTACAATTTATTGACAGTGACCGAGGTACAACACACCGACCCTCGATGTTTAAACTCAAAAATTAATTTACAGATTATGCTGTGCCGTTATTAGCTAATAAAAATCAATAAGATATTTGCAAAAGAAAATTGGCGATGGTGCACAATGCAAACCACGCGTCCTGCAAATCATGTATGTAAGGAAAGGTAAATATTGCAGAGGGTGTAAACTGTTATTAAATTAGGAAAAGGGTATAGTAATGAGATATGATACGGTAGGTTAGTTCTCCTTAGATTCAGCCAACCGTACGGTTTTCTGCAGGTTTCCAGTGTCTTCAGTTTACTCACTTCAAAGCATCCGCTAATGTAAAGTGCTCTTTGCCACTCAACGTCTAAGTAAATGGACAAGATTCACTTATATGTGCTCTTGACAGCCCTTAGACATGCCCAAGTTTAGGGAAACGTTACAACAACCCCATCAAGTTAATATTACTTCCACTTATTTCGACAATCATTTCCTCTTGCATCCACTTTCCTTAAGACTTACCTGCTACGGTTAGCTCGAACAAAGCAAACCGAATTGCTCTTAAATTCAATCACCACAGCCATCTTTTCACAAACGGATTAAATTTTTTTTTGAACAATTTTGGAAATATAATTTTTTCACAGTGCCTAATTATGTTTATCCGATTTCTTTGAGAATCAGAGGCAAAATTATGGGAATCGCTTTTTATATAACAATTTTTTTGAAAAAAACTTAATTAAGAGAGCAAACTGGCCGAAAAGATTTTTTTGAACAACTCTTAACAGAGTTAGCAAACTAGAAACTCGTAGAGCCAAGAGATTCGTAGGGTAGTTACGTTCAAAGCGAAATGTTGTCTTCGTGCAGCGTTATCCTTGTCGTTTCCTTGGAATAAACAGGAGGAAGGTTTCATGGGCGTATGGTAATTTAGACTTAATTGAACTAATAGTTGAGACTTTGGTGTACTAGACTTGGGAGCAGACTTATTTCGTTTTAGAAGCTTTCGGGCTTCCACAATACATGTAGAACACACGTTCGAGGTACAAAGTTAAATATGTACTTCACAACCTTTCAGAAAAAATCTGAGAAATAATAAGTAATACTGTAGTATTGCTTATTCCAATTGAGATTGCATGCTCCCTTTAACATTTACGTATCTTGTTGGGGGTGTACGATTTTAAGACGCACTAGAACTTTTTTATTTTTGGAAATAATCGATTTTTTTTTTGGAAATGTATTCTAGAGATAATTTTGCAATGGAAAACATTTATTTTTTATAGTAATATGGATAACAAGTGAATTTTAATAATTAGAAATTTAGTTGGGGGCGTAGAATTGTAAGATCGTTTATAACTTTTTTATTATTTGAAATAATCAATTTTTCTTTTCAAAAATATTTTCTAGGCGCAATTTTGCATTGGAAAAGGTTCATTTTTTATAGTTATATTTAAAACAAGTTACATTACACCCCCATCTCCAATTTACATATTGTGCTGGTGGTGTCAACTTGTGAATAGGGCCATAACATTTTTATTTTTGAAAATAATCAATTTTTCTCTTCGGAAATGTTTTCTAAAAATAATTTTACATGGGAAAACGTTTATTTTTTATAGTAATATTGATGGCAAATGAATTTTGATAATTATGGATTTTGCTGGGCATGAAGAATTGTAAGACCGTTCATAACTTTTTTTATTATTTGAATTAATCCATTTTTTTTTCAAAAATATTTTCTAGGGGCAATTTTGCATTGGAAAAGGTTCATTTTGTATAGTTATATTTAAAACAAGTTAAATTACACCCCCATTTCTAATTTACATATTGTGCTGGTGGTGTCAACTTTTGAATAGGGCCATAACATTTTTATTTTTGAAAATAATCAATTTTTCTCTTCGGAAATGTTTTCTAAAAATAATTTTACATGGGGAAACGTTTATTTTTTATAGTAATATTGATGGCAAATGAATTTTGATAATTATGGATTTTGCTGGGCATGAAGAATTGTAAGACCGTTCATAACTTTTTTTATTATTTGAATTAATCCATTTTTCTTTTCAAAAATATTTTCTAGGGGCAATTTTGCATTGGAAAAGGTTCATTTTTTATAATTATATTTAAAACAAGTTACATTACACCCCCATCTCCAATTTACATATTGTGCTGGTGGTGTCAACTCGTGAATAGGGCCATAACATTTTTATTTTTGAAAATAATCAATTTTTCTCTTCGGAAATGTTTTCTAAAAATAATTTTACATGGGAAAACGTTTATTTTTTATAGTAATATTGATGGCAAATGAATTTTGATAATTATGGATTTTGCTGGGCATGAAGAATTGTAAGACCGTTCATAACTTTTTTTATTATTTAAATTAATCCATTTTTCTTTTCAAAAATATTTTCTAGGGACAATTTTGCATTGGGAAAGGTTCATTTTTTATAGTTATATTTAAAACAAGTTAAATTACACCCCCATTTCCAATTTACATATTGTGCTGATAGTGTCAACTTGTGAATAGGGCCATAATATTTTTATTTTTGGAAATAATCAATTTTTCTGTTCGGAAATGTTTTCTAAAAATAATTTTACATGGGAAAACGTTTATTTTTATAGTAATATTGATGGCAAATGAATTTTGATAATTATGGATTTTGCTGGGCATGAAGAATTGTAAGACCGTTCATAACTTTTTTTATTATTTGAATTAATCCATTTTTTTTTTCAAAAATATTTTCTAGGGGCAATTTTGCATTGGAAAACGTTTAATTTTTATAGTTATATTTAAAACAAACTAGATTACACCCCCACCTCCAATTTACATATTGTGCTGGTGGTGTTAACTTGTGAATCGGGCCATAAGTTTTTTATTTTTGGAAATAACAGATTTTTCTTTTCAGAAACGTTTTCTTCAGATAATTTTACATGGGGAAAGGTCTTTTTTTATGGTATTACTTGTTCCAAATGAGATTACAGATCACCTTTAACATTTATGTATCTTGCTGGGAGTGTACAAATGTAAGACGGACTAGAACTTTTTAATTTTTATAAATAATCGATTTTTTTTCAGAAACGTTTTCTTCAGATAATTTTACATGGAAAAAGGTTCTTTTTTTATCGTATTACTTATTCTAACTAGGATTACACGCCACCCTTAACACTTATGTATTTTTCTGGGAGTGTACAAATGTAAGACGGTCTAGAACTTTTTTATTTTTGAAAATAATCGATTTTTTTTTTAGAAACATTTTCTACAGATAATTTTACATAGGAAAAGGTCCCTTTTTTATAGTATTACTTATTCCAAATGAGATTACACGCCACCCTTAACATTTATGTATTTTGCTGGGAGTGTACAAATGTAAGACGGATTAGAACTTTTTTATTTTTGAAAATAATCGATTTTTCTTTTCAGGAACGTTTTCTACAGTTAATTTTACATGGAAAACGGTCCTTTTTTATAACATTACTTATTCCAAATGAGATTATACCCTATCTTTAACATTTACGTATCTTGCTGGGAGTGTACAATTGTAAGATCAAAATTATATTTTAATCTTTAATTAAATATTAAATTGAAATTTCGAGGATACACTTTTAAGGACTGCGAATGTTTAATTGTAAAGAAATAGCACTTTAACATTTAACAGAAATATTTTTGTGAGACGAGTGTTATATATGGATTTGTGTTTTGACATACTTTACCTTTTTTTAAATTTTTTTAAAATGTAGGTTTTGTTAAAGATGCTGAAGCGTCTAATTTTATTTTGCTGATTTATTTATTGGGTTTATTTTTTTAGTAAATTAATCTTCAATTTTTCATTTGAAAAAACTTTGTTTTTGAAGTGAAACTTCTTATGCGAGGATAAATCTGAAATTTTGTTCAAAGTGTAAAGTATAAAGTAAAAAACCAGAATGAAAAAAAAAGAAGAAATGTTTTAGCAGCAAGTCCAATAGTTTTAGATGATTTATAAAATGATTTACTAAAATATGACTTCAGATGTGTTACTGAAGTAGTTCTCTTTTCAGATTAACTCTTGAAAAATTGAATTTCATCGGTAATTCAGCAAGATTGCTGTTCATTATTGGCTGTGCTGTAACTAAAAGTAATTCTTGGGTGAGTGTTATATTTTGAACCTTTATTTTGTTCTTTTAATAGTAAAATCATGACTTTGATTTCATATTTCTTTTTAAAACATAATTGGAAGCGTTTGCAAACAAAATTAATACATAACTTATCCTTTTAATTGAAAACTTTGTCATCATAGAACCCAATTTTTTAGAGAATTTATTAATCATGAATGTAAATGGGTTTAGGAATATTCAATTATTAATATTGACAACGAATTATGTTTTAAATCTTGTTTTATACAATGGGATTTTTTGGATATGGTAGTTGCAGTATAATTTATGATGAAAAAAAATAATAAAGCAGTTACAACCAAATTTTTTATTAGAAACATATTCTTATACAGTAAATTCGTTATTTAAAGTGTTACAAATTGATTGAATTTTTTACAATAGTAAAACAATACATAATTGAGTTTTTGTGTACAAAGGACGAACAGTATTTGAGTAAAATTACGAAATACAAATATAAAAAAATTGTAATTTTCGCAACACTTTTAAGAAAAACATAAAAAATACAATGTGGCATGGAAAAATCTTAAAATTAAGCTCTAACAAAATTAAACCTTGTCATCACAACAGAAGAAAATATTTTACTTAAAAAATGCATAATGTTTTACGTATGAGACATAATTTTACAGACCTTCAGAAACCATTACCTACATAAAAATTAAATTTGTTACTTAAAAACGATTTTATGTGTAGTTTTGAATAAAGTGCTCTATAAAAATTCGTTAGCAATATAAAAGTTTAACTGTACATCACGAAAGGGGCCATAAAATAGTTTACAAAGCCCTATACAACATTTAGAACTGTCCGAGTGTGTACATTTTTGTATTTATTACGTTTGTCTACTTTATCTTTCGCTCTTTCAAATCAAAAAAATTAATTTAATTTAGTAAACATTGATTCTATGTTCTAAAAACGTGTTTACTATAGCAATGAGTGGAAGGGAGCGAAAAGATACGACAATCTCGTAAGTGAGAAAGAGAGGAACGATTTAAATTAATTAACAACTTGTTTTAGCTATTTATTGAATTTTGTCTATTTAACTTTCTTTTAAATTAAAAAATTTAATAAAATATCGATTATATGTTTGAAAAACGTATTTTTAACTATAGCAATGAGTGGGAGCGGGCGAAAAGATACGACAAATTTATAAGTATGAGTGAGAGGGAATGAAAAAAATTATTTATTAATTTTTCGTCACTAAAATTATTGGGAATCGTACTTAAAACCGAGTGCGCACATTCGAGCTCAAAGTGGCACATTCCGATCTCGGGAAAATGAAGCGCGCCGCTCCGCGTCGCGCTTCATTTGCCTCCCTCGCTCGGAAATGTGCCACTTTTCGCTCGAATGCGCACATCTTCGTATTTATTGAATTTTGTCTATTTAACTTTCTTTCAAATCAAAAAATTTAATAAAATATCGATTCTATGTTCGAAAAACGTATTTTACCATAGTAATGAGTGGGAGCGAGCGAAAAGATAGGACAAGTTCATAAGTACGAGTGAGAGGGAATGAAAAAAAAAATATTTACTAATTTTTCGTCACTGAAATTATTGGGAATTGTGCTTAAAACCGAGTGCGCACATTCGAGCTCAAAGTGGCACATTCCGATCTCGGGAAAATGAAGCGCGCCGCTTCGCGTCGCGCTTCATTTGCCTCCCTCGCTCGGAAATGTGCCACTTTTCGCTCGAATGTGCACATCTTCGTATTTATTGAATTTGTTTACATTAATTTTTGTATATTTTGCTTTGTTTTCAATTTATACAATTTTACTTACAAAAAAATTATGTTTTTTGATTTAGACCGTGTAAATTGAGGAATAGGTGCAAAGAGTAGATTTTAAAAGTGTCGTAATAATATATAATTAAAAATAACTAACGTAAGATAAGCAATATAGCACTTTAAATTTAGCCACTCCAAAGAAGTATAACTTCTAACGTGCGTACATAAGTATACGCACAGATTTTTTTAAACGTTGCCTCTCTTTTTCATTTTTGCTTTATTGTTTATAACATATTAGTTTTTTAAAAAAAATCGGTAAGCCAAATTTATAAGATATACAAAAATCTGTCTTTTTTATATAAATCTTTCATCTATTGCTTGTTAATCATGTACACTTTAATTAATAATATTTCGCTTCAGAATCGGTCAAAAAATTTAATAAATTTAATGAAAATAAATACACTAGCTTAATACCATGTTTAAATTTTGTCAAATTGGTAAGAAAAATGAATTGACAAGCGAACTACCTTAAAATCGTTTTTTTTTTGTAAAAAACCATAATTGTCTATTTGCATTTTTTTCTCTGTATATTTATTTTAATGCGTTATACATAATTTTTATAAACAATGAACAAAACCTCTCAAAAGGTTTCTAATTTTAAATTCTAAGCAAAAGCTCATCCATACCGGATTTTATTTTTTTGGCGGGATTTTAATTTAATTTCATCAAAACCAAAAAATAAAATCCCCTAAAAAGCTCAATTAGCGACAAAATTTCGCAACGCACAAATACATAAATCTCAAATAGGTCCAGAAAATCCTAAACGCATTAATTTCGTACGATTGCATTGCTTTTTTTGCGAATAATTCGTCGGGAAGTGCGAATTAATAAGCGAAACTAGTTAATTTTTCCCCAGCTCGAATCCACAATCGAATTCAGCAAGCGTTTGATTAATATTTACGTAAGCACTTATCCGCCAAGCATCTCCCTATAATTAAGACAAATTTTCCCGACCATCAACAACTAAAACACAATTAAGAAGATTAATACCAGAAAATCTGGAACGGTAATGAGGTTATTCATCTTGGAATTGTGGCAGGCTGAGCTGAAGACCGCCGCAATTCCTCCCGCAGGACGTTTTTGTCCGGCCATTTCATTCTCGTCTTCGGCTCTTCCTTCCGCTCCCTTTCCTAAAATGAAAGATATTCTTTCAAAGTGCAAAGCGGACTACTTACTACGTGCCATAGTTTGGAGTTTACTGCACAAATTTCAAACTAACAAGAAGCTTATGCTAGATTATTAAGTTGGGAACTTGCCTAGGTATCATACCCATAAATATGGTCACGGAACATCGGCATTGTTTGTTTTATGGTTGTCTTAAGAGATGCTGTGCTGTACAAGCACACAATTTAAGGCACGGTGACTAGCCAAGCATTAACTGAATCGGGGTTGCAATTATAGTTGGGGTTGAAGCACACGGTTTTATGTTGCTGCTTCGTCTAAAAACTTTACATTATGTCAGCTGACGTCTAAATATAACAGATCTTTTGAGTGGTGTTTAAAAATTAAGAGATTTTTTTAATGGGTTTTGTAAACACTGCATTTTATTTGCTTTTAAACTTTTTGGTTATTGATTTTAGAAAATTCATTGTTTAATATGATTTTTGAATGGTTTTTCGTCTTTTATATAACATTTTATTTTCATTTATTAATTTAATAATAGGTTTAATAACAATCCTGTGGATTTTTCATCGATTTTTGTGGTTAATTACTAAAAAATAAATTTTGTGCAAAAAACACGGTGGTAGTATAATTAATTTATTTTTTATAAATTAAATGTTAATAACAAACATTTTCTTTAAATAATTTATTAATGTTAACTAGAAGTTTGCCGCTTCGCGGCTAACTTCTAGACAAAATCGCTTTCGCGATTTTGCTAAACGCTATCGCGTTTAAGGCCTTCGGCTCCTAGAAAAATTCAAAATTTGTCGGTATTTTTTTGATAAACGCTATCGCGTTTAAGACCTTCGGCTTATAGTAAAATTCAAAATTTGTCAGTATTTCTTGACATTTTGATTTTTCTTAAGGTCCGGTACTTCTAGGCAAAATCGGTGTGCGATTTTGCTGCATTTTTATTGTTAGAATCGATTCATTGTTATCCAATTTGACTTGTTTGCCGCTTCGCGGCTAACCTCTGGGCAAAATGGCTTTGCGATTTTGCAGCATTTTTGTTAATACCAATTTGTTGTTATTCAATGTGAACTTGTTTACCGCTTTTGATAAATGCTATCGCGTTTAAGACTTTCGGCTTATAGTAAAATTCAAAATTTGTCAGTATTTCTTGACATTTTGATTTTCTTAAGGTCCAGTACTTCTAGGCAAAATCGGTTTGCGATTTTGCTGCATTTTATTGTTAGAATCGATTCATTGTTATCCAATTTGATTTGTTTGCCGCTTCGCGGTAACCTCTGGGCAAAATGGCTTTGCGATTTTGCAGCATTTTTGTTAATACCAATTTGTTGTTATTCAATGTGAACTTGTTTACCGCTTTTGACAAATGCTATCGCGTTTAAGACCTTCGGCTTCAAGTAAAATTCAAAATCTGTCAGTGTAAGTTGACATTTTGATTTTTATAAAAGTCCGGTACTTCTAGGCAAAATGGCTTTGCGATTTTGCTGCATTTTTATTGTTAGCATCGATTCATTGTTATCCAATGTGACTTGTTTGCCGCTCCGCGACTAACTTTTGGGCAAAATCGCTTCGCGATTTTGCAGCATTTTTGTTAGTACCGATTTATTGTTATTCAATGCAAATTTGTTTGCCGCTTTGCAGCTATTTTCTGGGCAAAATCGCTTCGCGATTTTGCTGCATTTTTGTTGGTACCAATTTATTGTCATTTAATGTGAACTTGTTTGCCGCTTCGCGGCTAACTTCTACGCAAAATCGCATTGCGATTTTGTTGCATTTTTCGTTTCACTTACGCATCTCGTAACATAATTTAAATTTTTAAAATTTTTACTAATTAATATTATTTTTATTAATAATACTACAGAGCAATTTATTTAGTTTTACTCTCAATATCCAATCAACTTTTGCAAAATATTTTATCAAATGAAGAAATTGAAATAGATTAAAACCTCTTTTTTCAGTTAACGCAATAACATAATTTTTTAATTAAAAGAATATATCTATCATATACATATATAATAATATAATTAATTAAAATGAACAAAGGTAAGCATTTTTAAAATATAAGTAAAAAAACAGTTTTCTTAAACATAAAATTAAGGTAACGAATTACTCCCTTGTTAAAAAATTATAAAATTATTCATGGGCGTACAGAAATATTTTGACTATAATCCGATTTTAGTTTGATTAAAATACATTTAGTGTTTTTCAAAACCTGGGCCTTCAAAGTGAGATGACGATACTTTTTACTTGGATAGTAGATAGCCGTAATCAGCTGCAAATACAGCATATACATTTTTGTTTATTATTAGCTCTAAAATACTTTTTTTTCTAAACTGGTTTCGATGACCAGCCGATGAGCGTTACGAATTTGGAGATTTTAGCCGACCCTACATTGTAAATATCAGCTTCTCGAACGTCCCTTAATTTGAGCTTTTAAAAAAGAAAGAAATTTAGTTTGTGATTTTAGTACAGTTTGTTTTTCGATGGGTTAGTTTATGTAAATACCTCTCTAAAATTCGTTGTTAATTTTGTTATGTGAAAGTGTTGTTTGTTTCTTCAGTCAGTTATTTTGTACTACTATAAAAAGAAAATTGAGTATGTATGAGATAAGACATGAGAACCATTAAAATGTTGTATTTCGCTAAATAAAATATTTTATTTCGTAGCGTAAAAGTTCGTTTTAAAAGTGTTACAGAATTGGTCGCCTTGGCTTCCTCGCATACGAGTTTTAAGGTTTCAAAAGCCACTCTGTTTACGCAAATCTGCCCGTTAATTTCTTAATTTCGGAAATATTAGCAATCAAAATTACCGAAAAAGTCCGCCTTTTAAGATTTTTGCAAAGCTCCCGGTGTTTGCGCCTTTCAAAATTTCATATTTCCAACCCATAATGCTTTGAATTCGAATTTAAACATTTTTTTGTTTCATAACGGTTAAAGACGGAAGAAACAATACCTTCATTAAGAAAAACGTCTGTCCAAGAAGAAAACCTCTTGTTACTCATTATTGAGAGTATTTTCAATACATAATTTAAAAGGAATAAAATAATTATTTGTAGTGATAGTAAAAATGTAAATCGACGTTTTAAAATTGCAAGTAGGCGATCGAACGCTAATTTAAATAAATATGTACGAAACTGCAAAATTAATAATTAATCCATTTTATGCATTTTGTAATCAAATTTGTTAAAACTAATTTACTAATTTATGTTGGGTGCGTCTTTAACCCCCAAACTTGTATGCCGCATTAAACATACCTCTACGTTAGGAATTCCACCCAATTTTTTAGGAGGCCCTGAGGGCCGAACTTCTAAAGTAAAATTTTGTAAAATGAACAGTAAGAAGCACTCTTCTTCGGGCTTTCCAGCAAATCTTAAAATGACGATGGGAATAGTTAATTCAATGTATTGCATTTCGTGGAGTCCTCCCAAGGTTATTTCGTAACGTAACAACGGTCGCCTTTAAAGGTGTCGAATTCCTGGCGCGAAGCCCTACGTAGGCCTGGTGTCCTCAAACATGACTCTTAGCATCGCAAAGACCGCTCTTTCTATCTGCGCAAACCCCACCTTTCTATTGTTATTAGTTTCGGTGATATTAGCAATCAAAGGTACATCAAAATGCATAATTTGTATAATAATAAATTTCCTTTATCTGTCAGATGAAACGTCAAATTTTCAAAACTCGTGCGCGAGCCGTTAATTTTTTCTTATTAATCTAATATCTCGAGAACCCCTTAACCGATTTACAAAAACTTTTTTTTACATGAATCTGGAAGATCTCATGACACTTTCGTTCGCTTTATGTTGGGGTCTATCTTCAACCCCTAAGCCGGTATGCTGCATCAAACATACCCCTATTTCAGAAATTCCGCTTAATTATTTACGGGGTCCTGAGGGCCAAACGTCTAGAGAAATTTTTTTTTTAGACTAACAGTAAGTAGCGCTCTTCTTTGGGCTTTCTATCGAATATAAATTTAACCCCTTTTAAAAATTCCCAGTCTTAGATATGACGATGGGAAGAATTAGAAATGTTGTATTTGGTGAATTAAAATGATGTCATCCGTAGCGTAAAAACGATCCCTTTCAAAGGTGTTGGTAAAACTATCGAGGCGGAGCCCTGCGCAGCCCTAATGTCCTCAAAAATGAATATTAGCATCTAAAAAGACCGCTCTTTCTACCTGCGCAAACCCCAATTTTCTATCGTTTTTAGTTTCGGAGATATTAGCAATCAAAAAACACCAAAAAAAGCCGGTTTTTTAAGATTTTTTTTCGGAGCCCCCGGGGCTCTGCCCCATTCAAAAGTTAACTTTTTCTACGTAAAATAACGCGTTCTATTCGAATTTAAATATTTTAGGCCGCTTGCAGCTACCGTTTTCGAGTAATTTGAGTTCAAAATTTTTGCGCAGGGCTAGGGCCTTCCAGGGCCGTATTCTTAAAAAATCAAAATTAAGGTGTGATAGGGCAGCTTCTGACTTGGTTTCCTCAGATCAGGCACTTTTTGAATCGGAGTACGGGAAATGGCCGAAAATCGCATTTGAAAAAAAGTGGGGGTAAAATTTCTTGCGCAGAAACGGTTCTTTGGAGGCGGATATCTCGGCCCCCCATAGAGATATCGCGGCGCACAAAAAACGAAAACGTGTGCCTTTAATGGAGCTACCACATATCCTAAATTCAATCCTCTACCCCCTTTCCTCTCCCCTCCAGGACGATCCGCGCAAGGAAAATCGAAATAACTAAAAATAGTGCCCCCCTAAGCCCCCCTCGAACCCCCTTCAAAACTTGTCGATTGTAATTTGCCACCTTCGTACCAAATTTGAATGGTCAAGGTCCAAAAACGTGGACGCTATCGCGAAAGAGATTTTGTAATGCTTATTTTTTTATAAGTATATAATTCGTTTGTGTTGGTTAAATTAAGAGATTCTACTAACAAACATAGCAGGCTGTGCTTCAGCTTCGTGCGCATTGCGCATGTGACGCTAAGGTACCCTGTCACGTTTTGACGTTTGTGCGTTCCTTCAAATTCGTCTTTTATTTTAATAGATTTAATCGATTTAGAATTGTTCAAATATTGTGAAAGTTTGGAAAAAGTACAAGTAAATAGTGCCCTTTCGGTTGATCGTAAGAGGTTTGTGGATAGATTAAAATTTAATGGTAATATAGCAAAATAATGTTTTGAGGTTATTGTACATAGGCTTATAGGAATCGAGTCGATGTTTGCCGTTTAATATGCATTTTTTTTCAATTTATTTTGTGTATTTAGCGTTTATCGATTATTAAACCATAAACTATCATTATTTGAAGGTGGATTTACAGACCACCTCCCCAAGATTTGTGCGTATTAATTATTTTATAAAAAGTGGTCATGTTTAATAATATACCAGTCCCGTGACGTCAGAAAACCTTCTTTCGGAGGCTGATTTAAATTATTAACAAACGAACGGCTTACGATTTTGTAAGAAACATAATTTTTATAGGTGCGATTCGTATTTTTACTATGGAGCTATAACTTTTTTGATGCTTTGATTACAATTAATTTCATTGCTTTCTCTACTAATTTGTTCCAAAAGTTAAAGAAATAGAAGAAGCAAAAATGTGACCTGTTTTCTTTTTGATTTTAGTACACGTTATTTATTTTGTTGAATTTGCAAAATATTAATTAGTTTTGTTAAAACTGCTAACAAAATTCCACATTTTTTGGTTTTAATAGTTGCTTAAATTACAGTTTGAACAGTCACACAAATAGCCAACGTTAAATTCTATTAACAAACATAGCGGGCTGTGCTTTTGTTTTGTGGCCATTGCGCATGTGACGTTTAGTCTACTCTATCTGTCACGTTTCGAGGTTAATGCGTTCTTTCAAATTCGTCTTCAATTTTAATAGATTTTATCGATTTAAAATTGTTCATACATTGTGAAAGTTTGTAAAAAGTACAAGTAAATAGTGCCCTTTTGATTGTTCATAAAAGGTTTGTGGAAAGATTAAAATTTAATGGTAATGTAGCAAAATAATGTTTTGTGGTTATTGTATATAGGCTTATAGGAACCGAGTCGATGTTTGCTGTTTAATATGCCTTTTTTTCCAATTTATTTTGTGTATTTAGCGATCATCGATTATTAAACCATAAACTATTATTATTTGGAGGTGGATTTACAGACCACCCTCGCCAAGATCTGTGCGTATTAATTATTTTATAAAATTGGTCATGTTTAATACTATGCCAGCCCCGTGGCGTTAGAACAACCTTCTTTCGGAGGCTGATTTAAATTTTTAACAAACGACCGACTTACGATTTTTTAAGAAACATATTTTTTTATAGGTGCAATTCGTATTTTTAATATACAGCTTTTTGTTATAACAGTTTTGATGATTTGATTACAATTAATTTCATTGCTTTCTCTAATAATTTGCTCTAAAGGATTAAAGAGATAGAAGAAGCGAAAATGTGACCTGTTTTCTTTTTGATTTTAGCACCGGTTATTTATTTTGTTGAATTTTCAAAATATTAATTAGTTTAGTTCAAACTGCTAACCTAATTGTACATTTTTTGGTTTTAATAGTAGTTGCTTAAATTACAGTTTGAAGAGTCACACAAATAACCAACGTTAAATTCTATTAACAAGCATAGCAGGCTGTGCTTTTGTTTTGTGGCCATTGCGCATGTGACGTTTAGTCTACTCTATGTGTCACGTTTCGAAGTTAATACGTTCTTTCAAATTCGTCTTCAATTTTAATCAATTTTATCGATTTAAAATTGTTTATACATTGTGAAAGTTTGTAAAAAGTACAAGTAAATAGTGCCCTTTCGGTTGATTATAAAAGGTTTGTGGAAAGTTTAAAATTTAATGGGAATGTAGCAAAATAATTTTTTGTGGTTATTGTATATAGGCTTATAGGAACCGAGTCGATGTTTGCCGTTTAATATGATTTTTTTTCCAATTTATTTTGTGTATTTAGCGCTCATCGATTATTAAACCATAAAATATTATTATTTGGGGGTGGATTTACAAACTGCCCTCAATGTATGTTAATTATTTTTTGATTTTAGAACCGGTTATTTATTTTGTTAAAATTTCAAAAAAATAAATTAGTTTTGTTCAAACTGAAAATAAGATTTCACAATTTTCCTTTTAATTGTTGCTTAAATTAATGTTTAAGCGGTCAAACAAGAAACGAACGTTTCAAATATAATGTTCGAATTTAAAAGCCCCCCGCTTTTAAATTCGAATAAAAGCAGGTGTTTCTTATCATTTTTTGTGTTACGTGTACAGTTTTAAACTACTCATTTGAGTGTATTCAGTCAAAGCATTTACAACGCTTCTCGAATTTTCTATTCCAATTGTTGTTAATTTGGTTATTAAAAAAATTCAGTGTTTATCAAGGGTTTTACCTACCCTTCTGAAGCGCTTGTGCCGAAATAAAAGTTGTAAGTTATTTTTTTTTAAAGTTTATTTAATTTTTTTAATTTTGTCGAAAAAAATAAGTATACATCGAAGATTCTGGTACCGCTGTGTTCACAAAAAATTGCGGCACATTTTGGCTATGGTGGCTTTAAAAAATAATTTTGTGAGGCGGTAAAAGCTTCTTCAGTAATTGGCTTTGGCAAGGATTTTACCGTGAAAACATGATTAAGACGTTTTCGGGCATCGACTCCACTTTATCGCATTTCTTACCTGACTTTCAGATAGCTTTTTAGAACTTTATTTTGCTTTTAAAAACGAGTGTGCTGGAGTAAGATATTTTTCTAGCCGAATTCTTATATTAAATCAAATCCAAACAAACTAAATTTAATTACAATTCAACACAATTAGATTAATGTAATTTACCGTAAATCAAATCAAATTAAATTACAGGAGCTTATATTCGGAACGGAGATCGGCAAAAAAGGCATGTTTAAATTTTTAAAAATTTTTTGTTCATATAATTTCTATTGTTTAATTTTTCATTACTTAAAAAATAGTTTATTTTTTTTTCTTAATAATTTAGATTGCTGAAAAATTAATGTTATTTATTAACTTAAATTAATTTGTGTTGGTTAAATTAAAAGATTCTACTAACAAACATAGCGGGCTGTGCTTTTGTTTTGTTCGCTACTCTTTCTGTCACATTTCGAGGTTAACGCGTTCTTTCAAATTCGTCTCAAATTTTAATAGATTTAATCGATTTAAAATTGTTTATACATTGTGAAAGTTCGGAAAAAGTACAAGTAAATAGTGCCCTTTCGGTTGATCATTAAAGGTTTGTGGAAAGTTTAAAATTTAATGGTAATGTAGCAAAATAATTTTTTGTGGTTATTGTATATAGGCTTATAGGAACCAAGTCGATGTTTGGCGTTTAATATGCATTTTTTTTCAATTTATTCTGTGTATTTAACGTTCATCGACTATTAAACTATGAAATATTATTATTTGGGGTTGGATTTACAGACCGCCTTCAAAATGCATGTGTCTTAATTATTTTTTGGGACCGGTTATGTATTTTGTTAAAATTCCAAAAAAATTAATTAGTTTTGTTCAGACTGAAAATAATATTTTACGATTTTTTATTTTAATTGTTGCTTAAATTAAGGTTTAAGCGGTCAGACAAGAAACGAACGTTCCAAATATTTTGAGGGAAAGGGGGGCTTTTAAATTCTAATAAAAGCTGGTGTTTCTTATCACTTTTTGGTGTTACGTGTACATTTTTAAACAACTCAATTGAGTGTATTCAGTCGAAGCATTCACAACGCTTCTCGAATTTTCTATTCCAATTGTTATTAATTTGGTTATTAAAAAATTTAGTGTTCATCAAGGGTTTTACCTACCTTCTGAAGCGCTTGTGCCGAAATCAAAGTTGTAAGTTATTTTTTTAAAGTTTATTTAATTTTTTTTTAATTTTGTCAACAAAAATAAGTATACATCGAAGATTCTGATACCGCTGTGTTCACAAAAAATTGCGGAACATTTTGACTATGATGGTTTTAAAAAAAATAATTTTGTGAGGCGGTAAAAGCTTCTTAAGTAATTGGCTTTGGCAAGGATTTTAACGTGAAAACATGATTAAGACGTTTCCGGGCATCGACTCGACTTTATCGCACTTCTTACCTGACTTTCAGATAGCTTTTTAGACCTTTATTTTGCTTTCAAAAACGAGTGTGCTGGAGTAAGATATTTTTGCAGCCGAATTCTTAAATTAAATTAAATTAAATCGAATCGAAACAAACTAAATCTAATTACAACTCAACACAATGGGATTAATGTAATTTACCGTAAATCAAATCAAATCAAATTAATTTAAAGGAGCTTTTATTGGGAACACAGATCGGTAAAAAGTCATGTTAACATTTTTTCGTTTAGGTAATTTTTATTGTTTAATTTTTCTTTGCCTAAAACATGGTTTAATTTTTTCTTAATAATTTGGATTGCTGAAATATTAATGTTATTTATTAATCTCAATGAATTTGTGTTGGTTAAATTAAAAGATTCTACTAACAAACATAGCGGGCTGTGCTTTTGTTTTGTTCGCTACTCTGTCTGTCACATTTCGAGGTTAACGCGTTCTTTCAAATTCGTCTCAAATTTTAATAGATTTAATCGATTTAAAATTGTTTATACATTGTGAAAGTTCGGAAAAAGTACAAGTAAATAGTGCCCTTTCGGTTGATCATTAAAGGTTTGTGGAAAGTATAAATTTAATGGTAATGTAGCAAAATAATTTTTTGAGGTGATTCTACATAGGCTATAGGAACCGAGTCGATGTTTGCCGTTTAATATGCCTTTTTTTTCAATTTATTCTGTGTATTTAGCGTTCATCGAATATTAAACGATAAAATATTATTATTTGGGGTTGGATTTACAAACCGCCCCAACATGTATGTGTGATAATTATTTTTGATTTTAGGACCGTTTATTTGTTTCGTTAAAATGTTAGCAAATTAATAAAAGTAAATAATTTCTAAATTTCAAAAAAATTAAAAAATTTCCGTAGCTATTAAAAGAACTAAAAAATTTAAAATAATGTAAAATATAATTGCATTATCTAATACCTATTTTCTTTTATTTCAAGGCCACCTTCGTCTCCAAAGGAAAATTTCGAAGAACTATTTCTTGCAATTTCATACCTTGTAAAATTAATATTTTTTTCTCTTACAGCCAGATTGGATGTTTCTAAATTTAGCAAGCATACAGTCGCAATAAAATTTCGAAAATAGCTGGCCACTTTTTTCGACTAATCCGTGGCCTTTTTTACAGCTCGAAACGTACCGTTTCTCTCGCGAAAGTCGCGAAAATCGCGAAAAGTCCAGTTCGACTTCGAATCGTAGTTCTGTAACCGAGTGATTTTTCCCACCCAGTTGTAAATAGTTTTTGGTCCCATAAATAAATATCGTGCGACTCGTTTAAAAAAAAATGTGTACGGGAGTTTCGGGCAACCGACTTTCGAATGAAGAGGGACGAGGAAGGGGATCGAGGAAGGGGGCCGAGGAAGGTGGACGAGGAAGGATGCAACGGGGTCAGCTCCGACCCCCCGTTGCGAAGACATCTTTAATGGAATTGAAGGTAGGTTCGTCCAGCGTGGGAGAAGAGGAAATGAATCGTCGTTTTCGATAAGTCTTTTTTGAATTTTTCTTTTGCAGTCAGGTGTTTCTGTGGTTTGGAGCCTCGAAATTTTTTTATCACAATTTTGGTTATTTTTTTAATTATTTTAGCTTCCAGAATTTGAGCGGGTTTCGGGATGAACGGGAGTGATAGTGTCTATCGTCGATGCCGTTGAAACATCGTAAAATGCGTAAATCTGGAAGAAGGGCTATTTAGGGGCGCCGAAAATAATTAATTTTTTTTTCGATTTGCAGAAACCGATTTAAATAAATTGAAATTAAAAATTCAATTCATTTTGCTGTGACAAAGATCGTTTTGGACTATTTTGGGGGGCTTGCGGATGGCATTTTTAAGGCGTTTAAAACTTTGACGAATTTAATAATTTTTTTGCGAATGCCGTTCGTACCCCCCTTCAAAATTGATGTGCACAGCACAATTACTTTTGCAGTTTTGAGGCTCCAATCGGGTGATTTTAATTAATTATGTCGTTTATACATTTTTTGTTTCTAATGTTGATACTTAGTTATTTGTCTTTTTGAAACTAATTAATTTTAAATCGATATTTTTTATTGTTTTTTTGCAAATTTTACTATGGTACTGTGGATGTTGTTTTTCGACATTTTTTATAATTTTTTCAAAATTTACCTAAAAGTTTAAATGAATATGGATTAATTCGTTAAAATATTTGCTTAGTAATTTGGTTTAAAGTATTTGTTTTTATATAGGCTTGTCGATTTTTCTTCTTTCTTTTATTTTTATGGAATCGTGTGCCCGTTTCCATAAGTTGAAAAGGATCTTAGAAAAATTTGATAAGTATTTCAGGTGGAAATTTTGTTTGGGGTAGTCATATACATTTTTGGATTTTTTCTGGTATGAGGATTTCGAAAATACATATTTTTCTACCCGGAGAAACAACTTGAAAAAAGTTATGGCCATTTTAAAAATTAATTTTTCTTAATTTATTGTGTTTTATAGAAAATAAATGCACGAGAACGCTAATAGATTTGAAATAACATCTTTAAATGTTGATTTTGAGAAATATATTTAAAAATTAAGATAAAAATCACATCAAAATTATGACTTTTTTCAATATTTTAATTTTAATTAGATTTATTGTACATATTCATCATATTAAGGACCAATGGACATTTTTTCTTTCCAAAAATAATCTAAACTTAGCAGTTTAGTGCACCAAGAACATTTTATGATACAAAATTTGGGGGCAAATAATATTCAAAGCCATAACGGAATCTATTTGGAGCTGTCAATTTTTATATTAACTTTTTCTTTCATACATTTTTGTCGTTTTCTGGCCCATAACTTTTTTAAATTTAACTTTTCGCGTATAAAAGTATATATTTTTGGAATCTTCATGCTAAGAGAAACCCAAAAATGTATATGACAACCCGTAACAAAATTTTCATCTGACATATACTACATGTGAGGTTTTTTTTCAATTAATGGTAAAACAAATAAACTAGTGGTCCAAATGTTTTAAATTAAAAATTTTCGAACTTTATTTTATAGGAAAAAAAATATAATAATTTATTTTTCAATTTTAATGACTGGATTTTTAATTTTTTTCTCTAAAACAAATTAGTGTCACAGTGCCATTTTATTTCATTTTGAACTAATATTCGAATTAAGCAAACAACATTAGAAAGTAATTTTTTGCGAAAAAACCAGAAACATCTCTGCAATTTATCTGTGTGGAAAACGCAAAGCGGAAATGTATGCAAAGAAATTTATTTTTCCAGCTGCATTTCCACGTTGTTTTTTCGGTTTTTTGCATTGCCTCAATAAGCGGCCAAAGCAGCTTTAATCGCTCCAGCTTTGTCCAACGGAATTTACTCAAATTTCGAGTTTTCGGTGTTGCTTTTGATAGATTTTTTTTGGTACGTTGCGCCCCCTCGCCCATTTCTCTCGTATTTTTGTGTATAACACCGAAAACTCGACAAGGCGAGCATTTTCCGTTTATTGTGCGCAATTTTTGATGTCTGCAACGCAAACGGGACCGATCACTTTTTAATTGATCAAAAAAATTTGATTGTAGAGTTCGTAATTTAGTTTCAGCGCAGTGGTCGTTCCTTTTCGTTGCACAATGCATTTTATTTTTTTGTGATTTTTGGGATATTTGTGTCGCCCCTAGTCCACGCTGGCTGGGACTTTGGGGCATCTTTCTCTTATTATCGATGCTGCAACTTTAAGCGAGATTTTGATAAATTAATTTTTTTGATTATTAAATCTGTAGTCGAGCTTAAAGTTGCAGAAGAGGGTGGCTTAGAATTTTGCTCGCGTTTTTCAGGTTTTTTATCGAAGTTTGTCTACAATTTTCGATTTTATTGTGTGCATTAAAAGGCACTAAGGTCATAAGGTTTGAGTCTATGCGTATTCAAAATTAAGACTCTTGGGTTTTGGTGTATACGTTTTTTGTACCTTTCTTGCGTTTTTAATCTTCGAAATTTGAAGAAATCGTGCGGCTTAAAAGAAGCGCTGGTCTATTTAAATATTTTTTTTATAAAAGGGTAACACAAGAGGAATTCATCAGTTAAAGAAATTTAATTATTTTGGAAAGGATTTAAGCGATTTGAATTTATTAGGAAATAATTGTATGGTTTTTATTACTATTAAAAATGGAAATTTTTTTTCAGCTTTATAATTTTTAATATGGATTTTATTAATTATTTTTTTGGTGTACAGTAGATATAAATAAAACATTATGCTGCAAATATACGTCTATTTTGGCAAATTTCGAAAATGACATATTTTGCAGTTTGAAATGAATACTTTGAATACGAATTAAATTGTTTTCTGCTTTGGTAGCTATCCTGGATTTTCTTAATTTTTTTTTAATGTATAATAAAGTCAAATAAAGCTATATATTACATAGAAACGGCCCTTTTGCGAAATTTAGAAAATCACATATTTTACAGAATAAATCTTAACAATTTGCATAAGAATTAAATTGTTTTCTTCTTTGACAGCTATCCAGGATTTTTTTATTATTTTTTTAGTGTACAATAAAAACAAATAAAGCATTATGTTGCATAAAATGGTTTTTTTAGCAAATTTTGAAAATCACATATTTTGCAGTTAGAAGTTTAAGATTTTCAATACGAATTAAATTGTTTCCTTCTTTGATAGCTATCCAGGATTTTTTAATTATTTTTTCGGTGTTCAGTAAATATAAATAAAGCATTATGCGGCATAGAAACGGCAATTTTGGAAAATCACATATTTTACATTATAAATCCTAACAATTTCAATAAGAACTAAATTGTTTCCTTCTTTGATAGCTATCCAGGATTTTTTTAATTATTTTTTCCGTGTACAGTAGATATAAATAAAAAATTTTGCTACATAGATACGGCCTTTTTGGCAAATATCAAAAATTACATATTTTGCAGATTAAAGCTTAGAAAGTTAAATAGACAAAATTCAATAAATAGCAGGGTGTGCACATTCGAGCGAGTGAAGCAAGTGAAGCGTTCTCAACGCGCCAAAAAAGTATAATTTCAATAAAAAAAACTCAAATAATATTGTTATTAATAAAAAGTTCTAGAACAGGATTCGGCAACCTTTCGGTGACAAACAGCCGAATCTATATTGAATAAACAAACATAAACATGAAAAAGTCGATTAAAAAGATTGTATCTAAAATTAGGGATGGTTTTATACAGAAATATTGAATATTCCGAGAGCCACAAAATTTTCTAAAAGAGCCGCATGCTGCTCCGGAGCCACACGTTGCCCACCTCTGTTCTAGAACCTTTTTTTTAATGCTCGTAATTGTTATTAAATTATAAAATTACTATAAACATTGCCCGAATAATTTTCAGAAGTTATTTTGTAAAATCTCCTTCCAAGAAACAATAATTAAAAGCAATACTACTTACTTTTAACCCCATGACATACAAAAAAAACCGAATTTGATGAGTCCGAATAAAACTATTAATTTGGCTCAACTTAACTGTTATGTGCATACACAAATAACATAAAATAAATAATTAATAGTTTTAAAATATTTTGAAATATGTAGAGCAGTGTTTCCCAATCTTTTTTTAACATTCCCCACCTAAGTCATTCTAAAATTTTGATGCATAGGGGAACCTGTTGAACCTCGGCCAGTTTTTTAGTTATATATTATTTATTGTAATTTGACGTACCGTACACAAACCGTATTAGCATATATTGAAAGGTCTATTATTTGAGTAGCCACCACAAAAATATCAGCAATGTCTATTTCATACTTACATGTGTTTAAGACGTTTAAAAAAAAATGGTTAATTAGGCCAAGGTACAACACACCCTATGTACTTCGGCCAGTACGACGATGTACCTAGGACACATTGAAAATTTGGGGATAAAACATGGTTATTTAAAGAAACATTGACTTTTCTCTACTAAAATTCTTTTATTCGGTCGAGTGATATATTTAATCACAAATTTTTAACAAAATCAACATAACATTCATAGTATTTCTTTCTTAACTTTTGAATCATTCATTAGGACTAACTTTTATAAGAACACTAGCAATATCTAGGTATATTATTCAGTCTTAAGCATTTAGCAGAAACGCCAGTACTTCTGTATCTCTGGAACATAATAACTTTCTCTGGTTTTGTTAACTCTGAGGAATTTTAATTTTTTCTGTAATGTCACTTATCGGAACCTTCGTTTACAAATATAACATAGTTTCCAATATTGTAATTAATAGGCGTTCTTTTCTTCTTCTCTTTACTTCTAGACATGATTTTTGAAATATTAAATATATTTTATTGGGAATCTATTATATAAATGTGAAATACATAAAAATATATCCTCCTGGTCAAAGTATAACATCCAGGATGTACCTAGGCCACCGACCAAAGTACAACTGATCGACAGTGACCGAAGTACAACACTACTTCATTGCTGTAGAAAACGGTAGATTTTAATTATTTGAGGATACATATCTCGCAAGTTTATTATTTTTTAAATACTTGTTAAGTCAAAGAACCGACCTCATCTAAAAGTTAAGCGATTATTATAAAGCGTATAAAACTATTAGATTTCAAAGTATATTAAAAATAATTACTTTTTTCGACAAAAAAATTTTAACTTCGATAACACCAACTACTGGCTTAATGGCCGTAAGCGACTAATTACACATTGGATAGTTAGCAGTGATGTACCGAATACCACAGACAACAGAATTTAATAGCGCGGGAATATTTGAAACGGGCCAATTGGCCTAGGTACACATATGGCCCAGTTCAACAGGTTCCCCTATAATATATAACATATAAATATTTTTTTATATTTAAAAATTGAATTATTCCATAAATGAAGCCTAATTACAACTTGTTCAAGACACAACATTTAGGTTTTAGCAAGAAATCACTAGGGAATTATTAAGAAAAAGAAACAATAAGTAAATTTTAAAAACATAAACTAAAAAATATTTTTATATCGATAGCTCGAATTTTTGATAACGCGAATTATTTTTAGTTTCTCTTCGATTTCGACCAATCGAGGTTTGACTGTATTTAATTTTATAAATTTAATATTTCTGAACAATTAAGATAGTTTATTTATTGAGGTTTCTCCAATATTAATTTTATTTGCGTAAATTAATGATCTTCAAAGGTTTTTGAAAAACCACAAATTCTGTATTTACTCTATTTGAGTTTTCCGAAAATACATAATAATTTTTTCATCAAAATTGCCTTTTAAATTTACCGAATAAGGTTTTGTTTTATTCAATTTGTGTTATACAAAAAAAATTGATAATTAAAAATTTCTAAAGTTCTTAAATATATTTTAAAAATTTTCCAAGTTATTAATTTATTTAATTTGAGTTGTCTAAAAACTTAAAATAATTTATTCTTCGAGTTTACTTAATAATTTTGCTAAATGTTTAAAACTGAATTTCATTCTATGTAAAAGAAAACCGGTGCATGTACTTATGTACGCACGTTAGAAGTAATACTTCTTTGGCGCGACTAAATTAAATATAACAACGCGATATGTTGCGCTTGTGTATAGCTAGACCAGTGGTTATCAAACTATATGTTACTGCGCATATGTCGTTTTATTTGAATACATTGCTATTTCCTTTTTAAATCCAAAAAGTAATTTAAACAAATTGAATCAATACGAGGATGTGCGCATTCGAGCGAAAAGTGGCACATTTCCGAGCGAAGAAGCAAATGAAGCGCGACGCGGAGCGGCGCGCTTCATTTTCCCGAGATCGGAATGTGCCACTTTGAGCTCGAATGCACACTCGGTTTTTAGCACGATTTGCAATAAAATAGACAAAATATTAGATAACATCGTTCCCTCTCACTCGTACTTATGAATTTGTGGTATCTTTTCGCTCGCTCCCACTCATTGCTATGGTAAATTAAGTTTTTAGAACATAAAATCAATATTTACAATATTAATTAAATTTTTTTATTTGAAAGAGCGAAGGATAAAGTAAACAAATTGAATAAATACGAAGATGTGCGCGTTCGAGCGAAAAGTGGCACATTTCGAGCGAGGGAAGCAAATGAAGCGCGACGCGGAGCGGCGCGCTTCATTTTCCGAGATCGGAAATGTGCCACTTTGAGCTCGAATGCGCACACTCGGTTTTAAGCACGATTTGCAATAAAATAGACAAAATATTAAATAACATCGTTCCCTCTCACTCGTACTTATAAATTTGTCGTATCTTTTCGCTCGCTCCCACTCATTGCTATGGTAAATTACGTTTTTAGAACATAAAATCAATATTTACAATATTAATTAATTTTTTTTATTTGAAAGAGCGAAAGATAAAGTAAACAAATTGAATAAATACGAAGATGTGCGCGTTCGAGCGAAAAGTGGCACATTTCGAGCGAGGGAAGCAAATGAAGCGCGACGCGGAGCGGCGCGCTTCATTTTCCCGAGATCGGAAATGTGCCACTTTGAGCTCGAATGCGCACACTCGGTTTTAAGCACGATTTGCAATAAAATAGACAAAATATTAAATAACATCGTTCCCTCTCACTCGTACTTATAAATTTGTCGTATCTTTTCGCTCGCTCCCACTCATTGCTATGGTAAATTACGTTTTTAGAACATAAAATCAATATTTACAATATTAATTAATTTTTTTTATTTGAAAGAGCGAAAGATAAAGTAAACAAATTGAATAAATACGAAGATGTGCGCGTTCGAGCGAAAAGTGGCACATTTTCGAGCGAGGGAAGCAAATGAAGCGCGACGCGGAGCGGCGCGCTTCATTTTCCCGAGATCGGAAATGTGCCACTTTGAGCTCGAACGCGCACACTCGGTTTTCAGCACACTTTACAAGAATTAATTTACTCTACGACAATTCGCAATCAAATATTACAGAATTATATTAATAACAAAATTCCCAAATCGCCAATTTTGTGCCTTTTAACAAAATTAAAACCTTTTTCGGAACATAAAATTAAATACAGTTTTGACGTCTTAGAGACGTCAAAATCTACAATGGCACTCTAAACGATTGACCTCTCCTAGACGTCATTGTATGTCAAAGAGTTAATAATTAAGAAAACCAATTTGAGTTGGGAACGAAAAACCGAAAAACCAAAGTGGCCTTAAAGATGACTTTCTTTCGTCGCGAACTCCTTAAAGTTGACGCGTCGCGTTAGGTTCTTATCGGGCGCACGAAAGTGAACGCAGCCGGCCGCAAAATGGCCAATAATAACGACAACAATAACGAGAGTTGATAAAATCGTGGCATCTTTGTCCTTTCAAGTCCACAAAGCTGGGGAACAGTTAGTTTTATGTATATTTTAAGGGCCTAGCAGGCAATTAAGAGGAGATAGCGCGCGGGTTGTAAGACGCGTCCGGGAAGTGTTCCCCAAGGATGAGGAAGGGGCCCCTAATCTACAAGACTCTGGGCTCGACCCCGCCATGTTATGGCCCGTAATTTATTCATGGCAGTTCTCGACATGACTGTTTGAATCGGTCTGCAAGAGATTTCAACTTGGATTAACCCGAGTCATAATCACATGCTTGTGTCTCTTGCCTTCCCTCGAAACTCCATCGCTTTTGCTCCGAGAAGTCGATTTCTCGAATCGTTCACGTCAAAACTCTCTTCGCCCGGCAGGGCGGCTATTTTATTTTATTGCCGGTCGAAGTTTCGAAGAGATTTGCAGCACTTGAGAAGCTCCCGAGAGGTTTCACTACGATAAAAAATTTAAATTTACCGCTTCGAACGGTCCGAGCAATTTTATTGGGTGGGGCTTGTCGTTGCCACGGTTACTCATATAAATAACAATAATGGCCGATTTCTTCGCCTACTTTTTCAAGTTAATTAAAAATTCGATTACGTTTTAGCAAAGAAACAAATTAGCAGGAAATTGGACGCTCATTTGCTTGAGCAACGTTTCGTTTTTTTTATTAGTACTTCATCAGGTCTCTAAAACGCAAAGTTAACATAAATTAGAAACAATAGAGTGCGGAATTAACATTAATTATTTTAAATTGCCATTTACACCGGAGTATTAAGTTAATAGTTGTTTTAAATCTGTTATAGCCACGCCATTAAAGCCATATGTAAATTTTTTTTTCTAAATCGAAAAGCCCATCAAATATTGGTAATAAAGCAGGTACTAAATGACCTCATTTTCTTTCGAAAACATATGAAAACGATGCTGTGTAGTCGTTTACTGAAAAATTGAAATGCATTTTTCTCAATTTTTTAGATTTCGGACATATTGTGTACAAACTTTTATTGTTTGAATTGGTATTAGGTACCGTCCGGTTAATTTTCAGTATCTATTTTTGGGACACCCTGTATAGGGCAACTTGTAGTACCTTGAGTTTTTTCACTTGTAATTTTGTTTTAATTGTAAGGTAACTGATCCAAATAAGACCCTGTGCCCAACAAGGCCTAGTTTTCAAATTTCCCGCTTCCTGATTTTAGAATCATTGTCAAAGCTCGTATATGTTACAAGAAAAAGGTTGTTACTTTTATTTTGAAGTTTAATATAAATAAACATTTTGATTACGAAGTATTGATGCATTTTTTTCAAAAACCTATTAATTATACCTTTATAAACTAAAGGTGGGCCTTATTTGGGTCCGTTACTTTATATGTAACAATTTGTTGATAAAACGAATTGCATCGTAGTGGGGCACTAATAAGGTATTCGTCATAAAATATTTGAAAGCATTACCAACCGTTTCCTCAAATTGCTATAAGATTTAGAAATTATTGGATCTATGGCCTAGGTACAACAGAGGTGATGTACTTTGGCTCTATTCACATTAAGAAAAATAAAACCCATTGTTCTATGAAAACTATATATTTATTTTTGGATTATAAGAACTACTAATGTTCTTCTTTGAGATGACACTAAAATTGTTTCAAAAATTAACAAAACTTTTCTAAAATTTCACATACTTAATGGTTGACTTTGCAAAAATTTAAATTTTTCATTAGACTTGCGAGGCATATTATCTGAAGCAAAATAATTAAAAAAAAAAAGAATTTATAACAAAGGTATATCTAAATATTTATTTATTGCACGTCGATCTTGGTGCCAAGGTACAATTTATTGACGGTGACCGAGGTACAACACACCGATCCTTGGCGTTTAAATTCAAAAATAAAATTAAAGATTATGCTGTGCCAAAATCAGACCACTGCTATGCAAACATTAATAAATATTATTTGTTATTAGGTAATAAAAAGCAATAAGATATTTAAGTAAAAAGAATATAAAAAGACTTACTTTTTTTGATTAAAAATTTAATTAATCTTATACATTAACAAAGTACATTGGCCAGCTGCTGCTATCTTTAGGTTAATGTCTGTCAATGTGCAAATTCGAAAATTATGGGTCGCGAAAGCCCGAAAATATTAAAAAAAATAAAGTTGCCTTAGGTACAAAGTGACAAAGGTACATAATTTAATAAATAGCAGGATGTGCACATTCGAACAAAAAGTGGCACGTTTCCCAGCGAGGGAAACTGGGATTTAGTGTTTAGTAATTAGGTATTTGAAAAAAAAAATTATTGATTTTTTTTTATGTATTTTAAAACTTTATTATTAATAATATCGATATTTAATGCAAAATACTTAAAAAAATTTTTTTTTCAATTAATTGTAAGCAATTAAAAATTGATAAAACTTAAAAAGAAATCACGTGACTATAAACGCGCCAAATTTGGCCACCATCTTTGTGACGTCATAATGTTATAGCTGTTTAATAACAGGACAGCGTTTACGACTATTACACGTGAGTTGACAATAATATTGAAAATTTACTGCTAAAAAACGATTTGTTAGTTAATTCCGATTAGCTATGTGTGATAAAGGATTTATAAAGGCAAAGTCTGATAATATTCCTGATGTTGACATATTTTTTACTGAATTCTACTTATTTGATTTGTATACTTGGATAAATAATAATTACTAAAAATAGTGTTATAAAATACTTACATCGAAATGATCTTCATAACAAAAAAAATTCGATTTTGTTTTGGGATTATAACGATGCACTGCTTGAAACCATTTATTTCGACGTTTTCATCTTGGGGAACATTTAAAAACATTTTGGCAGGAGTTGTTTTTGTAGTATTTGTACAAAACAAGAACGATAACTTTTGTGGTTTGACATTTTCAATATAAACTTAAGTATTTAACCATGACAAAAGAATTAAATAGATCAAAACACTGCATTTATTATTTCTGTATAAGCTGCAATGAATGAAAACTAACATTATGACGTCACACACGCACGTATTTGTTCGGAAGCTGTCGGCGTGTTTTCGGTACTGGATTCAAAATTAATTTTTATTTTGATATAACTTTTGAAATATTGCGAAAAAAAATAAAATAAAAATAGTTTTGTTATAAAACTTATTAATGATCTTTCTATTTATCACAAAAAAAAAAAATTCAAAGACCTAATTGTTAATTAATATTCTTTAAAAATTAATTTTGTTTTGAAGTAGTGGTATGTCTGCGGATAATCGGGGTTTAACTGTATTTAATTAGAAACATGTTTTAATTGATTCAAAACTGTATTATTTTGGTATTTGTAGTATAGCCATGGTTACTAAGCAATTAAACAGTTTTGATTGGCTAATTAATTGGCGGCCATTAAAAATGAGCTAATCTCATTGGCTTATTTAAAGCGGAATTTTCAAAAAACGATTTTTATGATACTTAACACGAATTATTTTTGGTTGCTCCTCAGTTTTAACTTATCGAGGTTTGACTGTATTAGATTTAATTGATTGTTTATACAAACATTGAAAATGAAGGGCAATGCGGAGCGGCACGATTTGTATTCGCCTTTCGCTCGGAAATGTGCCATTTTTTGCCCGAATCTTTGTATCAATTGTATTTGTGTCTTTTTCGAGTCGATAAATACGAGGATGTGCGCATTCGAGCGAAAAGTGGCACATTTTCGAGCGAGGGAAGCAAATGAAGCGCGACGCGGAGCGGCGCGCTTCATTTTCCCGAGATCGGAAATGTGCCACTTTGAGCTCGAATGTGCACACTCGGTTTTAAGCATCAATTGCCCTAGGTACAAAAGGACCATGGTACAACACGTTCCACTATATCTATACCACTAGTTTTGAAATTATGTTAATGTGAGTTTCTTAAGAAAATTAAATTTTTAATTAAAAATTACAGGTCCGCATTTATAACAAAAATTCCAAAAAGTTTATTTTGCGCTTTTAAAGAAAATTATTACTAACATTCTATGCCATAACTTTTTCCAAGTATAAAATTTTTTTTTGGCACTAAATTTAATTTTAAAAAGAGAAGTTTAATGCAGATAAATTCGATAAATACAAAGACGTGCGCATTCGAGCGAAAAGTGGCACATTTTCGAGCGAGGGAAGCAAATGAAGCGCGACGCGGAGCGGCGCGCTTCATTTTCCCGAGATCGGAAATGTGCCACTTTGAGCTCGAATGTGCACACTCGGTTTTAAGCATCAATTGCCCTAGGTACAAAAGGACCATGGTACAACACGTTCCGCTATAGCTATACCGCTAGTTTTGAAATTATGTTAATGTGACTTTCTTAAGAAAATTGAATTTTTAATTAAAAATTACAGGTCCGTATTTATAAAAAAAATTTCAAAAAGTTGATTTTGCGCTTTTAAAGAAAATTATTACTAAGATTCTATGCCATAACTTTTTCCAAGTATAAATTTTTTTTGGCACTAAATTTAATTTAAAAAAGAGAAGTTTAATGCAGATAAATTCGATAAATACGAAGACGTGCACATTCGAGCGAAAAGTGGCACATTTCCGAGCGAGGGAAGCAAATGAAGCGCGACGCGGAGCGGCGCGCTTCATTTTCCCGAGATCGGAAATGTGCCACTTTGAGCTCGAATGCGCACGCTCGGTTTTAAGCATGATTCACAATAATTAATTCAATATCTCGCTTCCGAATACGCAAAAAAATTGTTTTTTTTTTAAAAGACAAAAATAAATCTATTTAACTCGACGAACAAATTCTCATACTTATCCAAAAAACGGAAAAGGAATGTTAATCTTGCGCTTCAGATGCCCGAAGAAGTTCTTAATAAAACGAACGAAACGTTGCCGAATTAATAAACGTATCGATATTGGGCGTCCAATTTCCCGCTAATTTGTTCAATTAAAAATGTTGCTCAAGCAGACCAATTTGATTGAAATTAATCGAAAAATGCGTAATGATTAGGACGGTGTGCGGGTGAGGGGGCGATGAATCGAGGGGACGCGATCGGCCGAAGGAAAATTTGGACGAGAATGTAACCCAAACGGAACCGCAGATTTTACAGAAGTAACCGCAAGTTGGACCATTGTCTAAGCATGCACTTATAGTATACCTTAATCAATAACCGAAGTATGTATTAGTTGGAGGATTGCACAGAAGTTCGACGTCGTTCTGGAATTTAGATCTTATGTTAATTATTGCTTGTGGCCTTCTCAATATTCCCAACATTTAGGATGGAAGCTTTAATAATTACGGGGTAGTTTCTAACTTGGCCCCATCGGAAGGGTCGGCTAGGGCGAAACCATTTTTATTTTCGTCAACAGCTACTCAAGTTGATCGAACGCTGCTCGGTGTTATTTGGATAATTTTCCACGCAACGTTTTCGTTAGTTTTCCTGCGAGACGATCCGAAATGTCCTTTTTTTGGTTGTCCGATTTTGTCGATTACAGGTTCCTTTTTTGCCTTTGGCATTTTTTAATTAATTGGTGATAAATGTTTCAATCGGTTTGGAGAATCGTACGGGAACGTTAAATTTTCTGATTGAAAAAACGTGACACAACGGCCCCGAACACAAAATTATTATTTCATGTTAAAAAAATTTCCGTCGATTAATGAAAATTTGTATTAAAACGATCACAATGTAGATTTGCAATTTTTGAACAATCTAAAGTGAACCTACGGTGTTACAAAAGTTTTAAATACGGTTCTGTTTATTTTTTTTTGCGTTAATTCTTGTACATATATGTTATTTACTTATAGTAATTTAAATGAAATAAAAATTGAGTGTGTTGCTTATTATTATGGAAAAATATTGATTTTAAATCTCACCAAAATTTTTCTGTAAAACACTTCAAATCACAAATATTTTTTTTAAATACAGATTTGGTTATTTTTTGGAGTTCAATTTTAAATAAGTTAGGCCAATTACAGTAAGACCCCGTTTAAGGCGGACGATACGTTCCAATGAGTTTAAGCGCTAAACGTAACAGCGTTGAATCGGCGAATTTTAATAATTCGATTATTTTTTAACATAATTTAAATCTAAAAATACTTTTTAGGGCACTTTTTTCCGCACTTTACGCTGGCAGAGCTAAATTTCTTACACGGTCTTTAATTGCGCCGGTATCAACATTAATTTCGTTAAATCAAGTAGGCGCTGTATTTATTTTTGCGCTCATTAAAAAGAGCTTTTCTTTACGATTCCAACGATACCAAACAGTAAAGAAAAATCTTTATAAACAAGCGAGATATTTAATAAAAACCATTTCTAAAGAGTCTCCATCAAAAGAAAGGTTTTCCAAAAAAGGTTTTTCAAAAAAATCTTTTTTTGCTAACTTTTGTTAGTAGAGATAAATTAATTCTGTAAAAACTTCCTTCGGGCACTCTTTTGCGTATCTTACGATGGCAAGGTTAAAAATAATTTTGGGCCATTATTTGTCCCTATTTGGGCACCAACTTTGTTATTTTAAATGGGGACCCGATCTTATTTTTGCAGAAACGAAAAGCTCATTTTTTTCTGAACTCAACTATATATAATTGTTTAACGATGATTTGAAAAATAACGGAACTACATGCAAACAGCAAAATTATTCAAAAATTTAACTTAACAAAAGTTCCATTTTTTTAACTTTCTTATTATTTGAGATAAATTAATTTTGTAAAAATTTTTTTGAGACACTGTTTTGAGCACTTTACGATGACATAGTTAAAAATATTATTGGGTCATTATTCGTCCCTATTTTGGCACCAACTTTGTTATTTTAAATGGGGACTCTATTTTATTATTGCAAATAGGAAAAGCTTTTTGTTTTTCGGTCTCAATGATATACAATTGTCTTAGGACATTTTAAAAAATAACGGAATCACATGCAAAAACCACAATTATTCAAAAATTTAATTTTACAGAAGTTCCATTTTTCTAATGTTCATATTATGCGAGATAAATTAATTTTGTAGAACTTTCTTGGGGCACTTTATTGTGTACTTTGCTATGGCAATGCCAAAAATAATGTTGGTCCAATATTTACCCCTTATTTTGGCACCAACTTTGTTATTTTAAATAAGGACCTTATTTTGTTCTTTGTAGAAATGACATTTCTGATTTTAGCGATTTAAAATTGTTTGAAAATATTTAAAAAATTGCAAAGTTGTTTATACATAATAAAAACTTAAAAATTAAATTTTAGAAAAATTGTAGTTTGTTATAAATGAAAATACAAAATTACTTTACGCATTTTAGAAAATTAAGAACAAAACATTTTTGCTGACTAATAATTTTGTTATGTAGAATTTACATTTGCATAACGTCACGTATTCTGATTAACAAATAAAAAAATTAAAAAAAAATTGTATCAAGAAACAAAGTCAAAAATTAATCGTTATTGTATACCAAAAAAATATCTACAAGTAGTAAACTTGTTCTTAATTTTCTATTTTTGTGTTAAATTTAAATAAAACGCCTTAAGTAACCAATTAAAATTAAATTTATTTTGAAATTATTTTAAATTCCAGTTTGATATTTTTTTATTTATGAATAATTTGAATGAAAACTTGAAACTTAGTAAAAAACCAGTTTCAGTTTCGTTTCAAAGAAAAAAGCCCAATATTTACTTAACACCTGGTCTTTGTATTTGTAAAACAACTAATTCACAAAAATAGGGGATGAAACAATAAAACCGGTTCTCTTTTAGCGCGCTTTTTTTCTATTTTCTCGCAGAATTTTCAGCAACGACTTTCAGCCGTACCGTAAATGTTGTCGTCGAAAGCGCCAAATATCAAAAAAACAGAACGATAAAAAGGCATCCGAAAAAATAAAACTGAAATGGAATCGGCAACAGAACTCATATTTTAGTATGCTATGGCCGTTCAACTTGAGGAAATCTTTTCTATCGCGCTATAAAATCCGCCCTTACTTTAGTGACACAGAAAGCTCAAAGTTGCCCTACATGAAAATTCTTTATCGAGGGTTATATTTCCAATCCATAAAGTTCCTTTCTTGGCTTTAGTCTGGGGGGTTGGAAGGATGCTTGGGAGGAGCAGGAATTTTGAGGGTTGCGACCCCTTCTAACCCTCTTGTTATGATTAGTAGTCGTTACGATAGGGAAATATTAATCTATGCGTATGATAAATATGGAAATCTATTGGATTTATTAAGATTTCTGTTTGTACGGCGAAACACCATTTTTTTATTAAAATAAAGAAAAAGAAAATTCGAAGAAATAGACGAATTAATTAAAATTTGGTAATTTGTTCATTGTGTTAGGGGGCAGTTACGGTCCTGATATTTTGGGAGATAATTAATAAACGTATTATTTATTTTATAAAAAATTTGGGAACTTGTTTCTTAAGCATAAACGGTTTGAGATTTATTTCAAAATTGTGAGTAAATTTTAGATGTTTAATAATTTAAATGTTCCACAAATTTGTTTGGGGGTAATTACGCTTTTGATGCTTTAGGGGGGTAATTAGTAAAGTTATTATTTATTCAGAAAAAAATTAATAAGATTGGCACTCAAGCGATAATTCACTTTTAGCTATTTCAAATTTTGAAAGATGGACAAATCTGTTTAAGGGTAGTTACAGTCCTGATATTTTTGGAAGTGTTTAATTCACGTTTTATTTATTGAAAAAAAAAGTTATAAAAGTTGTTATTTAATCGAAAACGGTTTGCGATTTATTTTAAAATTGTTCTGAACAAATTTTTAATGTTTTCAAATTTAAATATTCCACAAATTTTTTCGGCGTAGTTACGGTCCTGATATTTTTGGAGGTTTTTAATAAACGTATTATTAATTGAAAAAAAAAATTAAAAGATGGTCTTGACCGGTAATTGTGTGAGATTTATTTTAAATATTTTTCTGTACAAATTGTACGGATTTCACAATTAAAAAATTCGACGAACGTGTTCGGGGGGCAGATACGGTTCTGATATTTTTGGAAATTATTAATAAATGTATAATTTATTGGAAAAAAAATTAAGGAGATTGTGTGAGATTTATTTTAAGTTTTTGGTGAATAAATTTTAAGCGTTTCATAATTTAAAAATTCCACTTTGTTTGGGGGGTAGTTTTGGTCCGGATATTTTAATACGTAGTTAATAAATGTATTATTTGCTCAGAAAATTATTTAAAAAGCCATGAAAAGTGTGTAAGAAATTTTTTAATTTTTAAGAACTTATTTTAGACGTTCAAAAGTTCATAAATTGCACGAAACTGTTCGGTGATAATTACGGTTCTGATAATTTAGGGGTTGGATAAAAAACTTATTTTTTACGGAGAGAATAATTGGTAAAGTAGCTACTAAAGCGTAAACTGCGTGCGACTCATTTTTGAATTGTTGTGAACAAATTTTAGATAATTTAAAATTAAAAAATTTGACAAGTCCGTTGGGGGTTAGTTGCGCTCTCGATATTTTTGAAGGTGACTAATAAACGTAATTGTTATTCGGAAAAAAATTAAAAACGTTGTAACTTAAGCGATAATTGTGTGAGATTTATTTTAAATATTTTTCCATATAATTTGTGGGCATTTCAAAATTGAAAAATTCGACGGATATGATGGGGGGTAATTATGGTTCTGATATTTTAGGAGCTAATTAAGAAATGTATTATTTACTAAGAAAAAAATTACTATGGTTGTTACTTAAACAAAAATGTTGGTAGATTAAAAAATTTGCAATTAATTAAAAACTACTTTTTATTTCCAAAAAGTAATTCTAGTTTCTTGGCGGTTCGGTTAATTATATTTTAACCCTTTTTTACAAAAAAAAATTATTAATAATTAACAAATTTTATAACAAAAAGTGCTTTAAAAACTAATTTAAAAGTTTTAACAATTTTCAAAATTCTTTGTATAAAACCAATTGTTTGCAAAAAAAATATTTACTGGTAACAACTTTTCGAAAAAATATAAACTTTTTTTAGTACTGAAGCTAGGATTCTTAATTTTATGCTCTAATCGCCCTTTTTTCTTTTTTTTTTTTGAGTTTTTAATAAGAAAACGGTAGCGACTTAATTTTTCACTTTGAACTTGGGAGCTTACGGATGGACTTTGAAAAAAAGCTCATAAATTTCTAAGACGAGAAGCAACCGTTCATAACATAATTACTGCGTCTGTATAGAACGTAATTAAATTCGCATCCCCTTGCGACGTAAGCTGGGGCCGATGCCGTCTTCCCTTCATTGCACACGTCAGCAACACGCCACTGCTTCCAAAATTTCATCCCACCCCTTCTTTTCCTTTTGAAAGGAGCGAAACTTTGCGAACGGCTCGACGAAATAATTTTTTCGCGTTTCGCGTAGGGGTTTGCCGAACTTGAGGGGGTTTGGGGGGCGCAAGGAGCGCGTACGAGTTTCGGGCAAGATTAAAAGATATACGTTTGCGACCCCTTAGAATAATTTTAGGGTGAAGTGGAGATAAGACGCCAGATCCGGATATAACTGTAGCATCTCAGATGGGTAGGCAATCGATTGGGGTTGAGGGCAAGATGGCTGCTAACGATGGCTCTAGAAAGGGGTGATACGATGGACTAGTAAAGCTCGTTAATAAAGGGTTCTAATTTTTTTTTTAGAAAAGAAATCTTAACGAATTAACTGGACTTGAAATGTTTTTTTTTGTTAAAAGTTGGCGCGAGTAATTTCCGATTTGAAGTTATACTTCTTTTGGCGCAGGGAGAGTAAAATTCTAGTCGGCAAAGGAAGTTGCACGCGCACAGCAAATTTGACAAGTTGGTCGTCTGAAAAAGTAAATGAATTGTTGTGAATGGTGCTTAAAACCGGGTGTGCGCATTCGAGCTCAAAGTGGCACATTTCCGATCTCGGGAAAATGAAGCGCGCCGCTCCGCGTCGCGCTTCATTTGCTTCCTCGCTCGGAAATGTGCCACTCTCGCTCGAATGCGCACATCTTCGTATTTATTGAATTTTGTCTATTTAACTTTCTTTCAAATCAAAAAATTTAATAAAATATCGATTATATGTTCGAAAAACGTATTTTTACCATAGCAATGAGTGGGAGTGAGCGAAAAGATACGACAAATTCATAAGTACGAGTGAGAGAGAATGATAAAAATTTTTTATTAATTTTTTGTCACTAATATTATTAGAAACCATGTTTAAAACCGAGTGTGCACATTCGAGCTCAAAGTGGCACATTCCGATCTCGGGAAAATGAAGCGCGCCGCTCCGCGTCGCGCTTCATTTGCTTCCCTCGCTCGGAAATGTGCCACTTTTCGCTCGAATGCGCACATCGTCGTATTTATTTAATTTTGTATACTGAACTTTCTTTTAAATAAAAATATTTAATAAAATATCGTCAAGTACATTTAACTTTTAAAATCGCGAAAAACACGTTTGATCAACAACTGCAATAAATTTCACAGTGATGCACCAAAATGCGAAACACCTTGTATATACATTTTTTTATGATCTCTAAACAAAATCCCAATAATTTGCTTTAATTTTACAAAGTAAGCGTCAATTCCAAATTAATTACGTGCAAACGCAAATTCCTTTATAAAGGGTGTTTCGAATTAAAGTATTAAATATTAAGATTTTCAAAAATTGCCAAAAACGATCGTTACGAGGCTTTGCAATTATTTATAAGAGATTATTATTACAAACCGATAAACACGTGTGGCTATTTAAAAACACAAATGTACGATTCCGGAAAGCGCGATAACGTTAACTTGCAAATGGCCGAAAGCGCTACGTTGAACAAAGAAAAATTAATTTTGGGCCTCGCAACTAACATTTTGGAAAGCCATTACGACCAAAATAGCCGCGATTTTTGAGAAAGGTGCCATAAAGATTTTTAAAGTATTATTTGTGACTTAACAAAAACGACAAAACGTAGAATATTAAAAAAAAAAGCTTACAATTCGGATTTATATACAGGGTGTATTTCGGAAAGTTCCAAAACCTTTGGTAAACACTACTCTGTTCCACACAAACACTAATTAGTCAAAATCAAAATTTTCTAGAACGTTCTTAACACTTCAACCTGCGATTTACAACTAGGGCGCGGGGGGAAACGATGTATGCAGTTTGCAACATTATCCGTTTATTTCAATTTTGGTATATGTTAAATACGATTAAGAAACTTTTTAAAAACGGCCGTACCGATGTTTTATAATTATTTATAAATTTGTACACACCAAAAACAAATAACGTAACTAATTAAAAACAACTCGTGCGAGCCATCTACGGTACATGCACTAGTTTAAATTGATTTATAAGAGTTCAAAAAAATAATACAATTAAACAAATATTTGCATTTTTAATTTTTAAGTAATGTATTAAAGTCGTTTAAAAAAATATTTTAACAACTGATATAATTTAAATTTTCTAATTATTCTTTGAAGCACATATGTTACATTCAAAGCACGTTGTATTCAAGCTGCCTATGTATAAGTTATGGAAAATTTGGGTTAAGTAAAGGGGCGGAGTTGATGTATTGATTTTTCACGAAGTCGTTCACGAAGCACTTCGTATTGAAGCTTCGTATAAGTTAAGGCACATTTGTAAGTAAAGAGGCGGAGTTTGTGTATTGATTTTTCACGAAGTCTGCCGAGTATTGATTTTTAGATATGCCAAACAGGTAGTGACATTGCCAAAAATTTCCAGTGTTTACGTGATGTTTAAGGTCACCGACCTGTGCGTTGCTCATAAACGAACCTGCATTCGTCGCGCGCTGTCTCGTTAAACGGCACAAATTAGTGTTTTAACTGTGTTTATTTTTTGTTTTAATTGGTCACGAGTGCGAAAGAGAGAGACTTATGAGTGTCGGAATCGGTTTAAAATGAATGTTCGCACAAAGTTCCAAATTCGAGACGGTCGCCGGTTCGCCGGCATTCGCCCGACCACTGCGCAAGGGTGCCTTAGTGCGATCGCAGCGTCGGCTTACGGGCTTCCAGCCACGCGAAAGATTCAGTTTGCGATACGTCTACTTGAATTACTAAAATTAAAAAGACATTCGGAACTTTGTCGATTTTCTAAATTTGGGGTTACACAAAATATAATTTGAAATTATTTGAATAAAACAGTACTCGTTCTAAGGAAGTGCTTGTTTAATTATATTTTTGATTAGAAAATTATAATTTTGAAATAGAATTAACCAAAAACAATTTAAGAAAACTTTTCAATTAATAGTCGTAAATGTTCGTGTTTTAATTAGTTAGAAGTCTTAATTTTAGAAAAATTATATTTCTTTGTTTTTGCCCGACTAGAATTCAATGTGGGGTCTGCCTAACGTAATGTGCGGGCCTTGTGAGGTAGATGTTAGGTATGCCGAAGTCTTATGAAATTTGTAAGTTGTCTTAACGGGGCAGCGAACGTCATACCAAAGTTTAATTTGCGCCATGAGTACCACCCCACAAGGCTCCTATATAAAAAATACGCAATAAAATAAGGTTTTCGTTAGGAAGACCTTATGAGGTCCTTACTTGGAAAAAAGAGAAATACCCTGTTAGGCATCTTTAACTAATTCTTTATGAAGTCCATATATGGAAGAAAAGAAGCATGCCCCACCTCAATAACGTATGAAAATTAATTATTAAGTATAAATTTAGGCCCGATAGGCCGGATTAGTATATAATTTTAAACAATTTTTTTAAGTATAGTTTTATGATTTATCGAAAATATTTTTAGAATGATTTATATGTCACTTATTGAAAAATATATAATGGGTTACTAAATATGCTAGTAAAACATACAAATTATTGATATTTGTTTTAATATAGATTTAAAAAAAATTTGCATACGAATTATACAAATCTTATAAGGCTTTTTAAGGGTATGCCTCACATGACCCTCAATAGGCGTTCGTGATACGGCCCTATTCATTTTTGGCCCTCACGAGATCTTCCTAGTTCGGTTTTAATGGACGTAAAGGGTTACATTTTTTGTTTTGGGCCTCGTTAGGCTTCCACATTAGGGCCCAATAGTCAAATTAGGCAAACCTTATCTGGACCAAACGAAAAAATTCTAGTCGGGTATATTTTAGTAAAATAATTTAATAATTCGAGTTACATTAAACATTAATTATAATTTTCCATTTATAATTTGCAAAATCTTTTCTTAAACGTTTTTTGAAATCGATACGACGAAAGAACTGCTTTTTTGCAGAAAATGTTAATATCGTTTTATTAAATTATTTTTTTTTTAGTTTGGGCGGGTCAAAGTTTTAATTAAACTTCAAATTTTTGAACGAAGACAATATCCGAATTTGATCGAGCCTTTCAATATTGGAAAAGTTGAATTTTTTCAACAGCTTAATTAAAAAAAAAGAACACAATTTAATTGTAACACGCAAATTTTTCGATTTTCTTCAAATTGCATTGAATAACAACAGATTTATTTCAATTTCTTATTTTGCATTTTAATATTATTTATTTACACTAAATTTGTTAAAAACGTTTAAAATTATAAACGTTTTTTTGTTTCGAAATACATAAAATTATGATAGTAATTTAAATTTAAAAAAACCCATAACTGCCCTTAAATAATTTAGTTCTTTAAAATTAATTAACAAAAAAAGCTTATCTATAACTTCTAAAAATTTGGTGTGAATTTTAAATATTTTTGTTAGAAAAAAAAATTAAACAACCCTCTCAAATAAATTTCTTAAAAGACAAATGATAAGCTCCGTTTTTTAAATATGAATAAATTGTTTTCTTAAGTTTTACGTTTACGAGCTTTCGAAATTTCTATAACCTTAAACAAACGAAAAACGTACGAAAGCCACCCCTTTGGCAAAACACTCAAAGAAAGCGCACCGCCAATAAATTACGTGTACACCACTGGCAAGATCTCAAGCACATCTCTTGAATAATGCATAACATTACTTTTAGAAGAGACAACCGACAATTTTAGTGATTTATAAAGTACAATTTGTGCACAATGTACGCTATCAACGCCAACTACAATTGCCGCCCTTATCGCGACGCGCCCAAGGGTCGCGAATCGTAAACGCGCCGAATTGTTTACGTCTTTCCTACGAGATGGAGTCGCACGTTCCGTTGGCTTCGAATTTCGTCGGCGTCTCGGCGCCTCGCGAAATAAGAAAATATAATTTATCGTCGAAATTTTTAACGGCCGAAACCGCGAAAAAGCGATACATTTTTGCGATTTTTACGAGCGTCTTTCGCAAATCGCCCGAATTCGAAATGATTAAGGTGACTGCTTTATCGGATTCCTTCCCATAAATCTGATTTATAATATTTCTTTTTTTTCTTCTCTCCGCTCGAAATTTATCTTCTTGTTTATTATTTTCGTGGGCAGCCTTACGAGTTTTTTCGGGCGCAAAAAAATGCGAAGGAGAAAAAACGCGGGAGCAACCCCTTCGCTGTTGGGTTTATGAATTAATCAAACTTGCGGTCGGACGCTAATCAAAATCCTGAGGGAGAGTTTCGCATCAGCCCTTCTGGCTTGTTAAGGAAGACTTTCGTCTTGCTCGCCCCGTATTTTGTTTATTGATTAGTCAAGACGTCCCTTCTGTTTACTCGGCCTTAATTTCGAAACGTAGTGCGGCGAAACGCTCTTAGATGGCACTCCGATGCAATTTGCTCGATTTAATTCGAAATTATTTATTTTAATTAGCGCTTAAGACTTTTCTTGTGGATTCGAGGAGTCGAATTTGGATCTCGCGTTTTTTGGGGTTTGAAATAATTAATCATCGGAGGTCCTGCCAAAATTTAAATTAGGACCCAGATGTGCTTGAGACTGTTATGAATTTAAAGCATTTCAATTTTTCTAATTTGATTAATTGGGCAATCAATCTTTTTTCGGTTCTTCTTTGCGGCTTTGTTTGCGCTGGAAGCGATTGCGATTTGGCGGTCTTACGATTGGAAGTTTTCTAATAACAATTGATTTAGATTTTTTTTCGAAGATGAATCTCCGTTAAAATAGAGAAAAATGGTGTATCTTGGGGTTTTTAATTACGAATCGAGAGCTTTGATTAAAAAAAGTTTAGATTGAAAAAAATAATAATGGTGGGCGCTCTTAAACATGAATCGCATTAATTTTGGCGATAAAAAATTAGTAAATAATTTTTATCATTCCCTCTCACTCGTACTTATGTGTTTGTCGTATCTTTTCGCTCGCTCCCACTCATTGCTATGGTAAAAATACGTTTTTCGAACATATAATCGATATTTTATTAAATTTTTTGATTTAAAAAAAAGTATAGTATACAAAATACAATAAATACGAGGATGTGCGCATTCGAGCGAAAAGTGGCACATTTCCGAGCGAGGGAGGCAAATGAAGCGCGACGCGGGCGGCGCGCTTCATTCCGAGATCGGAATGTGCCACTTTGAGCTCGAATGGCACACTCGGTTTTAAACATGATTCGCTTTAAATTTTGGCGATAAAAATTAGTAAATAATTTTTATCATTCCCTCTCACTTGTACTTATGTGTTTGTCGTATCTTTTCGCTCGCTCCCACTCATTGCTATGGTAAAAACACGTTTTTTGAACATATAATCAATATTTTATTAAATTTTTGATTTAAAAAAAGGTATAGTATACAAAATCAATAAATACGAGGATGTGCGCATTCGAGCGAAAAGTGGCACATTTCCGAGCGAGGGAGGCAAATGAAGCGCGACGCGGAGCGGCGCGCTTCATTTTCCCGAGATCGGAATGTGCCACTTTGAGCTCGAATGTGCACACTCGGTTTTAAACATGATTCGCATTAATTTTGGCGATAAAAAATTAGTAAATAATTTTTATCATTCCCTCTCACTTGTACTTATGTGTTTGTCGTATCTTTTCGCTCGCTTCCACTCATTGCTATGGTAAAAATACGTTTTTCGAACGTATAATCGATATTTTATTAAATTATTTGATTTAAAAAAAAGTTTATCATACAAAATCAATAAATACGAGGATGTGCGCATTCGAGCGAAAAGTGGCACATTTCCGAGCGAGGGAGGCAAATGAAGCGCGACGCGGAGCGGCGCGCTTCATTTTCCCGAGATCGGAATGTGCCACTTTGAGCTCGAATGTGCACACTCTGTTTTAAGCTCGATTAACAAACGTTCTATTTTAACAAAAAAGTGTTCACGTTAGTTATACCCCACCTAGTACACGAAAGGTTAAAAAAAAATATTCACTTTTAAATTGATGTTATTTTTATATTTGGTAAAGATTGTTTTTGAGTTTTGATTTAAGCAATTATTAGTTTTAAATAATTTTCTTTCAAGGTTATGTTTTTAAAGAGTACATTGCGAAGAAAACAATTTATAAAATAATTAATTGTGGCTTTTTAAAATTTTATTTAGTCAAAATGGGTCCTTACTAGAATCAAAAAATTATTTTTAGTCAAAATTAACGATTTATATAAAATAATCTTTTACTGTTAGTAACAATCGAGTTGAAATGAATTATTTTGTATTATATATTAAGAATTCCAGAAAAGGGGGACTTTCTCAGGGCGCCCTATTTATTTTATTCATTATTATAATTAATTCTAGTAACTATTTTAGGATTTGTTAACTTTAATTCAAATCAATAATATTTAATCGCAATTTTTTTTGTTGTGAAACATCAAATAGTATATCTGGATATTTTGAAAGATATGTGCTTTAATTTTAAATCGAGAAATTTGATTAAAAACTCTTGAAATTAAAAAAAAAATTAAATGAAGCTGGGGAGCCTTAAGAAAATTTTTATTTATTTTTGGACCCTATGTGATTTTTTATTGGGTGACAAATTGTGGAGAAAACAATTTATAAATTGATTAATTGTGGCTTTTTAAAATTTTATTTAATGTAATTGAGTCTTTACTAGAATCAAAAAAAATATGTTTTAGCCAAGATTAACGATTTATTTAAAATAATTTTTTACTGTTAGTAACAATCGAATTGAAATGAATTATTTTGTATTATTTATTAAGAGTTCTCAGAAGGGGGCCTTTCTCGGGGCGCGTTACTTATTTTATTTATTATTATAATTAATTCTAGTAACGATTTTAGGATTTATTAACTTTAATTCAAATTTAATCGCAATTTTCTTTTGTTGAGAAATATCAAATAATATATCTAGGTATTTTGAAGGATATGTGCTTTAATTTTAAATGGAGAAATTTGATTAAAAACTTTTAAAATTATAAAAAAATTATATAAAGCTTAAGAAAAATTTTATTTAATTTTGGATCGATGTTATTTTTATATTTGGTGAAAAATTGTGGAGAAAAAAATTTATAAATTAATTAATTCTGGCTTTTTAAAAATTTATTGAACGTAAATTAGTCCTACCTAAAATCAAAAAATTAGGTTTTAAATGTTTCAGCCAAAATTAACGATTTAAATATGATAAACTTTTATTGTTAGTAACAATCGAATTGGAATGAATTATTTTGTATTAATTTTTAAGCGTTCTAAGAAGGGCGGCCTTGACTGAGTCCCTTACTTATTTGATTTATTATTAAAATTACTTCCAGTAATAAATTCGGGATTAGTTAACTTTTAATTCAAATCAATAATTTTTAATCGCAATTTTCTTTTACAGAAAAATATCAATTCTTTCTAAAAATCAAAAATTCTAAAAATTCAAAAATTATTAAAAGAAAATATTTAAAAAAATTCAACAACGATTAATTTTACATTACATTAAAACCAATTTGTTTAAAAAAAATCAAAATCAATCATAAGGAAAAGACGGTCCAAATTAATTCTTTTAAATTATAGTTTTTAAAAAAAAAATTTTTTTCAATAAACCCATAACTCATTTTCAATCAGCATCAAAATTTATTATAAATTAATTAATTAAGTCTTTCGATTTAAATAATCTTATTTAGTTTTTCTAAATGAAAAAAAAGCATAGAATTGAAAAAAAAACTGGAGCATAGCTTAAAATTTTATTATTAAAAGCAATTTTAAATTTACACAATCAAATTACCTTAATTGGAGATGAACTGCGACTCGCTGAATTTAAGATGATTCACCTATCACTCTGGACCAAAAACTAAACATTTATTCAAAGCTCCCGATTTTTCTCCCTCTGATCTAACGGTTTTTCTAAACTAGTTTCTTTTATTTCGTGCTTTCCTTTATAATATATGATCCATGTGCGGCACGCTGCTCATCAAGTTTCGAACATTCTCGAAACTAATGGACAGTGGTCAGCAGTTGTTAGACTGGTCCAGCGAGAGATAAAAAGCGCTCCAGCTTCCCAAAGCACATCTGCCGGATTTGTCTCGGCGTCATTAAAAGAACTGGTTCGAAAAAAATTGTTAACATCCATCCCCCCGACGTTCGATCTTGCATTATGCAGAAGGGTTGCATTGTGCTTTTTTCCGATACTCGAACGCCAATTTTTTCTCATCGCTGAAGCCAATCCAAAATAAGACATAAAATTGGTTTCTTTCTTAAGTACAGAAAAAAAAAATCAAAATTGGTGTAACATCCGAAGAAGGAAATCGATTAATGTGGGGAACGATTAATGTTGTGCGCTTTCGCGAGCGTCGCCTTAGAAGCGAGCTTTCGGCCGGCGTAAACCGGGCCGAGTTGTTCGCAAAAGCTCGACCATGGTGAGTCGGGCTTCCAAACAACCCCTGCTTTCCTCTAAGCGAAATCCCTTGCGATTATCATCAAAGGAGGCCATATTGAGGCGGAGCCTGCTTTGATCCGTCCTGGAAAAGCTCCGAAAATGCGAGCTTTTTCCCGACGATACGGTAGCTAGCGCCCGAGTGGAGAAAAAACGAAATAAACCGCGAGCTTTTCTAATACTTTATTTTCGCCGCTCGAACGTAGATGGCACGCCCCATTGTCTTTTTCCATTTTATTTAATTCGCGCGCTTCTCGCGTTTTTTCGCGCTAGAAACTTTCGAAATCGATGCGCACTTTCGACTCGCAGCTTATCGGGCTGTTATTTTTTTTATGTTTTAATTGTATTATTGGAAATTTTAAGGATTAATTGATGCGGTGTTTGGTTAATTATTTTGTATATGCGTTTTGTTGTTTGAAACACTTAGGGACCCCTTCCTTTTCTAATCTGGCAGACTTGGGTAATCGATTCGAGTTCACATAGTTTGATTATTTTTTTTATCGAAGAACCTCTCAGCTCAAGGTTATCGCTATTTTCTTGCTCTTATAAAGTGATTCACATGGAATTGTTTATTAACGTGTTTACTTTCGCAGAGCACAAAATTAAAATCCAAATGACGTACCATTACTATTTTTTCGCTATCTTTTTCTTGAGTAAGTTCGCAAAGTTTTATATTTTTGTGAGGCGCGAGCACTAATCCGATTTTGTTAAGGTTTTTTTTTGGCGCAAGTCCGTGGAAAGCATGGCAACGACAATATCGAGCATTACTTGGAACGAAAATGTTTAAAAAATGCAAACGCAGAGGCCTATAAAGATTTGAAGGTACATATTTCGCTTGAAGGGTTTTTTGGGCACTATTAAAAATTTTGGTGGTCCACAGTTGGTGGTGATAGAAAAGAGTAAAGAGATAAGCAATCTGACGCACCCCACAAACGATCAAAACACGTACATTTTGGTGTGCATAGATCTGGCGAAGTTCGGGTATGTTTTTTTAAAGAGCGTGATGGAGAAGCTGAAGTACTGTTTGGACGAGGAGGCCAAGTTTTTGACGGATTTTATGCTGAGCACTTTTAATAATACGATTAAGTTCCATTGCGATGGAGGATTTGACGTTTTCAAAGGTGATTTTTTTGATTAAAAAAAATTGGTGGGTGTTAGAAGTTATACTTCTTTGGCGTGACTTAATTAAATATAACCACGTGAAAAAATTAATAGAAATACATTCAATGAGTGCGAAGATGTGCGCGTTCGAGCGAAAAGTGGCACATTTCCGAGCGAGGGAGGCAAATGAAGCGCGACGCGGAGCGGCGCGCTTTATTTTCCCGAGATCGGAATGTGCCACTTTGAGCTCGAACGTGCACACTCGGTTTTAAGCACGATTCACAATAATTTTGGTGACGAAAAATTAGTAAATAATTTATATCATTCCCTCTCACTCGTACTTATGTGTTTGTCGTATCTTTTCGCTCGCTCCCACTCATTTGCTATGGTAAAAATACGTTGTTCGAACATATAATCGATATTTTATTAAATTTTTTGATTTAGAAGAATATTTAGTATACAAAATCAAATAAATACGACGATGTGCGCATTCGAGCGAAAAGTGGCACATTTCCGAGCGAGGGAGGCAAATGAAGCGCGACGCGGAGCGGCGCGCTTCATTTTCCGAGATCGGAATGTGCCACTTTGAGCTCGAATGTCACACTCGGTTTTAAGCACGATTCACATTAATTTTGGCAACAAAAAATTATTAAATAATTTATATCATTTCTCTCACTCGTACTTATGTGTTTGTCGTATCTTTTCGCTCGCTCTTACTCATTTGCTATGGTAAAAATACGTTGTTCGAACATATAATCGATATTTTATTCATTTTTGATTTAGAAAAAATTTAGTATACAAAATTAAATAAATACGACGATGTGCGCATTCGAGCGAAAAGTGGCACATTTCCGAGCGAGGGAGGCAAATGAAGCGCGACGCGGAGCGGCGCGCTTCATTTTCCCGAGATCGGAATGTGCCACTTTGAGCTCGAATGTGCACACTCGGTTTTAAGCATGATTCACATTAATTTTGGCTACAAAAAACTAGTAAATAATTTTTATCATTCCCTCTCACTCGTACTTATGTGTTTGTCGTATCTTTTCGCTCGCTCCCACTCATTTGCTATGGTAAAAATACGTTGTTCGAACATATAATCGATATTTTATTAAATTTTTTGATTTAGAAGAATATTTAGTATACAAAATCAAATAAATACGACGATGTGCGCATTCGAGCGAAAAGTGGCACATTTCCGAGCGAGGGAGGCAAATGAAGCGCGACGCGGAGCGGCGCGCTTCATTTTCCCGAGATCGGAATGTGCCACTTTGAGCTCGAATGTGCACACTCGGTTTTAAGCACGATTCACATTAATTTTGGCAACAAAAAATTATTAAATAATTTATATCATTTTCTCTCACTCGTACTTATGTGTTTGTCGTATCTTTTCGCTCGCTCTTACTCATTTGCTATGGTAAAAATACGCTTTTCGAACATATAATCGATATTTTATTTATTTTTTTGATTTAAAAAAAAATTTAGTATACAAAATTAAATAAATACGACGATGTGCGCATTCGAGCGAAAAGTGGCACATTTCCGAGCGAGGGAGGCAAATGAAGCGCGACGCGGAGCGGCGCGCTTTATTTTCCCGAGATCGGAATGTGCCACTTTGAGCTCGAATGTGCACACTCGGTTTTAAGCATCATTCGCATTAATTTTGGCAACAAAAAATTATTAAATAATTTTTATCGTTTCCTCTCACTCGTACTTATGTATTTGTCGTATCTTTTTGCTCGCACATACTCATTTGCTATGGTAAAAATACGTTTTTCGAACATATAATCGATATTTTATTTATTTTTCCGGTTTTAAGCATGATCCGCAATAATTTTGGCCACAAAAAATTATTAAATAATTTTTATCGTTCCTCTCACTCGTACTTATGTATTTGTCGTATCTTTTCGCTCGCTCTTACTCATTTGCTATGGTAAAAATACGTTTTTCGAACATATAATCGATATTTTATTTATTTTTTGATTAAAAAAAGAAGTATAACTTCAAAAACAATAAAGGACGAATTGTTTTAGAAAAATTGGACGCCTTGTCGTCTTCAAAATGTAATACTTCGTACACTATGATGCCCCAGCTTTTGGCCGAAGTTTGTGTGCCCAAGCTTTTATTTTTGAACAATGAAAAGAACTATGATATCGATTTTGTCGTTACTGAGTCGTATTTCTGTAGGTAAGGCGTAGTAATTTAGTTTGAAGCATTTTGATAATTTTCAAAAAAATCATGAGCGATCTTGTTATTTGAACAAGTTACATTTGGGTTGAATTTAAATTTTAATTTGGATAGTTATAAAATAAGGAAATAAAGCAGCGGACTTTTAATTTTGAAAATAGAAAAACTATGTGTACAATGAAAATTTTGTCAAACTTTTATTTATCATTTCTTCCAAAATTTTTCATAATTTTGTATTGATTTATTACAATTATTTAATGTCTGGTAGTCTCAGCGTTAAAAATTTCTAAAGGTTGGTAATAGTACTTCGAAAAATAAAAAAGATGTGATTTTTTATTAGAACCATATTGTAAAATGTGTCGTTAGTTTATTCCTTTCGGGTTTTGCAATTTTTTTGAATAGGTAAACGGGAGATAATAAATTTTAAAAGAGACCTATATATAAAGTTTTCAATAAATCTTTCTTTTTTGACTTTTCCAAAATTGTTTAAATTGTAATTTAACAGTACTCTCAACTTACTCGATATAAAATCATCTCGAAATTGCAAATCTACGTTTTTGGCATAATTTAAAAAAAATAGCCCTGAGTTACAATTTTGCTATAACGAGTTTTCCTTAAAACAGAAATAAATTTGTTTTTGCCGCAATTTTTCCGAAATTTATTAAATGGTACTCTATTATTTAACAATATTTTTAAAAATTTAAAATTCAGTAGCAATAAAAAATAAAATATTTAGCAGTAGTGAAAAAACATATTTTTTCCGAAGAAAATTGCAGTCAATTGTTTATAATTTTTTAATACTTCATTATACGGCTGCTCTTTATACGACATTTTGCTATAGCGGCATTTTTGTAGGATGGCATTTTTTTTGACTTACGGTCAAAATCTTTCTTTATATTGTCAAATATATTGCTGTTTTGTTAGTAATTTTCGGTTTAGTTTCATTGATTCGTTATACGGCTTTTCGCTTTACGGTCAATTTTGTTTGGAACACATCTAAGCCGTAAAGCAAGCTATGGGTGTACCTATATATATTTCGAAAAGAAATAAAATTAATTATTACCTTAAATATAACTTATAGATATAAAAAAAATAATTACTCTATGAAAAAACATCAATTTCGATAAAAGAAAGGCGAGACTGGATGTAAAAGAATACTATGTTAACAAGAAAAGGAAATATCATTTGAAGGATGTACACTGTTAAAAATTTCCATGATGATTTTACTACAAAACTTATCCTAACTCAGTTTGGGAATATTATAATACATTTGTTGCAATATTACTAAGCTTTTATTGAAAATTTATTTATTATTACACTTTTTCGACTTTTTTTTGTATTTCTTATGTAATGGTTCTTAGATTGACGGCAAAGAAAAACCCATAACACCAACAATAAAAAAGAAAGTACAAAGAAAAGTAGAAATACTTAGAAAAATATTTATAGCACAATTCTGCATCTTATTTTAACAAAGGCTTAGTAAAGTTACAACCCATTTCTGTAATTTTACTGTGAAGTAGTGTAATATTGCTAGAAACGTATCCTAATATTGCTAGGCAACACACAGTTGTTTAATTTTTGTTTTGTAATCTATTGTAATTTTACACATATTTTTAACAGTGTACGCTAGAAATTAAAATTAAACGTAACGCCCCGTATAAATGCAACTTTATTAATGCAGATTTATTTTAGCGAATTGGAAAACGAGTCGAAGTGCATCACCGAAACTTTGTACAAGGACTGTACTAACGATTTCATCCCCAAACTTGCCGAGTCTTTATTAGCATCGGCCGTGGAGTGGTGTAAAACAAATCATCCCTTAAATTTAGTAAACGCAACTAATTTGCGAAATTAAGCAGTCCCCCCCAATAACAATTTAATGCCTTACATGACAATTAATTAATTTAGAAAATTGTCGAGAGTTAAATCAAAGCGTCCTTCGCACGCACTCGCTCCGAAATCTTCCATTTTTATGTACACAACATATTATTTAATTAAATTTCATTTGAACTAAACGACGAATTACGCGTACGTGACGCAATTTACCATTTTAGGTAACTGAGAAATTGCTTTCTGTTTATGCGTCTGCTCTCTTATACAAGTAGTAAGTAGCTCCTCTTCGGCATTGCAGATACAATTGTGTGTGAGTGTACCTGTGCCGTTATACCAAAACAATAAAATGCATTTTCTCTATTTGGTTGTTTGCGTGCTCTTTGGTAAGTTGCACTAGGCCCGACCGAAGAGGGAAAAATGCGAAACGAGCTTTTTTTTTTCGTTTTCAAGTTTCAGCGAATGCCGCATCGAGTCCCAGAACGCTTTTGGAAAGCAAAGAGGCCTTGGCGAATTACCTGAAACAAAAATGCCTGAAGAATTCGAACGAAAAGGCGTACCAAGCGCTGATGGTAAACGAAATAGGCATAAGTTTTGCGATTTTCGATTTTGAACGTTGGCGCATCGTTTTAAAAATGTCAAAATTTTACAACGGAGACGGACAGAAAAAATAATCGAAATTGTACGGGTCGATCCGCGGATTATTTTTGACCGCGGGTCATTAAATTTTTTAAGCAGGGGGACAGATAACGTACTGCATTTGCTACTTGGGCCGGATTAAAGAAAATAATATACGAATTCGCAAATTAAAAAAACAAATTAAAAAAAAAGTGTTTTTGCAATTTTTATAGGGTTTTATTCTTACTTTGAGATTTTAAGCTCCCCTTCCCCCCAAGCACTTTTTTAGCTCATGTTAAAATTTACAATAGAGCTTTGTAAGAAAACGTAAAAATAAACCGCGATTTTGACTAAAATTTTTTTTTTCTAATGCTCTTTTATCGTTAATTTTGTTTTAATTTGTATTAGCAAAACGTACAAACGTGACAAAAACAATCCATCTTATTTTTTGACATCGGCATCCAAAAATATATAGGAATCACTAATAAAATTTTGGAAAACATTAAAAAAGTAAAAATTTGCCGGTGTGCATTATTTGGATCTAGACCAGTGGTTTCCAAACTCTAAGTTACTGGGCCTCCCTCTTTATATTACAAAAACATCTTTTATTTGTGTTCTGTTATTCTTGAATTTGCATTAATTTTTTTTTTAATTTTAATTTAATATTGAGGTAGGTCAAAAATAAACATTTTATTTATAATTTTGACACGTTAATTTCTGTTTATTACAGGACGAGTATTTGAGAGTTTAAAATTATATTATTTTGACGCTTGGATTTTTATGCAAATTAAAATAAAATGCTAAATTCACGCACAGGAAATAATAAAACCAATAATTTATTCATTTTATTTGTGTTAACATAGCATGAATTGTTTTATCGTTTGAGGACGTTGGATATGTTTCTCAATTGGGCAATTTAACGTTGTCGTAGATCAAAAAGCCTGCGGTTCTTAAAATATGGGCCCAATTTTGATTTTGCTTTAACTGTTTTCAAACAAATGCATTTCGAAATATAACGCCGTAGAAACTTTTTTAAAAAATAACTCGCACCATCCATTTACCAATCTGACGCCAAATCGTAAACACCCTGTAGGCAAATCTAATGAAGGCGACGTTTGCGCACATTCGAGCAAAAAGTGGCACTCGGGTTTAAAGAACGATTCAGAATAAATATTTTATTATTTAAAAACGATTTAATTCTAAATTACAGGGCCGTATTTTTACTTCAAACCAAATTTCTCGTTTCTTCTATAAAATTCATTGAACTAAGATTGATTTTTCTATTTTAAAGTGAAAAAATTAATCCAATAAATTCAAATATATGGGTGATTCGGTTCTGTTACTTTTTTGATTAACAATTTTTGAATTCTATTACTCAACTTTTTTTAGGATTTTTCATGCATATTATTAGTCTATTTGACAGTCAAAATGAAAGTGCGAGAGGATTTTGCTACAACTTTAAAATATCGAGAATGAAAATCACATTTTATAATTTCCATGCCACGGTACTGACATAAAATAAATTTGGTAGACATTCTTCAGAAAAATGATTAAATTCATTTATGAATTGTATTGTAACATTTTAAAACTCTTTTTTATTGATTATTTAACATTTCAATAATCCATAGTAACTTATCTATAACAAATAATAAATTATAATTTATATCAAACATTAATCAACTCAAATCTAACACATTTCACAAAAATTAACTTAATTAAATTTGTTTTTTCGGTTTTCATCACAGCATTTTTAATTCTTAAGCTTCTACGCAGTGATACAGTTTCAATCATCTTCGGCAATTTTTTAAATTCTTGGGATGAATTCTCCAATTTTTTTGTTTTTTGCATCATTCTGTTATTTATTTTTCCCACCTTATCATTTCAAGAATACTCAATTTTTCTTATAGAAAAGTGTCTGCATACATTCTTATTAGAGCAATAAAAGCAACTTAATATTATTTATTAACAATTAAATATATTTTTATTATTTTTTGACATGGTACTGACCGCCACGGTACTGACATTTTAAATTAAAATAGCAATTGTAATTTTTTGATTATGAATTTGATAATATCCTATTGCCCTATAATTTAGGCTAGTGATAAGTACAGAAATTTATTATTTATGATGAAAAAAAATAATCGTTAATTAAGTTTACCAATACCACGGTACTGACAAGTAAATTTATGACATTATCTTTTAAAAATTGAGTTATAAAATGACACAAACTCGCTTGAGAATTTCTCTTGCGTGATGTTTGTAAACATAACTCAGTTAACGTACTTTCAATATGGCTTATTAGTTGTTTCATTAATTTCGAGGTAAATGGCGCACGAGTCATACACATTCAAATTTAAAAATTTGCTTAAATCTGAGGACAACAGTTATTAAGCCGGAATTCAATCTTAAATTGATGTATTAAAAAAAAATTTGTTAATTTCTTTTAAGTTTGATTATATACATTAAGATTTATCAGTTAATTTGTTTGAATTATTTATTGCAACAAAAAAAAACGATTTATAGGTAAATTGTAGAAAAGGACATGACACGGTACTGACTTTTAAGTGAGATATTGCAAGTTTTCTTTGGACTGCAACTTATATTATACAAGAAAAGTGATAAAATATGTTCATGATAATCGTATTGATACAAAAATTTCATTATCGATTTATAATGTATGGCCGGTGAGAGCAAATAGTATAGAACACAAAAAATCACAGTTAGAATGGAATCACTGATATATCCAATCATTTTAATAAAACGAAGATGTGCACGTTCGAGCGAAAAGTGGCACATTGCCGATCGAGGGAGGCAAATGAAGCGCGACGCGGGCGCGCGCTTCATTCCGAGATCGGAATGTGCCACTGAGCTCGAATCACTCGGTTTAAGCATGATTCACATTAATTTTGGCCACAAAAAATTAGTAAATAATTTTTATCGTTCCCTCTCACTCGTACTTATGTGTTTGTCGTATCTTTTCGCTCGCTCCCACTCATTGCTATGGTAAAAATACGTTTTTTATACATATAATCGATATTTTACTATTTTTTTTGACTTAAAAGAAAGTTTAGTATACAAAATTAAATAAATACGACGATGTGCGCATTCGAGCGAAAAGTGGCACATTTCCGAGCGAGGGAGGCAAATAAAGCGCGACGCGGAGCGGCGCGCTTTATTTTCCCGAGATCGGAATGTGCCACTTTGAGCTCGAATGTGCACACTCGGTTTTAAGCACAATTCACAATAATTTATCATTTTAAAATTTACAATTTGTTTTTAATTAAAAGTCACAAAACCGTATTTCTACCAGCAACTAAATTTCTGGAAAAAATGTATATTAAAATATTAAATATTAAAGATATTAAAAATATGAAATATTAAAGATATTAAAAATATTAAATATTAAAGATATTAAAAATATTAAATATTAAAGATATTAAAAATATAAAATATTAAAGATATTAAAAATATTAAATATTAAAGATATTAAAAATATTAAATATTAAAAAAATGAAAATTATTTCAAAATAATTTTAATTTTTGCAAACCGTGTAAAACAAGTAGCGTGCAAATGAAGACATAGGTTTATTTCATATAATAATTTCATATAATTTCATATAAACATTTCAGCGAAAATCGATAAAACGGTGCGCCATTAAAAAATTAAATCAATACCATAACTTCTTCAGAATTTTGATTTTTTTTTTTCGAAAAAAAAAAATTCACCATACATTCTCAAAATCGCAAAACTCGCACTCGCCGCTCATCAAATCGACCTTTTCCTAACTCCCAAACTATTTTCCAACAATTAAAAGGAGGAAGCAAAGGACTTCTACGAATGCATATCGAAAATCGAACGTGGCGCCCCCAAAAAAACCCTCACCCACGCCGAAGAACTCAAAGAGATCTCGAAGTTGGTGTGCGTGGACGTTCCCAAAGTGTCCAAGTGCCTAGACGACGTCCTGGAGAAGCTGAAGCCCTGTTTGGACCCCGAGACCAAATTCTTGCCCGACTTCATTAAGAAGAGCTTCACGACCAGCCACGAGATGCGGTGCCACGGCCACAAGGAGCCCGACATACGTAGGTTTCCTCGGCCGATCCCGTTTTCGCGTTAGTCATTTTTGGATTTTTTTTTTGCACCAGCAAAACTCGACAAGATCTTGGTGCCGGCCTGCTGGTACGTCGCCTTTCCCACTGAGAAGATGGACGTCCAGGAGAAGTGCATCCCGAACTTGGACATTCTCAAGAACGGAATTCCGATCAGTCCGAAGTTCGTGCTGACCGAGGAGCACCTGTGCAAGTAAGGAGGCGAGAGTTGAGCGCGTTAAGGGAGGAGCAACCATCTTGTTTAATGTTTTTAGGGAATTGGTCCACGTGAACAAGTGCGTAGTTGGCGTTTTAGAGACGAGCTGCAAGGACGACGAATATTCGAAATATTTTGCAACATTCCTCGCGCCAGCTTTAACTACGTGTGGTCAGAAGGGATTAGCAAAGCCTTCAGATTAGCTTTGTGCCGCGTTTATGTTTTATAAGAATACCGTCATTAATTGAGGATGCGAAATTCGCATCACGAAAGGTATATTAATTTGAATTAAACTTTTAAGATGAAACGACGAGCAGTTTTACTTTTGAAGAGCGATCCTTTGTTGTTTTCAGATTTTCCGTCGGATGCGTTCCGTTTTTGGCGCTTGCGTAAAAGGGTCCGAAGATTTTGGTTTTTTTTGAGCATTTTTTGAAGATATTTCCAATGGTATGGGGGTTAGAAACTATTAAAACCTCTATTTACGGCCACCTCTTGATAGCGGCCACTTCTCAAAACGGCCAGTTGTCAAATTTATAAATAAATTATACGGGGTGTTTCCGCAGATATAAAAGGGGTGGTTGGGGCAATTAATGGAAGACGTTAATGAGAGAGACAAATCAAAACGATCTTCTATGGGAAAGTGGCAAAAATTCAATGGTTTTTATTAAAGTTTTGATTTATATAAAATGCTAAATTTAATACACAGTAAGGCCTTTGTTTAATAATAATTGTTTAGCACTAGAACCGCGGAATCGGTCGTTTTGGCCGGTTCGCAATTTTATCGTACTGTTACTTTTTATTAGTTGAATATATTTTCTAATTTTAGTTGATAATTACTGTCTTATAATTGTTTTTCTTTTTAAATTGTATTTTTTTTTCTTTAATTGGAGACACATACTTTTTTTCTTCCGGTTATTCGTTTGATCGGTTCTATCGATAATTATTATTTATAGCAGCAGAGAAATGCTTTATTAGATAAAAAAAAAAGAAAACAGTGCCTTATTATAACAAAAACTAAATAAAACTAGATATTTTTGATTAAATGGCCAAATAATATTATGTAAAAGCAGCTTCTTGAAGATGGTTGTTTTTAACATTTTGAATATAACAGAAATCACTCACTATATTTGCTTGAAACCAGTAGCCCATGTCTTTGTTCAAGGTCCAAGCTATTTCTATATCAAAATTTATCAAAATTGGTTCAGTGGTTTGGGCGTGAAAAGGTAACAGACAGATAGACTGACAGACAGAGTTACTGTCGCTTTTATAATATTAGTTTCGATAATTAAATTTTTTTAGAAAATAAATTATCTATTGTGAATCGTGCTTAAAGTGGAGTGTGCACATTCGAGCTCAAAGTGGCACATTCCGATCTCGGGAAAATGAAGCGCGCCGCTCCGCGTCGCGCTTCATTTGCCTCCCTCGCTCGGAAATGTGCCACTTTTCGCTCGAATGCGCACATGGTCGTATTTATTTAATTTTGTATTAATTTTGCTTTAAGTCAAAAAATTTAATAAAATATCGATTCGAAAAACGTATTTTTACCATTGCAATGAGTGGGAGCGAGCGAAAAGATACGAAAAACACATAAGTACGAGTGAGAGGGAATGATAAAAATTATTTACTAATTTTTTGTGACCAAAATTAATGTGAATCATGCTTAAAACCGAGTGTGCACATTCGAGCTCAAAGTGGCACATTCCGATCTCGGGAAAATGAAGCGCGCCGCTCCGCGTCGCGCTTCATTTGCCTCCCTCGCTCGGAAATGTGCCACTTTTCGCTCGAATGCGCACATCGTCGTATTTATTTAATTTTGTATACTGAACTTTCTTTTAAGTCAAAAAATTTAATAAAATATTGATTGTATGTTCGAAAAACGTATTTTTACCATAGCAATGAGTGGGAGCGAGCGAAAAGATACGACAAACACATAAGTACGAGTGAGAGGAAATGATAAAAACCATTTACTAATTTTTGTGAATAAAATTATTGTGAATCGTGCTTAAAACCGAGTGTGCACATTCGAGCTCAAAGTGGCACATTCCGATCTCGGGAAAATGAAGCGCGCCGCTCCGCGCCGCGCTTCATTTGCCTCCCTCGCTCGGAAATGTGCCACTTTTCGCTCGAATGCGCACATCGTCGTATTTATTTAATTTTGTATACTAAACTTTCTTCTAAATCAAAAAAATTAATAAAATATCGGTTATATGTTCGAAAAACGTATTTTAGCAGACTGACGCAAATTACGAACATTTTAACTATTTTTTTTCAATAGGACACTAATTTCGTTTAGTTTTGTCAGATGTCCACGCGTGCGAAGCGTTGTTGAGCAAGATACAGTAATAATTTTTATTTCGCTTAATTTTTTTAAAATTGAGTCAAAAATTAATTAAAATTATTATCTATTCTTTAATAAAAAACACTAATAATTTTTTGAAAAATTCACACTTAAAATTTTGACCCCGTTTTTCCCCCAAGATTTAACATTGGACCTTTTTGATTTTTTAAATTATTTTTATGCTTTTTTAAAGATCTGTTCACAACTAACTAAGCTGTGAATTTTTTAAGACGAAATTAAAAAAAAAATAAAAATCCGCGGCTTCAACTCCGTTTGTCTCAAAAATTTTAAACAGCACGCCTATGGTTTCTTAACCTTGTTTAAAGCCAAAAATTACAAGGATTTTAAATTTGTAAAATTTCTAAATAGGCGTTCAGAAATAACCTAGCTGCGTTTTTTTCATTGTTTGATTTTGTGTCACGAAAGTGAACCTAAATCTTTAACCTAAATTAACATTGCGCTCTATACCAATTTTGCACACCAGTCTTGTAGGAAAAAGCCTTAGGATTCTGAATCTGAAAAGTTTTAAGCAATTGTTTCGAAAATAAAAGCGCTACGATTTTTTCTTCAAGTCAAAGTGTAAATTTTTTGTTTTTTCGAAAATATTTTGGTTGCAAAGAGGATCATAAAAGAATAGTTTTTGGACGTTTGGGGGTTTTAAAAATGTCCCATAAAGATTTAAAGCAAATCGATTTTCGAAAATTTTGTTTCCCGGAAAAAATAATGCAGACTAATCTTTTTTTCTCGATTTTGGCCGATTTTGGGGGTTATGAGTTAGCACCGATTTTACGTAGCAAGGGACCATACGTTCAGAAATTAGAGGACTTTCAAAATTCCCAAAGATCTACAGCATTTTGAAAATTAAATTTTTTTTGTTTCAAAATTTACACTTTGAACGATTCGATGGCTTTTTTCTCTGAGACTTAACATTGGGACTTATTGATTTTTTTAGCTTGTCTTTTGTTCTGATAAATACGCTTTTAGAATCTAAAAAGTTTTTTAAAATATCTCCAAATAACTGAACTAAAAGTTTTTTAAATCGACATTTCGAAAAACTAAAACACTACTTTGACTCGTCGATCCCATTTTTTTCGAAAATTTTTAATAACACGTTTATTGTTTCTTAAGCCTATCCAAAGCCAAAAAGTCCATAGATTTCAAATCAGCAAAGTTTTTAAAGCACCATCCCTAAATAACTGCGATACGAATTTTTTTACCACAATCTTCACTTTTATCGTTGGAAAATAGCTCAACCTAAAAGCAAAAATCAAAAATCACACATTTTCCATACGAAATTTCTACAAAGGACGATCCACTTTAATTTACAAGTACATTAAAATCTATCATTACGTATTTAAAAGGCGTCTTCGTTACATCCATCCAGAATTGGACTTAAAAAAGACGAAACGTATTCGGAAAAAGCTCGATCCTTGCAATTCGAATTCAAAACATCCATCAGACAACTTTTCACGTTCTCCAACTCTCTGAAACATTAAATCACATGAAAATCTCTTCAAAAAATAAAACTTATTCATTTTTAAATGAACCCACCGACAGATGTAGGATCGGGTAACGACAAAATCGGGATCGGGCCCCGTTCCGTTCCTCATTAAAATTAAATTAGGTACACAGGCCTCTTCGGCGACGACGGCGATCGTTAAAGTGGACGGATACAAGCAATTATGATCCTCGACGCTGTCCAATCGCTCTTAAATTCGTTTTTTGCATTCATAAAAAAATCGACCGACAACCCGACTAGAAATTTCAGTGAGGCAGCGATTTGGCCCAAGTAAGGCATGCCGAATTGCAAACTTGCGGGAAGTGAGGCATCCAGTCAGGCATTTCAGTCATATGTCGGACTTCGGCAATGCCGTAGATTTTACAAGTGAAGCCCAAGTTTGGCGAACCGAACTTCGGCACACGATTGGAATGCCCGACTGGCATGAAATGACGGCAACCGAAGGTTTGCCGAATTTGGGATTTACTTGGAAAATTTGGGGCATTGCCGAAGTTCGGTGAAATTGATAAGGCGCAAATCAGGCGTGCCTAAGTTAGGCAAGCCGAACTTGCCCCAAATTGACTTTTCGGCAAAGCCTCACTAAATTTCTAGTCGGTGGACTTACGTACCGACAAAAGCCTTCAGACCGCCCTCGCACAAGTGCCCTATCGTCTTGTTGAAGGCGCCCAGAACGAAGCCGGGCAGAAAATCGGCTTCCGCGTCCAAGCAGGGCTTCAATTTTTCGATCGCATTTTTCATGCACTTATAGCCGACGTTCGGAAAATCTAGGCAAATCAAATCGTGCAGCCCTTCGAGGGCGCTTCCGCGCGAAGGGCGCGAAGTTCGCGAACAACAAAATTCTAACGTGTCGGCGGCTTTCTGCAATTAATTACATTCGTTTAATGATAAATTGCGAATTTCGGCGCGAAGAAAGTACCATTAAGGCGTCGAAGGCGCTCGCATTTGCGTTTTTTAGACATTTTCGTTCGATGTAATCGATCAGTTCCTGTTTGCTGACCAAAACGTCTTTGGATTGCACGTTCGAATCGAAAACTGCAAGAAATAAGTTCGGTAACTTTCTAATGGAATAGATGCGAAACACTTACGTAAGAAAAGAAGAAGTAAAACAAACATTTCGGCGTTTAATGGTGTTTTTTTGTTGTGAATTTCCGTTGGCAATAAACGATATGAATATTGTTCGTGTGTGTGTGAAGCTCGTTTTTATAAAATTCCATCGGATCAGTGCCGATAACCCCGCCGGACTATTGCCGAGATAATTTTTCATCTTAATTATAAATCCGATTTGAAATTAGAATTAAATCGTCCGAAATTTGCAACGGTTTTCGTTTTTATTGTCGTAGGAAAAATTAGTTATGAAAGCAGTAAGGAAAACAGGGGTTCGACAAAAGGTTTTTCTAAATTTTATTTGCTTGTTGGCGCAGAAAAGTAGGCACGAAAAATGTCTTAAATATTCCCAAATCAAAATCAATAATAAAATAGATTTTTTTTAATAGTTTGAGTTTATGCAAAAAGGATTAAACTAAAATAATCGATGCGTTGTGAATTTTTTCCAATAATGTGTTTAATCAGAATTCAATTAGTTTACACATATTAACAATTATAAAGCAGTTGCGGTCAATAGCCTTTTGGTGTTTCTTAAAATACGAACAAATAGTTTCTTTCTTTCTAATTTACGCTTGAAATTTGGTTAACGAATGCTAGAAAATTGAATTTTAATTTAAAACACTATTTTTATTATTTAAACCAGTTTTTTCAATCATTTTTTTTGACATGTTCCACCTAAGTCATTCTAAAATTTTGATGCCCCGCTATGTATCGTATAAATATTTTTTTTATATTTAAAAATTGTATTATTCCATAGATGACGCCGAATTTCAACTTGTTCAAGATACAACATTTAGATTTTAGCAAGAAATCACTGGGAAATTATTAAGAAAAAAACAATAAGTAATTTTTCAAAACATATAATAGGTAGATAACTAAAAATCATGTACGTTTTTAAATTGCTCCTTGAATAATGATATTGCCCCCCTCAACATTTAAATTGGGCCGTGGAACCCACGTTAGGAAACACTGATCTAAACAATAAATATTAATAAAAAAAAATAACGCTGTACAATTATTTTTAAAAAATAATTAAGATACGACAATAAAAAGTCACAAAACAATCAACACTTAAATTTTGGTTTTTTATGCATTAAGCGAGCTTGAAAATGTTTTAGTTTTTTTTTGAAAAATATTTCAGAAATAAAAAAAAAATTATATAGTCAAAAATAGATCGCTAAATGTAAAACTGTGGCCATAGCAACCGACACAATTATATGTTCTCGTTTAATTTCTATTTAATATAAGGACGTTTGGAAAATATATTAAAAAATAAAAATGTATTTTAGTAATTTTTCTAAAGACCCTCTAGAAATTGGGAATCATTTTAGTAAACCGTTTAAAAGTTATAATAATTTTTCTTCTTCTTCTTTATCTTTGCCTTTAATGCAATTGTTCCAACTGCTCCCTTATCGGGGTAGGTGTGTTCTTAAGGAATATTCTCTTCTATTATAAACCATTTCCGGAGGTATGTCATAATCACATTGAAGCTTCACGGAAGACCTATTCCAGGTACTTTTTGGCCTGCCTGGTTTTCTTTTAGGTTTTTTATTTATAATAAATTCAAGTAGAAAAATAATATTGAAATAATAGATAGAAAAATAAATTAATTATCTAGAGATCACATAGGCAAATAATATTTAATATTTATCAAAACGTTTATGAAGAAAAAAAATAAAAATAAGGACTATTTACTCCGATGAATGTGATTTACAGTGAAACCGTGGCAACAGCGCAAATAGTTACTATAAACATCTCATGTTACCCGCAAAGTGATTAAGATAAGCAACTTTATTTTATGTCTCAATTTTGAGACATTGTTGCAAAGCTTATTTTAATGCATATGTGATATGCCATTTATATGGGTTTTTAATTAAAAAAAACATTTTTACATATGGCTTTAATGGCATCGTTATAACAGACTTGAACAAAAATTTTCGAAATATTTTAAATAAGTTATTTATTATAATTTTTAAATTGACGTTGACACATAAGACCACTTAACTGGGGGCTTGTTATTCTTCAGTTTAGGGTCATTTAGAAGTGGGTTAAGTTCCAGTACTTATTTGTCTGACAGGCTGTATACATTTCTCACCCACTGCATGTTAATTATGAACACTTTAATTAATAATATTTTGCTTCAGAATCAGTCAAAAATTTGATTCTTATTTTATGAAAAAAATTACACTTGACTCGATATAATATTTCAATTTCATCAAATTCGTAAGAAAAATAAATTTACGGGTGAACCACCCTTTTCCAAAAATGTAGAACATAAATAATAATAAATTTCTGCCAAAAAAATTAATAGTGCCTAAATTTTTTTAACAAAGAAATATTTAATTCTTCTGTTAAGTTTTTATCGTCTTCTTCGTTTTTCCAAAAAAAAAAAAATGTTATTAATAGTGCCTAAATTTTTTAACGAAGAAATATTTAATTCGTGTGTTAAGTTTTTATCGTCTTCTTAGTTTTTCAAAAAATCGTTTGCCGAAACCGCTCGCCCGATTACTTCGCAATAGTTTTCCGCCGACAAATATTTAATTATAACCTCGTCCTTTTCTAAAAATTCGAATGAGCAGAATCGCCACCAATATTCACGGGGTTAACAATTATGACGGTTCAGAAATTCGGCGAGCCTTAATTAATAGCGACCCTACGCCCGGAATGAGGGTTTGAAAGAAAGGTCGTGATAGATTTTGGTTGTATTTAATAGAATAGTCGACGGATTTTGAGAAACTATTTTCAAAAGCCGTTCGAGATTAAATTGTCGACCGATCCGAAAGACAAACGCGCGCCTCATTCAATTAGTTAGCAATTTCGTTTTTGGTTATTTTCTCGTGGTCTTCGTCGGGCGTTCGGAGAAAATTTCGAGACGCTCGGCGTGCGCGAGCCCGAAATCGCCTTTCAGCACTTTGACCCTTCGCTGATAACTTTGTTGACATAATTCTTTGATTATACTGTTAGTTTAATACTTCGTAAAACTCAGTTGGAAATTATTTAATTCAGAGAAAATAAATTGAATAATTTCTCTTGTGATACTTCTCCCGAGGGGCGTTTTGAAAGACGAGAAAAATCTGGAGTGCAAGTTTTAATTAGTTTCATTGCTTTTGATAACTTGGTCAAAAGCAAAAACGATTTTTCCATAAAGTAATTTGGGCCCCCCAAAGCGAGATAAAAGCAATTTACAGGTTTCTTTAAAGAAACAAAAGGCAATGAGCACCTTTCTTCTTTGGACGTTGTATTTTTCTCTGGGTAAGCTCTTCGAATTTGTCGAAATTTAATTTGATTTTTTTTCTGGTAGTTTTAGGAACTTGGGCGTACGTTCGTGACAAAAGAGAAATCTCGCTAATCAAATTACTAGAAGAAAGATGTGAAAAAAATCTGGACGCTCTCAGTCTTCATCGAATCAAAGTAAATAATTTATTTTATCACGTTTTTTCCATTATTTCGTAAATCATTTTCGACAGGAATTTTTTAATCATCCACGTTCGACGTGCTTACAAAGTATTAAAAGCACAGAAACAATAGAAAACGTGTTCTTGATGTTGTGCACCGAAAATTCGGAGGTTTTGATGAAAGAGTACGAGTGCATCAAAACGATCCTGGACTACCTCCAGCCTTGCCTGGAGCCCGACGAGACATACTTGCCCGAATTAGTTTTGAATATTATCGGGGCCGCCATCGAAGAAAGGTGTTCGAGAGGGCTCGATAATTTTGTAGGCAAGTTTTTACAAGTTTAATACAATTTTTTTGAAAATATGCCAATACATGTTTTCAATTGTATCGGCTTGGCACAAAAGTAATTTTGGTTTTTTAGTTTAGACATAAAACTGAATTTTTTATATAGAGAATTTTCGATGGGTAACTAAAGATGTGTAAGGTCGAGCGTTGTCATGGTAGAAGTTGTTCTTCTTTCGCAACCCATATTAATCCTGGATATAGATTTTCTCAGTCTTTTCCATACTTTTCTCTGTGGAACTAATTAGTGATGAGCAAAGCAAGACCAAGACCAAGACTGTAATAGTCTTGGTATCGGTCTTGGTCTTGCTAGTCTTGGTCTTGTTCCTTCGGTCTTGGTCTTGGTCTTGGTTTTGGTCTTTCTAGCGTAAAGACAGTCTTGGTCTTGGTCTTGGTCTGGCAAAAATGCAAGACCAAGACCAATTTTGCTCATAACTAGAACGAATGTTTTTTTGCTGTTTTTTTGTTGTCATCTACCCACCTGAGTTTTGTATTGCCCACCTCTTTATTTGTCTCAAAATACAAAACATCTTTATAATTCAATCAATGGTGCAATTCAGCTTTTGATCTGACTTGTGCTGGTTCACCACGCTTGGACCATGATCGTCTACAATTAATGTCATTGTAAACAACTCATATTTGATCACCGGTGATGAATCGTTTAAAAAAAAATCGATTTCCTTGTGTTTAACATGCATATCACAAATACTCAATTGGTCGACCATAAATTTGGTCAACTTTCAGTGAAAAATTTTCAAAATTAAATTTTGCGTTCTGTTAAGCATTCATCACCATAAGCTTATCGTAAATCTTTACGAGCCTCAAAAGCTTTCTTCCCTTTACGAAAGGAAAAAAGCAAAAATTGTAACACTATGGATTTGTGAAAACCGAAATTACTTTTTTGTCATCCCAATAAATCCAAAAAAAAGTACTAGCTTACTTACCTCAATTAAAAATTAACCTACTACTAGAAAAAGCTTCGGGGTTGATTTTTAACTCAAATTTTTAATTATTAAGCGTATATTAGTAATTTAACTATTTGAGAATTTATGGAACACCTCAATTGTGGTTATTTTGGCGTTTTACATTTATTCTTTGACGACGCCGGATTGCTCCAATGACTTTTCAAAAAATGCGTGTTTTTTCAACTTTTCTTGCAGACTCGTTGGACTATTTATCGAAAAAGGCATGCAATGGCACACTGGCCTACTTTGAGATGTCGATTCTAAGTCATTGCGGTCCAAAATTGAAATTGGCAAAGATCAGCCCGGACACTATTTTAAGTAAGAATCTTGTTTGCCTGTGAGTATTTTTTTATACATAAAAAGTATGTGGTTGTTGTTCGTCTACATTTTAGCGACATAATTAAATTGAAAACTTGCACACTTGAGCTGATGGAGCTATCGTGCCCGGAAGAACGTCTGTACGAAATGATAATCCGCGAGTTCGCTCCGGCAATGGATTGGTGCAGCGAGCAGGGAATTGCGAATGCCATATCGTAATTTACAAAAGAAATAATAATAAAGCAAATGATACATAAGGTTACGTTTGATTTAAGTGTTCCAGTAATTACTTAATTTGATTATCCTGAAAACACTTTTTCGGAAATAAATTCTAGAAGTGAATTGACAAGGGAAAACGTTAATTTTTTATATTATTGCTGATTATATACAACATTTTACCCCTCTATTAACAAATAGTTAACGAATAGGGATTGTATGATATAAGAGGAGGCTTTAACTTTCAGAACATTTAAGATATTAGAAAAATTCTAGAGATCATTTTACATAGAAAAATTTCAATTTCTTTTAGTATTACTAATTAAAAATGACATATTATCTTTGAATTTACGAATAATTAATAATCAGGGGGTGTATTGTATTTAGTCAAACTTTTACCCCATATAATACCTAAAATATTGGAAAAAACTCTTCAGACATGAGTTGTAGAAGTCATTTTACATAAAGAATTAAATTTTTTTGTTGTAAAACGAATTACAAATGTCATTTTAACTTTGCATTACAAAATGAATACTAAATAGGGGGTGTACTTTGAGTATAATCTTCAATAATAAATTCTATATATAATTGCAGAAGTGGTAATGTTAAGTATTACTAATAATACTTATTAAAAATACTTGGAAAACCTGTTGTACCTTAGTCCCTTTGTACCTAGGACAATTTTATTTTATTTAATATTTGCGGGCTTTCGTGACCCATAATTTTCAATATTTCAAATGCCACGTTGACAGACATTAACGTGAAGTTAGCGGCATCTGGCCAATGTACTTTGTTAATTCTGTTTAATACTATTTTTGAGTTTAAACGTCAAGGGTCGGTGTGTTGTACCTCGGTCACTGTCAATAAATTGTACCTTGGCCCTAGGATCAACGTGCAATAAATAAAAATTTAGATATAAATGGTTTTCTAACTTTTCGTCACAAAAATTATTGCAATAGATGCTTAAAACCGAGTGTGCACATTCGAGCTCAAAGTGGCACATTTCCGATCTCGGGAAAATGAAGCGCGCCGCTCCGCGTCGCGCTTCATTTGCTTCCCTCGCTCGAAAATGTGCCACTTTTCGCTCGAATGCGCACATCCTCGTATTTATCGACTCGAAAAAGACACAAAAACAATTGATACAAAGATTCGGGCAAAAAATGGCACATTTCCGTGCGAAAGGCGAAAACAAATCGTGCCGCTCCGCATCGCCCTTCATTTTTAATGTTTGTATAAACAATCAATTAAATCTAATACAGTCAAACCTCGATAAGTTAAAACTGAGGATTAACCAAAAATAATTCGTGTTAAGTATCATACAAACCTGTTTTTGAAAATTCCGCTTTAAATAAGCCAATGAGATTAGCTCATTTTTAATGGCCGCCAATTAATTAGCCAATCAAAACTGTTTAATTGCATAGTAACCATGGCTATACCACAAATATCAAAATAATACAGTTTTGAATCAATTAAATCATGTTTCAAATTAAATATGTACAGTTAAACCTCGATTATCCGCAGACATACCACTATTTCAAACCAAAATTAATTTTTAAACAATTATTAATTAAAAATTACTAAACACTAATTCTCAATTTCCCTCGCTTCGAAATGCGCCACTTTTCGCTCGAATGTGCACATCCTGCTATTTATTAAATTATGTACCTTGGTCACTTTGTACCTAAGGCAACTCTATTTTTTTAAATATTTTCGGGCTTTCGTGACCCATAATTTTCGATTTTGCATTTTGACAGACATTAACGTAAAGTTAGCAGCAGCAGGCCAATGTACTTTTTTAATGTATGGGATCAATTGAATTTTTAATCGAAAAAAAGTAAGTATTTTTAAATTCCATTTACTTAAATATCTTATTGATTTTTATTATCTAATAACAAATGACTCATCGTAATAGAAAGATTATTTATTAATGTTTGCATAGTAGTGGTCCGATTTTGGCACAGCACAATCTTTAATTTTATTTTTGAGCTTAAACATCAAGGGTCGGTGTGTTGTACCTCGGTCACTGTCAATAAATTGTACCTTGACCCTAAGATCGACGTGCAATAAATAAAAATTTAGATATATCTTTTTTATAAATTATTATTTTTCTTTTATTTTGCTTCAGATAATATGCCTCGCAAGTCTAACGAAAAATTTAAATTTTTGCAAAGTTAACCGTTAAGTATGTGAAATTTTTGTATACGAGAAAAGTTTTGTTAATTTTTGAAACAATTTTAGTGTCATCTCAAAGAAAAACATTAGTAGTTCTTATAATACAAAAATAAATATATAGTTTTCATAGAACGATGAGTTTTATTTTGCTTAATGTGAATAGAGCCAAGGTACATCACCTCTGTTGTACCTAGGCCATAGGTCCACTAATTTTGAAATCTTATAGCAATTTGAGTAAACGGTTGGTAATGCTTTCAAATATTTTATGATGAACGCCTTATCAGTGCCCCACTACGATGCAATTCATTTTATCAACAAATTGTTACATATAAATTTTGAAAAAAATTACAAGTGAAAAAAGGGCCAAGGTACAAGAATTGTATACAATTATATATAATTATATCGACGTGATTTTTTCACAGAAATGGTTTATGCGCCGGAGAGTGCCATAGGTGACTTTTTATTTTGGAAAAATGCATGGTCCCTGTGGGATTCAAATTTAGCCCACGGGAACAAAGTGCCAATATTATATACAATTATATATAATTATATTGAGCCATTTTAAAAAAATTACAAGTTAAAAAAGGGCCAAGGTACAACAGGTTTTCCTATTTTGTTCCTGCTCAAACAATAATTGAGAAAGAAAAGGGAGGACTTTGGAAAATTTGTCTAAGTATATTGTGTTATATGGGATATCAGTAAAAACTGTTTAGAAATGGATTTTAGATTTACATACGAAAATGTTATTTTCTCATGATAATTATAATGAGAAACGACACTTCGCTTTGCCTTCATGAAATCATTTAAAGGCAAAGGTGTACCTGGAAAAATATACTTGTACCACTCATATTACTAAATTAGTTGTTAAATTTTATTGTGCACATTTAATTAATGTATTAATGATCGCATTTTATATTGTTTTATATTTCAATTGAAAATTCGCCCCATTCAAACCGAAAACGCCATACTTTTAATTCGCATCGTACTTTGGTTTTTTTAAAACAATTCCCCACATTTTAAATATTTCTTTTCCACGCTTAAAACTTAAAAAACACAAAACGAAGAGTGGACCAAATCAAAGAAACACGACGTAAAAGAGTTTCCTTATTTATTCTTTCACAATGCAACACTTACGACTTATTAAAACTAAAAACATCACAAAAGACTCTAAAATCAACAAAAAAAGAACCAAAATTAATAATAAGAACAATCGCAGCCGTAGTGTTGCAGAAGTATTCGTCAAGAACCCGCCTCATTTCTTGGAGAAAGGCGAACGGGAGTTGGTCTGCAAATAGAAGTTTCCAGTGACCCTAAAAAGTCAAAAAAATTAAAATCGATCCCGCAAAGAAAACCGCCGATCAAATTTACTTGGTATCGAGGTTATAGCCGCCCAATTTGGACTGCTGGTTCTTCTCGCAGAGCCCCAACTTGTAGGCCTCGTAGCCGCTGCACTGCTTGGAACTGAACCCGCCGTTCTTCACCGACTCGGCGAAGTAGTAGAAGGCCCGCAGATGGGCACAGGTGCCCGTGAAGTCCAACCCGCAGCCGGGCTGCAACTTACCGCCGTTGGGGTAGTAGTCGACGTGGCCGATCGAGCTGACGATGCCGTACATTTGGCTCGTGTGAATGATCTGCACGAACTTCGCGTCGCTCTCGTCCAAGCGGTTGTGGGTGACGCTCAAGGAGAAGCCGGGACGTGCAGGGTCCAAGCCCACGATGTAGTCGACCATGCCCTTGACGGCGGCCCCCGTGCACCCGGCGATGTGCGCCCCGAGACTGTGCCCAGCGATGCGGTACTGCTGCGGCTGCAACTTGTAGTGGTCCATCATCTTGTTGATGTAGCCGCCGATCAGGACGCCCACCGTCGGCACGGCCTTAACAGCGGTACCATAAAGGTTGAAGGTGTAGGCGCTCCAGTCCACGACGAAGACGTTCACGTCCTCCACCGAAAGGACCGCGTCCCTGATGAGGATGTTGACGCGGCTCAGGTGGTTGTTCAGGAAGCCGTGGGCGATGAAGAAGTTGGTCTTTTTGGGGTTGTAATTTTTGGCGTTCTGTAGGTCGTTGAGGTTGTTGATGCTCAGGCGGGTGCCGAGGAAACGGTTCTTCCGGGTGTACAAGTACAGATGGACGTCGTCGGGCGAAACGCGGTTGGCTATGGTCTGTTCTTCGGCCAGCGTGGTGGTGAGGTCTTCGAAGTGGAGGACGCCGCGTTCGTCTTCCATGAGGATGTGCGTGACGCCCAGAGGGTCGTTTTCTTCGTCGAGCGAGATGCGGGTCTGGTTGACTTCATCTCCACAAGCTAAAATTTTCGATCAAAAAAATTGTATAAGAGAAAAAAAGCAAAAGCTCACTCACCGAAGAGGACGGCCGAAGCCAAAACGAGCAGACGTAACATTTTGAGAACCTGTGTCGATCTCGGAGGAAGCTACCGCGAACTGAAGCTGGAAGGATTAGGGCCTTCCATATGTATTTGTGCAAAAATACCTTCACTAAGCAAGTTTCTGTCGCGCGATAACCTTTCGGTGCACATGTGCAAACAATTTTATTATTTAGTAATTAATTAAGTATGCATTTTGTTGATTTCGCTCGATGCGGCACAAGCATTTATTTTAAACTTTGGGCCCGGCGCGCGACACATTTTTAAGAGGCGAATCGCGTGGAACGATTTCGATTAAGCGGCAGTAAAGTTTTTTTTAATTGCGAATCCACCTTCGCACGTGCAAAATTGATTCGGTTTCGACCTGCGAAGAAGCGTTGCCACTTTTATTGCGGAATATGCATTTTTTTTCTAATTTTGAAAGGGAACGAAAACGAAACTTTTTGGGTTTATTTTGGTTTTAAAAAAATTAAAAAATTGATGGGTTAGAAGTTATACTTCTATGCGTTTATTATTATTATATTAAACGTATTTTTTTAAATAATTTTCATACAGAAATTTTTTTAGAATTTTCGTTTTTGTAAAGCGTTTAAAACAAATAGCGTGTAAATCGAGAAATAGATGTGTTTACGCACCAAATATTGAATAATCAAGTTATGATTGGGTCTAGAATTTTTAAAAATTTTATTTTGTTTTAATAAATATATTTTTGGTCGCAATTTATTTTTGACAACTTAATGTTTTTAAGCTTCTATTTGATGTCAAAAAGCTAAGAATTTCAAGTACCAAAAGTTCTTTAATATATTGCAACAAGCAATCGGGTTATAAATTTTTTTATACAGTCAATCCTCGATATTATGAACATGTTTGTCCGGAAGGTTTTGTTCATACTAATGAGGACTGTAATATCAATACCGGGTGTCCCACGAATAAGTACTGAAACTTAACCCACTTATAAATAACCCTAAACTGAACAAAATCTACCCCAAGTCAAATGATCTTAGGGGCCATCCATAAATTACGTCACACGAATTTTAGGATTTTGAACCCATCCCCGTCCTTGTCACTGGTTGTCACATTTTTCGAACCCCTTCCCCCCTGATGTGACATCACACATTTTTTAAATTTATGCATATATTTAAAATAATCTAAAAAAAAACAGTTATTTTCATTTTTTTCTTATTTTTATTAAATAATCTTTAATAAAATCAACATAGAGTCACATATTTGTTCTGGAAGTTAAATTTTGTTGCGTGAGAGATAATCTCTCAACGGGAGTGCTAAATTATTAATATAGATCAAAGTCGTAAATTTCTAAAGTTTTTTTTCACAATTTCGTGCTTTAGTATTTTAAATTTTAACATGTTACGTCACAAAGCTTGTGACCCCCCCCTGCCCTTTGTCACATTACGGTGATACCCCATTAACGTGTGACGTAATTTATGGATGGCCCCTTATGTGTCATATTTTTTAGTAATGGTATCGTAAACTTCAATTTGAAAATGTGTAATAAATATTTTATTATTTAGAATATTTCGAAAAATTTTGATCAAGTCTGTTATAACGATGTCATTAAAGCCATATCTTAAAATTAAAAAAGATTTTGGTTAAAAGTCGCGTGTACAATTTGGTTTTGGGAAAGTATGCACTTTTTATTTGAAAAAATTACTCTTTTCATTTTGAATTGAAATATGAATGTAAACAAATACAAAGATGTGCGCATTCGAGCGAAAAGTGGCACATTTCCGAGCGAGGGAGGCAAATGAAGCGCGACGCGGAGCGGCGCGCTTCATTTTCCCGAGATCGGAATGTGCCACTTTGAGCTCGAATGTGCACACTCGGTTTTAAGCACGATTTGCAATAATTTGATAACGAAAAATTAGTAAATCATTTTTATTGTTTCCTCTCACTCACACTTATGAGTTTGTCGTATCTTTTCGCTCGCTCCCACTCATTTGCTATGCTAAAAATACGTTTTTCGAACATAAAATCGATATTTTATTAAATTTTTTGATTTGAAAGAAAGTTTAGTATACAAATCTTCAATAAATACGAGGATGTGCGCATTCGAGCGAAAAGTGGCACATTTCCGAGCGAGGGAGGCAAATGAAGCGCGACGCGGAGCGGCGCGCTTCATTTTCCCGAGATCGGAATGTGCCACTTTGAGCTCGAATGTGCACACTCGGTTTTAAGCACGATTTGCACTAATTTGATAACGAAAAATTAGTAAATCATTTTTATTGTTTCCTCTCACTCACACTTATGAGTTTGTCGTATCTTTTCGCTCGCTCCCACTCATTTGCTATGCTAAAATACGTTTTTCGAACATAAAATCGATATTTTATTAAATTTTTGATTTGAAAGAAAGTTTAGTATACAAATCTTCAATAAATACGAGGATGTGCGCATTCGAGCGAAAAGTGGCACATTTCCGAGCGAGGGAGGCAAATGAAGCGCGACGCGGAGCGGCGCGCTTCATTTTCCCGAGATCGTAATGTGCCACTTTGAGCTCGAATGTGCACACTCGGTTTTAAGCACGATTTGCAATAATTTGATAACGAAAAATTAGTAAATCATTTTTATTGTTCCTCTCACTCACACTTATGAGTTTGTCGTATCTTTTCGCTCGCTTCCACTCATTTGCTATAGTAAAAATACGTTTTTCAAACACATAATCGATATTTTATTAAATTTTTTGATTTGAAAGAAAGTTTAGTATACAAATCTTCAATAAATACGAGGATGTGCGCATTCGAGCGAAAAGTGGCACATTTCCGAGCGAGGGAGGCAAATGAAGCGCGACGCGGAGCGGCGCGCTTCATTTTCCCGAGATCGGAATGTGCCACTTTGAGCTCGAATGCGCACACTCGGTTTTAAGCACGATTTGCACTAATTTGATAACGAAAAATTAGTAAATCATTTTTATTGTTTCCTCTCACTCACACTTATGAGTTTGTCGTATCTTTTCGCTCGCTTCCACTCATTTGCTATGCTAAAAATACGTTTTTTGAACATAAAATCGATATTTTATTAAATTTTTTGATTTGAAAGAAAGTTTAGTATATAAATCATCAATAAATACGAGGATGTGCGCATTCGAGCGAAAAGTGGCACATTTCCGAGCGAGGGAGGCAAATGAAGCGCGACGCGGAGCGGCGCGCTTTATTTTCCCGAGATCGTAATGTGCCACTTTGAGCTCGAATGTGCACACTCGGTTTTAAGCACGATTCTCAATAATTTGATAACAAAAAATTAGTAAATTATTTTTATTGTTCCCTCTCACTCACACTTATAAGTTTGTCGTATCTTTTCGCTCGCTCCCACTCATTTGCTATAGTAAAAATACGTTTTTTGAACACATAAACGATATTTTATTAAATTTTTTGATTTGAAAGAAAGTTTAGTATACAAATCTTCAATAAATACGAGAATGTGCGCATTCGAGCGAAAAGTGGCACATTTCCGAGCGAGGGAGGCAAATGAAGCGCGACGCGAAGCGGCGCGTTCATTTTCCCGAGATCGAAATGTGCCACTTTGAGCTCGAATGTGCACACTCGGTTTTAAGCACGATTCACAATAATCAATTTACTTTTTTAGACGGCTAACTTCATCCTCAAAAGAAGTATAACTTCAAAAAAGGACGGAATCGCGAGGTTCAATGCCAGATTTTTTTTTTAAATCGAAAACTGTAATTAATCGATTATTTTCGATATGGAAAATATGGATCGAAGAGAAATCTGCTGAAATTTCAAATTGAAGGTGACCGAACGGATAGATGTATATTATTTTGAAAAAAAAAGTCCTATCGTGCAGGACCTCTGACTTTATAATCAAACATTGTGCTTCGGCATTGGTTTTATTATTTTATGCTTTTCTGAGTCCAACAAGTGCACCGACTTTTTCAAAACAATTCGAGACTGAATTTTTTAGTGCAGAACAAATAGCACGCTTTAAATTCGCAAGAAGGGGTTGATTTTTTTTTCTCGAATAAAATTTGCTAGGCGACTTGTATTTTGAGATTGTCTGTTTCAGTGGTTCTCAACAGAAAGATAGTTTTATTATTTTTGGATGAAAATTGATCGTTTTACAGTCGGCATGGAAACCAAAAACCGATTGCAATTTGGTTTGGTATTGCACAGCAAGCTTTACGAACAATTTAAAACTACTGATGTGGATTATCATTCAAAAAATATTGAAAAACACTGATCGGGAAAATAAGTTTAACAACTTACGTGAAGATTAAAAAAAAATTAAAGACGAGAAAGGAGATGTTTAAGGTAAAAAAAAATTAAAGTGGTTTAATTAAAATGCGTTGGTAAGTTTATTGTTTATCAATTTTTTGTTAAATAATAAGCTCGTTATGGGTCCGTTAATTTAAATTTTAATTATTAATTCAAAATTAAGCGTTGAAAATTTTTATTTTAATTTTTTAGTGGGAGGTAGGCAAACGCTTATTACAAATCGATTTATTTTTTTAGGTTAAGTTTTGTAGCACAAAATTTTACGTTAAAAAAATTGTAGCGCCGTTATTTGTGAACGGATCTTTAAAAACTATACAGATTCGAATGCGCCAGACTTTTTAGCTTCCCATAGGATTAAAAAACCATAGGCGTCTTGTTTGAAATTTTTGAGAAAAATGAGTTCGAAGAGTCTGACCAGGAATTAATTTTTTCAAAATTTTTATTTTGAAAAATCGTAGCTGGTTATTTCTAAACGGATGTTTAAACACCTTTCAGATTCTAAAAGCCCGTTAATTGGAGCATAACATGGACTAAAAAAATTAACAGGGTCCAATGTTAAGTCAGGGAGAAAAATGCGCTTGAAACTATCAAAATGTAAACTTTTAATTTTCAAAACTCTGCAACTCCGCCGTCTTTGCGAATTTCGTCAAATCCGTTCATTTCTGAACGTTTCCAACACCTACGCGTCGAAATCCGGTCCTTATTCAAAATCCCCAAAATCGCCAAAAATCGAGAAAAAATGGATTAACCCCTTTGTTCGAATTGAGGAAAAAAAATTTTAGGTGTTGGATTTGCTTTAAATTTTTACAGGACGTTCCTATGGGCCCTAAACTAACATATTCACGAGCCATTCTTTCCTGCTCCCCCTTCAACCCCCAAAATTTTTGAGAAAACTAAATAAATTGAAAAAAATACACTTTGACTCACAAAAACGATGGTAGCGTCCTCTTTTTCAATCCGATTACTAAAAACCACCCTGATTTGCAATCCCGAGACATTTTTCCATAAGTTACGCGCAAAATCGGTATAGGGCGCAATGTTAATTTTTCGAGTAATTAAGGGTTGAAGTTTTTGTAGCACAAAATTCTACGTTAAAAAAATTGTAGGATCGTTATTTGTAGACCGATCCTTAAAAACTGTACAGATTCGGATTTGCCAGACTTTTTGTCTTAGTACAGGTCCAAAAAATCATAGGCGTGCTATTTGAAATTCTCGAGAAAAATGGGTTTGAAAAAATCAATTTTTTCTAAATTGAAAAAAAAATTGAAAATGGTTAATTTGATTTTTCTTTTCGCTTGTGCGCATTTAATTATTGAATTATTATTTTTAAATAAATCCAAAGGAAAGTTTGCACTTGTCTCAAGTTTTTTATTGGGTATTTTTCTGCTTAAAAATGTTTACAGAACTAAAGGTTTTTTTTAATCGTATAATTTGTTTGAACATTGAAAAATGTAATCTAATAAACTCATAAGAAATAGTCAAACCTTGATCTCCATTAATCTTGGTAATAATTTTCAATGAATTTTTAACTTATTAGTTAGATATAACACTTAAACATACTTGAAATTTATTTTAAAACCAACTTAAAAAAAAAGCACACAATTTAGCTCGAGCTTTAATCGGAATTAGATTCGTATGATTATTAATTTAATTGGCTTAATAAAATTTTATTAAGAAAAAAATTATACATTGAAACAATTATTTCGTTCGATAAAAAACCTATTTCAGAAAATTTATCTTTAGTTTTTCTGTAAAAACCAATGTCTTCGAGCGACGTTCTGTCTTTATTTATTTAATTAATTACATTAAATTGAGATGAGGTCAGATCGGATGTGCTAATCGCTTTATTCGGTTCTTTCTGCAATTTTTTTAGCGCGACTTTTGATCAAGGCGCTTTTCGCTGCCTTCGAAGCCAAAAAAAAATAAAGCAAAATCTGTTTGTTATTATTTGTTCTCTCTTAGTTATTGATGTAATCAAAATTTAACACTTCGTATCCAAACAACCCATTTAAAAGTTAATAAACAGAATGCAAAAATTATCTCGGAGAAGGTTATCGGGGACTAACCTTTTCCCGTTCGAATAAACTAAACTAAATTTTTTATTTCCAAGTGCTTAGCTGAAAACGTACAGCACGCCTCTCTATGCACGAAGAAACCGAATTAAAATCATTTCAAGTTTGCTTCTTTTTATTTTTAATGCGAAATTAACGTTCGTGACAAATGTTGCTCGTTTTCGTGATAATCTTATCGAGTTGTAAGTCTTTTTTTTTTAATCAGCACACAAAGGAAACAGTTCGGCGCCTCTAATTCTTTTCATTGCAGCTTTAAACGTTTGCTTTTGTGCGGAAATCAAGAGGAAATCTGCGGATTTGGGAAAAACGTTGGAGGTACTGATCGAAACGAAATGTTTGAGGAACGCGAACTATGACGCTTTAATCGATTTGCAGGTATTATTCGTTTTTGTTGTTTAATTTTTAATTCGAATTTCAAATTCACGAAAAAAAACAGCTCGGCTTCCAAATTTCTTTTTTTTTTAAATTAGTTGAGTTGCAATGTTCACAATGTTTTTTTTTAAATGCAATACAGTGGTACCTCTGCATGTTACGAGGATTTGGGCTTCGTAAAATCTTGAGAGGCAGTATAAAAATTAGTTTTGGTCGTGCCTTGGGCCAAGGTATTGCCGTGAAGGTTAGTCGGTTAGTATGTAAAAGTAGGTAAAACGTATAATGTAGAAAAGTTTTATTATTAGGTTTAATTTTTGTTATTTAATAATAAAGGGCTTCAGGTAGCCAGAAATTTTTCTTTCGAGTTGGGGTTGATCAAAGATCAATAAAAATGGGAAAATTCATAAGATTCTGAGGTCGTAACATGCAGAGGTGTTCAAAAAAAAATTATTTCAGTTGAAAACATCGCTCCTAATTTTTTTAATTGTATTTCAAGGTCGCAATAATGAACCTATCATTTTGTTTGCCAGCTGAAGCCCATTCGACGACCGACGACGAGGCTTACAACAAAATCTGCAATATTTATCCCGGCGACGGTTACAAGTGCGTTAAGACTTTTATGAATAAAGTCGATCCTTGTTTAGATCTCGAAGAAAAGTACATCGAAAGGGCGATTTTGAGTATTTACAACACAAGTGCACAAAAATACTGTAAAGATGGCGAGGAGGCGTTTATGGGTTCGTATAAAATTCTATCTGTTTCCAACTTGCCCATTGCCAATCAAAAATGCAATCGAGAATTTCAAATGGCACGCCTATGGTTTTTTGCGATTATCCAAAGCTAGAAAATTTAAAGCAAATCCATTACCTAAAATTGTTTTTCCTCAATTCAAGCAAAAGGGAAATTTTTGTTTTAGAGGAAAAGCGCGGGGAAATGACACGGGCTATAGTTACTAGGGGTACGTAGGAACATCCCCTTGCAATATGAAGCAAATGAATTTTTTTCATTTTTTGTCAAAAAAACATAGATTAACATCCATGTTTTTTCTCCATTTTGCCCGATTTTGAGGGTTTTGAGTTAGGGGCGATTTTCAACGTGCAGGGGCTGGAAACGTACAAAAATGAATGTATTTGAAGAAATTCGCAAAGACGGGAGAGTTACAGCATTTTGAAAATTAAAAATTTACACTTTGAAAGCTTCTAGGGCGATTTTTTCTTCAACTTAACCATGGACTCTGTTGATTTTTTTAACTGATCTTACGGTCCAATAAACGGTCTCTTAGAATCTGAAAGGCTTTTAAAGATTTGTTCACAAATAACCAAGCTACGATCTTTCAAATTGAAAATTTAGAAAAAAATAATTACAAGTCGAACAATTCGAACCCGTTTTTTTCGAGAATTTCAAATAGCACGCCTATAGTTTTTTAGACCCATCCGAAGCCAAAAGGTCTTACAAATTTGAATATGTATAGTTTTTAAAGATATGTTTACAAATAACGGCGCTACAATTTTTTTAACGTCGTATTTTGTGCTTGCAAAAATGAATCCAAACTTTAAGCCTTAATTACTCAAAAAATTAACATTTGGCCCTATGCCGATTTTGTACGTATCGCATGGAAAAAAGTCTTAGGATTCTGAATCCCCTGTCATTTTTAATAATCGGATACAAAATGAGGGCGCTACTATCGGTTTTGTGCGTCAAAGTATATTTCATTATATTTATTTAGTTTTCTCAAAAATTTTGTGGGTTGAAGGGAAAGCAGGGAGGGATGGGTCCGGCTGTGTACCACAAAACGTCCCACAAAAATTTAAAGCAAATCCATTTCCTAAAAAATTAGAAAGCCATTAATTTAAAAAAAAAATCATCTGTGATTTAGTAATTAAGATTTATTGTAAATTGTGTGTTAAATAAATTCGACTCTATTTTTTTCCATTTTCGTCCCTTTCTTTTCAGATAGAATTAAGGAAATTCGTGGGGCGCGATGCACAAAATCGAATTCTTTAAGCATAGCCATCGATTTCTGCATTCCAAAAGTGATTTCGGGGGACATGATCTTGGACCCGAGTTTCATATTTCGTAAGTCGTACTTCTGCAGGTACTTTAGTCGATAGAATATTGCTACTTTTAAGAACACTGTTTTTTTTTTTGTAGAAAATTGGTCGACGCCAAAAACTGTATCGTGGAAGACCTGACGAGGCACTGCGTCGAAAATAGTTTGGCGAGATTTATGATCGACGGCTTCGAGCCTTATTTAAATTGGTGCACAGATCATATGTTTACGGACGATTAATATAACTAATAAATTTATAGATAAATTAGAAGCGTAAATATTAATTTATTATTCTAACAATTTGCATTTATTATTGTTAAATTATTCCGATTCGAAGAGGTTCGACGTTGCGCTCGTTAATATTCAAGCCGAACAATGGCGTGGAACAACTTTTGACAAGAAAAAACGATTTTATTTACTAACTATTTTTTTTCCTATTCTTACAGTTTAATGGACAAGGATGGGTGTGTCGATTAAAAAAAAATTGGTTTTTCTTTTAGGTTAAGTGTAAAAATAGTAGCTTATAAAACTGAAATTTTTTGAAAACAAAGATTTTTTTAATATCTTGAGGTTTCCCATTAATTTGTAAAATTGAAAATAAATTAAAATTTTCAACTCAATTTAATTATAAATAATAGAGGCATGTTTTTTTTTTTAAATCACGCTGGTAATTATTAAAAAAAAATTGTTTATAAATAATTAATTGACTTTAAAGGGGACATCTTGTGGTGTGTGGGCCGATCAAAAATTTTCGTCGTAAAATTAAAAATTTGTGGCACATATCAATACATTAAAAATGTTTTTTCGTTTTTTTTATCAAAAAATTTCTTTTTTATAAGTTACAATTTTTTTTTTAATTTCCATCGCAGTTCAGTTTTTATTTTTATTTTTATTTGGTGCTTTTGACTAAAAAAAATATGATCTATATTAATATGCCTTCTGCAGATTGTTCTTTTTAAAATCTTTAGTGAATCTTTGGAAAAACTTTTTAATTTATTTAAAAAAAAATTGTTTTAATTCAATTTATAAAAAACAATGAAAACAGCTTATTTTTTAATCTGTTTTTACTACACATAATCTTTCGTTCTAAAAATGTAAGAATTAGTAAAAATAGAGGTATGTTATTTTTTTTAAATTGTGCTGGTACTTATAAAAGAATTGTTTATAAATATTTAATTGTTTTTAAAGGGGAAACTATGTAATGTGTAGGCCGATCAAAAATTTTCTCGTAAAATTAAAATTTGTGGGCCATCTCAATACATTAAAAATATTTTTTCGTTTTTTTTTTCAAAAAATTTATTTTTTATAAATTACAATTTTTTTTAAATTTCCAGCGAAGTCGTTTATATTTCTATTTTATTTTAGGTGCTTTCGACTAAAAAAAAATATGAACTTTATTAATATGCTTTCTGCGGATTGTTCTTGTTAAAATTTTGACTTAATCTTTGGGAAAAATATCAATTTATTTTTAAAAAATTTGTATTAATTTAGTTTATTAAAGACAATCAAAATAGCTTAAAAAATAAGCCGTTTTTACTACACAAAATCTTTCGTTCTAAAAATATAAGAATTAGTAAATCTTTTAATTAAATCGACAACATAAAAATAAATATAGTTTTCCCTTATTGAAATTCGACACTGTAATACATTGAGTTTTGATTTTTGTGGAAATTGTCTCAAATTTAGTGGTTTTCAAAATGAAATAATGTTTTGAATGCATTGAAAAACTATTATCGTTAAAATTGTCTTTATTTTTAATTGTTGATAATGAACTACTTTTGGTTTATTGATTATTGACGTCTGAACTAGAAAAGTGCAATCACCCTGTATATTTAATGTGTCTTTCTTCTTAATTACTAAAAGTTTAAAAGTTCTTTAACTATTACTTTGATATTTTTGCAAAAGTATTTTAATGTTTGATTTTTTTTACGTTCTTATCGGGTATCAAATTTTGATTTAATGCAAGTTTAGTATACAAAATTCAATAAATACGACGATGTGCACATTCGAGCGAAAAGTGGCACATTTCCGAGCGAGGGAGGCAAATGAAGCGCGACGCGGGCGCGCGCTTCTTTTCCCGAGATCGGAATGTGCCACTTTGAGCTCGAATGTACACTGGTTTAAGCATGATTCACATTAATTTTGGCCACAAAAAAGTAGTAAATAATTTTTATCATTCCCTCTCACTCGTACTTATGTGTTTGTCGTATCTTTTCGCTCGCTCCCACTCATTTGCTATAGTAAAAATACATTTTTCGAACATATAATAGATATTTTATTAAATTTTTTGATTTAAAAGAAAGTTTAGTAGACCAAATTAAATAAATACGAGGATGTGCGCATTCGAGCGAAAAGTGGCACATTTCCGAGCGAGGGAGGCAAATGAAGCGCGACGCGGAGCGGCGCGCTTCATTTTCCCGAGATCGGAAATGTGCCACTTTGAGCTCGAATGTGCACACTCGGTTTTAAGCATGATTCACAATTATTTTCGTGACGAAAAATTAATAAATAATTTTTATTGTTTCCTCTCACTCACACTTATGAGTTTGTCGTATCTTTTCGCTCGCTCCCACTCATTTGCTTTAGTAAAAATACATTTTTCGAACATATAATAGATATTTTATTAAATTTTTTGATTTAAAAGAAAGTTTAGTAGACCAAATTAAATAAATACGACGATGTGCGCATTCGAGCGAAAAGTGGCACATTTCCGAGCGAGGGAGGCAAATGAAGCGCGACGCGGAGCGGCGCGCTTCATTTTCCCGAGATCGGAAATGTGCCACTTTGAGCTCGAATGTGCACACTCGGTTTTAAGCATGATTCACAATTATTTTGGTGACGAAAAATTAATAAATAATTTTTATTGTTCCCTCTCACTCACACTTATGAGTTTATCGTATCTTTTCGCTCGCTCCCACTCATTTGCTATGGTAACAATACGTTTTTCGAACATATAATCGATATTTAAAAAAAAAAACAATTTAAATAAAGTCTTTAAAATTGTTTATGATTCTTGTAAGTCGAAAATTGACGATTCAACGTAACTTATGTAAAATTCTGAAAAATCTAATTAGAACACTATTTAAATAAATTACAAGATTAAAGTCGTAAGGTTATCGAAAGTATTATGGTACCATTGAACAAATTATCGCTCTTCTTATTTTATTTATACATTTTACAAGATTAGCACTTTTAGGAGCATCGCTTTAAAGACATTTTAATCCAAAATGAAGTGTTTAGTAATTCTGACAGCTTTCGTTTTGATTGGTAAGAAATAATCGTTTTCTACTATTTTTTTCTGTTAGTGCCTAATAAAAAAAAAACTAAAATCAAAACCGTTTTAGTACTGCGTTGCAAAAAAATCTAAACTCTATAAATTACGATAAATCGAAAAGAGCGACGATCAGCGCGTGCAAACAACAAATCGTCCCATTCTAAACATTTCCTCGCTGAATTTCCACAACTGACACTGTTTTTTTTCAGGCGCCCGTTGCGACGAAACCGAACCTTTGGACGCCTTCGTCCAAAAGCTGGAAAACTACGTCGAAAAGAAGTGCATTAGCAATGCGGACGAAGACGACTTCGAACACTTAAAAGTGAGAGCGCGCCGGCTTTAAATTTTTCATTTTCCACGTTTTTAATTTGTTTTTTTAAGACGACGCTCGCGAAGCTCTCCAATTTGAAAGACAAGATCAGCGAACCGGAAACCAACGAAGACCTATTCGATCTGATTTGCAAGGATATTTACACTTTGGCTTATTCCGGCCTAAGGAAGGCCACGAAGGCGTTGGATCCTTGCCTGCAGTCGGAGGAAAAATACTTTCCCGATTTTCTTTTGACCACTTTCAACGCCTCCTTGGACTTTTATTGCTCGAAAAGTGCGCAGCAGTTGGTTGGTGAGTACCGAGATATTTTAAGGTGAGGACAGTGAGTACAAAAAATTTAATATATTAAATGGCTGTAGTATTTTATTTTTGTCCGAAACTGTACCTACGTGTGATACATTAAAAACGTTTAAGTACAAAGCGCACTTTAAAAGAAAAAAAATATGGCAATATACCAAATGCTATATAGATGTTCTGTGTATACAGCGTGTCCCAACAGTAGGAAACCAAATTTGTGTGGGTAATTTATTTTGATAGCCAATCAGAAACAATAGCAGTAAGACTAAAGTAGGGGGCTTTCGGGACAATTTTTTGTTATTTTTCTAATTAAATCTTACGTAAGATATAATATTTTAAAAGTATTTTTGCTTTTTAAATTTAAATTTTGATATTTAATAAAAGTATAATTTTTGCTTGTGCAGGGAAGGGCGAGGGTCTAAAATTGTTGAGCGTTTGCTTACGTAAGACTTTAATGCCCCATAGCGAGACGCGTTGGGAGCTATAGCTTGTTTCTGATTGGCTATCAAAACTAATTAATAACTCATCACCTGTACGTTATACGTAAAAACGCCTACGAACATTTTGTCTCAGAATTTTATTTTTGATCTACCTTTAAAATTTAGTCTCATACTTTTGGGACACCCTGTATTCGCAAAGCATTATGTATAAGCCGTACATGCTCTTTTATCCGTGTTACCGCCATTTGGATGTATTAAAAATATAAATAACTCAAAAATGTTATTCGTTTTGAAGCCGAAATTGGTAATTTGGGTCCTGTGCCCTGCTTCTTGCCTGTGGATGCGATTCGACATCAAATCGTGAACGTTTGCTCGGCGAAATTGAAAGTTTTGGAAATCAAATCCGATGGAATCATCACCGAAACGGCTTTGTGCAGGTGACTATGTGCTTTTAAGTAGAAATCGAAAAAAAAACTACACCGACAATTTTTAGCGACTTGGAGTCGATGAATACTTGCATTTTGGAGATCGTGAAAAGGGGGTGCTTGAACGATGCGACTCTTAAGTTCGTTTCGGACAACGTTCGACCGCTTGTGGCCTGGTGCAAGAGGAAAAGCGTGGGGAACGTGGTGGATTGATTTTTTTTTTGATTTTAGCTTAAGGCTTTTTTTGGGAGGAGGCGTTCGTGGTCTGTAAGGAATTGCTAGAAAAGTTATGGGAATGTGAATAAAAGTTTTTTCTCAGCTTTTACAAAAAAAAAATAATCGAGACATTACAAGGTAACTTTTAATTAATTAAAAATCTATAATAAAAAATAAGTATCGAAAAGGAGAGTTTTTCCTGAAAAGAGGTAGGTATGTTTTTCAAAATAAATTAAAAAGAAATGTTTTATTAAAAAAAAAAAATCAATTGAGTTAAAACTAGGATAAAAAAAGGGAAGCAAAAAAGTAGATCAACAAGGATTACTTTTACTAAATATTTTTAATAAATCTTTTTGATGAGGTTTTATAAAAAAAGTGAGGCAATGAACAAGTTTTTAAAAAGTAATTAAATATAATATTTCATTTGCAGGTTTTAATGCCAAATTATACAAACTAATTGTAATTAAAAATTTAATTACAGTCTAATCAAAAATACAGAAGAAAAAACAGTTAGTGTACCTATGTGCGCGCGTTAGAAGTTATACTTCTTTTTAAATCTAAAAATGAATGTAAATAGATTAAATAAACACAAGGATGTGCGCATTCGAGCGAAAAGTGGCACATTTCCGAGCGAGGGAGGCAAATGAAGCGCGACGCGGAGCGGCGCGCTTCATTTTCCCGAGATCGGAATGTGCCACTTTGAGCTCGAATGTGCACACTCGGTTTTAAGCACGATTCACAATAATTTTGGTAACGAAAAAGTAGTAAACAATTTTTATCGTTCCCTCTCACTCATACTTATGAGTTTCTTCTATCTTTTCGCTCTCTCCCACTCATTGCTATGGTAAAAATACATTTTTTGAACTTATAACTGATATTTTACTTAAATTTTTTGATTTGAAGGAAAGTTTAGTACACAAAATTTGCGGATTGTTCTTGTTAAAATTTTGACTTAATCTTTGGGAAAAACTTCAATTTATTTTTAAAAAATTTGTATTAATTTAGTTTACTAAAGACAATCAAAATAGCTTAAAAAATAAGCCGTTTTTACTACACAAAATCTTTCGTTCTAAAAATATAAGAATTAGTAAATCTTTTTAATTAAATCGACAACATAAAAATAAATATAGTTTTCTCTTATTTAAATTCGACACTGTAATACATTGAGTTTTGATTTTTGTGGAAATTGTCTCAAATTTAGTGGTTTTCAAAATGAAATAATGTTTTGAATGCATTGAAAAACTATTATCGTTAAAATTGTCTTTATTTTTAATTGTTGATAATGAACTACTTTTGGTTTATTGATTATTGACGTCTGAACTAGAAAAGTGCAATCACCCTGTATATTTAATGTGACTTTCTTCTTAATTACTAAAAGTTTAAAAGTTCTTTAACTATTACTTTGATATTTTTGCAAAAGTATATTAATGTTTGATTTTTTTTACGTTCTTATCGGGTATCAAATTTTGATTTAATGCAAGTTTAGTATACAAAATTCAATAAATACGACGATGTGCGCATTCGAGCGAAAAGTGGCACATTTCCGAGCGAGGGAGGCAAATGAAGCGCGACGCGGAGCGGCGCGCTTCATTTTCCCGAGATCGGAAATGTGCCACTTTGAGCTCGAATGTGCACACTCGGTTTTAAGCATGATTCACATTAATTTTGGCCACAAAAAAGTAGTAAATAATTTTTATCATTCCCTCTCACTCGTACTTATGTGTTTGTCGTATCTTTTCGCTCGCTCCCACTCATTTGCTATAGTAAAAATACATTTTTCGAACATATAATAGATATTTTATTAAATTTTTTGATTTAAAAGAAAGTTTAGTAGACCAAATTAAATAAATACGAGGATGTGCGCATTCGAGCGAAAAGTGGCACATTTCCGAGCGAGGGAGGCAAATGAAGCGCGACGCGGAGCGGCGCGCTTTATTTTCCCGAGATCGGAATGTGCCACTTTGAGCTCGAATGTGCACACTCGGTTTTAAGCATGATTCACAATTATTTTGGTAACGAAAAATTAGTAAATAATTTGTATCGTTCCCTCTCACTCGTACTTATGAGTTTGTCGTATCTTTTCGCTCGCTCCCACTCATTGCTATGGTAAAAATACGTTTTTTGAACTTATAACTGATATTTTACTTAAATTTTTTGATTTGAAGGAAAGTTTAGTACACAAAATTCAATAAATACGACGATGTGCGCATTCTAGCGAAAAGTGGCACATTTCCGAGCGAGGGAGGCAAATGAAGCGCGACCGCGGAGCGGCGCGCTTCATTTTCCCGAGATCGGAATGTGCCACTTTGAGTTCGAATGCGCACACTCGGTTTTAAGCACGGTTCACAAAAATTAGCTCGTTTTTTTAGACGGCTAACTTCGACTGTCGAATTTTCCGTTTCCGTTTACTATTGAAATGTTACTCTCGAAGCGCCAAAAGAAGTATAACTTCAAAAAAGTAACCCAGAGTTTTTTTTAAGACAAGGAACGAGGAGGTTCGAAGAAATATAAAGATTTAATATCAGGTACCACATATGGATGTAAAAAAATTCAAAAACCCAGTGCTCTATTTATTTTTAAATGTACACTCTCGTTTCTTCGGTGTCTGCAAAAAGTCGACAAGACACAGTAATTTCAAAACGGAAGTCGGCCCCAGCGATAAGAATTCAAGGGTGAGTTGCACTTAAGGCTTCTTTTAGTTCAATTTAATTTTATCTTTTAAAAAAGAAAATTTTTTAATAACAAAAATTTTGGTAATTATTTAAAAAATTTTTCAAATTAAACCCACTGACAAAGTGCTATCGATTTTCTTTAAAGCAGTACACTTTGTCCATAAGTTTATTGTAATTTTTTAAACAAGGGTTGTGTTTAATTTTAATTTTTTGATTTACTTGTAAAATCAAAATTTCGTTGCGTTATGTAAAAGTTTTAGAGCTCACGTGCAGCAGATATCGTCGAGCTTATCAGTTTCGACTAGAAAGTTTTACAACATTTATTTTTATTTGCTTCGTAGAGTTCGAGCCGTGCAAATGTGTTTCATTTAAACGTTTAGTAACGGTTAATTTGTTTATTTAAATCGAGTGCAAGTCATTAATTGTTAATTAGATTGCGAGTGTGCCGCGCTTCTGCGACGGAAAAGCGGTTTTTCGATCCTAAGATGGAAAACGCAAGGATGCAGTTCTAAAAGGACGTCGAAGTGCCCGGCTCTCAAATTTTCAAAGGTATTTAATAATTGTTGTTTTTTAGCTTTGTGTTTTTGTTCCCAGAAATTGCGTATGTGGATTACTCGTTCGTTACCACACGATCTGGAAAGGTAGATAAGAATATTCGAGTCGCTTTATCAAGCGTTTTTATTATGCTAATCAAATTTTCTTTGTTGCTTACTGACGTTTTAATTTAAATCGTCATAATTTATTTTTATTAGACGCATTAATGCAGTTTCGGTTTGTGGTTGAATTATGGCCGAAACACATTGATTTTTAAAACGGTTCGATTTGGTTTAAGTCCGAAAAGTCATAAAATAATTTTGATTTATTTGGATGTACAAATCAACGTTGTTTCTGTTACGAAACATTATAAACGGGATAGAAAATAAGTGGAACTTCGAAAAAATTTTATAAATTTTTTATTTGTGTACAAAGATAAATTTCACCAAGCATTACTTTCAGAAAATATTCGGAACATAAGGAGCCATTAATAAAGAGTAATTATAGACAAAAAAAATTTTTTTTATTGTAATTGGTGGAAAAAAGCACCGCGAAACTCGTACGAAATATGTAATTTTCACAATTTGCCAATACGGCCGTATTTGCGCATTATAATTGTTTATTGCCTATGTCTAAACACCAGAAAAATAATTAAAAAAATCCAAGATAGCTATCAGACCAGGAAATAATTTTTATCGTATTGGATTTAATAAGTTTTTACTGCTAAATATGTAATTTTCAAAATTTGCCAATACAGCCGTATTTGTGCATTATAATTGTTTATTGCCTATGTCTGAACACCAGAAAAATAATTAAAAAAATCCGGATAGCAATGAGACCAGGAAATATTTTTTTTCGTATTGGATTCATTAAGATTTTTACAGCTAAATATGTAATTTTCAAAATTTGCCAATACGGCCGTATTTGTGCATTATAATTGTTTATTGCCTATGTCTAAACACCAGAAAAATAATTTAAAAAATCCGGGATAGCTATCAGACCAGGAAATCATTTTTTTGGTATTGGATTCATTAAGTTTTTTACAGCTAAATATGTAATTTTCAAAATTTGCCAATACGGCCGTATATGTGCATTGTAATTGTTTATTGCCTATGTCTGAACACCAGAAAAATAATTAAAAAAATCTCGGATAGCAATGAGACCAGGAAATATTTTTTTTCGTATTGGATTTATTAAGTTTTTTACTGCTAAATATGTCATTTTCAAAATTTGCCAATACAGCCATATTTGTGCATTATAATTGTTTATTGCCTATGTCTGAACACCAGAAAAATAATTTAAAAAATCCGGGATAGCTATCAGACCAGGAAATATTTTTTCGCATTGGATTTATTGAGTTTTTACTGCTGAATATCTAATTTTCAAAATTTGCCAATACGGCCGTATTTGTGCATTATAATTGTTTATTGCCTATGTCTCAACACCAGAAAAATAATGAAAAAAATCCGGGATAGCTATCAGAGCAGGAAATAATTTTTTTCCTATTGGATTTATTAAGTTTTTACTGCTAAATATGTAATTTTCAAAATTTGCCAATGCGTTAACCCTTCGGGTGCCGAGTTATTTCTTACGAACGCAGAAATTTACTCCAACTTTTGAAAATCGTAAAAATACATTTTGAGCTAAAATTGTCTATAATTTCTATTTAAGAATTTGCACAAAAAACGTAAACTGGGGGGGTTCCACTTATTTTTTCTTTATTTATATATTTATTTAAATGTAGGTGCATTTTGAGAACGCTTTTAGAAATTAATGTGAGTTGATTTTTAGTCAAATTAATGGGCCACTTTTAAATCGTATCGTTCAATAATTCGAAGTAAGAATAATAAGTCTAATCGCATTTACGATAACCGAAAGGTTTGGTGCCAGGCAGTTTTAATCAATGATTTATTTTAAAAACGCAACGGAACTTGTGAATCACGGCTTTAAAATTTAGAGAACACGGCAACGCATTAAAGACCAAACGGCTTAACATCTAGCACTAGTTGAACTAAAGAAGACAAAAAATTTTGAAACTTATAGTAAGAAGAGTTAAGAGAACAAAATCAAAAAACCCTTCTTATAATCAGATCTTACACATTCCACAAAAAAATCATTTTAGAGGGAGAGCGCCGGGAAATGACACCGGCTGTAGTTGCTAGGGGTCCTTAGGAAGATCCCCTTGCAATATAAAGCAATTCTATTTTTTTCCAAAAAAAACATGGGTTAACATTCATGTTTTTTCCCGATTTTGGCCTATTTTGAAGGTTTTGAGTTAGCACCGGTTTCGGACGCACTAGGGCCTAATTCGTTCGAAAATTAATGCATTCCACGTATTTCTTAAAAATAAAAAAGTTATAGCGTTTCAAAAGTTGCATTTTAAAGCCAAATTTCATTTTTTAAAAAGTCAAAAAAAATTGTTTTAGAGATAAAGCGCCGGGAAATGACACCGGCTATGGTTGCTAGGGATACGTAGGAACATCCCCTTGCAATATAAAGCAATTTTATTTTTTTCATTGTTTGCCAAAAAAACATGGGTTAAGCCCTTTGCTCGAATTGAGGAAAAATAATTTTAGGTAATGGATTTGCTTTAAATTTTCACGGGACGTTCCTATGGGCCCCAAACCTATATATCCGGAACTATTTTCCCTGCTCCCCCTTTAACCGCCAAAATTCTCTAGAAAACTAATTAAATCGAAAAAAATACACGTCGACTCAAAAAAACGATCGTAGCGCCCTCATCTTTCATCCGATCATGAAAAACGACCCAGATTCGGAATTCTGAGACTCCTTTTCATAAGATACATGAAAATCTGCATAAGACGCAATGTTAATTCTTGAGTAATTAAGGGTTCAAATTTTAGGTACATTTTTATAGCACATTATTTTGCGATAAAAAAATTGTGGCGCCGTTATTTGTGGACGGATCTTTAAAAGCTATACAAATTCGATTTTGTCACACTTTTTGACTTCGGATAAACTCAAAAAACCATTGGCTATTTGACATTTAATTATATATAACTTTTTTTAGTCGGTCAAAAAAAATTTCGCATCAAAATCGTACGAAACAAAAACAATTTAAAACCACCCCTCCGCAAGAACGAATTGCGTTTCGTTCGTCTTTCGCTCGAGTCGAATAAAAAAAGCGGAATCGAACAGAATCGGGGGCTCGGCTTGGAGAAAATCTCCTTCAGAACGAATCCTTGGCAAGGACCGAACAGATCCTTGAGGCTTTATACAAGTATTGATCGTTTTCGTCTTGCACCCTTCTCGCCACCCGTGCTGCTTAATTCTAACCCCTTCGCCTCATTACACTCTTGGTTTGGGCGAGCGATTCTCGCCCCTAACGTATCTGATAATTTTCGCGTCGGTATCGGGAAGGCGGCGAGCGAGCGGCGGCCTTCGGCGAGCGGCGGTGGCGCGCCTCGAAGACAGAGGCGACGCTCGCAAGGGCGGAAGGGCGTTTTGTATTGACTTCTTACAAGCGACGTTTGGTGGAAGAGGCTCCGAGCAGATCTTCGCCACAAAGAGGAACCGATGTCAGGAAATAAACCTTGTGATCAATGGGCGAATTTCCACTCTGACGCCTCTTTCCGCATGGTCGGATCCTCAGGAACTATACCGCCTATAAGTTGATTACATACTTTGTGAAGCACTTCTCGCATGGTCGGCCTTTGGCCACCGCTTGAGGCATTGATTAGAGGTGTCTATTATAGATAGCCAGGGTCAAGAGGAACCGGTTGCAGCGACCGACAGACGAACACAAAGCTGAAAAGGGCCGCCATCGATTTCCGCTTTTTATACCTAAATACACTTGTTTTCGGATCGGTTTTTCTACTTTCACGCCGACCGTCTTTCTTCTCTCGCTCTAACGCTACTTTCTTTCCCGAGAAAAAATTGCGTAGCGAGCTCTCTTTCGGTCGAAAACTACCTGCGAACAAGGCGCTCGAAGCGCTTCAAAGATTTTCGGAATTTTTAAAGAAAAGTCTTCTGTTTTTTGCCCGGTACGTAAATTAAGGGTGACTTAATCTATTTTGTCGCCCACCAAAGTTTTCGAGCGTTAAAAATAAATGAAATATTGCGTTTTAATTAGTACACTGTTAAAAATTTTACGGTAATTTTACTTCAAATCTTAATTTGTGAATAGTAATAAACATTTGTTGCAATATTTGTTTACTATTAATCTTTTTTAGTAGTTTGTTTTATTTATTAAGTAATGAAGAAGGGACGTCAAAGAAAAGTAGATAAACGTAGAAATGTATTTGTAGTACAATTTTGCGATTTCGTTCTTATAAGGCGGCGTGGTGGATGTAAGTGGCGACTTATATCCGGCGGGCATCTAGCGGTGGCGCGTTTAAGTGACGCTGGAGGGTAGGCGCGTAGTTTCTCGTTTACTACTGAAGAGGTCGCGCTCCAATTATTAATTCATAATTATTGAAATTTTATAAAATTGCCATGTAGAAAAATAAATTTATAAGACAGGTTGTAGTTTGAAGTCGGAGTAATTCTGAACGCGGGGTAAATTTGAGTATTTTGTTTCCTTAAGTTTGGCAAACGAAATTGTTGTTACGCATTCGTCGCATTGGCCAAAGCGACTTAAAGAATTGTGATGTCATCGATTTATAAAAACCGAAATTATTTTCTTGCCAACCCAATATTTTAAGAGGTCTAAAAAAATTAAGAGGTGTCTTATTGTAGTAATTAATACAGAGGGGGCACTTAAAAATTTGCTTAAATAATAGGTAACTTGGGCTTTTACAGTTGCGTTTAAAATAAAAACTATTCTTAAAAAATTGTTTATATTTACTATTACTAAAGTAAAATAAAATACCAACTACGCTAAATAAAATGTAAAACATAAACTAAATTAAGTAATAAATCACAAAATATTTTGATAATGCAAAATTTTAATTTATACATTTTTTCGGTGTTGGTCCTATAAATTGGCCTAATGGAAGTCACAAATTGTTTATAACAATTACCAATGATACGAACTAAAAATTATAAAAATTAGTTTCACTGCTATTTTAAAAAAAATATATATCAGCATTTGTAAGCATTTTATATTTTCGTCACACCATTTGTGAAGCAACAAGTACAAATTGAAAGCAAATAATACTATAACGTTACAGTTAATTGCAAAACATAACAAAGTAATTAACTGTAAAAACTGCCATCTTTTTGAACAGTAGTAAAATTAATTTTTGTTCGATTATTAAAATATTTTGTGACTTAATTGGGTTTGGGTGTCCTATTAAGTTTTTTCACGGTTTGTAAATACAGTAGACGTCGCTTAATGTGATTACTTCGGGACCTAGATAAAGTGAGTACATTAACCGACTGATAATAATTTTGTGCTAAAAAATAAATATAAAACTTCAACCCCTAATTACTCAAAATATTAACATTGCGCCTTATGCCAATTTTGTACGTATCTTATGAAAAAAAAATCTCAGGATTCCGAATCCAAGTGATTTTTTAAAATTAATTTTTGATTTTATAATTAATTTGTTTTGTAATATGCCGAAAATTTTTGTGTTAGATAGATAGCAGGGGGAAATGGCTCCCGCTATAGCTATTTACCTTACGTAAGAACATACTCCTGCAATATAAAGCTAATTATATTTTTTCATTTTAAAAAAAAATAACAGGTTAACATCCAAGTTTTTTTCTCTATTTTGGGGCTTTGAGTTATCACCGGATTGCGACGTATTAACATCCAGTACCTTTGGAAATAAAATCTTTCTCCGTAATTATTAAAATTAAAGAATATATTGCGTGTCTTATGTTTAATTTTAAAATTATTTTTGGTTTTGTAATAGGGCGAAAAATGTTGTTTTAGAGCAAAAGTGAGAAGAACTGACTATGGATATAGCTACCACGGGTACGGAGGAACACCCCCTGCAATATAAAGCAAATTTATTTTTTTCAAAAAATACATGGACTAATGTCCATGTTTTTTTCTCGATTTTGGCCGATTTTGGGAGTTTTGAGTTAGGACCGGATTCCCACGCGTAAGAGTTGGTAACGTTCAGAAATAAAAGTATTTGAGGGAATTCGCAAAGGCGTCGGAGTTACAGCGTTTTGAAAATTAAAAATCCATTACCAAAAATTTTCTTTTCGTCAAAAAAAGCAAAGGGGTTAATCCGGCGTTTTCCAAACTGTGTGGCGCCGACTGGCCTAAGGGAAGGCGCAAAATGAGTGTCAAAATTTTGTAAATAAAATTTTGTGTTTGTATTATTTTATAAAATGTTTAAACATTTTTAAAGGAGGCACGGTTACATACAGTTTGGAAACCGCTGTCGTATTGCCTAACGATCGGGAGCTTAATATAAATAAAACACTGTACGGCGATTTTTTGCCAACCAATTTCGACAAGATTAGATCGAAACAAAGCGAAAAAGAAATTAATTTAGTTTTGCAAGAAAATAATTTAGCAGTTAATTAGCGAGAATGAAGGTCTAACGCGTATGCAAAATCGCTTTAAATAAGGGAGTTGCGGTCCTGCGGACTAATTATACAACGGATTTGAAAACGCTGTAAATACTTTTGTTAAACTTGACCTCATTAACGCAATAATTTAAACTGAATGCACGCAAGAACTACCCCGTTTTACCTTCGTTGTTTTATAAACGCGCCGAAAGTTAGGTATTTTCGAAAATGCTGCCCAAATTCTAAACCTTCGAGTAAAATAACAAGCCCTAAATCTAATAATCCAATCATTAAAATTGCTAATTTTGTTTATTTAAATTTAGTGCACATCGTCAATTGGTAATTAGACGGTGATTGCGCTTCGTTGTTGCAACGAAGAAGTGCTTTTTCGATTTTGAGATGGAAAAAGCAAGGATGCAGTTCCAAAAGGACGGGAAAGGCCCAGCTTTCAAATTTTTGAAGGTACAGTCAAACCTCTATAAGTGGAACCTCGATGAGCCGAATTTTTGATAACTCGAATTATTTTTTGTTTTCCTTCAACTTCGACTTATCGAGATTCGACTGTATTTAATAAATGTTGTCTTTGGCTTTCTGTTTTTGTTTCCACAAATTGCGTTCTTAGATTACTTATTCGTTATCACACGTTCTAGAAACGTGGATAAGAATGTTCCAGTCGCTTTATCAAAAATTTTGATTGTGGTAATCAAATTTTCTTTATTGCTTGCCTGTCGTTTTAATTTATTTATATTAAACACATTATTGCGTTTTTGGTTCGTGGTTTAGTTATTGCCGAAACAAATCAATTTTGAAAATCGATTTTCTTAGTTCGATTTGGCTTAAATCCCAAGAGTCATATAATATTTTTTTTGACGTGGATGGGGAAATATAGATTTTTTCTGTTAGGTAATTGTATAAACGGAGTTCAAAATTTTCTGTTCTGACGTAAACTAAAATACAAAATACGAAAAGTGAGCAAAATGCGATTTACAATAATAACACATTTTGAGTTTAATTTGTCTATAATTTATTTAAGAATTGTGCAAAAAAAATTAACGTAAATTTAGGGGCTGCACTTATTCTTGTACTTTTATTTTGCAGAAATTTTTAGTGCGGCACTATTGTATCGTATTTTAAATCTTTCTTAGAAAGTCATTTTTAAATTTATTTTCTGCGGTAAACTTTTCGAAAATTTTTGGCGTTAGAGGGGTAGCAGAAAAAAAATTGCTTTGGCTATAGACAGTCGGGCTTCATACGAACCTTCCTATAAAATATAAAACAAATCAATTTTTTTGAAAAAAAAAACATGGATTAACATTCATATTTTTTCTCCATTTTGGCCGATTTTGGGGCTTTTGAGCTAGGGCCGGATTGCGACGTGTTAAGCTCCCATACGTTCGCAGATGAAAGATTTCCGGGTAATTAAGAAAGGTAAAATAGTTATAGCCAATTAAATTTTCAGTTTTAAAGCCAAATTGGCATTTTGAAATGTCAAAATTTTTAGGCGTTGTAATGGTAACAGAAAAATGGCTCGATCTATAGTCATTAGAGGTATGTAGGAACATCCCTTTAAAATATAAAGAAAATCTATTTTTTAATTTTTTCGAAAAAAAGCAAAGGGGTTAACTCAGTGGTTTCCAACCTGTGGGGCGCGCCCCCTAGGGGGCGCGAGAACTGTTTCAAGGGGGGCATGCAGCTGTTTCCAAAATATCATTTTCGAATACAAACCAAAAAAGTCGAATAGGTATCAAAAAATTTTTATGTATATTTTTACATAATATTGTATATTATTTTGTAGCCCATTAAATAAATTATAATATCAGTTGAGTATTTATGAAATTAGATTGTTAGAAAAATTAAAGGGGCGCAACAATTTTTTTTTGTTTAAAGGGAGGGCGCAGGTACAAAAAGGTTGGAAACCACTGGGTTAACCCATGTTTTTTCTCGATTTTGGCCGATTTTGGGGGTTTTGAGTTAGGACCGGATTCCGCTGTATTAAGACCCAATACGTTCGAAAATGAACGCTTTCCGCATACTTCTAAAAAAAAAAGTTATTGCGTTTCAAGGTTTGCTTTTAAAGCAAAATGATATTTTTCAAAATGGGATAAGATTTGCTTTTAGAGAGATAACAGGTGGAAATAACTCCGGCTATGGTTACTAGGGGTACGTAAGAACATCCCCCTGCAATGTAAAACAATTCTATCTTTTTTCAGAAAAAGCATGAATTAACATCCAAGTTTTTTCCCGATTTTGGCCGATTTTGGGACTTTTGAGTTAAGAGCAAATTCTGACGTATTAAGGCCTAATACGTTAAGAAATAAAATATTTTCTGTACTTACAAAAGTCAAAAACAACAAAATAAACTAAAATGAAAAATTAAGGAACGGACTAAATATTTTCTATAAAAAACAAAATTCGAAAATTAAGGTTTCTGTTGCGTTTCGGCGAAGTGCTCGAGCCGGATCGTTTAGGGGCGATATTTAAGTGTCTTGGAACAGGACAAAATCATCAACCCTCCCGATTTATGTTAAATTAATGTTATGCTTTTAGTTAGGCTTTTCTAAAATTATTTGAGCATTTCTTTAGAAGGTCCGTTAACCGACGACACAAAGCGTTGTCGCCTTTGTGTCGCTCTCGCGTCATTTAGCGGGCGTTGGGGCGGAACTGACGATGGACATTCTTGTACGCCTCAGTACTTTTATAGCCTAGTAAGGTTTGTTGCCTTACTGACCTCCAGCTCAACAAAAAAAAATTGCTCAATAAAATCCTTAAGTTTTATCTAATTTCTTTTGCAAATAAAAAATGGAAATTTAATTGGTTTGCATAGGTCAATTACATCAACTTTGCATTAAAGCTTGTGTTAATATTTATACCACATTCAGAATGTAAACGCCGCGCTAGAAGTTATACTTCTTTGGGGTAACTAAATTAAATTTAACTACGTGCAAAAAATTATTTGAATTAATGAAATCGAGGTTTAACTGTATTTAATTTGAAATATGATTTAATTATTTCAAAACTGTGTTATTTTGATATTTGTAGTATAGCTATAGTTACGAAGCAATTAAACTGTTCTGATTGGCTAATTAATTAGCGGCTATTAAAAATGAGCTAATCTCATTGGCTTATTTCAAGCGGAATTTTCAAAAGGCGATTTGTAAGATATGTAACAGAAATTACCCGTGCAGAAATTGTGTCAGGGTTTTAATAGGGCCCTTTAAAGATTTCCCTTACACTTTGAGGGACCCTAATAGGATGGTCGCGCTTAGTAAAAGTGGGCCTTTGAGGGAAATGTAATAAGGGCCTTAAAGGGCAATGTAATAAGGTCCTTTAAAGTTTTCCCTTACATTTAATTTTTTTTACATGGTGTATAATAAGAAAATAAATTTTCTTAGAATATTACGAAAAGCTTAGTTAAACATAAAGCAATATCCAGCTGAGGTAAAAGACAACAAAAGATATTTTTCTATTGTTAGTTCTGTATTTGTTAAAATTAAAAATAATTAATTCCTTTTTGCTTTTAGAAACCTGTTAGGATATATAGTCGAACCTCGATAAGTCGAAGTCGAAGGGATAGCAAAAATAGTTCGAAATATCAAAAACTCGAGTTATCAAAAAGGTTCAGTTAAATACTTCCGTATATATATATATCATTCATTTTTTATAGAAAATAACCAAAATTGATCTACAATCATTAACATTATTTATTTTTATTAACACCCTAAAAAATATAGTTATTTACATATTATTTACTGTTAAATTGAAAGTAATCTAAAATTGTCTTTTGCTTCATTGCTCCAAAATTTTACGTTTCTACAAATTTTTCCAATGATCTTACCGATAATAATATATCTGTAGGAACATCTTCTTGAGCACATAGGAATAGAGAAATAGTATTTATTGCATTGTAAACTTGAGTTGTTGAAGGGATGTTTACTGTAACATCTGTATCACTTTCATATTCACTTTCACTTTCACAGTTTTTCTTATTTTCTTCTAGCACTTTACTTATAATGCTTTCATCGCTAGGAATTTCAGCAACTTCCAAATCTTTATCAACGTTGACATTTGTCATTTGTATCTTCAGCAGCTACAATTAGGTCTCTGTTTTTTAAAATGGTTGATAAAGTGTTTGCGGGAATACCAAAATCGTTACCTATATCCTTTCTTCTTTTGAGCCCACGTTCAACTTCTTTTATGAGATTAATTTTTTCCCTTATGGTTAAACTTTTTAATTTTCGTTTACACTTCATGTTAATACTTAAATAATTTTAGAAAAAGTATTAAACTTTTTTAGATTTTCTGTTATACTCTGTTACAAACTATAAAGAACGTAAAACACATTTGAGAGTCTTCGTAGTCGACGAATAACTGGCAAATTGAAAACTAAAAAGCAAAAATAGTTTCTTTTTTTGTAAAATAAACGGTAAAACCATCTCAAAAATTTATAACTGTTCATAAGGCATTTAAACATAAATTAGTTTTTAAATCCAATTGAAGTGCCGCCTTCAAAACATTCTTGTAGTATAAACCTTTTATTCGTAGTTAACAAAAGAGCTTTTAAAGCATCAATAACACCAAACCAAGCCGTCGTTAATCCTCTCTCAGGTAGAGAATTTTTTTTTAAAAAGTTGTAAAATTTAACTTCAAGTCATCGACCTATTTACTAATGGAAACGTGAATTTAATGAATTGTAAAACGCTTCGACTAATTAAATAATTCGATTTATTAAATTTCGAGATATTGACATAAAAATATTAACGTTGAGATAGGCAAGTCCTAGGGACACTGGTTCGAGTTCGAGCTATCAAAAATTCGGCTTATCGGCGTTCGACTTATGCAAGTTTGACTGTATGTATATAACCTCAAAACTTTGTTTTCAAACCAAAAAAGAAATTTTTTGAATGAAAAATTTATTTGGGTTTTGTGACCTTACGTTTAACTAGCCCTTTCCGGTAACAAATACTACCAAATAGAAGGCCCCCCTCCCCCCCGCTCTCCAAATAAGTTGTTATGTAATTTATCAATATTATCAATAATCATTACCTACTTTTAGCTGACAAAAGAACTATTATGTATGAGTGTAAACTGTAAAACAAATTAAAAATAATAATTTAATTGATAACTTCACAACTTGCAGTAAATAGAAATAATTTTATATTTTATAAATAAGATATTCAATAATTTTATTATGGAATCCACAAAAAGACATTTAAAGGTCCTTTAATATTTATCCATAGTAAATTTCTGCACGGGGAGCTTATGGTAAATTATCTTAATGTAATAAATACGAGGATGTGCGCATTCGAGCGAAAAGTGGCACATTTCCGAGCGAGGGAGGCAAATGAAGCGCGACGCGGAGCGGCGCGCTTCATTCCGAGATCGGAATGTGCCACTGAGCTCGAATGTGCACACTCGGCTTTAAGCGCGATTCACAATAATTTAGATCAATAAATTAGACAAATTAATTTTAATCGTTCCCTCTCTTTCGCACTTACGAGATTGTCGTATCTTTTCGCTCTCTCCCACTCATTGCTATGGTAAATACGTTTTTAGAACATAAAATCAAAGTTTTCTAAATTTAATTAAATTTTTTGATATGTAAGAGCAAAGGATAAAGTAGACAAATGTAATAAGTACGAAGATGTGCGCGTTCGAGCGAAAAGTGGCACATTTCCGAGCGAGGGAGGCAAATGAAGCGCGACGCGGAGCGGCGCGCTTCATTTTCCCGAGATCGGAATGTGCCACTTTGAGCTCGAATGTGCACACTCGGCTTTAAGCGCGATTCACAATAATTTAGATCAATAAATTAGACAAATTAATTTTAATCGTTCCCTCTCTTTCGCACTTACGAGATTGTCGTATCTTTTCGCTCTCTCCCACTCATTGCTATGGTAAATACGTTTTTAGAACATAAAATCAAAGTTTTCTAAATTTAATTAAATTTTTTGATATGTAAGAGCAAAGGATAAAGTAGACAAATGTAATAAGTACGAAGATGTGCGCGTTCGAGCGAAAAGTGGCACATTTCGAGCGAGGAGCAAATGAAGCGCGACGCGGAGCGGCGCGCTTCATTTCCAGATCGGAAATGTGCCACTGAGCTCGAATTGCACACTCGCTTTATGACGACGATTCACAATAATTTAGATCAATAAATTAGACAAATTAATTTTAAGTTCCTCTCTTTGCACTTACGAGAGTCGTATCTTTCGCTCTCCACTCATTGCTATGGTAAATACGTTTAGAACATAACAATTCAAAGTTTTCTAAATTTAATTAAATTTTTGATATGAAGAGCAACAGGGTTTTAACATGTTTTAGAACAAATGAATAATGAATGTGCTTTATATTGCGAGTGGCAATTTCTACGACCTATGAATATAGCCGATGACAGTTCCGCGCTTGTCTGAAGTAAAATTTTCGTTCAATAAATTAAACGCCTTGTTCACATAAAAATCGTAGACGTCATTATCGTTCCTGCGATCTTCGAATAAGCGAACGTGATTCGAATTATCATTGGCTATTTAATAAGACTACATAAGTTCAAATTTAAGTTACAATGGTTTTGCGCTAAGAAAAGGTTTGAGTAATTAAAATTCAAATTTTAGGACAGTTTTGCACAATTTTGAACTTTAAAAATCTAGCGCCGTTATTTTGGACGGATCTTTAGAAACTATTAGATTGGATTTGCAGCCTTTTGCTTCATAGCCTAAGAAACCGTAGGCGTGCTATTCCAGAGCTTTGGGAAAACGTTTTGAAATTCAAAATCGATGGGTTTTAACCCATGTTTTTGAAAAAATGAAAAAATAGAATTGCTTTATATTGCGAGGGATGTTCCTACGTACCCTAGTAACTATAGCCGATGACAGTTCCTGTCGCTCTCGCTCTGAAATAAAATTTTCTATACAACTAAATAAATTAAAAAAATACGCCTTGTTCACAAAAAAATCGTAGCGTCCTTATTTTCCATGCGATCATTAAAAGCGAAACGGATTCGAATTCTGGGACTTTTTACATAAGATACATGTAAAATAAGTACAGGGCGCAACGAAAAATTTTCGAGTAATAAAATTGCAATTTTAGGACACTTTTTGCACAATTTTGAACTTTAAAAAATTCTAGCGCCGTTATTTGTGGACGGATCTTTAAAACTATTCAGATTCGGATTTGGCAGCCTTTTGGCTTCGGATAGGCCTAAGAAACCGTAGGCGTGCTATTCCAGAGCTTTGGGAAAACGTTTTGAAAATTCAAAATCGATGGGTTTTAACCCATGTTTTTGAGAAAAATGAAAAAATAGAATTGCTTTATATTGCGAGGGATGTTCCTACGTACCCCTAGTAACTATAGCCGATGACAGTTCCTGTCGCTCTCGCTCTGAAATAAAATTTTCTATACAACTAAATAAATTAAAAAAATACGCCTTGTTCACAAAAAATCGTAGCGTCCTTATTTTCCATGCGATCATTAAAAGCGAAACGGATTCGGAATTCTGGGACTTTTTACATAAGATACATGTAAAATAAGTACAGGGCGCAACAAAAAATTTTCGAGTAATAAAATTGCAATTTTAGGACACTTTTTGCACAATTTTGAACTTTAAAAATTCTAGCGCCGTTATTTGTGGACGGATCTTTAAAACTATTCAGATTCGGATTTGGCAGCCTTTTTGGCTTCGGATAGGCCTAAGAAACCGTAGGCGTGCTATTCCAGAGCTTTGGGAAAACGTTTTGAAAATTCAAAATCGATGGGTTTTAACCCATGTTTTTTTGAGAAAAAATGAAAAAAATAGAATTGCTTTATATTGCGAGGGGATGTTCCTACGTACCCCTAGTAACTATAGCCGATGACAGTTCCTGTCGCTCTCGCTCTGAAATAAAATTTTTCTATACAACTAAATAAATTAAAAAAATACGCCTTGTTCACAAAAAAAATCGTAGCGTCCTTATTTTCCATGCGATCATTAAAAGCGAAACGGATTCGGAATTCTGGGACTTTTTTACATAAGATACATGTAAAATAAGTACAGGGCGCAACGAAAAATTTTCGAGTAATAAAAATTGCAATTTTAGGACACTTTTTTGCACAATTTTGAACTTTAAAAAAATTCTAGCGCCGTTATTTGTGGACGGATCTTTAAAAACTATTCAGATTCGGATTTGGCAGCCTTTTTGGCTTCGGATAGGCCTAAGAAACCGTAGGCGTGCTATTCCAGAGCTTTGGGAAAACGTTTTGAAAATTCAAAATCGATGGGTTTTAACCCATGTTTTTTTGAGAAAAAATGAAAAAAATAGAATTGCTTTATATTGCGAGGGGATGTTCCTACGTACCCCTAGTAACTATAGCCGATGACAGTTCGTGTCGCTCTCGCTCTGAAATAAAATTTTTCTATACAACTAAATAAATTAAAAAAAAATACGCCTTGTTCACAAAAAAAATCGTAGCGTCCTTATTTTCCATGCGATCATTAAAAGCGAAACGGATTCGGAATTCTGGGACTTTTTTACATAAGATACATGTAAAATAAGTACAGGGCGCAACGAAAAATTTTCGAGTAATAAAATTGCAATTTTAGGACACTTTTTGCACAATTTTGAACTTTAAAAAATTCTAGCGCCGTTATTTGTGGACGGATCTTTAAAACTATTCAGATTCGGATTTGGCAGCCTTTTTGGCTTCGGATAGGCCTAAGAAACCGTAGGCGTGCTATTCCAGAGCTTTGGGAAAACGTTTTGAAAATTCAAAATCGATGGGTTTTAACCCATGTTTTTTTGAGAAAAAATGAAAAAAATAGAATTGCTTTATATTGCGAGGGGATGTTCCTACGTACCCCTAGTAACTATAGCCGATGACAGTTCCTGTCGCTCTCGCTCTGAAATAAAATTTTTCTATACAACTAAATAAATTAAAAAAAATACGCCTTGTTCACAAAAAAAATCGTAGCGTCCTTATTTTCCATGCGATCATTAAAAGCGAAACGGATTCGAATTCTGGGACTTTTTACATAAGATACATGTAAAATAAGTACAGGGCGCAACGAAAATTTTCGAGTAATAAAATTGCAATTTTAGGACACTTTTTGCACAATTTTGAACTTTAAAAAATTCTAGCGCCGTTATTTGTGGACGGATTTTTAAAAAACTATTCAGATTCGGATTTGGCAGCCTTTTGGCTTCGGATAGGCCTAAGAAACCGTAGGCGTGCTATTCCAGAGCTTTGGGAAAACGTTTTGAAAATTCAAAATCGATGGGTTTTAACCCATGTTTTTTTGAGAAAAAATGAAAAAAATAGAATTGTTTTATATTGCGAGGGGATGTTCCTACGTACCCCTAGTAACTATAGCCGATGACAGTTCCTGTCGCTCTCGCTCTGAAATAAAATTTTCTATACAACTAAATAAATTAAAAAAATACGCCTTGTTCACAAAAAATCGTAGCGTCCTTATTTTCCATGCGATCATTAAAAGCGAAACGGATTCGAATTCTGGGACTTTTTACATAAGATACATGTAAAATAAGTACAGGGCGCAACGAAAAATTTTCGAGTAATAAAATTGCAATTTTAGGACACTTTTTGCACAATTTTGAACTTTAAAAATTCTAGCGCCGTTATTTGTGGACGGATTTTTAAAAAACTATTCAGATTCGGATTTGGCAGCCTTTTGGCTTCGGATAGGCCTAAGAAAACATAGGCGTGCTATTCCAGAGCTTTGGGAAAACGTTTTGAAAATTCAAAATCGATGGGTTTTAACCCATGTTTTTTTGAGAAAAAATGAAAAAAATAGAATTGCTTTATATTGCGAGGGGATGTTCCTACGTACCCCTAGTAACTATAGCCGATGACAGTTCCTGTCGCTCTCGCTCTGAAATAAAATTTTTCTATACAACTAAATAAATTTAAAAAAAATACGCCTTGTTCACAAAAAAAATCGTAGCGTCCTTATTTTCCATGCGATCATTAAAAGCGAAACGGATTCGGAATTCTGGGACTTTTTTACATAAGATACATGTAAAATAAGTACAGGGCGCAACGAAAAATTTTCCAGTAATAAAAAATTGCAATTTTAGGACACTTTTTTGCACAATTTTGAACTTTAAAAAAATTCTAGCGCCGTTATTTGTGGACGGATCTTTAAAAACTATTCAGATTCGGATTTGGCAGCCTTTTTGGCTTCGGATAGGCCTAAGAAACCGTAGGCGTGCTATTCCAGAGCTTTGGGAAAACGTTTTGAAAATTCAAAATCGATGGGTTTTAACCCATGTTTTTTTGAGAAAAAATGAAAAAAATAGAATTGCTTTATATTGCGAGGGGATGTTCCTACGTACCCCTAGTAACTATAGCCGATGACAGTTCCTGTCGCTCTCGCTCTGAAATAAAAATTTTCGATAAAATTAAATTAATCAAAAAAAAATACGCCTTGTTCACAAAAAAAATCGTAGCGTCCTTATTTTCCATGCGATCATTAAAAGCGAAACGGATTCGGAATTCTGGGACTTTTTTACATAAGATACATGTAAAATAAGTACAGGGCGCAACGAAAAATTTTCGAGTAATAAAAATTGCAATTTTAGGACACTTTTTTGCACAATTTTGAACTTTAAAAAAATTCTAGCGCCGTTATTTGTGGACGGATCTTTAAAAACTATTCAGATTCGGATTTGGCAGCCTTTTTGGCTTCGGATAGGCCTAAGAAACCGTAGGCGTGCTATTCCAGAGCTTTGGGAAAACGTTTTGAAAATTCAAAATCGATGGGTTTTAACCCATGTTTTTTTGAGAAAAAATGAAAAAAATAGAATTGCTTTATATTGCGAGGGGATGTTCCTACGTACCCCTAGTAACTATAGCCGATGACAGTTCCTGTCGCTCTCGCTCTGAAATAAAATTTTTCTATACAACTAAATAAATTTAAAAAAAATACGCCTTGTTCACAAAAAAAATCGTAGCGTCCTTATTTTCCATGCGATCATTAAAAGCGAAACGGATTCGGAGTTCTGGGACTTTTTACATAAGATACATGTAAAATAAGTACAGGGCGCAACGAAAATTTTCGAGTAATAAAATTGCAATTTTAGGACACTTTTTTGCACAATTTTGTACTTTAAAAAAATTCTAGCGCCGTTATTTGTGGACGGATCTTTAAAAACTATTCAGATTCGGATTTGGCAGCCTTTTTGGCTTCGGATAGGCCTAAGAAACCGTAGGCGTGCTATTCCAGAGCTTTGGGAAAACGTTTTGAAAATTCAAAATCGATGGGTTTTAACCCATGTTTTTTTGAGAAAAAATGAAAAAAATAGAATTGCTTTATATTGCGAGGGGATGTTCCTACGTACCCCTAGTAACTATAGCCGATGACAGTTCCTGGCGCTCTTGCTCTGAAATAAAAATTTTCGATAAAATTAAATTAATCAAAAAAAAAGCCTTGTTCACAAAAAATCGTAGCGTCCTTATTTTCCATGCGATCATTAAAAGCGAAACGGATTCGAATTCTGGGACTTTTTACATAAGATACATGTAAAATAAGTACAGGGCGCAACGAAAAATTTTCGAGTAATAAAATTGCAATTTTAGGACACTTTTTGCACAATTTTGTACTTTAAAAAAATTCTAGCGCCGTTATTTGTGGACGGATTTTTAAAAAACTATTCAGATTCGGATTTGGCAGCCTTTTTGGCTTCGGATAGGCCTAAGAAACCGTAGGCGTGCTATTCCAGAGCTTTGGGAAAACGTTTTGAAAATTCAAAATCGATGGGTTTTAACCCATGTTTTTTTGAGAAAAAATGAAAAAAATAGAATTGCTTTATATTGCGAGGGGATGTTCCTACGTACCCCTAGTAACTATAGCCGATGACAGTTCCTGGCGCTCTTGCTCTGAAATAAAAATTTTCGATAAAATTAAATTAATCAAAAAAAAATACGCCTTGTTCACAAAAAAAATCGTAGCGTCCTTATTTTCCATGCGATCATTAAAAGCGAAACGGATTCGGAATTCTGGGACTTTTTTACATAAGATACATGTAAAATAAGTACAGGGCGCAACGAAAAATTTTCGAGTAATAAAAATTGCAATTTTAGGACACTTTTTTGCACAATTTTGAACTTTAAAAAAATTCTAGCGCCGTTATTTGTGGACGGATCTTTAAAAACTATTCAGAATCGGATTTGGCAGCCTTTTTGGCTTCGGATAGGCCTAAGAAACCGTAGGCGTGCTATTCCAGAGCTTTGGGAAAACGTTTTGAAAATTCAAAATCGATGGGTTTTAACCCATGTTTTTGAGAAAAATGAAAAAATAGAATTGCTTTATATTGCGAGGGATGTTCCTACGTACCCCTAGTAACTATAGCCGATGACAGTTCCTGTCGCTCTTGCTCTGAAATAAAATTTTCGATATACAACTAAATAAATTTTAAAAAAATACGCCTTGTTCACAAAAAAATCGTAGCGTCCTTATTTTCCATGCGATCATTAAAAGCGAAACGGATTCGAATTCTGGGACTTTTTACATAAGATACATGTAAAATAAGTACAGGGCGCAACGAAAAATTTTCGAGTAATAAAAATTGCAATTTTAGGACACTTTTTTGCACAATTTTGTACTTTAAAAAAATTCTAGCGCCGTTATTTGTGGACGGATCTTTAAAAACTATTCAGATTCGGATTTGGCAGCCTTTTTGGCTTCGGATAGGCCTAAGAAACCGTAGGCGTGCTATTCCAGAGCTTTGGGAAAACGTTTTGAAAATTCAAAATCGATGGGTTTTAACCCATGTTTTTTTGAGAAAAAATGAAAAAAATAGAATTGCTTTATATTGCGAGGGGATGTTCCTACGTACCCCTAGTAACTATAGCCGATGACAGTTCCTGGCGCTCTTGCTCTGAAATAAAAATTTTCGATAAAATTAAATTAATCAAAAAAAAATAAGCCTTGTTCACAAAAAAAATCGTAGCGTCCTTATTTTCCATGCGATCATTAAAAGCGAAACGGATTTGGAATTCTGGGACTTTTTTACATAAGATACATGTAAAATAAGTACAGGGCGCAACGAAAAATTTTCGAGTAATAAAAATTGCAATTTTAGGACACTTTTTTGCACAATTTTGAACTTTAAAAAAATTCTAGCGCCGTTATTTGTGGACGGATCTTTAAAAACTATTCAGATTCGGATTTGGCAGCCTTTTTGGCTTCGGATAGGCCTAAGAAACCGTAGGCGTGCTATTCCAGAGCTTTGGGAAAACGTTTTGAAAATTCAAAATCGATGGGTTTTAACCCATGTTTTTTTGAGAAAAAATGAAAAAAATAGAATTGCTTTATATTGCGAGGGGATGTTCCTACGTACCCCTAGTAACTATAGCCGATGACAGTTCCTGTCGCTCTCGCTCTGAAATAAAATTTTTCTATACAACTAAATAAATTAAAAAAAAATACGCCTTGTTCACAAAAAAAATCGTAGCGTCCTTATTTTCCATGCGATCATTAAAAGCCAAACGGATTCGGAGTTCTGGGACTTTTTTACATAAGATACATGTAAAATAAGTACAGGGCGCAACGAAAAAAACCCATGTTTTTTTGGTAAAAAATGAAAAAAATAGAATTGCTTTATATTTTAAGGGGATGTTTCTTCGTACCCCTATTAATTATAACCGGTGTCATTTACTGGCGCGGATGTTTGATTTCAAAATTATTTTTGGTTTGGCAATAGGGACATCCCCCTGCAATATAAAGCATTTCTATTCTTTTTTATTTTTTCTAAATAAAAAAACAAAGGGGTTAATACGGTGCTAATAATATTTTTTTTTATTTTACAGAGACGAATTTAAATGCAGAGGTACCATGCATTACCCCACACCACATTCGACCCTCGGTAAATAATGGAGACGGCGAACCTACCAAAGGGAAGCTATTTTGAAATGATATAAGTATGAAAGTCTTAATTTTTTTCCTTCGTGGATAGCCTTTGTTAAAATAAAAAGTTGTTAGTAGCTCTAGTTGGCGATTAATTTAAAAAATCCTTTTTTCGCTTAAACTCGCGAAACGACGGTCCCATTTATTTAACCACAAGATTGGTTTCAACTTTTTTGTCCATTTTATTAGTTCTATTTTCTTATGCGTTTAGGAGAGACCGAATTTCACCGTCGACAGTTCCAAGGCAATTCCCGGCGAGCCAAGCAGAGGTATCGGCCAAAGTCACCACTTCTGCGATCGGACTTCTTTCGGTGGGATTTTCGGACGATCTTTTCCAACTGCTGGAACTGCTGGAACTCAAGGCTGGGTCCCAAGCACTTTCTTCTGTGATTATTTTTGCCTATAGTTTTTATTTGTAACATGGACACTCGGACTTGTGTTATAATTTTTTGAACATTTGACTTTGAAAATTCGTTGCTCGGTTATTTGTGACCGTATCTTTAAGAAACTTTGTTGATTCTAAAAACTCGTTTTTCCGAAGCAGAAAATCAGTCGAAAACATTAATAAGGCTTTAAATTAAATTTTGGAGAATAACGGGTTCAAGACCTTCGAGGTGTAAATTTTGCGACAAATTTTAATTTTAAATTTTCTTTTATTTTCTATCAGCACTTCTCCAAATATTTAAATTAGAGTAACTCGGGTTCTATTGCCTTTCGAAATAAATTATTTATTATTTGAATTAGGTTATTAAGAGCTATCGTTTAATATTAAAGTCTATGCTGTGCTAGACGCTAAGATTATTATTTATAATTCTATTTTGTATTTGTATTAATTTTGTTATTAGTTAGTAAGTTATTTTTTGTAACTGTTTGTTTCTTTGTGTGTCGACGTTATGTTTAATGAAGTTGAAAAAGAGCCGAGGTTAGTTCTTTAAAAATTGTAATTTAAACAGTATTTCTTTTTGCAATTGCTTAAAAAAGATAATTCCATTTTTACTAAAGAAAATTTATAAGAAGTTATAACGTATACGCTAATAAGGTCATGGTATATTCTTAGATGTTGTTTCTTCTTAGCTGAAGACAGTCGGTGGCTACCTGTGCTGTGCACGGGGGCCCCACTGTTTGACCCATTGTTGTAGGGTAGTTCATAAGTTTATTACACACCACACTTTTAAAATACTTTTTATTATTTTGGTTTTAATTTATTTTTCTAAATTGTTTTCTGTTAATTGAAAGTAGACGTTTTCAGTCATCATTTGAAATTATTATAAATCTATAGTCAGTTTAGAACTTATTTTATAAAATCTTATTAGTGAAAAAAAAAACTATCAAATTCAAAATTAAACGCAATACACATCGCAGAGGGTGGGTAAAGAAATATGATACCTACTTGTAATTAGAAAATATAAAAATAAAGAGGGTGCGTTTTATTTTAATTTAAATATTAAGAAACAACATCTAAGAACTATCTTGGCCTCTGATACACAAAGGAATAATGTGCCCTCAAATATGAGGCAAAGATTTAAAATCTACTAATGGTAAGGTGAAATCTACATGTTCTTTCCACACAAACACAAACACAAACACAAACACACACACACACACACCCACATACACATTTTAGAAATTAGACTAACTGTTCTACATTTGAGATTCCCTTTAAATTTCATTTTTGGGTGGCTTTTATCATTTTAAAATTTGTTAATGAAAAAGTAATTACAAATTTCAATTGTATTCAAAATTGTTTATTTTAAATGTTATAGTAACATTTTTTCTTCTAAACTTGCCTTCTATTTCTAATTCAATTTTGTATTTTTTTTAGTTTGAAAGTTATCTTTAAATAATCTAAAGATCAATTTTGTTAATAAGCTTCATCTTTTTGAAGGTAAATGTTCCTTCCATTTTTGTTATTTGACTCTTAAATTTCTTGGATTGTTTAAAGATTACTCTCAAGTTGTTTTTTTTGTTTATTTCTATCACCTGTTATTTATTTATTTATTTTCACATTTTCTTTTGTAATTTACTTATGTTATTTGAAACTTATACTATTTTTATTAGTCACATCTCAACTTGCGACATAAAAATTATTTTCCTAGTTCTACTTACTTTTCTTAATAATTCTCATCTCTTCTTTAACTTTTATTTAATATTGTGTAGATTTTTCTATTCTCTTTACACATTTTATTTAATTTTTACTTTATTATTTATTTTAACTTTGGTAATTTTTTAGAACTTGTCTGCGTTTTCGCTATAAATACCCACCATTATTTTTGAGCTTCCTTTTGTATTGTTTTGTAGATATTTAATTAGTTTTAAAAATATTAAAGTCAGTCTTCCTCTTAATTATTGAGCCGTGCGTTTTGAATGTTTTTATATTTAAATCTTATTAATTTTTCCCGTCTCGGTTATCCTTCGAACTTTCTTAAACTTTTTAATTATATTGCAAAATTAAGTCATTCTTACTTAGATTTTTTTGGAATTTGTTAAACATTACCACTCTTTATACTTTTATATTTTCTTTTTATTTAATTTATTATATCTTGGACTTTCTTTTTTAATATTTCACTTCTTTATCTTTTAAATGCTTACCTTTCTTCTTTGTTGTCTTCCCTTTAATTTATGTAGCACTTTAAAGGGCACTTAATTTTTATTTAGTATAAATTTTATAAAATAACCACCACACTCACATTTTATTGTTTTATCTTTTCACACACAATTAAAACACCTTCTCCCTTTTCCCTTTTATTTATAGTATTTAATTAATAAGCAATTGTAAAAAAGTTGCAGTTCCAAGATTGAATGCAAATTACAGTTTAATTTATAACAATAAAAACAATCTTAGAAGTTGCAACTTTTTATTATATTAAAATTTGTTTATTTTAATATAATTAATATTAATTTTTATAATTATGTATATTAATAATGTATAAATAATTTAAAGTGCAGAGTAAGGCGGATATAAACATTTTCGCACCGCAAAAATTAAATATTTTTGAAACTCGCGGTTTCAAAAATATTTAATTCAAACTTCTTAACTGTCAGAGAAAACTGTAAAAGAAAATGTAATTATTATTATATATAATAAAGAGTCTTTATCGTTATCCGAATTTTAATAAAAATATAAATTAACTAAGTCAGGTGGGCTTATACATTACTACTTGAACATTCAAAAATAATTTTTAAGGTAATAGTATATAAACTTAATAAATTAAAGGATTTAAAGCACAGATTTTCAACAGAACGTGGTAGCTCAGTGCAGAGCAAGGTCGATGTTCGATACAACGGTCTATGATTGGATGTGTTTAATTCCCAGACAAGGTAAGATTTTTAAAAAATAATTTATTTGTAAAAATAAATTTTAAATTAATATATAGGAACGTGTACTTTATAAGGTTTAAAACACACACTTCGTATAAGAACGCCATAGCTCAGATGGCTAGAGATCGGTTGTTTGTTCAAATGGTCTCGGGTTCGATTCCCATACCGGTCGAAGAAACAAATTTTTAAAAATCTCTAAGAAAAATCCAACGAGCAACGAGCCGAACGAGACGAATGACGAATGACGAATGACTGTAGGATACTCGTGATTTGAAAAATATTTTTAAAAATCTCTAAGATAAACCCTCGGCCGACTCGGCCGACTCGGCCGACTGTCACTCGCGATTTGCGAAATTACATTTTACAATTTTTCTTTTATGGCCCTGTTATAAGTTGACACATTCCCCTTACATTTTTAGTGAGAAAAGAAACAACAGGTAGTAAATAGTTTTTTTATTTTCCAATCTCCCTTACATCCCACATGTAATTAAGCTACTTAACAGAAGTACACTTAAACATCCAAAATAACTTTAAAATTAAACTCGTACTTTATAAGGTTTGAAACACTTACTTCGTATAACAACGCCATAGCTCAGATGGCTAGAGATCGGTTGTTTGTTCAAATGGTCTCGGGTTCGATTCCCATACCGGTCGAAGAAAAAAATTTTTTAAAAAATCTCCAAGAAAAATCCAACGAGCAACGAGCCGAACGAGACGAATGACGAATGACGAATGACTGTAGGATACTCGTGATTTAAAAAATATTTTTAAAAATCTCTAAGATAAACCCTCGGCCGACTCGGCCGACTCAGCCGACTGTTACTCGCGGTTTAAACCATTACATTTTGCAAATTTTATTTTATGGCCCTGTTACGAGTTGACACATTCTCTTTACATTTTAGTGATAAAAGAAACAACAGGTAGTAAATAGGTTTTTTATTTACCAACATCCCTTACATCCCACTTTACATGTAATTAACCTACTTAACAGAGGAACTCAAATGTTTTCGTCAGAGTACAGCCCTTGATGAAATATTTTAAGACTACAGAACCTTAAAACCCCCCACCATTTATTGTTTGTAAGAAATAAATTTAAAATTAATATTAAAGAACCTGTACTTTATAAGGTTTAAAACACTTACTTCGTATAACAACGCCATAGCTCAGATGGTTAGCGATCGGTTATTTGTTCAAATGGTCTCGAGTTCGATACCAGTCGAAGTTAAATTTTTAAAAATCTCTAAGAAAAATCCAACGAGCAACGAGCCGAACGAGACGAATGACGAATGACGAATGACCGTAGGATACTCGTGATTTGAAAAATATTTTTAAAAATCTCTAAGATAAACCCTCGGCCGACTCGGCCGACTCGGCCGACCGTAGATCACGATTTAAACCATTACATTTATGGAATTTTTCTTCTATGTCCCTGTTACGAGTTGACACATTCCCCTTACATTTTTAGAGATAAAAGAAACAACAGGTAGTAAATAGTTTTTTTTTTATTTTCCAATCTCCCCTTACATCCCCACATGTAATTAAGCTACTTAACAGAAGTACACTTAAACATCCAAAAATAACTTTAAAATTAAACTCGTACTTTATAAGGTTTGAAACACTTACTTCGTATAACAACGCCATAGCTCAGATGGCTAGAGATCGGTTGTTTGTTCAAATGGTCTCGGGTTCGATTCCCATACCGGTCGAAGAAACAAATTTTTAAAAATCTCTAAGAAAAATCCAACGAGCAACGAGCCGAACGAGACGAATGACGAATGACGAATGACTGTAGGATACTCGTGATTCGAAAAATATTTTTAAAAATCTCTAAGATAAACCTCTCGGCCGACTCGGCCGACTCGGCCGACTGTCACTCGCGATTTAAAGAATTACATTTTTGGAATTTTTCTTTTATGTCCCTGTTACGAGTTGACACATTCCCTTTCCATTCTTATTGGGAAAAGAAACAACAGTTAGTAAATATATTTTTTTATTTCCCAACATCCTTACATACCCCTTTACATGTAATTAATCTACTTAACAGAGGAAGTCAAATATGTTTTCATCAGAGTACAGCCCTTGATGGGATATTTTAAGACTACGCAACCTTAAAGCACCGCACCAATTATTATGTCATCCGATGTGAAGAGCAATGAATGTTTACAACCGACGAAGGCAAAAATCTTAATCGAAAACAACCCCTTCGCATCGGAGACATATAATGAATATATTAATTAATGTTAACAAGAACTGGACTTTTAAAAAACAACTGTTGTTAAATGTGAACATTTAACAAGAGTTGTTTTATTAAAAGTCTAATTTCTGTTAACATTAATTAATATCAAAAAATATTGGACGTGAACATTATATTAATATAATAAAGACTTAGATTAACTAAATAATATATAAGTACAAGTTATTACAAATTTCAAAAATTAAAAATAATAAAAAAGATACAATTTCTTTTATAATTATAAATATAAATTATAACAATATAAATTTAAAACTATATTAAATAGAAGTGAATAATAAGAAAGTGCTTTAAATGTGGACAAAAAGCTATAACAATAAACGTGTTTTTTAATTATAATTAAAAGTAAACGTCTTAGGAAACAACTACAGAAACAAAGAGGAAGTGAAAAGGAAAGAATAAAAAGTAAGTATTTAAAATACAAAGACGTGAAATGATTCAAAATGAATAAAAAGATAAATAACTAAGGGTCCAATAACTAAATGAAGGTAGGGTGGCTTTCATATTTTTAAGAATAACTAAATATTTACAAGTGTACATAAAGGTGTATACAAAAGAAAATAAGAAATAGGTGAGTAGTTTAAATGTAGAAAAATATTTAACTAAAAGTATGAAGAACAAAGTAATTAAATAAAGGATTAATGTAACTGTTGGTAATAAAATTTAAAAGGAGAAGTAAGTAATAAATTATTTAAATAAAAAAAAAATTGTTATAATAAAATGCATATGAAAATTATGTAAGCAATTGTTTAAACAAGTAATAGTAGTTAAAAATTAAAAGAATTAAAATATTTAAATAAAAGAAAAATGTAATTAAAGCTAAAATTAATTTCGAAGAATAAATAAAAACAAATAAATAATAAAGTTAAATCAAAAAGGGTAGACAAGAAAGTAAATAATGAAAAAAAAAGTGCGAGAAATCATTAAAGAATAAGAACAGTAAAGTAAAGGACGACGCGAAGTGGAAAGGCCAAGAAAAAGTTGAGTGTGGGAACACGCTATACAGCCTAACCCGAAAAGTTAAGAAAAAGACGAAGAAGAAAATATTTGTTCACATAAAATGTAAAGAAAGATGAAAATAATTAAATTCCAAGTATATAAATGTCTAAACTATTAAAATAAAGATAAAGATCAAGTTAGTAAAATATATAAGCCAAATAAGGACGGGACTTAATTATAGCTAAATATAATTTAGAAGAATAGTTAGTACTAATAAAACTTAAACACGATTTAAAAATCACTAAGAAACCTATCTTAATAGAATGTGTATGTGTTGTGAGTGCGTGGAAAAGAAATATGTGTAGTACATTTTCCGATACCTTTGCCGTTTCATTCTCCTTCCTTTTCGCATTTTGGAACGAAAAGTTCCCTTGTGTGTCAACAAGAAAACTTTGTTATTTCTTAGACATTATATCTTAAAACATATTATAAAGTAAAACGACCCTTTTAATTTATTTTTTTCTCTTTCCCACCTTCTGTAATTATGTGGGTTGTGTGCGTTTGTTTAAATTGAATTTTTATTTTATCAATTCCATAAATTAATATATTTCAAAAAAAGTTTATTAAAAACTAAGTTCTAAATATTCGAAAAGAATCCACTATTACCTTTTTAATTTAAAAAAGTAATTTATATGCAATTATTAATTGATTATTATTGATAATGATGTTTTACTCCAATTATATTTATCAATTTCTAATAATAAATTAAAGATAAAAAATTAATTTCAAAAAAAATTGACTTAATTTTTTTTTTCAAGATATGTTCTTAAGAGTTTGATTTAAGAAGTAAAATTTGAAAATGTAATGCCAATTCAATTATTCAAAACATACTCATTTACCGCAAAATTACTTATAAAAATCAAACAAATAAAAAAGTGAAGCCAAAAATGTGTACGTGTGTATGTGTGAACTTAGCAATTATCCTAATACAATGGGTCAAACAGCAAGGACTCGTGCACAGCACAAGTGACCTTTGCTGTTTTCAGCTAACTTAAATCTACGAAGATATAATGTCTAAGAAAATCTCTAAACCGCGTTAGAGTATTATTTATTTACTCAAAATAAAATACGCCCGTATCAATAAGTTTTTGGAAGGGCCCGATTTCCCAAACTAAAATTTTGAAACGAGCGTTTGCTCCCGATATTTTTCTTTTGGAATAACGTCTCTGAAGCATAACGTGTAAAATCATATCTCGATGACACACAAAGGAACCAACAAATAAATAACAATTTCTTACAAGCTAACAAGATATACAATAATTAAATGCGTTAAATTATTTAAAACTATCTTCATGCGATAAGGATGAGCTGATTTCCTCCATATGTGTTCCTCTTGCAAGACGGTCTCGGTGTCCTCGACTCGTGGTATTTGAGAGCCACGAAGAAATGATGGAAATTGCAGCGATTCGTGCGAGAAAAGATCTTCGGAAGAATTGACCCAGAGTGCCACCTGTTAAATTGAAAACCTTGTAATTAATAAAAATGGAACTCCAAATATATTCTTATATTAATTCAAAAAAGATTGAAAACGAACATTAATTCGGCACCAAAATAATTAAATAAATTTTAAAACAAGCCTACTTCAATATCTTACTTGCAAAATACAAATAAAATGGCGCCTCGATAAGTCTAAAATTTTTTAACATTACGTACAATCTCAATAATTTTGGGGGTTTTGAGTTAGGACCGGATTCCGACGCACAGGGGTTGGAAACGTTCAGAAATGAAAGGATTTGACGGAATTCGCAAAGACGGCGGAGTTGGAGCATTTTGAAAATTAAAAATCTTAGCAAATTTTACATTTTGAAAGCTTCGGATGCGTTTTTCTCCAAACTTAACATTGGGCCCTGTTGATTTTTTTAACTGTTTCTATACTCCGATAATTGGGCTATCATAATCTAAAAAGTTTTTAAAGATCCGTTCACAAATAACCGAGCTACGATTTTTCAAAGTGAAAATTTCGAAAAAATTAATTACAAGTGGGGCTCTTCGAACCCGTTTTTCTCGAGAATTTCAAATGGCACGTCTATGTTTTTTTGGGCTTATTCGAAGCCAAAAAGTTTGCCGATCCCGAATCTGTATAGTTTTTAAAGATTCGTCCACAAATAACGGCGTCACAATTTTTTTAACGTAAAATTTTGGGCCACAAAAATAACCTAAATCTTCAACGCTTAATTACTCGAAAAATTAACATTGCGCCCTATGCCAATTTTACACGTATCTTATAGAAAAAAGTCTTAAGATTCCGAATCCGGGTCGTTTTTAATGGTGGGAACGAAAATAAAGGCGCTACGACCGCTTCCGTGAGCGAAAGTGTATTTTTTTCGATTCGTTTAGTTTTCTCGAAAATTTTTGATGTTAAAGGGAGTGCAGAAAAGAATGGCTCCCTTATATGACGGTTTGGGGTCCATAGGAACGTCCCATAAAAATTTAAAGCAAATCCATTACCTAAAATTTTTTTTCGTCAAAAATACGCAAAGGGTTAATCCATGTTTTTGGCCGATTTTGGAAGTTTTGAGTTAGGACGGGATTCCGACGCGTCGGGGTTGGGAACGTTCAGAAATGAAAGGATTTGACGAAATTCACAAAGAAAGCGGAGTTACAGCATTTTGAAAATTAAAAATTTTAGCAAAATTTACATTTTGAAAGCTTCAATTGCGTTTTTCTCCCAGACTTAACATTGGGCCCTGTTGATTTTTTTGGCCGATCTTATGGTCAGATAGACGGGCTTTCAGAATCTGAAAAGTTTATAAAGATCCGTTCACAAATAACCGAGCTACGATTTTTCAAAGTGGAAATTTCGAAAAAATTAATTACAAGTGGGGCTCTTCGAACTCGTTTTTCTCGAGAATTTCAAATGGCACGTCTATGTTTTTTTGGGCTTATTCGAAGCCAAAAAGTTTGCCGATCCCGAATCTGTATAGTTTTTAAAGATTCGTCCACAAATAACGGCGTCACAATTTTTTTAACGTAAAATTTTGGGCCACAAAAATAACCTAAATCTTCAACGCTTAATTACTCGAAAAATTAACATTGCGCCCTATGCCAATTTTACACGTATATTATAGAAAAAAGTCTTAAGATTCCGAATCCGGGTCGTTTTTAATGGTCGGAACGAAAATAAAGGCGCTACGACCGCTTCCGTGAGCGAAAGTGTATTTCTTTCGATTCGTTTAGTTTTCTCGAAAATTTTTGATGTTAAAGGGAGTGCAGAAAAGAATGGCTCCCTTATATGACGGTTTGGGGTCCATAGGAACGTCCCATAAAAATTTAAAGCAAATCCATTACCTAAAATTTTTTTTCGTCAAAAATACGCAAGGGGTTAATCCATGTTTTTGGCCGATTTTGGCCGATTTTGGAGGTTTTGAGTTAGGACGAGATTCCGACGCGTAGGGGTTGGGGACGTTTAGAAATGAAAGGATTTGACGAAATTCACAAAGAAAGCGGAGTTACAGCATTTTGAAAATTAAAAATTTTAGCAAAATTTACATTTTGAAAGCTTCAAGAGCGTTTTTCTCCCAGATTTAACATTGGGCCCTGTTGTTTTTTTTGGCCGATCTTATGGTCAGATAGACGGGCTTTCAGAATCTGAAAAGTTTATAAAGATCCGTTCACAAATAACCGAGCTACGATTTTTCAAAGTGGAAATTTAGAAAACAAATAATTACAAGTTGGACTCTTTCAACCCGTTTTTCTCAAAAATTTCAAATAGCACGCCTATGGTTTTTTAAGTCTATCCAAAGCCAAAAAGTCTGGCAAATCCGAATCTGTATAGTTTTTAAAAATCCGTCCACAAATAACGTCGCTACAATTTTTTTAACGTAAAATTTTATGCTACTAAATCAACCTAAAATTTCAACCCTTAATTACTCAAAAAATTAACATTGCGCCATATGCCGTTTTTGCACGTATCTTATGGGGAAAAGTCTCAGGATGCCGAATCCGAGCCGTTTTTAATGATCTCATCAAAAATGAAGGCGCTACGAACGTTTTTTGAGTTAAAGTGTATTTTTTTCGAAGTCACTTAATATTTGCTGGAAGATAAAATCCCAACTGTATATTATTGCCCGTTTTAATCAAATTTAAAATCATTAAAAACCAAACTCATCGAATTGGCAATCATAGCTTACAATAAAATCGATAAACAGCATTAATTAAATAAATTATGATTAATAAAAATCGTTAAAGTTTTTATGGTATACGTCCTAATAAGTGTGTATTAAAAAAAATTCAAATTGGAAACAACATATAAATAAAAATAATAAATAAAGTGACAAGTAAGAGAGCAGCATTTAAAAAATAAAAATTTAAAATCAAACCCCAAAATCGGAAATGCTAAAACTTTTACGTATGAAGAAGGTCGAATTAAAACAATAAATAAAAGATTGATTACCTTATAACTTTCGAAAGCATCAGTTTCGATTAAGTTTGCAGCCTTCACGTTTGGAGCTCGGTAGACCTCGCCGTCCCTTTGTGTACGAAGAGCCATTACTTCACAAATCGAATTAAAGCAGGGAGGAAATTATGTCACGGACTATTTATCAGATTTCGAGTTCCACTTTTTCTTATTCGCCTCCAAACCGCAATCGATCGAAGAAAAAACTCCCCGTCAACCGCCGAAACCACCGCCAACCATTCTCCCCATTTTTTTTCTTTCGTAAATCGATAATCATCTTCCTCTCAATTCCTGCTTTCATCGAGAAAAAGAAGCGAGTCAGAATTGATATTGTCACTTCATTAGGGAAACGGGATCGAATTCATTCTGAAAAGATTGTTACGTGTAATTTTAAAGTGTTTAAAAATAAATTCAAAGATTAAGGTGTACAATTTTTTTAGTTGGGCAGTGTATATTAAACAAGCAGCGTTGCCAAGTTTGCCAAAGTTAAGGAAAAATGTAATTTGTTGTTATTAACCTTCCGTGTACGAGGTGGGGTATAACTAATGTGACCAATTTTTTTCTTGGTAAAACGGGTCGCTTGGTAATCGTGCTTAAAACCGAGTGTGCGCATTCGAGCTCAAAGTGGCACATTTCCGATCTCGGGAAAATGAAGCGCGCCGCTCCGCGTCGCGCTTCATTTGCATCCCTCGCTCGAAAATGTGCCACTTTTCGCTCGAATGCGCACATCCTCGTATTTATTACATTAATATAATTTACCATAAGCTCCTTCAAATCAAAGATTTTAATTTAATTTAGTAAATATCGATTTTATATTCGAAAAACGTATTTACGATAGCAATGAGTGGAAGGGAGCGAAAAGATATGACAAAATCATAAGTACGAGTGAGAGGGAACGATAAAAACTATTTACTAATTGTTCGTCGCTAAAATTATTGCGAATCGTGCTTAAAACCGAGTGTGCACATTCGAGCTCAAAGTGGCACATTCCGATCTCGGGAAAATGAAGCGCGCCGCTCCGCGTCGCGCTTCATTTGCCTCCCTCGCTCGGCAATGTGCCACTTTTCGCTCGAATGCGCACATCCTCGTATTTATTACATTAATATAATTTACCATAAGCTCCTTCAAATCAAAGATTTTAATTTAATTTAGTAAATATCGATTTTATATTCGAAAAACGTATTTACGATAGCAATGAGTGGAAGGGAGCGAAAAGATATGACAAAATCATAAGTACGAGTGAGAGGGAACGATAAAAACTATTTACTAATTGTTCGTCGCTAAAATTATTGCGAATCGTGCTTAAAACCGAGTGTGCACATTCGAGCTCAAAGTGGCACATTCCGATCTCGGGAAAATGAAGCGCGCCGCTCCGCGTCGCGCTTCATTTGCCTCCCTCGCTCGGCAATGTGCCACTTTTCGCTCGAATGCGCACATCCTCGTATTTATTACATTAATATAATTTACCATAAGCTCCTTCAAATCAAAGATTTTAATTTAATTTAGTAAATATCGATTTTTATTCGAAAAACGTATTTACCATAGCAATGAGTGGAAGGGAGCGAGAAGATACAATGTGTTTTACTTAAATCTATTCATTATTAATTATTAAAATATATTTCTTATCATTGAACTGTCATAAAGTACAATTTTGTGGATTTTATTTCATTTTATTGTCGGGGTATGGCAAACCCCACCTAGTATAGCATGTGACATCTAGTCACCTAGTATGCGGAAGGTTAACATATTTTTTTTCTATTTAAAAACATGGTGTGTTATTTGGGGTGATCCATATACTACGTCAAACGATTTTTAAGATTCTGGACCCTGTGATACATTCTCCTACAATTTTTATTAAACCTTCTCCTGCTCAGTGACGTCACGCTGTAACACCTACCCTATAATTTAATAATACGTGGTAATGTTTTTAAAAATTAAATGATATTAAATTAATAGATATAGGAGAGCCGGGGTTGGAAGTCACAATTTTTGTTCTCTTGCATTTATAGAGCCCATGGTCTTAATTTATCAATGACATTTATACATCAGTAGATGGTGTATTGATTCTAGTTTAAGAAAAAATAAAGACTTTTTCTCTACCATTATCTAATGAGAACATATTATAATTTTTATGAAAAAAGAGAAGTGTGACTTTTAACCCCGTGTCTGGGTAAGTAGTCACATACTAAATAAAAGGTAAAATACAAAACGACAAAACAAATGCCTATTTTTATTAAAGGTAAAATGTTGTTTGTAAGAAATTTTACCTAAGAAAGGAACGAAAAATATCTTATTCATAATTAAAAAAAATAAAAAATATTTGCTGTGAGCGAATAGTAACTTCTATCTAACGAACTTAGGTTATCTTAACAAAAAGGACACAAATATAATTACAGCAAATCGTTTATGTAGTAAAACCCCTAGAAACCAATAAAAAATGCCGCACATGTTTATGGTGTTGCTTTGCACATGTGACAACTAGCCCCCGTTAACTTGAGACAACCTTCCCCAAAACAGTTTTAGACAATTAACTCCCAAAATAAATTTAAATCGATGGTCATTTAATAAACCATATGAATGATATCATGAAGCATATCTTAACCCCTTGACATACAAAAAAACCGAATTTGATGAGTCCGAAAAAAACTATTAATTTGGCTCAACTTAACTGTTATGAGCATACACAAATAACATAAAATAAATAATTAATAGTTTTAAAATATTTTGAAATATGTAGAGCAGTGTTTCCCAATCTTTTTTTAACATTCCCCACCTAAGTCATTCTAAAATTTTGATGCATATAATATGTAACATATAAATATTTTTTTATATTTAAAAATTGAATTATTCCATAAATAAAGCCTAATTACAACTGTTCAAGACACAAATTTAGGTTTTAGCAAGAAATCACTAGGAAATTATTAAGAAAAAAAAACAATAAGTAAATTTTAAAAACATAAATTAAAAAATATTTTTATATCGATAGCTCGAATTTTTGATAACGCGAATTATTTTTAGTTTCTCTTCAACTTCGACCTATCGAGGTTTGACTGTATTTAATTTTATTAATTTAATATTTCTGAACAATTAAGATAATTTATTTATTGAGTTTTCTCAATATTAATTTTATTTGCGTAAATTAATGATCTTCAAAGTTTTTGAAAACCACAAATTCCGTATTTACTCTATTTGAGTTTTCTGAAAATACATAATAATTTTTCATCAAAATTTCCTTTTAAATTTACCGAATAAAGTTTTGTTTTATTCAATTTGTGTTATACAAAAAAATTGATAATTAAAAATTTCTAAAGTTCTTAAATATATTTTAAAAATTTTCCAAGTTATTAATTTATTTAATTTGAGTTGTCTAAAAACTTAAAATAATTTATTCTTCGAGTTTACTTTAATAATTTTGCTAAATGTTTAAAACTGAATTTTATTCTATGTAAAAAAAACCGGTGCATGTACTTATGTACGCACGTTAGAAGTAATACTTCTTTGGCGTGACTAAATTAAATATAACAACGCGCTATGTTGCGCTTGTGTATAGCTAGACCAGTGGTTATCAAACTATATGTTACTGCGCACATGTCGTTTTATTTGAATACATTGCCATTTTCTTTTAAATCCAAAAGTAATTTAAACAAATTGAATAAATACGAAGATGTGCGCGTTCGAGCGAAAAGTGGCACATTTTGAGCGAGGAAGCAAATGAAACGCGACGCGGGCGGCGCGCTTCATTCCGAGATCGGAAATGTGCCACTTTGAGCTCGAATCACACTCGGCTTTAAGCACACTTTACAACAATTAATTTGCTCTCTGCCAATTCGCAATTAAATATTACAGAATTATATTAATAACAAAATTCCCAAATCGCCAATTTTGTGCCTTTTAACAAAATTATTGTTGAAAACAAACCTTTTTCGAAACATAAAATTGAAATACAGTTCTTGACGTTTTAGAGACGTCAAAATCTACAATGACACCCTAAACGATTGACGTCTCCTAGACGTCATTGTATGTCAAGGGTTAAACATCATAAATACAGGAAAAAGTATATCACTATGCAAAATTTAAATATACTTATGAGACTGAACACAGATTCCCAAAAATTTGTTTCACTCTACAAAAAAAACGAACGCATATATTTCTTTTACGGTATTTCAGAGCGAACTGAAGTGAAGTACGCAAGAAGGTATTGTGCTCGGGCTTCTTTGACACGGGTAAACAAATTTATTAATTCATTAGGTTTGCTGTTATGGCTTTTGTGACAACTTACCCGTGAGACAACTATACCCGGTCTCCCCAACAGTAGAACCTTGTAACATTAACCACCCCTCTACACTGAGCAATATTTCTAGGAACCGACCTAATTACATTTATATTTCGTGGGTGATACTATAATATCGTGTAACTAGCTTTTTTCATAAGGCCTAATTTACAATGTTATTTTATTCAAAAAAAAAAGCTAGTTACGCGGTATTGCAGTTTTATTTATTATTCTCTGGACAATGACTACTTGCACGCAATGACCACAATTTTTTTAAATCCTAGGTGGTCAATGTATTCAGGTCTTACTGTATTAATATATCATGTATTACTTACTAAAGTACCATCAGTATAATAGAAAAAGTATACAAACAACTATAGATCCAAAAATATATTTTTTAACAATTTTCATTATGATATCCCAACATTTAAAATTTTGACGAAAATATGACATTGCCCCCCTCCCCGCCCCTTAATGCGAGACGTAGTTTATGGATGACCCCTTTTATGAAATACACCTGTTCCTTCATTTACACGATTTACAAAAATAAAAATAAAGATATCAACTATTTAATTTACACAGTTTTGCCCAAGAAAGTGCTCATACAGTACTACCTCTGCGTGGTACGAGGATTTGGGAACTTCGTACAATCCTGAGGAGCAGTATTAAAATTAGTTTCGGCCGTGCCTGGGGTCAAGGTATTAGTGTGAAGGTTTGTAAGTGTATATGTAAAAGTAGGTAAAATGCATAATATAGAAAAGGTTTATTAAGATGAACATTTTTATTGTTAGTTTTAATTTATCGTCATTTAACGTTAACCTAAATTGCATTTCAAATAGACACTTGTCACACAGATACACAGTTACGCACACTACAACCTTGGGCAGCACTAAAAAAGCTTCAGCTACTCAAAATTATTTGTTTTAGAGCTTAGTGTTAAGCGAAGATCATTTAAACGAGAAGATTCGCAAGATTGTGATGTAACATGCGGAGGTAGTACTGTAATGCATATACAGTCTTGGAAATTAGATCTACCCACTTGGTATTCGATAAAAAGATGGCCAAAAAAATTTCCGTCAAAAAATTAATTGATGGCCAAACTAACCGGATCAATTCATGCATATTTTGCTGTGTTTTCGATTTACGCGGTTTTCTCCGAAACCCATCATAAAACAAGTGAACGGTAACAGAAAGTTTGAAAACCGCTGGTTCAAAGAAACTTGCAGCCCCTCCGCCCCCGCTATTAAATACAAAGATCGAGATGGGGTCGTCAGAAAAGGATTAGGGGTAGAAGAAATCCTCGAGGGCGACAAAGTTGATTATAGTTAGGTTAAGTTTTTTTTCCCCGATGGAAAGCCGCAGAAGGACGATAGAAATTAGTTGCGTTATCTTAGATCATTAACGGCAAAGGACGAAAGCGTCGGTGTTGGGTGGTCAACTACTATCGATTAGAGGAAAGTAGTTTTCGAAAGCCGAAACTTTAAGTAGCCAATACTCGAGTCCCGTGTCAAAATAATTTACGAGCAAGAGTACATTTTTGCCTGGTTAAGGTTGCGTTATACATGGCAAAACTAATATCCCGGCCGAAGGGAATGACTAATGACCAACGTGTTTTGTCTTATCCCCCCACCCTTTACCGGTTAAGTTTAAATTAGAAACGTCTTTTTACGATCTGAGAAGGTTTTCTTGCATCGATCGTTTTCCCGCATTTACCATTGGCCAAAAGGCGGAGCCCGCTCCCCTCCACGTCTTTCGCATCCCTTCGTTTTCCCTAAGCAAAACGCCGCCAACTACCCCTCAAAAACTTTCATTCATATTACTACACACTGTGTATACGTTTTTTCCTCATTTTTACGCTTTCGCGTCGATGCGAACACGTGGCCGATACTTTAGCCACGTCCGCGGATAGTTTTCCGGAGCACTCTTGATTTGGGCTTCGATTTTTTTCGCTTCGTCTTAATAATTAAGTTGTTATTATTATTTAGTTGGGTTTGTTTTTTTGAAAATAAGAAAATTGGTTTCTCGATCGACGAAAAAAAGGACGAGTGGTGCTTTAGGGCCGATTTTCCTTCGGCTTCCCTTCTCGATTGCCCAAGTGTTTGCGGTATTTTCCTGAATTGCATGTTTGATGTAGTTAGCAAACTTAATGGAATTGTAATGATTGGATCCAAGAGCGTTTCTATCATTGCTATAATTAGAGACTGCATATATTTATCCCTCCCCCCACGAGAAACTACATAAATTTTCATTTCGGCACTAATTGCCGACATTTCCCTCCATTATGAGTTCCATCTTTAATAAACGGCGATGCCTTTGGAAAAGCACCCGACGACCTACCCCAAGGTTTCGTTTATTTCGCATCGATATTAGCTAGTTCGGCTTTTATTTAAATTTTTTTTGAAAAATTTTGTAAAATTTTAGATGCGCGCGCACAGATGACGAAAATTCGACAGTATGCAGAGTTTAGCCGTCTAAGAAAGTTAATTAATTATTGTGAATTACGCTTTTAGCCGAATGTTCGTATTTATTAAAGTTGTCTGCTTTATTCTTCGCTCTTTCATATCAAAAAATTAAATTAAATTTAGTAAATATTGATTTTATGTTCTAAAAACGTATTTACCATAGCAATGAGTGGAAGGGAGCGAAGAGATACGACAATCTCGTAAGTGCAAAAGAGAGAGAACGATTAAAATTACTTTTGTCTAATTTATTGATCTAAAATATTGTGAATCGTGTTTAAAACCGAGTGTGCACGTTCGAGCTCAAAGTGGCACATTCCGATCTCGGGAAAATGAAGCGCGCCGCTCCGCGTCGCGCTTCATTTGACCTCGCTCGGAAATGTGCCACGTTTTCGCCGAACGCGCACATCTTCGTATTATTAAAGTTGTCTACTTTATCCTTCGCTCTTTCATATCAAAAAATAAAATTGAATTTAGTAAATATTGATTTTATGTTCTCAAAACGTATTTACTATAGCAACGAGTGGAAGGGAGCGAAAAGATACGACCATCTTGTAAGTGCGAAAGAGAGAAAATTATTAAAATTAATTTTCTAACTTCTCGTCTAATTTATTGATCTAAATTATTGTGAATCGTGCTTAAAACCGAGTGCGCACGTTCGAGCTCAAAGTGGCACATTCCGATCTCGGAAAATGAAGCGCGCCGCTCCGCGTCGCGCTTCATTTGCCTCCTCGCTCGGAAATGTGCCACTTTCGCTCGAACGCGCACATCTTCGTATTTATTAAAGTTGTCTACTTTATCCTTCGCTCTTTCATATCAAAAAATAAAATTGAATTTAGTAAATATTGATTTTATGTTCTCAAAACGTATTTACTATAGCAACGAGTGGAAGGGAGCGAAAAGATACGACCATCTTGTAAGTGCGAAAGAGAGAAAATTATTAAAATTAATTTTCTAACTTCTCGTCTAATTTATTGATCTAAATTATTGTGAATCGTGCTTAAAACCGAGTGCGCACGTTCGAGCTCAAAGTGGCACATTCCGATCTCGGGAAAATGAAGCGCGCCGCTCCGCGTCGCGCTTCATTTGCCTCCCTCGCTCGGAAATGTGCCACTTTTCGCTCGAACGCGCACATCTTCGTATTTATTAAAGTTATCTACTTTATCCTTCGCTCTTTCATATCAAAAAATGAAATTGAATTTAGTAAATATTGATTTTATGTTCTAAAAACGTATTTACTATAGCAACGAGTGGAAGGGAGCGAAAAGATACGACCATCTTGTAAGTGCGAAAGAGAGAAAATTATTAAAATTAATTTTCTAACTTCTCGTCTAATTTATTGATCTAAATTATTGTGAATCGTGCTTAAAACCGAGTGCGCACGTTCGAGCTCAAAGTGGCACATTCCGATCTCGGGAAAATGATGAATGTTTAGATAAATAAAGAATATCTATCTACGCGTGCAGCGGCGGTGCAGCGGTTGTGCCGCAGCGGTACAGCGGTGCTGCAGCTATAGACTACCAAAAAAATAAAATAGCGTGCGGCCAAGCTGTGGCTGCGGTACAGCTGCACCACCGCAAACAAATCGGGTGCAGCGGTGCTGTGCGCCAAACGGCTGTGGTGCAGCGCCGTTGCAGCACCGCAAATAAAACCTAATCACATGTTATTTATTTCTACTCGACGATCAAATAAAATTTTCTAAATTAATAAACGAAACGTTACGATTTAAATTTTCTTTCAAAAATTGCTAATTTCTTTAAAGAAGAAAAATCGACCAATCAGAGGCACCGCCAACTTCTTTAGCTTCCGATTTTAAATTCGCGTCTCGAATTTCGCTCGGAAGCGATTTCGGCGACGTTTCAATTAAAAGTTGCGCGCACAATTCGAAGCGTCCGAAGTTTCGAGTTTCGATAAGTAAACGAAACGAAGAAAATCCGGCCGAATCGAACTAATTTAATTGGGCCGAGCGTGTAAATAACGAAACTTAAATTTAAACTGCGAGTTAATGAAATGTCGCAGTGAACACGGACAATTACCCCGGCTTCATTACATGTCTGTAGTTTATTTTCCTCGGTTCCAGATATACCTACATAATATACAGGAACACACCACGTAAAAACCTCAATTCTGCACAAAACAAAAAGAGAGCAACTTATGCATTTCCCAAAGGGCCGGAACAAAACCGTGCCGGCGCACGTGGAGACGCTTAAACCGGCTCCATCGGCGACGAGGACGGCGCGACGCCAAAAACGACGAGCGCGAGAAAGAGGACGGATCAAAGGGTGAAAACAATTTGTTGAAAAGCTCTGCGAAAATCGTTTGAAATACGATGTGGCTGAGACTTTGTAACCTCAACACGAGTCCTAGAAACTTAGTTTGTATAGCACTTATTAGTTCTTGTAGTTAACGAACTACACACCGTCCTTGTCTTTTTGTTCGAATTTGGTCTGGCCTGAGAGGGATGAATTTACTTGTAGAGGTTTGCATTGGAGCCGCCTGCAGTCGAAAGCGTATCGCATTTAAACATTTAATGGCCCAGCAATTTGTTTAAATTGCTTCCCGACCCAATTATTCAAGACGACCCCTAAAATTTCCAACCCCTCCTAAGAAATCACGAGAGCACGCGAAAGAAATTAGTCGTTCGCATAATGCAACAGATATTTCGCTCAAAAGAAAGAAGGGGAGGGGGGATGCGACCCTTAAGCCGTTCGGGCATAAGATCGAAATTCCGGGAGCCCGGAATTTCCAAGTCTGGAGATTCTTCTGGAGAGTTCTTACAACGAGCCTCTGCAGAGTATCGACTCAAGAGGAAGGGGAAGACAAGGAAGACGCCCAAGTTGGGCACGACTGTGACAGAGACGGCAGTCGACCAAGGGGTAAGAGTATGGGGGATGCAAGATGGCGGCCGGGCGCGGTCCCTTGATATCGGCTTACTGCCGGCAATAAGATTTGCCTGTACAGTTCTGGTCATTAATATACATGAGCTTAGAGATGCTGCTACGAGTTCGGCTATGTCCAGATTAAGGGAGGCATTGTTGCTTATTCTACACTATTAATGGGGACGCGTCGACTCCCCTCGGCTTCCACCCCCCGAAAACTATGCTCGGCGTCTTTAATTCTTCGAACGTCGCAAGAAAATGATTGATCCCGGTTTAGTTCGGAAGAAAGGGTCCGTTGTTAATTTTTAAACTGGTCGTCATGGAAACGCGCCAAACTAATCAAGCGATTGGTTATTTAAGGCGCAACCATCTTGTTACGTCAGAGCGCGCCTTTTTTTAAATTCTAATCTAAGATTTCGGCGTTTAAAGCGCGGCAGGAGTAAATCTGTCCGTAAAAAAAACAATGTTAAGTGCGCCCGTGTTTCCGGCCAAACTATAAAAAATTAAGAAAAAAAAAATTGTCACATAGAATCTTCAGGAAAATTTCTAGAGATGTATCAACGTAGTTTTGCGAATTTGACTTTTTAAATTCGTTTTTTTTTGGATGATTAAGATGCAACTATTCGAAATAGACGGATTTTCAAAATTCTAACTCGATACATCCCTTGAAAATTCCCGGAAAAAAAAATTCAATATCTTTATAAATAAAGCAGGAAACACGAAGGAACTGAAGAATTTTGTTCGATGGCGATTTATTTAGGTGGTTATGTCCAACACAACCACCTAAATAAAATTCGTTCACTGTACTGAAAAAGTTGTAATTAGGCATAATATAAAAATTAATTCGCTTTTAAGTATAAAAAAATATGTATATATTACATATGGAGGCATGACAATTTTAGAAAGACCTAGGTGGGGCATGGTAAAAAAAAGATTCGGAAACACTGATTTAGATGAATTTAGTAACTATAATGACTTACAAATATTTAAATATTTCATTTGTTATTAATCATTTCTGTAAGAATTTAGCTAAACTGTTTTGGGGTAGAACTTATGTTTGTAAAAAAACCGGCGGGTGTATTTTTGTACGCGCGTTAGAAGTTATATTTTTTTGGCGTAACAAAATTAAATAATAACCACGCGTAAAAAATTAATATTAATTAATTCAATCAATACGAGGATGTGCGCATTCGAGCGAAAAGTGGCACATTTCCGAGCGAGGGAGGCAAATGAAGCGCGACGCGGAGCGGCGCGCTTCATTTTCCCGAGATCGGAATGTGCCACTTTGAGCTCGAATGTGCACACTCGGTTTTAAACACGATTCACAATAATTTAGATCAATAAATTAGACGAATTTAATTTTAATCGTTCCCTCTCTTTCGCACTTACGAGATTCTCGTATCTTTTCGCTCCCTCCCACTCATTGCTATGGTAAATACGTTTTTAGAACATAAAATCTATATTAACTTAATTTAATTTATTTTTTGATATGAAAGAGCGAAGGATAAAGTAGACAAATTTAATAAATACGAAGATGTGCGCGTTCGAGCGAAAAGTGGCACATTTCCGAGCGAGGGAGGCAAATGAAGCGCGACGCGGAGCGGCGCGCTTTATTTTCCCGAGATCGGAATGTGCCACTTTGAGCTCGAACGTGCACACTCGGTTTTAAGCACGATTCACAATAATTTAGATCAATAAATTAGACGACATTAATTTTAATCGTTCCCTCTCTTTCGCACTTACGAGATCGTCGTATCTTTTCGCTCCCTTCCACTCATTGCTATGGTAAATACGTTTTTAGAACATAAAATCAATATTAACTTAATTTAATTTATTTTTTTGATATGAAAGAGCAAATGATAAAGTAAACAAATATAATAAATACGAAGATGTGCGCGTTCGAGCGAAAAGTGGCACATTTCCGAGCGAGGGAAGCAAATGAAGCGCGACGCGGAGCGGCGCGCTTCATTTTCCCGAGATCGGAATGTGCCACTTTGAGCTCGAACGTGCACACTCGGTTTTAAGCACGATTCACAATAATTTAGATCAATAAATTAGACGACATTAATTTTAATCGTTCCCTCTCTTTCGCACTTACGAGATCGTCGTATCTTTTCGCTCCCTTCCACTCATTGCTATGGTAAATACGTTTTTAGAACATAAAATCAATATTAACTTAATTTAATTTATTTTTTTGATATGAAAGAGCAAATGATAAAGTAAACAAATATAATAAATACGAAGATGTGCGCGTTCGAGCGAAAAGTGGCACATTTCCGAGCGAGGAAGCAAATGAAGCGCGACGCGGGCGGCGCGCTTCATTTTCCGAGATCGGAATGTGCCACTTTGAGCTCGAACGTCACACTCGGTTTTAAGCACGATTCACAATAATTTAGATCAATAAATTAGACGACATTAATTTTAATCGTTCCCTCTCTTTCGCACTTACGAGATCGTCGTATCTTTTCGCTCCCTTCCACTCATTGCTATGGTAAATACGTTTTTAGAACATAAAATCAATATTAACTTAATTTAATTTATTTTTTTGATATGAAAGAGCAAATGATAAAGTAAACAAATATAATAAATACGAAGATGTGCGCGTTCGAGCGAAAAGTGGCACATTTCCGAGCGAGGAAGCAAATGAAGCGCGACGCGGGCGCGCGCTTCATTCCGAGATCGGAATGTGCCACTTTGAGCTCGAACGTGCACACTCGGTTTTAAGCACGATTCACAATAATTTAGATCAATAAATTAGACGACATTAATTTTAATCGTTCCCTCTCTTTCGCACTTACGAGATCGTCGTATCTTTTCGCTCCCTTCCACTCATTGCTATGGTAAATACGTTTTTAGAACATAAAATCAATATTTCCTAATTTAATTTAATTTTTTTATGTGAAAGAGCGAAGGATAATTTTGTTTCCCCTGCTCCCTCTTAAAAAACGTCGAATTTCTATACGCAATCGGGGAAACGCGTCCAAAAATCGAGGAACGAAGAGGGGGTCGTGAAATAGACAAAATAATGGATGTAGCGTTGTAGAACGTTAATGTAGAGGCATAAAAACATGCAATAGCAAATTAGATGTTAGTTGTAGCATAACATAGACTAGTAATGAATATATTGGAAGGTACAAAGGCTAAATTACACAGGAGGGTTATTGTGTAATAAAGCATTGTTCTCCAGAGAAATGGATTATTCCGAACTATATCTATAACCCTTCTTGTCTGCTTCAGCTTCGGCTTAGATAACTTGACCGTTTTGCTAAGGACGACATAAATCCTGCAGACACTATCGAGCTCCATTATATTAAAAGCCGCCTGACCTGTCTACCCCATAGAAAATTGTATCAATTCCCTTATAATTGTACTCGTTGGACTCGAAACGGAAGCTCGGATTAATTTCTGCATTTCTGTTTCGTTTCTGATGTCGTCCGTTTCGAAATCGGGTCAATCTTGTAGGGGGGCGGCGGCGGAGGTTGCGAATGTATCGCTTTACAGGTCTTTCATGAAGAGAAACCCGCTTCTTACATTTAATTACTTTTTGTTAGTGTTAACAACGTTAATTTTTGCGAAATTAGAAGAAAAAAACATTTTGTGCTAAGAACCCGAAGGATTTTAATTTGTATACTTTTAAGGAACCTCAAGAAAAACTAAAAACTATAATTTTGATTAAAGTAAACAAAACAAAATTGTTTTTGGCCATTTTGACGAAGGACCACCGAATTATTTCGAAAACTACTGAAGAGATTTTGCCCCATATTATTTACGATAGTACAGTCGAAGCTCGATAAGTCGAAGTTGAAAGGAAACTAAAAATAATTCGGGTTATCAAAAATTCGGATAATCGAGGTTCGACTGTAATATAAAAAGTGCTTTTTAATTTGGACTTTGTAACAAGGGTTGCTTAGCCGAGAACTCCCGAGAGAAATGAGCTGGAAATTTTAGTAAAATATTTTGTCTCGATACCCGGGAAATATCGTTCGGGACCCGAGAAATTTTGCAAAATGTAAATGAAATGAAAAATATTAAATCTTCTACAGAACGAGATCTGTATACATTACTAAAACAAAAATTAATGTCTATAAAGAAGGCCGGAAAAATAATGAATAAATTAAATTTTGTGTTTCTTTTAAATTTCTCGAATCCCGAGAATTTATTAAAATGTTTTCTCGTGCGCCGGGAGTCGAAAAAATGTCGAGCCTGAGCAAAAACCTGTTCGTAACCCTTCAAATAATTTTTGAAAAATCTCAAAATTTGTGTCTTCAAATCGATCGATAATATTAAGCCCTAAAGCCTTTATTTAGTTTCGATACCCGGGAATTAACGTTCGAGACCCGAGAAATTTCAAATGTAAATGAAATGAAAAATATTCAATCTCCTACAGAACGAGATCTGTATAAATTACTAAAACAAAAATTAATGTCTATAAAGAAGGCCGGAAAAATATTTAATAAATTAAATTTTGTTTTTTTTTTTAAATTTCTCGAATCCCGAAAATACATTAAACAGTAGTCTCGTGCGCCGATAATTGCAAAAATTACGAGCCCAATTTGTAACCCTTCAAATGATTTACAAAATCTCAAAATTTGTGTCTTGAAATCGATCGATAATATTAAGCCCTCGACCCTTTATTTTGGTCTCGATACCCGGGAATTAACGTTCGGGGCCCGAGAAATTCCGCTAATATAAATGAAAATGCAAAATATTCAATTTCCAATTAATTAAGAGTTTATTGTTTTAGAAGAGACTGGAAAAAGCCAATTTCTTTCAAATTTCTCGAATCCCAAAAATTCCCGGGAATAGCTTGAACAATTAATTCGTGTCCCGGGAATCAAAAAAAAAATACTGAGCCTGCGCAACCCGATTTGTAACCCTTTAAATGATTTTGAGAATTTTCAAAATAGTCCTAAAGTCTTTAACACCTTGAAAAGTGATGAATTAATTTTTATTCTCAAATTAAAAAGTGTAATCGCGTTTTCGAAAATAATCGTCGATTAAATGTGGCCAGGCACCGAAGCTATCGGTTATCGCAAAAGCGATTAGACTTCTTTTATTGTTTTCTTCGATTTACTCGGCAATGTAATTTAAATGTAACCCGTTAATTTGGCTAAAGATCAACTTAAATGAGTTTCAAAAATTAAGAGCAAGTGATTACGGATTAAAGCTCAACGGGACGAATTAAATAAGCCAAAAATCAACTCACGTCGAATTTACGAAAGCGGTTCATCGGATGCACTCACTTCTATTTAATTATAAAAATATTGCAACGATTTAATTAATTGAAAACGCACAATTTACGAAATATTTAATCGAGCAAAACACTATATGTCTTTATTCGACCGAAGTTAAACTAAAAATGACTAAGTTGCTGATATCAACTTGGCCTCGAAAGTAGATATCTAAAGAAAGTTGAACGAACGCATTTGTAAACTAACAGAGCCGTATTCCGAATTTGTCTAAGCCCAATATAAATGGAAAAAATAAATGCAACCCCTAATTATTTTCAAAGTCTCCACCACAAATTTAAAGCCGCGGGTTCCTAGCTAAAAATCGCAATGTCTTATGTAAAATTGATTTTATGTTCTAAAAACGTATTTATTAATTTTTGTGAATCGTGCTTAAAGCTTGAAAAAATATATGTTTAATGTGTAAATATAATTTAAAATCATTTTTAAAATATATTTTATTTATAATGTAACCGTGGTTACAAAGCACACAAGCCTTTCTGATTGGCCAAAGAATTAGCGGCCATTAAAAATGAACTAATCGGATTGGCTCATTTTAAGCGGGTTTTTTAAAAGTCGAATTGTAAGATTATTTTTGGTTTCCTGGCAACTCTCTTACAGATCACGGTAGCAAGGCATAACGAATCCAAAGATGTGCGCGTTCGAGCGAAAAGTGGCACATTTCCGAGCGAGGGAGGCAAATGAAGCGCGACGCGGAGCGGCGCGCTTCATTTTCCCGAGATCGGAATGTGCCACTTTGAGCTCGAACGTGCACACTCCGTTTTAAGCACGATTCACAATAATTTAGATCAATAAATTAGACGAAAAGTGAGAAAATTAATTTTATTCGTTTCCTCTCTGTCGTACTTACGAGATCGTCGTATCTTTTCGCTCCCTTCCACTCATTGCTACGGTAAATACGTTTTTAGAACATAAAATCAATATTTACTTAATTTAATTTAATTTTTTGATATGAAAGAGCGAAGGATAAAGTAGACAAATTTAATAAATACGAAGATGTGCGCGGTCGAGCGAAAAGTGGCACATTTCCGAGCGAGGGACGCAAATGAAGCGCGACGCGGAGCGGCGCGCTTCATTTTCCCGAGATCGGAATGTGCCACTTTGAGCTCGATCGTGCACACTCGGCTTTAAGCACGATTCACCATAATTAATTTACTTTTTATTAATTGCGTTATGTAACAATATTATTTACATTTAAGGCAAACAAGAAAAACGTGAAACTCGAAAAAAAAACAAAATCTGCTCAATTTAATTAAAAATAAACCAATGTTAAATACTAATTTTCTTAAGTTTTATCGGCCACGTTTAAAATTGTTAGTTAGGGGCGATCGCCAAGTGAATGACCGATTGCGTCGAGAGTTGTTTTTCAATAAAAAAAAGAGTATAAAACGAGAAATTCAGTAAATGACCCTTTTGTGCAAATATTGACCGGGATGCAGCACAGCGAATGACCGATTAATTAGTTCGCCTATTAAAAACGAGCAATTCATAAAAATTTTGAATAAATTTATTTTAACACTACGCTTAGATGTAATTTTTTTTTATTAAAGTTCCTTTTGGCACTCTACAAATCAATTCCTCGCATGCGGTCATTCATAGGACGTTTCGCCCTATTGCAAATGCGACTAGACTTCTTTTTTTGACCTTTTCAACAATTGATTTTTTTCGGTTCAGTTTCGGTTCGAGGCCCTCATTTATTTGGCAATAAGATTAAAATGTTCAGATTCAAAAATTAAAAGTAATTGAATCCTTTTATTTAATTACGAATATCTTACAACGGCTTAATTAATTGAGAACAAATAATTTAAAAAATCTTTATACCACCCTAAAACATTCTAACTAGGTATGCCTTTCTTCCATCGAAATCAAACTAAAAATAACTAAATTGCTAATATGAACTTGGCCTCGAAAGCTGTTATGTAAAGAACGTTTTATGAATGCGTTTGTTATCTAGCAGAACCGTATTCAAAATTTTTATGAACTCAATTTTAGAAAATTAAATTAATTTCTGTGAATCGTGCTTAAAGCTCGAAAAAATGTATGTTTAATTCGGAAATAGAATTTAAAATCATTTTTAAAATATATTTAATTTATAATGTAACCGTGGTTACAAAGCTATCAAGCCTTTCCGATTGGCCAAGAAATTAGCGGCCATTAAAAATGAACTAATCGGATTGGCTCATTGAAAGTGGGTTTTTTAAAAGTCGAATTGTAAGATTATTTTTGGTTTCCGAGCCACTCTCTTACAGATCCCTGTAGCAAGCCTGACGAATACAAAGATGTGCACGTTCGAGCGAAAAGTGGCACATTTCCGAGCGAGGGAGGCAAATGAAGCGCGACGCGGAGCGGCGCGCTTCATTTTCCCGAGATCGGAATGTGCCACTTTGAGCTCGAATGTGCACACTCGGTTTTAAGCATGAATTGCAATAATTTTTGTGACGAAAAGTTAGAAAATAATTTTTATCGTTCCCTCTCACTCGTATTTATGAATTTGTCGTATCTTTTCGCTCGCTCCCACTCATTGCTATGGTAAAAAAAGGTTTTTCAAATATATAATCGATATTTTATTAAATGTTTTGATTTGAAGAAAAGTTTAGTATACAAATCTTCAATAAATACGAGGATGTGCGCATTCGAGCGAAAAGTGGCACATTTCCGAGCGAGGGAGGCAAATGAAGCGCGACGCGGAGCGGCGCGCTTCATTTTCCCGAGATCGGAATGTGCCACTTTGAGCTCGAATGTGCACACTCCGTTTTAAGCACGATTCACAATAATTTAGATCAATAAATTAGACGAAAAGTTAGAAAATTAATTTTATTCGTTTCCTCTCTGTCGCACTTACGAGATTGTCGTATCTTTTCGCTCCCTTCCACTCATTGCTATGGTAAATACGTTTTTAAAACATAAAATCAATATTTACTTAATTTAATTTAATTTTTCCCGAGATCGGAAATGTGCCACTTTGAGCTCAAACGTGCACACTCGGCTTTAAGCACGATTCACCATAATTAATTTACTTTTTCGAAATTTTTATTAATTGTGTTATTTATATTTAATCAAATTATTTAATTAAGAATTAAGTAAAGAAACAGAAGTCCAGTCCAAACCCATAGATGCAGATAAGTCAAAAAATATCTCACATCGGACTCCAAAAGGCACTCCCAAAGCTGCACTCGAACTTTATTCAATTATTTAATTTAATTAATTTAAAACCCATCTATTAATAAATATGTAACTGCCAGAAACCCAATACGTCTTTACTCAACTGAAAGTAAACTAGAAATGACCAAGTCTTTATGTAAAAATGTTGATAACAAAATCCAATGTCATATTTTAAAAGAGAAATTTTCGAAAATCGTTGTTTGCGAAGAACGACAAAGGTAGAGCGATAAACGCACGTTACATCTTAATGCATATGTTTTTAAGTTGATTCAAGCTCAGACTTACGTCCACCGCTTACTTCAGACTCATCGATAATGACGTAAGCACAATCTTTCCTGAATCGAACAGTATATAATTACATAATTAATATTAAATTTAAAATTACGAACAAATCCAAAAGGCCCAACGAAAATCCTACGCCCAAAAAAAAACACAAAGAAAAAAACACCAACAACCATGCCAAACTTTTTAATAACAAAACTTCAATTACCGACGCCTACTCGGCCAGAACGTCTCTGCATTGGTCCAGATACGAAAAGAACAGCATCTTAAAAAAATCGACCAGCTTCGACGAGTTCTCGCACTGATCTTTTACCAAATTCAAGGCGCACTTTTCCCAACCCTGCATTTTTCTAAAAAAAAAAAAATCGGCCTTTTTATTTTGCTCTGGGACCAATAAATAAACGACCTACGTGCACAGTTCCAATTTGGTAAAGACGTAAGTCGTTTGGTACAAGTTGTCGACGATGTTCAATTCGGCGACGCATTTGTCCAACATTTGCATGATCAAGTTGTTTGCGGTGACGCAGGGCAATTGGGCAATATCTTTGACTTGTTCTGAAATGACTTGTTCTCGCAAAGATTTCCTCGTTTATGCAAAAAAAAAATACGAACCCATGTAGTCGTCGACGGTATTTCCCTTGCAGATCGTTTGCATGGATTCGTTGAAAACCGAGAGGAAATAGTTGGGAAAATATTTTTCTTCGGCGTCCAAGCAGGGTTCCAGTGTGTTCACGAAATTTTGATAGCAGGCGTAGCCTCTGCTTCCGATGTGCGAACAATTCGTGTTGGCGGAAATTTGACTCAACGTCGTGCAATTATTGAAATCGAAGACCGATTGCTGAAAGGGCGAAGTCAAATACATTTGTCGCATTTCGAAGTTATACTTCTTTTGGCGAGGTGGGGAGTAAAATTTTAGCGGGCGAAGAAAGTTGCGCGCGCACGTCTCACGAAAAATTTAATAAAATATCGATTATATTTGCGAAAAACGTATTTTGCCATAGCAATGAGTGGGAGTGAGCGAAAAGATACGACAAACTTATAGGTACGAGTGAGAGGGAACGATAAAAATTATTTACTAATTTTTTGTCACGAAAATTATTGTGAATCGTGCTTACAACCGAGTGTGCACATTCGAGCTCAAAGTGGCACATTCCGATCTCGGGAAAATGAAGCGCGCCGCTCCGCGTCGCGCTTCATTTGCCTCCCTCGCTCGGAAATGTGCCACTTTTCGCTCGAATGCGCACATCTTCGTATTTATTGAATTTTCTATACTAAACTTTGTTTCAAATCAACAAATTTAATAAAATATCGATTATATTTTTGAAAAACGTATTTTTACCATAGCAATGAGTGCGAGCGAGCGAAAAGATACGACAAACTGATAAGTACGAGTGAGAGGGAACGATAAAAATTATTTACTAATTTTTTGTCACGAAAATTATTGTGAATCGTGCTTAAAACCGAGTGTGCACATTCGAGCTCAAAGTGGCACATTCCGATCTCGGGAAAATAAAGCGCGCCGCTCCGCGTCGCGCTCCATTTGCCTCCCTCGCTCGGAAATGTGCCACTTTTCGCTCGAATGCGCACATCTTCGTATTTATTGAAGGTTTGTATACTAAACTTTCCTTCCAATCAAAAAATTTAATAAAATATCGATTATATATTTGAAAAACGTATTTTTACCATAGCAATGAGTGGGAGCGAGCGAAAAGATACGACAAATTCATAAGTACGAGTGAGAGGGAACGATACAAATTGATTACTAATATTTCGTCACCAAAATTAATGCAAATTGTGCTTAAAACCGAGTGTGCACATTCGAGCTCAAAGTGGCACATTCCGATCTCGGGAAAATGAAGCGCGCCGCTCCGCGTCGCGCTTCATTTGCCTCCCTCGCTCGGAAATGTGCCACTTTTCGCTCGAATGCGCACATCCTCGTATTTATTGAGTTTGTTTACATTCATTTTCAGATTTAGAAAGAAAAAAGTAATGTACCAAAAGAAAACGACATACAGTAGTGTGAATAAGTTTTTAGAAATATGAAATATATAAATAGTACCTAATATTAAATTAGCAATACACTTTATGATTTAATAAAGTGCATATAGCATTCAAATTATTTATTATATGGTAGATCAAGTATTTGTCCACTCAATTTATTTTGGTAAAATATAACTAAAAACTGATAGAAATAGAATGGAATAAAATATGTAATTCTATTAGAAAAAACTGGCAAAATTCACGTCAAAGCGAATAAGGGTGTAATTAATCACGAGGGATACTACATCAAAAATTAGGTATTAATTTTTATATCATTTTTGAAGAGAACAATGTACATTTCCAAAAACTTTTTCACACCTGTTCAAGCAGCACTTTATATTTAATTAATATGTTTAAATTATTAGTGTACCAGGCTTAGTATTGTAAACTTATCGGTAAGAATATTTTTTAATATTTTTAAATTACTAGAGTTGTTTCCATTTATTTATTCACACTACTGTATGTGTGTGTACAGTCAAACCAAAAAGTAATCAACACCTAAGAAACAGACCTACACTAATTTTGTAATTTTTGGTAATGTTAGTACCTTTATTTCTAGGTACTAAAATTACAAAATCAATCTTAATTGTTTTTTAACCATGCAGCGCCAGTTTTGTCTCCTGGAATAGTACGTTTACTGTAGGTCTGTTTCTAGGGTGTTGATTACTTCTTGGTTTGACTGTACATTCGGGCGAAAAGTGCATATTTATTTTCCCGAGCCCAAATCGTATACTCGGCTTTGAACCACAATCTAGAATGAAAAAAATTATGAATTCGATTTACACGGTTTTCTCCGGAACCGTGTTGAAGCGCCAAGATCGCATTTTTTCTAAAGGAGACCCAGTAAAGTACAGTTTGGAAACCACTGGCCCAGATATACACAACATAACACGCGGTTCATCTTTAATTGAGTTAGACCAAAGAAGTATAACTTCTAACGCGCACACATAATTACGCGCCCCGTTCTTTTTTTTTTTTTATTAATCGGACTTTGGATTAATTACCAATAAATAATGTTTTCCGTTAAAAACAATCTGCTAACCTTTTTATCGCAAGTTATCCGTTCCTTTTAACGAGCAACAGTGCAAAAAAATTGTCACCCAAAAAAAAATAGTTCTGATTAAATATTTATTTTGATTATTTAACGAAATTGTTTGTTCGCGAGCCGTAAATCAAAGCAATTTAAAAAAAGATTTGTTCTTGTTTGTTCGTGCGAAAAGGTGACAGAGGTCACATTTTTCGAACGTCACCTTTCAAATTTTGAAAAATCTCGCCCAAAAATTAATTTAAAACTTTTGGAGATTTGAGCTCACTTGAATGGCCGGAAAGAGGTCCTCGTGCCCGTTCTTTTTGCACTTATTCTCCACGAAAAAACGCACCCCCTGGATTATGGCATTGGGCGAAGTGGGCGACCCCGAAACCTCCGTTGCCAAATCTAACAAATTTCAAAAAAAATCGAAATCGAAGCCAAACACGTTTGTAAAGAAAAAAATAACTTACACAAAGCAAAAATTAATAAAGCGAACTTCGGCGCCATTTAATCCAAACTGTTGATGGTCACTTTGGTCGTTTAATACTTAGATCGAAAAATGGACAACGAATGGGTACACTGTTACGAAAAACCCATTTATAATAAGCCGGAATCTGTTAACTAATTGTAATGTTTATATTTAACTTATTTATTTCTGATAAGAACGTTTAGATATTTACATACACATTTAATTACGAAACGAAAACAAGAAAAAAGTTTGAACTCTTATTAAAAAACAAAAAAAAACTAATCGCAAGTTTTTTTTGCTCGTCTTGGTTATCGACTAATTTGCGAGTCCCAGTTTACTTTAATAAATACACAAAGCCCGATACAAATTAAAAAATAAAGCGGTTCAAGATTTTAGTACAGTAAGACCCCGCTTAGCGCGGGAGTTACGTTCCAATGAGTTTAGGCGCTAAACGAAACAGCGGTAAACGAGGTCATTTCGAAATGCCACAAAAATTCAATCGAGGTCTAATTAAATTTAGTAAATATTGATTTCATGTTCTAAAAACGTATTTACCATAGCAATGAGTGGAAGGGAGCGAAAAGATACGACAATCTCGTAAGTGCGAAAGAGAGGGAACGATTAAAATTTATTTCGTTTAATTTATTCATCTAAATTATTGTGAATCGTGCTTAAAACCGAGTGTGCACATTCGAGCTCAAAGTGGCACATTCCGATCTCGGGAAAATGAAGCGCGCCGCTCCGCGTCGCGCTTCATTTGCCTCCCTCGCTCGGAAATGTGCCACTTTTCGCTCGAATGCGCACATCTTCGTATTTATTGAAGATTTGTATACTAAACTTTCCTTCCAATCAAAAAATTTAATAAAATATCGATTATTTATTTGAAAAACGTATTTTTACCATAGCAATGAGTGGGAGCGAGCGAAAAGATACGACAAATTCATAAGTACGAGTGAGAGGGAACGATACAAATTGTTTACTAATTTTTCGTCACCAAAATTAATGCAAATTGTGCTTAAAACCGAGTGTGCACATTCGAGCTCAAAGTGGCACATTCCGATCTCGGGAAAATGAAGCGCGCCGCTCCGCGTCGCGCTTCATTTGCTTCCCTCGCTCGGAAATGTGCCACTTTTCGCTCGAATGCGCACATCTTCGTATTTATTAAAGTTGTCTACTTTATTCTTCGCTTTTTCATATCAAAAAATTTAATTAAATTAAGTAAATATTGATTTTATTTTCTAAAAACGTATTTACCATAGCAATGAGTGGAAGAGAGCGAAAAGATACGACAATCTCGTAAGTGCGAAAGAGAGGGACCGATTAAAATTAATTTCGTTTAATTTATTGATCTAAATTATTGTGAATCGTGCTTAAAACCGAGTGTGCACATTCGAGCTCAAAGTGGCACATTCCGATCTCGGGAAAATGAAGCGCGCCGCTCCGCGTCGCGCTTCATTTGCCTCCCTCGCTCGGAAATGTGCCACTTTTCGCTCGAATGCGCACATCTTCGTATTTATTGAAGATTTGTATACTAAACTTTCCTTCCAATCAAAAAATTTAATAAAATATCGATTATTTATTTGAAAAACGTATTTTTACCATAGCAATGAGTGGGAGCGAGCGAAAAGATACGACAAATTCATAAGTACGAGTGAGAGGGAACGATACAAATTGTTTACTAATTTTTCGTCACCAAAATTAATGCAAATTGTGCTTAAAACCGAGTGTGCACATTCGAGCTCAAAGTGGCACATTCCGATCTCGGGAAAATGAAGCGCGGCGCTCCGCGTCGCGCTTCATTTGCTTCCCTCGCTCGGAAATGTGCCACTTTTCGCTCGAACGCGCACATCTTCGTATTTACTAAAGTTGTCTACTTTATCCTTCGCTCTTTCATTTCAAAAAATTAAATTAAATTTAGTAAATATTGATTTTATGTTCGATAAACGCATTCACCATAGCAACGAGTGGAAGGGAGCGAAAAGATACGACAATCTCTTAAGTGCGAAGAAGAGCGAACGATTAAAATTAATTTCGTTTAATTTATTGATCTAAATGATTGTGAATCGTGCTTAAAACCGAGTATGCACATTCGAGCTATTTTGAAGCTTCGAGCGGACCGCGTTAATCGAGGTCTCACTGTACTCAAATAATTTTTTCTTGTTTTCGGGCAGTCTTAATTTAATTTTCAGTTAAAGCACCGCGCGCCTTTATTGTCCTCCACCCTCTGAACATCTAAGAAAATAAAAACGCCAACATAAAGCCCAAAAACAGCCACCATGCGACTTGGGGAGACGTCCCTTTGGAGCAATCGGCCCAAAACAGCGCCATGGTAGAATTGACGACTGCGATTGGAACTTCCGTTTGCGGGCACGTTCCTCTCAATTCTTTAACCACGCATTCGTACAGGATGTGCAAATCGCTAAAACTAATCGATGCAAAAAGAACACCGCGAAATTGACATGTCGACAACTCACCCGCACACCAGATCTTTCGTCAAAGCGAAACCGGGCTTTTTATAGTCGGTCAAAATTTTCAACTCCAGAGGGCACTTTTTGAAAGCCGTCTCTTGGATGAAAGCAGCAGCGGGAAGATAACCACACGTTACGTTGGTCGCACTGTTTAAGTCATCTAAAAAAATACGTAATGTACCCCCCCTTTTCCGCTCGTCCGCGCTAAATAACAATTGCAACGAACCCATGAAGGCAGGGCTGCAAATGTGATCGAACATTCTGGTCTCGGTTTTGACGAAGAACTCGGGCAAATATTTTTCTTTCGGTTCCGCGCATTTCGCAGCCAGGTCGGTGTACTGCTTTAAGCAGTTTTTGGTGCGATTTCTTCCTTGGAGCAGAAGTCGTCGAAGGACTCCACCATAGACAACGAACAAAGTGGATTTCCGTTTTCCACGTGCTAAAAAGATTACGTCATCTAATTGCGTTTGCTTGGCGCATAATCGTAAGATGACGTCACGGGGAATTTAGAATTTTTGAGGTTACGTCAGAAAGGTGACGGATCTCCGAACGGTTGCCAACCGATAAATTAAGTTATAAAATTTCTCCACGCCACATCAGTTTATTTCGGTTGTCACAGTGACGTCATCTTATTCTTAACGTAAACGAACTATACCTCGATCGTCCGATAAAGATCGTTTCCTCCGACCTTTTTGCATTTCAATTTGAGGACGTTGTATAAAGATTTTAGCTCCGTTAGAACCTTAGAGAGGCCGTCGTCAGGTTCTTGGCCGAGAACTTCACTATTCGAGACTAAATATAAAAATAGTAATCTTACTGAGCAACAAGCGTCGAACGTTTAAAATAAATGATTGCGCACTTACTGCATAAAGTTAGAGGCACCACTAAAAGATCCAAATCATTTTCATGTTGCTAGTAAAAATTTGTATTGGGCGAACGGATGGCCTTCTCGTATTGTACTAAGTCGACATTGGAACTGACTGCATCACTTAAATACATTTCAATATCGAGGTCAGATGTTTGTAGTATTAATAAAATCCCCGAAAGATAATAATAAGCAAAACAAAATGTACAAAGTTTTGCAAACTTTCCCGATGCGATTTGGTCAACGTAATCTGTTCCAGTGATTCCAAACGTTTATTCCAATGAGTTTTTTTTCTCAATACATATGTTTTTTTTATACACGAATAGAGATGTATGGCGTTTATTACCTTAGCGCCTTATCAAACCAGTATCTATCCGACTTAAGACCTAAGGAATGACCTCCTATCATTTTATTTTGGACAAAAGTGCACATTTTGAGCTTAACTGCACGGATAGGGCTTTTATTGCACGAAATGTACAATTAAATAAATTTCATTCCAAAAAGAAAGACTGAGAGAGCAACTACGATTTTAGAATTCCTTAAATTTTTTCTTAAGTAAATTTATCGTTGTTAAACGTGGCGAAAAGCATAGGGCCGTGAGAAAAAACTGTTGGTCACGACTGGTGTAGTCCGTAACGCCATATTTGCGACACTCGTTGGTAATCAATTCCATACATATTTATTCAAGTTCTTTTCAAAATTAATTAACGTTAGAGAGGAGTAGGAAAACCTGTTGTACCATGGCCCTTTTTCAGATGTATTTTTTTGAAGCACATATCTTACATTCGAAGCACGTTGTATTGAAGCTGCCTATACGTTAAGACAAATTTGCGTTAAGTAAAGAGGTGGAGTTAATCCATTGATTTTTCACGAAGCCTTCAAAGTATTGATTTTTAGATTTGCCAAACAGGTAGTTACATGTTCAAAAAATTTAGAGTGGTTGCGTTATAAGCGGTATTTTGTGAATTTAAAAATAACTCTTTTTTGAGATATTTTCATACAAGAAAGTTTGATAAGTTTTAATTGTGTTCTTTAAAAAGTAAGCTGTTGTACCTTGGCACTTTTTTGACTTGTAATTTTTTTTAAATTGTATATGTAACAATTTGTTGATAAAATGAATTGCATCGTAGTGGGGCACTAATAAGGCGTTCATCATAAAATATTTGAAAGCACTACCAACCGTTTACTCAAATTGCTAAAGATTTAAAAATTAGTGGATCTATGGCCTAGGTACAATGGAGGTGATGTACCTTGGCTCTATTCACGTTAAGCAAAATAAAACCCATTGCTCTATGAAAACTATATATTTATTTTTGGATTGTAAGAACTACTAATGTTCTTTTTTGAGATGACACTAAAATTGTTTCAAAAATTAACAAAACTTTTCTCGCCTACTAAAATTTCACATACTTAATGGTTAACTTTGCAAAAATTTAAATTTTTCGTTAGACTTGCGGGGCATATTATCTGAAGCAAAATAAAAAAAAATAATAATTCATAACAAAGGTATATCTAAATTTTTATCTATTGCACGTTGATCTTAGGGCCAAGGTACAACTTATTGACACTGACCGAGGTTCAACACACCGACCCTTGACGTTTAAACTCAAAAATAAAATTAAAGATTATGCTGAGCCAAAATCGGACCACTACTATGCAAACATTAATAAATACTCTTTCTATTACGATGAGTCATTTGTTATTAGGTAATAAAAATCAATAAGATATTGAAGTAAAAAGAATATAAACAGACTTACTTTACTTCGATTAAAAATTTCACTTTGCCAGCTGCTGCTAACTTTACGTTAATGTCTGTCAATGTGGCATTTCAAATATCGCAAATTATGGGTCACGAAAGCCCGCAAATATTAAAAAAGGTAAAGTTGTCCTAGGTACAAAGGGACCAAGGTACAACAGGTTACCCTAAAAATGGAGTTGGGAAAGCTCGCGGAAATACCGAATCAAAGTCAAAATACTAAACGGAACAAATCTAAAATTAAAAATTACCAAATGATTACTTATTAAACCTCAGAACATAAATTTTTGTATCCGGAAGCACTTTATCTTTTAATGAGACGCTTTGTGTTCCTGTTTGGTTGTCCTTCCTTCATTATTAGATAACGTTTATTAACGATGAAATGTTATAAATAAAACTAACGTATATTACAGAACGCAATAGCTTAACAAAATTATTGGAAAGACATCGAAAAGATTGGATGCTTGCATTTGGCCCTTACAACTGCTAATTAAATTTTGTAATTTATTAAATATATTATTAACTGTGGTGTTTATTTATTATTAATTGAAAAGAAAATTGTTAAAACTATTTAATATCTCTTTTAAATTGGTAAAACGTATTTTTACCATAGCAATGAGTGGGAGCGAGCGAAAAGATACGACAAATTCATAAGTACGAGTGAGAGGGAACGATGTTATCCAATATTTTGGTTATTTTATTGAGAATCGTGCTTAAAACCGAGTGTGCACATTCGAGCTCAGTGGCACATTCCGATCTCGGAATGAAGCGCGCCGCCCGCGTCGCGCTTCATTTGCCTCCTCGCTCGGAAATGTGCCACTTTTCGCTCGAATGCGCACATCCTCGTATTTATTGAAGATTTCTATACCTAAACTTTCCTTCAAATAAAAAATTAATAAAATATCGATTATATATTTAAAAAACGTATTTTGCCATAGCAATGAGTGGGAGCGAGCGAAAAGATACGACAAATTCATAAGTACGAGTGAGAGGGAACGATGTTATCCAATATTTTGGTTATTTTATTGAGAATCGTGCTTAAAACCGAGTGTGCACATTCGAGCTCAAAGTGGCACATTCCGATCTCGGGAAAATGAAGCGCGCCGCTCCGCGTCGCGCTTCATTTGCCTCCCTCGCTCGGAAATGTGCCACTTTTCGCTCGAATGCGCACATCCTCGTATTTATTGAAGATTTCTATACCTAAACTTTCCTTCAAATAAAAAAAATTAATAAAATATCGATTATATATTTGAAAAACGTATTTTTGCCATAGCAATGAGTGGGAGCGAGCGAAAAGATACGACAAATTCATAAGTACGAGTGAGAGGGAACGATGTTATCCAATATTTTGGTTATTTTATTGAGAATCGTGCTTAAAACCGAGTGTGCACATTCGAGCTCAAAGTGGCACATTTCGATCTCGGGAAAATGAAGCGCGCCGCTCCGCGTCGCGCTTCATTTGCCTCCCTCGCTCGGAAATGTGCCACTTTTCGCTCGAATGCGCACATCCTTGTATTTATTGAAAATTTGTATACTAAACTTTTCTTCAAATAAAAAAAATTAATAAAATATCGATTATATATTTGAAAAACGTATTTTTGCCATAGCAATGAGTGGGAGCGAGCGAAAAGATACGACAAATTCATAAGTACGAGTGAGAGGGAACGATGTTATCCAATATTTTGGTTATTTTATTGAGAATCGTGCTTAAAACGAGTGTGCATTCGAGTCAAGTGGCACATTTCGATCTCGGAATGAAGCGCGCCGCCCGCGTCGCGCTTCATTTGCCTCCCTCGCTCGGAAATGTGCCACTTTTCGCTCGAATGCGCACATCCTCGTATTTATTAAATGTATGTATTTATATTAATTTTTGCATGTGGTTATATTTAATTTAGTTACGCCAAAGAAGTATGCCCACCGGTTTTTTTTTATAAATTAGTTTTTTTTCTTCTGTTAAGCAAATTCTAAATCAACATTGGTTTATCTTTTATTGAATTAATCACATTTCTTTACCTTCTGGGCTCCACATTTCTCTTGTCCGTAGGACTTCCTTAGTCTCTTCATAAATTTTATTAAATCAATTAAATTAACGAAATTCTAAAAAATTACGACAATCTCCTCCACTTTACTCATTCTAAATAATTTTAATCTTGCATCTTAAAATTTATCGCACGGAATTACCGTGATAAACGCAGTCAATATAAGAGTGAGTAATAATCGTTTTATTATTCGTCTGAGTTGCAAAAAAAAACACACTTTCATAGTATATCCTGCCGACAGCAAAAACTTATCGGCCGGAAAAGAACAGATTAACAAATTGTCATAACTTATTTAATCTCACTTGTAGTGCCACTTTTAAATAGAGCGAACGCGTTTCCCTTCAACAAACAAAAATGCATTCGATTTTCTACGTTTCGATCATCTTCAGCCTTGTTATTAATTTTGCAAGCGCCCAACCTCCACCAGGCTCCGAAACCATCTCCAAAATATACGAAATCTTCAACATCTACAAAGAGAAGTGCAGAGCGAACGGCGGACAAAGCGCCTACCAAAATCTGGCGGTACGTTTCCATTTCCTCTTTATCGTTTTTCGCTCATGATTTCCTTTAAGAACTTGGAAACCGGAGCGGCCCTTTGCGACGTGGGCAACTACCCTTCGCTGGACGCGTTCTGTGCCAACCATTCGGTCACGACGGCTTGCTTCGAAAAATACGTCGACCTCGTCAAGCCGTGCCTGGACGCCGACGAAAAGTACTTGCCCGACTTTTTTTGGGGCCTGCACAAAACTTTGGTGGAGCAAGTTTGCGCGAAGGGCTTCCTCGGTTCGTAAAAAAAAACAATGCGCCAATTTAACAACGTTCGTTGTTGAATTTTTTTTTTGTAGACACGTTCGAGAAGCTGAACACTGCCAACTGTTCGCAACCTCTCGCCGAATTTGGCCAAAATATTTTCATTGAAAAATGCTTGAACCAGTTGAGGTTTATAACCGATTTGTCGAAGCCTAAATATTCGTTAAGCAAACAATTGGTTTGCAGGTGAGTTTTGAGCGCTTTTTTCTGTTGAAGAAATGATTACTGTTGGTTGCCTTTCAGCGATTTTAAAACGATACAGAAGTGCTTCAATGATACGGTGAAAAATACGTGCACGAAGCCGGAGGTTGGTTTACGCTTTTTTACTCCTTTCGCCGAAGGTTTGCTGAAGGATTGCCAAGGATCGGGGAGCGGATGGTTGAGTGGGAGCTTTCTTATTATTTTACTTTGTGTTGTTTTTCAACGTTCTTTGTCACACGATTGAGTATTAAGTTGTGCTATTTCGAAGCCTGCTTAATAGAAAATTCGTTTTGCATGGAGATTGGGGGTATCATTTTATGCTCTTCCATAAACAATATAAATTTATTTTATTTAATGTAAGTGTGCCTTAATTGGTTTTGTATTTTTATAAAAGTGTATATTTGTTTAAGTAATTAGCGTTAATCGAAGTGTTTTCATTTATTTTTTTTAGTTGGTTCGTCTTGTTACTAAATTCAGAAAATAAGAATCTGTAGAGGCTTTAAAAGAGTTTTTGTTATTAACAAATTAAATTTAGTTCTTCATGGTAGATCATTTTTGACGATAATTCCATAAACGATCGAATTATGAATTGGACTTTCGCGGCTATTTGCGATAAAATTAAAACAGTTCGCAGAAGCGATGGTGCGCGTTCTGCAGCTCGTACTAACACTATCACTAACGCTAGAATTTTCACTAATATTAGCGACGACTTCCGAATGGATGCCGCGTCTTGTAGCATAACGCCGACGTTTCGGAAAAGTTTCAGTTCGCATCTTCAGGGCTGGGCGCGTATTTTTATAAAAGTGTATATTTGTTTAAGTAATTAGCGTTAATCGAAGTGTTTTCATTTATTTTTTAGTTGGTTCGTCTTGTTACTAAATTCAGAAAATAAGAATCTGTAGAGGCTTTAAAAGAGTTTTTGTTATTAACAAATTAAATTTAGTTCTTCATGGTAGATCATTTTTGACGATAATTCCATAAACGATCGAATTATGAATTGGACTTTCGCGGCTATTTGCGATAAAATTAAAACAGTTCGCAGAAGCGATGGTGCGCGTTCTGCAGCTCGTACTAACACTATCACTAACGCTAGAATTTTCACTAATATTAGCGACGACTTCCGAATGGATGCCGCGTCTTGTAGCATAACGCCGACGTTTCGGAAAAGTTTCAGTTCGCATCTTCAGGGCTGGGCGCGTTGGTAATAAAGCATTCTTGGATCGGGGAATCGTTATATGCTCATGTTCTTGTCATGGTACATTTTTAGACCATACCATAAAAAAACGGGTGCGTGTAATTTTGGCGTACGTGTAAAGATTAATATAAATAAATGCAATAAATACGAAGATGTGCGCATTCGAGCGAAAAGTGGCACATTTCCGAGCGAGGGAGGCAAATGAAGCGCGACGCGGAGCGGCGCGCTTTATTTTCCCGAGATCGGAATGTGCCACTTTGAGCTCGAATGTGCACACTCGGTTATAAGCATGAATTGCAATAATTTTTATGACGAAAAGTTAGAAAATAATTTTTATCGTTCCCTCTCACTCGTATTTATGAATTTGTCGTATCTTTTCGCTCGCTCCCACTCATTGCTATGGTAAAAATACGTTTTTCAAATATATAATCAATATTTTATTAAATGTTTTGATTTGAAGGAAAGTTTAGTATACAAATCTTCAATAAATACGAGGATGTGCGCATTCGAGCGAAAAGTGGCACATTTCCGAGCGAGGGAGGCAAATGAAGCGCGACGCGGAGCGGCGCGCTTCATTTTCCCGAGATCGGAATGTGCCACTTTGAGCTCGAATGTGCACACTCGGTTTTAAGCATAATTCACAATAAAATAGACAATATATTAAATAACATCGTTCCCTCTCACTCGTACTTATAAATTTGTCGTATCTTTTCGCTCGCTCCCACTCATTGCTATGGTAAAAATACGTTTTTCGAATATATAATCGATTTTTTATTAAATTTATTGATTTGGAAGAAAGTTTAATAGACAAAATTCAATAAATACGAGGATGCGCGCATTGGAGCGAAAAGTGGCACATTTCCGAGCGAGGAAAGCAAATGAAGCGCGACGCGGAGCGGCGCGCTTCATTTTCCCGAGATCGGAATGTGCCACTTTGAGCTCGAATGTGCACACTCGGTTTTAAGCATAATTCACAATAAAATAGACAATATATTAAATAACATCGTTCCCTCTCACTCGTACTTATAAATTTGTCGTATCTTTTCGCTCGCTTCCACTCATTGCTATGGTAAAAATACGCTTTTGGAATATATAATTAGCGCGCAACTTCCGTTGCTTCCTAAAATTTCACCCTCATCACGCCAAAAGAAGTATAACTTCAAAGAGTTGCCACAAAAACAAAGTGAAGCGAATTTTTACTCTTTAACGACACACAATCGTAATTATTAAATATCTTTGATACAAGTCTATGAAACGAAGTTAGCCGATTTTAGTAGAAGTGCCCCGAGGGTTTTTTGGGCGATCGCGAATCCTTTGTTTGCGGAAAAACGGGCCCGAAGTAATCTATCAACTAACTCAATATTTTACACTTCAGATGCAAATTAATTAAGGGCGGAAGCGGGAATCGGTAGACCTATTAAACAAATTGCAGCTAATTGCGAAATTAAACAGTTCTAATAGAATTACTTTAAATCTCGTACGGCCGGATTTGCATTATCGTTTAAAAACCTTAATGAGAATTGAAACACTTGGAAATGAAAGCGAACTTTTCAACTTGTTATTGAATTATGAAATGCCTGTTAATTTCGCGTTGATTTGTGTATTCAAACTCCTCGTAACTTTTAATTTAATCCTGCTGCGTTTCGCAAAACTACCGGGTATAACACTCAGACTTGGAGTTCCCGGCTAATATTGGGATTGCTGGCGGTTTTTTTCTACGGGTGCATTGGTTAATAAAAATAATTAGAATGCAGATCATAGAGCCAATCGTTTTGTAATAACATTATTGTGTCTCTTTGAGATTAATTTTCTAATAGTTATTGTCCTTTTGGCATCAGAAGTTGCGCGCGCACAGCTAAATTCAACAGTATGAAGTTGGCCATACAATAAAATTAATTAATTATTGTGAACCGTGCTTAAAGCCGAGTGTGCGCATCAAAAAATTTAATAATATATCCATTATATGTTTGAAAAACGTATTTCTTACCATAGCAATGAGTGGGAGCGAGCGAAAAGATACGACAAACTCATAAGTACAAGTGAGAGGAAACGACAAAAAAATTATTAATTAATTTTTCGTCACCAAAATTGCGTAAAACCGAGTGTGCACATTCGAGCTCAAAGTGGCACATTCCGATCTCGGGAAAATGAAGCGCGCCGCTCCGCGTCGCGCTTCATTTGCTTCCCTCGCTCGGAAATGTGCCACTTTTCGCTCGAACGCGCACATCCTCGTATTTATTAAATTTGTCTACTTTATCATGCTTAGAACCGTAGAAATAGCTAATCAAATATGCTTGGCAACAATGTCTCAAAATTAAAACACGAAATAAAATTACTTATAGGGTATTAATTGCTTCCTGCTAACATAAAATGTTTATAATAATAAAGTTCCTGAGCAGTTTGATACAATAAAATGTAATACAGTCAAAGCTCAATAAGGCGAATTTTTGATAACTCGAACCTGTTTCCTTAGGACTTGCCTATTTCAACGTTAATGTTTTTACCAGGTTGTTCAATAAGTTTTGTCGTTCGATAAGAGAGGGCGTTGCTACTAGCCCAAAATTTTTTTTGTTTTGTTGGTACACTCTTCATATGAACGTATGTGAAGTTTCATTTCAATCTGTCAATTCATTCTTTGTTTACAAGCCATTTAGTGTCGCCCTGTCACAGTATTTTTTTACAATGGAAAAAATTGAATATCGTGCAGTGATAAAATTCTTATTTTTGGAAATTATTTATACTTATTTCAAAATTAGAACTGTTTAAATTTTTTTACTATTGAAATGTGCTATACCTTTATTTTAGACTAAAACACGGCTATTATTAGTCTGTACGTCATAATAAAATAAATAAAACCGTTGAAGTACAAAAGCAGTTAGATGGATTTAAAAGAAAATTTGCTTTTAACGAACTGACCTATTTCGTATTTATCAAAAACAAAACAATATTAGTAACTATTTACTTAAGGCGAACCCGTAAAAAATATTGTCGAACTTTAAACAGAAATAACAATAAAAAGCTTAAAAACTACAAGTCTAAAATAAACATACAAAGAAGAAAATAAAAATGAATCGAATTAACACAAAACATAATCAAAAAACCCTTAAGACAACCTTTCCTCATTATCATCGACCTTTAAAAAGTTTTTCTGTGCAGCTTTCCGAGCTTTTCGAGCGTTAATCGTCTTTGGCCGGATTAAAATAGTTGCGCTCGTAAATTTCGTGGACGGAAAGCGCAATATGGCAAAATAGCTGAAACGAGCGACGTTGGCATCAAGTTATATAAGAGGGTGTAAAGGGGTAATGTAAGGGGCGCATCTTACATCCTGGGGCTGGGATCAATACAGATCAGGAGCCGCCCTTACCCATGTCAGCGGCCATCGCACCCTCATCCTAGCCTAGCTGCCCCATACCACCCTCCGTTCTAAACTACCACCCGGGCCTTAACTACCACCCTCCTATACATAGAACTAACCCTTGCCCAGCTTGAGCTTGAGCTGTGAAACAATACAAGAACACGAACTGCTATCCAACTTTGGCGATATTGCAGATGATGGCCGGCGATATGTTGTTTTCCCACTCAAAAACCTCTTAATTACTTCTTTTTCTTGCGGAAACGCGCTAGTTCGATTAATTGAAAAAGCAGTGGCGTGCGGAGGAGAATGGCCGACGGGCTGCGACCCTCGATAATCACATGCAAGATCAATTCTTTAATGAAAAAAGTAATCAAAGTCCCGAAAAGAAATTCTCAGTACAGCCGAGCGGTTTTATAATTTTTAATTAAAATTTTTCGAAAATATATTAGTTATTGTGATCGTGCAGTGCGCAATGGCGCTCAATCGTTCCACACTTCGGCAGAGAATCGAGGATAGACTGTATTTAACGTTTAATTTGAAATAGGGGGAGATCGGGGTTAGAAGTCACAATTTTTTTCTTTTGTATTTATAGCGCCTATGGTCTTAATTTATCAATGACATTTATATATCAATAGATAGTGTATTTAGTCTAGTTTAAAAAAAGAGAAGTGTGACTTTTGACCCCGTGTTTGTATGATACTTAACACGAATTATTTTTGGTTTCTCCACAGTTTTAACTTTTCGAGGTTTGACTGTATTAGATTTAATTCATTGTTTATACAAACGTTGAAAATGAAGGGCGATGCGGAGCGGCACGATTTGTTTTCGCCTTTCGCTAGGAAATGTGCCATTTTTTGCCCGAATCTTTGTATCAATTGTATTTGTGTCTTTTTTGAATAAATAAAAACGAGGATGTGCGCATTCGAGCGAAAAGTGGCACATTTCCGAGCGAGGAAGCAAATGAAGCGCGACGCGGAGCGGCGCGCTTCATTTTCCCGAGAACGGAAATGTGCCACTTTGAGCTCGAATGTGCACACTCGGTTTTAAGCACGATTCGCAATAATTTTTGTGAAGAAAAATTAGTAAATACTTTTTATCGTTCCCTCTCACTCGTACTTATGATTTTGTCGTATCTTTTCGCTCCCTCCCACTCATTGCTATGGTAAAAATACGTTTTTCGAACATATAAGCGATATTATATTTAATTTGTTGATTTGAAAAAAAGTTTAGTATTTAAAATTTAATAAATAACACGTTGTGCACATTCGAGCGAAAAGTGGCACATTTTTGAGCGAGGGAAGCAAATGAAGCGCGACGCGGAGCGGCGCGCTTCATTTTCCCGAGATCGGAAATGTGCCACTTTGAGCTCGAATGTGCACACTCGGTTTTAAGCATGATTCGCAATAATTTTTGTGAAGAAAAATTAGTAAATAATTTTTATCGTTCCCTCTCACTCGTACTTATGATTTTGTCGTATCTTTTCGCTCCCTCCCACTCATTGCTATGGTAAAAATACGTTTTTCCAACATATAAGCGATATTATATTTAATTTGTTGATTTGAAAAAAAGTTTAGTATTTAAAATTTAATAAATAACACGTTGTGCACATTCGAGCGAAAAGTGGCACATTTTTGAGCGAGGGAAGCAAATGAAGCTTGACGCGGAGCGGCGCGCTTCATTTTCCCGAGAACGGAAATGTGCCACTTTGAGCTCGAATGTGCACACTCGGTTTTAAGCATGATTCGCAAAAATTTTTTGTGAAGAAAATTAGTAAATAATTTTATCGTTCCTCTCACTCGTACTTATGATTTTGTCGTATCTTTTCGCTCCCTCCCACTCATTGCTATGGTAAAATACGTTTTCCAACATATAAGCGATATTATATTTAATTTGTTGATTTGAAAAAAAGTTTAGTATTTAAAATTTAATAAATAACACGTTGTGCACATTCGAGCGAAAAGTGGCACATTTCCGAGCGAGGGAAGCAAATGAAGCGCGACGCGGAGCGGCGCGCTTCATTTTCCCGAGATCGGAAATGTGCCACTTTGAGCTCGAATGTGCACACTCGGTTTTAAGCACGATTCGCAATAATTAAGGTTAGGAAAAATTAGTAAATAATTTTTATCATTCCCTCTCACTCGTACTTATGATTTTGTCGTATCTTTTCGCTCCCTCCCACTCATTGCTATGGTAAAAATACGTTTTTCGAACATATAAGCGATATTATATTTAATTTGTTGATTTGAAAAAAAGTTTAGTATTTAAAATTTAATAAATAACACGTTGTGCACATTCGAGCGAAAAGTGGCACATTTTGAGCGAGGAAGCAAATGAAGCTTGACGCGGAGCGGCGCGCTTCATTTTCCCGAGAACGGAAATGTGCCACTTTGAGCTCGAATGTGCACACTCGGTTTTAAGCGCGATTCGCAATAATTAAGGTTAGGAAAAATTAGTAAATAATTTTTATCATTCCCTCTCACTCGTACTTATGATTTTGTCGTATCTTTTCGCTCCCTCCCACTCATTGCTATGGTAAAAATACGTTTTTCCAACATATAAGCGATATTATATTTAATTTGTTGATTTGAAAAAAAGTTTAGTATTTAAAATTTAATAAATAACACGTTGTGCACATTCGAGCGAAAAGTGGCACATTTCCGAGCGAGGAAGCAAATGAAGCGCGACGCGGAGCGGCGCGCTTCATTTCCCGAGATCGGAAATGTGCCACTTTGAGCTCGAATGTGCACACTCGGTTTTAAGCACGATTCGCAATAATTAAGGTTAGGAAAAATTAGTAAATAATTTTATCATTCCCTCTCACTCGTACTTATGATTTTGTCCTATCTTTTCGCTCTCTCCCACTCATTGCTATGGTAACAATACGTTTTTCGAACATATAATCGATATTGCATTAAATTTTCACAATAATTAATTTACGTTCTTATTGTTAGACGTCTAACTTCATACTGTACATAATTTGTTCCTCAACGCGCCAAAAAAAAGTATAACCTCAAAAATAGAAACGTGTAAGACATCCGGCTTTCGCATCCTACGAAAAGCGTCCAATTTTCCACGAACCACCCCTTTAATACTTTTGATATTCGCAATTAGAAGCGTTTCGATGTAAACAAATCATATTTTTCTCCCTTCGTCCCTGCATATAATATAATTTAATAAAGTAACCCTTGCACCTCGCTAACCTTGTGGCTGGCAATAAAGAGCAGGAGCTCGTTTCTCTTCTCGTAGTTATTAATGAAGGTTACAAACTCCTTTAATTAATTTTGCACAATTATCCCTCGTATATTAATCAGTATACGGGGGGGAAGAAGAAGGGGCGGCGGCCCACTCTACGACTTCTCAAGTTTTACAGGTCTAAGCAGCTCTCAAATTTCGCCACAGGATAATTAATTCCTCTAACAACTTTGGGCGAGAGCGACCCCGGAAAGATTAAATTCTACGCGCTCGAGAAGTCGACCCGCAAATAAAATTTCTAAAAGCACTTTTCGTAAACGAAAGAAGGGGTGTCTCGCGTTACCCGAAAAGAAGCCGGACGGGTTTTCGGCCTGAGAAACTGGACGTTAAAGGGCGACCTTTGACACGCCGCGAGATTCGGTTTCTGGTCCACTGGGAAAAACGCCGCAATTCGTTCCCGCAGCATCTTTCGACTTGCATTTCGATCGCGAGAAAAGTTCGTTGGTTTTGCGTTCGAAAAAATTACAATATGTCAGATGCATTTTGCGGGTGCTGCTAGTGAACCGAAGATTTCATGAATATTTGTCCAGTTTCGTTTTGGCTTTTTTTTGAATTTGCATTTTGGTATTTGCCGATATTGATTTGTTTGATTTTTGATAAAATTACTTTTCTGAGTTTGATCTTGTTGTTTGTTAAAGTTTCCAATTTCCAATGTAAACCGATCAATTTTTATTTAAAAAGTTTTGAAAATTATACTAGATGGAGGCATTGTAGATTTATCGCTTACCGCTGAAAAGAAACTAAAAATAATTCGACTTTTGAAAATCCCGCATCCAATAAATCAATGCGATTGGCTCATTTTTAATGGCCGCCTATTAATCAACCAATCAGAAAAGCACTATTGCTTCGTAACTATGGTTATATTACAAATATCAAAATAATATTGTTTGGAGATAATCAAATCATGTGTAAGGGAGACCGGGTATGGTTGTCTCACGGGTAGGTTGTCACAACAACAATAACAGAAAACCTAATGAATTAATAAATTTGTTTATCCGTGTCAAAGAAGCCCGAGCACAATACCTCCTTGCGTACTTCACTTCAGTTCGCTCTGAAATACCGTAAAAGAAATATATGCGTTTGTTTTTTTTGTACAGTGAAAGTAATTTTTGGGAATCTGTGTTCAGTCTCGTAAGTATATTTAAATTTTGCATAGTGATATAGTTTTTCGTGTATTTATGATGTTTAAGATATGCTGCATAATATCATTCATATGGTTTCTTAAATGACCATTGATCTAAATTTATTTTGTGAGTTAATTGTCGAAAACTGTTTTGGGGAAAGTTGTCTCAAGTTAACGGGGGCTAGTTGTCACATGTGCAAAGCAACACCATAAATATGTGCGGCCTTTTTTTATTGGTTTCTGGGGGTTTTACTACATAAACGATTGACTGTTATTATATTTATGTCATTTTTGTTACCATAACCTAAGTTAGTTAGATAGAAGTTACTATTCGCTCACAGAAAATATTTTTTATTTTTTTTAATTATGAATGAAGATATTTTTCGTTCCTTTCTTAGGTAAAATTTCTTACAAATAACATTTTACTTTTAATGTATGAGATCAATTGAAATTTTTAATCGAAAAAAAGTGAGTCTTTTTATATTCTTTTTACTTAAATATCTTATTGGTTTTTATTATCCAAAAACAAATGACTCATCGTAATAGAAAGATTATTTATTAATGTTTGCATAGTAGTGGTCCGATTTTGGCACAGCATAATCTTTAATTTTATTTTTAAGTTTAAACATCAAGGGTCGGTGTGTTAAACCTCGGTCAGTGTCAATAAGTTGTACCTTGGCCCTAAGATCAACGTGCAATAGATAAAAATTTAGATATACCTTTGTCATGAATTATTATTTTTTTTTATTTTGCTTCAGATAATATGCCCCGCAAGTCTAACGAAAAATTTAAATTTTTGCAAAGTTAACCATTAAGTATGTCAAATTTTAGTATACAAGAAAAGTTTTGTTAATTTTTGAAACAATTTTAGTGTCATCTCAAAAAAGAACATTAGTAGTTCTTACAATCCAAAAATAAATATATAGTTTTCATAGAGCAATGGGTTTTATTTTGCTTAATGGGAATAGAGCCAAGGTACATCACCTCTGTTTTACCTAGGCCATAGATACACTAATTTTTAAATCTTATAGCAATTTGAGTAAACGGTTGATAATGTTTTCAAATATTTTATGATGAATACCTTATTAGTGCCCCACTACGATGCAATTCATTTTATCGACAAACTGTTACATAGACAATTTAAAAAAAAAATAGAGCCAAGGCACAACAGGTTCCCCTACTTTTGTACGCGCGTTAGAAGTCATACTTCTTTGGCGTATGTAAATTAAATGTAACCACATGTAAAATTTAATAGAAATATATTTAATAAATACGAGGATGTGCGCATTCGAGCGAAAAGTGGCACATTTCCGAGCGAGGGAGGCAAATGAAGCGCGACGCGGAGCGGAGCGCTTCATTTTCCCGAGATCGGAATGTGCCACTTTGAGCTCGAATGTGCACACTCGGTTTTATGCACGATTCACAAATAAAAATTAAGCATTTTTTATTTATTAAAAAAATTATTATTTAATTAACATAAATAAATAATAATTTTTAATTTTTTTTAGACGAGAGGTGTACCTAACTGTATTTAATTTGAAATTAAACTTAATTATTTCAAAACTATGCTATTTTGATATTTGTACAATAGCCATGGTTACTAATTAATTAGCTAATTAATTAGCGGCCATTAAAAATGAGCTAATCTCATTGGCTTATTTAAATCCGGATTTTCAAAAAGCGATTTGTAAGATATGTGTATAAGAGAAATCATTTTTGATTTTTTCTTAGTTCTAACTTATCGAGATTTGCCTGTATTTGATTTGAGAATTTTTTTATTATTACTTTTCGAGTAAAATAAAAAAAATTCAGTTATTCCATACATTTTATCCCACAACTAATTGCGTATTATTTTTGTAATGCAAAAAAGGACCAAGGTACAACAAGTTCTCCTACTGCTTTGTTCGATGACTTTGTTATCTTCTCGTCCTCATCGGCAAAGAACTGAACAAGTGGGTAATGCTTTCAAATATTTTATGATGAATACCTTATTAGTGCCCCCCTGCGAGGCAATTCATTTTATCAACAAATTGTCACATATACAATGTAAAAAAAAATTACAAGTGAAAAAAGGACCAAGGTACAACAAGTTACCCTATACGAAACTTTTGAAATAATAAAATTTAATAAAACATCTATTATATATTCAGAAAACGTATATAACACTGCTATTATCGGTGTTTCGTGTCAATAAAACAATTGAAATGGAGAAAATCGCTAAAATACATGAGCAGTTAGATGGATTTAAGAAGAAACTGGTCCATATCGTATTTATCAAAGCTAAACAATTGTTAACCTACATTTATTCTGAAACACGATATCCAAACGATAAAATAAAAAATCTCAATCGCCGTTTTCCTCAAAATTTCTTGGATTTAGGACATATCCTATCCCAACATTTATTTTTTAGATTCATCTCAGGTATTACCCGGTAAAATTCCAGTACTTATTCATCGTACGCCCCATATAAGTAAAATTAAAGCGTCCGTCTGTAATTTCGAAATAAAACCAACCAAAAATTAAAAGCGCCCATTGCAAATTTGAGATGTAATTAAATCGATAGTGCGACTACACGTCTTAAATTAAAAAAGACGATAACAATACGAGAAGGAGCCTAAAACAGAATAGAAATAAATATTGTTGCCCGAAAACCGATAGAGCATGAGGGCATTGTATATTTACCATCAAAACTCAGTTTCAAATACATATTCAAATTCCCAAATGCCCGAACGTTCTCGTCTGAATATATTTGCGTTAGAACCGTTATCTGCGGGGCCCTTAGTGCCGTAGATTCAGATGAAATGCCTTTGATATTGTAATACCTCTTCTAAGTTCATAATTTATATTATGTTCTCTAGTTATAGTTCAATATTGTGCTAACCTTGTTATATTCTGTTTAGAGTTCGCTCCCAACAAAAGCCTTCCTTAGGCCCTCTTCTCGCGCGCACAAATTTCCCGCGATCGCTTAAGATAGAATTATTAATTAATAACAATCTAATTGGTGGGATCGGTCCCGAATCTCGAGCCGTGGGACGACAGAGCAAAATCGGTTTTGATTAATTGAAAACCCATCCGAATTGCTTCGATAGGTGATGCTTAATTATATTACCGATCGCGGTTGTGGTCGAAGCCCCCAGTTTCCTTTTATAAATATATTGAATTTCAAATCGGCTCGTTTAGCCAGAAACAAATTCGAGCAAAGAGGCGCCCTCCCCCCTGTCTTCGGGCCGCTCTCTAAAAATTATTAAATCGGGGCCCGCTAGTTAAGGGAGGTGCGTTTGTAAACACTACGACTTGTCTGCTCAGCTGACTAAAACCAAGACCATGTCCTAAACAAATAAGTCTTTACTTATAATCCTTTGTGAGAAATGCGATACTTTCGTCCGACTTGTACCTATTTTTTTTTTTGGTAGTCTTTTAAAGTGTTTATTTTCGATTTTTAATTTAATTGAGGTTAGAACAGTTTGCAAAAAAAATCAATTAAAGGTAGAAACGTTTTGTAATAGAGATTTCAATACAGTAGGGCGCCGATAATCCGGACCCTAGATTTTGTGGTAAATTTTGTAAAATATTTTTTGTTCTCTGTACATATCGTCATTTAAGTGCTAACACCACGTAAGTCATTTTTTGGCCACTTTGATGTCATGTATGTCAAAAAATTTGGGTTCATTACAAATTTTTACCACAAACTAATGGTTCTATATTCAATATATCTATTATGAAGTGTACACAAATTATAAAATGGTGTCTATGTAAGATTATGCAGTTTTTTCACTCTCCTAAAATGATACTATTTGTGACATACATGGTGTTAGAACTTAAACGACGATATTTAATTTGTTTTTTGTACGCTTACATTTAATGTACATTATTTCAAAAAAATTGCGTACATTATTTCATTAAAATAGTTATAAGTTTATATTAACTAATGGTTTTATTTATTTTCTTCAATTATTTAACCATTAAAGTAAATTATTAAGGGTTTTTTAGCAAGTTTACATTTCATTTTTAAAATCTGGACATTTTCATAATTTGGTCACAATTAAGCCGGATTATCGACGCTCTACTGTATTTAAAATACAAAGATTTATAAATAAAACACTTTGTTAAATTTCGCGCCCTTAAGTTACCAAGCAACAGAATAAATAGAAGCCATTTTGAATTTAAAGATTTGTTTACAAGTCCGTCACTATGGATTTATAATTAAAAGCAAAAAGTCATATACAGGGTGTCCACTTGAATCAGCCGATTTTGAGCAATTCAAAATGTATTTTAAACAAAAGCAGATCGTGTATTTAAAAAAACAAACTCTTAGGCATTTTTACATGGTTTTGGTTTTAATCAAAATTAATTTAAATTATTATTTTTATAAAACAAAAATTAAATTTAGTAAAACGAAATTACTTTATTTAAAATAAAAATTGAATAATTCAAAAACGTTGAATTAACAAAGGCGTTTTGATTTAAATTTAAAACTTAAAAAAAAAACTGAATAACAAATGGGCATCGCAAAAAAAAAACAACGAAGGAATAAAATTTCACCCTCCGAAACGGTATCAAATTTTATTGAAAAATAAAATGTCGTTATTAATATCGCGTTTCCATTCAGATTATAATGACATCGGACGAGATTTAAGCGCGAACAAGTCGGGGAAAAGGTGGCCCGAACGAAATTCCGAAAAGTCGCAGGAAAGAGGCGAAACAAAGCGAAACGGAAAGTCGCCGATAAATAATGCGATAAAAGAGGAGAGGAAGTATCGCTACGAGCCAGGACCTGCGTTTGTCCAAGAGAATTCATTTCCTGATTTCATTTATTCAAGATCTCATAATTTCGTTGAAAATTACTCCACTTTGTCTTTGTTATTTACTCTCATTATCCTTTTATAAATAGAATGGCATGTTTAGTAAAGTAATTTAGTAAGTAAATTTCATTTGCCGTAATTAATATTCTACGTAAACCGCATTTAAATTTGTGTCTCGGCGGCGGACGCAAAACAAAGACGATTTTTGTGATTCGTTTTGGAACAGAAAATTTTTAATTTTAAATTGGTCGCAAAAATTAGAAAAATACAGTCACGTGGGTACCTGTAGAACAATGAAAAATATGTGGGGACGCCCATTTAATAAATTACTGGCGAGTGAACCAATTTTGGAAAATTAAATCACATATTAAAAAACAAAAACCGAAAATTCGCAAAAGAAATGACAATCAGTCTTAAAAAAATAAATTTTTACTGGGAAAAAGCTATAGCGTTAATTTTTATTAACAAATTTAAAATCAAAAAAATGTGGCACATTCTGATATCGGAAAATCCAAAAATTTAATAAAATATCGATTATATATTTGAAAAACGTATTTTTACCATAGCAATGAGTGGGAGGAGCGAAAAGATACGACAAATTCATACGAACGAGTGAGAGGAACGATAAAAAATTATTTACTAATGTTTCGTCACAAAAATTATTGCGAATCGTGCTTAAAACCGAGTGTGCACATTCGAGCTCAAAGTGGCACATTCCGATCTCGGGAAAATGAAGCGCGCCGCTCCGCGTCGCGCTTCATTTGCCTCCCTCGCTCGGAAATGTGCCACTTTTCGCTCGAATGCGCACATCCTCGTATTTATTGACTCGAAAAAGACACAAATACAATTAATACAAATATTTGGGCGAAAAATGATCCATTTCCGAGCGAAAGGTGAAAACAAATCGTGCCGCTCCGCATCGCCATTTATTTTCAATGTTTGTGTAAACAATCAATTAAATCTAATACAGTCAAACCTCGATAAGTTAAAACTGAAAAGAAACCAAAAATAATTCGTGTTAATTATCATACAATTTTTTTGAAAATTCCGCTTTAAATAAACCAATAAGATTCGCTCATTTTTAATGGCCGCCAATTAATTAACCAATTAGAACTGTGTAATTGTTTCGTAACCATAGCTATACTACATATATCAAAATAATACAGTTTTGAATCAATTAAATCATATTTTAAATTAAATACAGTTAAACCTCGCTTTTCCGCATACATACCACTACTTCAAGCCAAAATTAATTTTTAAACAATTAAAAATTACTAAACACTAAATCCCCGTTTCTCGAACGCTTTTAAACTAAATTAGAAAAACAAATTGCAAAAATCAGCAAGTTCCCCTTCGCATCAAATTATTTCGAAAGAAATCCATCTGACCCCCTCCGAGCGCCGCAAAAAACCGCAACCGTAACAGACTTTTTTCCCCGTTCAATTAAAATTAAAATTTAATTTAAACCGATCAAAAGGAAACACATTTTTTTTACATCCGCGATGATTTTTTCAAAGGCAAATATTTTCGTTGCTCAAAAGAGCTCGAATATAAATTATTATTCTAACGTTTCAATTAAATTTTTTTTTCGCCTAAATTGGGAGACAAAAGCGAAGCAACGTTAATTCAAATCGAAAGCGAAAGAGCGAGAAGAAAGAAGAAAGAAAAAAGGGGGTGAGAAAGAAATTGTGGAAATTCATGCGGCGGGAGGCGGCTCGCCCCCCCCCCCAAACGTTATTCGGCGATTGTCTTTCATTCGTCTTCCGACAGGATGGAGAATTAGCATAATTGAATAAAATGTAGATGAGATTCGAAACAATGCAATAAAAATTATTTACTAATTTTTTCGTCAACAAAATTATTGTGAATCATGCTTAAAATCGAGTGTGCACATTCGAGCTCAAAGTGGCACATTCCGATCTCGGGAAAATGAAGCGCGCCGCTCCGCGTCGCGCTTCATTTGCCTCCCTCGCTCGGAAATGTGCCACTTTTCGCTCGAATGCGCACATCCTCGTATTTATTGATTCGAAAAAGACACAAATCGAATTGATACAAAGATTCGAGCGAAAAGTGACACAATTTCGAACGAAAGGTGGAAATAAATCGTGCCGCTTCGCATCGCCGTCTATTTTCAGTGTTTGTATAAACAATCAATTAAATAGAATACAGTCAAACCTCGAGAAGTTAAAACTAAGCGAAAATCAAAAATAATTCGTGTTAAGTATCATTCCGCTTTAAATAAGCCAATGAGATTAGCTCATTTTTAATGGCCACCAATTAATTAGCCAATCAAAAACGTTTAATTACTTCGTAACCATGGCTATACTACAAATATTAAAATAATACAGTTTTGAATCAATTAAATCATATTTCAAACCTCGATTTTCCAGACATACCACTACTTCAAACTAAAATTAATTTTAAACAATTATTAATTAAAAATTACTAAACACCAAATGCCCGTTTTTTGAGCGCTTTTAAACTAAATTAGAAAAACAAATTGCAAAAATGAGCAAGGCGGTGTACGTTCCTCTTCGTATCAAATCGTTTCGAAAAAAAATCCATCTGACCCCCTCCGAGCGCCCCAAAAAACCGCATCCAGACTTTTTTCCCCGTTCAATTAAAATTAAAATTTAATTTAAACCGATCAAAAGGAAACACATTTTTTTTACATCCGCGATGATTTTTTCAAAGGCAAATATTTTCGTTGCTCAAAAGAGCTCGAATATAAATTATTATTCTAACGTTTCAATTAAATTTTTTTTTCGCCTAAATTGGGAGACAAAAGCGAAGCAACGTTAATTCAAATCGAAAGCGAAAGAGCGAGAAGAAAGAAGAAAGAAAAAAGGGGGTGAGAAAGAAATTGTGGAAATTCATGCGGCGGGAGGCGGCTCGCCCCCCCCCCAAACGTTATTCGGCGATTGTCTTTCATTCGTCTTCCGACAGGATGGAGAATTAGCATAATTGAATAAAATGTAGATGAGATTCGAAACAATGCAATAAGGAGCAAAATACAATAACCATCAAAGTTGCGGCCGGGGAGCGTTTCGACGCACCACCGCCAATACAAGTTTCTGCACGCAGCGAGTTTGTTCTACAAACAAAGTGTACGTAAACTAGCCTTTGGGTGGAAATGTATTTAGAGCAGGATTCGGCCAAGTCCTGCTTGTCTTACGGGAGGAAATGAAAGGCAGTCACGTGTAATGATGAGAACTAGTCGGAGATGTCGTTAGCGAGGAGTTAGTAACCGGGATTAGCAACCTTGTCGTTATCTAAACTCCCATTCCTGCCACTATAAAGTTTATTGAGTTAGATTAGCCATAGTTTACACACGTACCTCTTATCTGGGGTCGTTTGCTTAAATTATACATCGTCCCGACGTGTCTTTGTTTTACAGGCACGACCTTTATGTTTTGCTCTTTGAAAGACGAGCCAGTTTCGGGGTTTTGCGACTTCCAAGGCGTGGAAGATTTATTAAGCCGTGTAAGAAATTACTCGAAAACCGCATTTTCCGTTTCCCCTCCGCCTCCCACCCGATCAATTTTCTAAGTTTGCGCGTCGTTGCGGGTCGCCTAGCGTCTAAATTTTCTCGAAACGAAAATCGATCGAAGAACCGATAAACTAAATTCGAAGATTAATTCGTCAAAAGTTGTCAATTAAAAACTGTTTGGTTGCGTATGAAAGTTTTTTGATTATTGATAAAATACAGGAAAAGAAATGTATGGCGTTTCTTGCCATATGGGTCCCCCAACAAGACCCATAACTATGCCGCATTAAAAAAATATATATCGTCGTCTAAGTTCTAACACTATGTATGTCAAAAATAATACCTTTTCAGAAGAGTGAAAAAACTGCATAATCTTACATAGACACCATTTTATAATTTGTGTACACTTCATAATAGATTTATTAAATATAGAACTATTAGTTTTTAGTAAAGATTTTTAATTAAGCCGAATTTTTTGATCTACATGGCCTCAAAATGTCAAAATTGCCAAAAAATGATTGGCGTGGTTTTAGAACTTAAACCACGATATTTTAGTTATATACATATAAGAATATATAAAGTAAATATATAATTTTATAATACGGCAAAATTTCGAAAAGTATACTATGTTTTATAATATAAACTATAAAAATAAATATACATGGTGTACCAAAGAAAATTCGATCCCTCCGCCCCAATGGGCCTTTTCAAAAATTTAAAAAAACAAATTATATTTAATAGGGTGAAATTTTTACATATTTACACGCAGAAATTGTACCCCTATTTTTTTGGTCAAGTGACACATTGTTTAGAAGAAGACATTTTTTCTATACCCTGTATTATTACCCTATAATTTTTTCGTTTTTGTTGATACACCTTGTATATTTTATTATAAAGTTTTATATAGTTTCAAAATATAATTTGTTGCATATAACATTCATAATAGATTACAATATAATAGATGGATATATAATATAATATAGTCTATAATATATAAATACGTTGTATAGGTCATTGACTAGGCGGCCCTATGACGGAATTCCGTGAAAAATCAATTATTTTATGAAATAAAATAAATACTCATAATATAAATCAATTTATAATTTTTTTATTATATAATTTTGAAATATATGGAGTTCATATAATTTGAATATGTCAACATATAGTATTATATATTATATTAATATATATATTTTTCGATATCATTAATTATATTATACTACAAATTGAATTATATTATCCGACATATTTTTAAAATATTAATTTTTTACATGCGGAATGGCATTATCTACTCTATGGTATAGTAAATTAACGCTATACTTATAAGAATCGTTGCGATCAGTTTGGTGGTAAACGCCATACATTTTTTCCGTGTATAAAACGCTATAGGGTAAAACGTCCAGTCTGTGACCACCTACCAGTGAATAACCGCCACGAGAAATAATGTTTATAATAATTAAAAAAATAATTTATATTTATTTATGCAATTTTGTATGTCTCCTTCTTCATTTAAGTGCAAGAAATAAAAGTAATAAAAAGTGTATAGCTAAAATAGTTAAATTTAAATTGCAATTTGTTTGTTACTTAATTATTGTTGGAATGTATCTAAAATTTATGAAATATGGCGATTATATAAACTATGTATTTTGACAATTGAATTGCAAAAAAATATAAGAACAAAAAATAAAAATAAAGCTAAAAAATAATTAAACTTCAAAACACAACAGAATATTTCTATTTAACAAATTACGCTAGTTTCGTCCCAAAAAAGAAATTAATTAAAAAAACATGGTAATGCAAATAAAATTTTAAACATTAACCTTTTTTTTTATAAACATATTTTCAAATTGACTATTACCCCGTGTTTAAAATAAAGTTTGCCAAATTTTGTTGAATTATTCGTTTTTAATAGGCGAATCAGTTAATCAGTTGTTCACTGGGCTACACCCGGTCATTCTTTACACGAAAGCGGTCTCAATGAAACAAATCGGTCATTCACTGGACATTTTACCCCACGTTAAAGTTAAACAAAAAAAGCCGAGCAACTATGTTTAAACAAAATTGAATTCACGAAAATATGTGATCCTAGAATTGTACCCGATCAAAAGACGATCTAACGACAATATGGCGTTAAAAATACAAAAAACAGTAACTTCCATAATTCAAAGTTGAATTAACAAAACAAATTTAATCAAAAAATATCTTTTCGTACGAAACGCAAAGCGCTCAATTAAATTATACAAATCAACACACACACACGCCCTTAAATCTTTGAAAATATTCCGACTTAGAATTGTTAAATTCGCAAATCCGCATACCGTAATTAACTTTAATTATAAAGCCTTAACATTATTTATAAATCCAATTAATATATCCCCGCGTTTTTTTTTCTCGTAATTAAATACATTTATTATTCTTTCTACGTTTACATTTCAACGCTCCTCTCGAGATTAAATTAATTATCTTTTTATCATTTTATAATAAACAAGCGCGCGCGCGCGCGCCCGCAAATAAAATAATTCGTTTCGAAGACGCCAAAATTTAATTAAGCTTTCGCGCGCTGCCGATTCCTATTTTTGCGAGATTCTTAGGGCCCCGCACTCCATTCCATTTGTCGAAACTTAATTTGTAGTTCATCATTTCTCTGAAGGCGAGGCAGGGGGCGCGCGCCCCTCGCCGAAGGACCGTAAACGAAACTGCAAAGCTGCAGAATGAGACGAGAGGACGCGAACGTGCCATCAGATTATCTTTTATTGTCCCGTACGCCGAGGGGGAGGCTGCTCTAGTTATAATCCTGGAAACCATTTGCATATATTTAATTACCGATGTAATGGACATCGCCTTTCCCCTTCTAAGATGACTCTCTTAAAGCGGCCATCTTAGGCCTGTAATCAATAAAGTCGGCTCCCTCGTCTTTCGTACAGTCTGTCGCAAATACATTTCCACCCCTATCTGGCCGTCGTTCATTGCCCGCGTTTTAAAAATGAGGAAAGACGAAGGGGAGAGGTGACGCGGGGCGCGGATCGAAAATGGTTTTTTTTTAATCAAATTATCGTTCAGCAATTTCTAAATGAAATTATTAAATATAATATCGATTATATATTCGAAAAAAGTATTTTTACCATAGCAAATGAGTGGGAGCGAGCGAAAAGATACGACAAATTCATAAGTACGAGTGAGAGGGAATGATAAAAAATATTTATTAATTTTTTGACACCAAAATTAATGCAAATGATGCTTAAAACCAGTGTGCACATTCGAGCTCAAAGTGGCACATTCCGATCTCGGAAAATGAAGCGCGCCTCCGCGTCTTGCGCTTCAAATATTGCCTCCCCTCGGCCTGGGAAATTGCCCGCTTTTAAAAATGAGGAAAGACGAAGGGAGAGGTGACGCGGGCGCGGATCGAAAATGGTTTTTTTTTAATCAAATTATCGTTCAGCAATTTCTAAATGAAATTATTAAATATAATATCGATTATATATTCGAAAAAAGTATTTTTACCATAGCAAATGAGTGGGAGCGAGCGAAAAGATACGACAAATTCATAAGTACGAGTGAGAGGGAATGATAAAAAATATTTATTAATTTTTTGACACCAAAATTAATGCAAATGATGCTTAAAACCGAGTGTGCACATTCGAGCTCAAAGTGGCACATTCCGATCTCGGGAAAATGAAGCGCGCCGCTCCGCGTCGCGCTTCATTTGCCTCCCTCGCTCGGAAATGTGCCACTTTTCGCTCGAATGCGCACATCCTCGTATTTATTGAATTTTATCTATTCCAAATCAATAAATTTAATAAAAAATCGATTATATATTCGAAAAACGTATTTTTACCATAGCAATGAGTGGAAGCGAGCGAAAAGATAGGACAAATTTATAAGTACGAGTGAGAGGAACGATGTATCTAATATATTGTATTTTATTGTGAATATGCTTAAAACCAGTGTGCACATTCGAGCTCAAAGTGGCACATTCCGATCTCGAATAAGCGCGCGTCGCTATTGTTCGAATTGTGAATGCATCCTCGTAAAAATGTATTTATTAATGCAATTATTTAGTAAAAATTAATTTCATCTATTAATATTTACATTTAATTTCGAAATAACGAATTTAATTTTAGAAATATTATAAATATTCGAAATTATAATGTTATCATAGAAATGACCCTTTTTCATAAAATGAAAATTCTATCAATACGATTGTATGTCGAACATTAAAATTTCATTATTTAAAAATTTAAAAATTAATTAAACTTTAACTTATGAAATTAAAATTATTAGAGTATTGTAAATTATTACATTTAATTCTGAAATAACGGCAACTTGTATTTCAATTGAAATAATTTTTAAATTTTAAAATATAATTAATCGTTCCAAATTTTCTAATTTTTTTGTTTACGATTGTATTTCAAAACATCTAAATTAACCATCCATTTAAAATTATTTAATAAATTAAATAAAAATATTTATAAGATTAAAATTTTTAGATAACATAAAAATTATAATTATTAATAAATGTTTATTTAATTAAAATTTTTAGCAGATAGTTCTTAGATCAAATTGTAAGAGTAAAATTAGCAGTCTATAAAATTTAATAAGTCTGTGACGTTTACAAAAATCTCAAAATGATGTCTACGATTTATTGATCAATAATTCACGATTATAAGATGGTTTAAAATTTTGGTGTAGTACATTTTGTAATAGATCAAGATTTAGGAAAAATTAATTTACATTAAAAAAGTCTTGAAATCTAAATGTGCCACTTTTCGCTCGAATGCGCACATCCTTGTATTTATTGATTTTTGTTTACTAAACTTTCTTTCAAATCAAAAAATTTAATAAAAAACCGATTCTATATTCGAAAAACGTATTTTTACCATGGCAAATGAGTGGGAGCGAGCGAAAAGATACGATAAATTTATAAGTACAAGTGAGAGGGAACGATAAAAATTATTTACTAATTTTTCGTCACGAAAATTTATGTGAATCAAGCTTAAAACCGAGTGTGCACATTCGAGCTCAAAGTGGCACATTCCGATCTCGGGAAAATGAAGCGCGCCGCTCCGCGTCGCGCTTCATTTGCCTCCCTCGCTCGGAAATGTGCCACTTTTCGCTCGAATGCGCACATCTTCGTATTTATTGCATTTATTTTTATATATTGGGCTTTATTTTCGATTTACACGGTTTTCCAGGGTAAACCGTGTAAATCAGGCCATAGGTGTACAGTGGGGAGGTGTATTGACTGATTTCTTAAAAAAAAATCGCAGTAACGTAAGTATGATTTGAAAAACAGTGCGCTAGCTATAAATAACCGCAAGGTAAGCAACATCACGTGGTTACATTTAATTTAATTAAATTTTTTCAATTGTTTTCACCCCTTTGTCGCCGTTTTCATAATTTATTTGCATAAAAAGTCGCTGAAAAACATTTTCAATCGTTTAGGCGCAGTTCAATTTTCGAAGTCGAAAAATTCCATGTTCCCAATAGTTTTTTTTAACTTTTTTGTCCACAGAAATGATCAGCATGGTCTTTTAATAAAATGAGTGGAGTCACAAATTTTTCCCAAAAGTGGAAAGTTTCCTGATCAAACCGGCTTTCGTTCTTTGTAATTAATTAAAATTAATCGAGTTACAAAATGTCTTGTTTTTCAGTTTGTTATGTATCTTTGTTATTTTTTAAAAAAGAGAGACTTTTATGTGCAAATCTCTCATGTGTCTTGTCTAACGAATTTTCGGCGAGCTTTTCCTACGATTTTACGAAAATTGTGCGTTTTTTTTAACGATCGAGTTTGCGCCACTTCGAATGCCCTTTTGGGATTTAAATAAAAATTTTGTAAGCGGGAGTCGTGAATACGTTTTTTATTTGGTTCGTAAGTTTTTCGATATTTATGATAATTGTCGTTTTTGATTGTTTTTTATTTTATTATGGTACAGTAAATCCTCGATTTATCTAGTTTTTGATGTAGGAAGAGTGGTTGAATTGTGTTACCTGAAGAAATTAAATGTTATTTTTTGAATGTTTGTAAAAGTGTTATCTTTCTACGAGATTTTCTCAAAATTTTGAATATCGTACCCATTAATATAGTTTAATGTAATCAATATGTTTTTTATTTTTATTTTTAATACAGTTATTAATGCACTTTTAATGTATCAGTTTATATGAAGAACTAATTTAAAAAATTAATAAAGTTGAAACTGTTTTTCTTCAATCAAATTTCGTAAAAAATAAAGAAAATGTCATATATATATTTAATTAGATATAGAAATGTTTTTTTGAATTTTAATATTAAAAATTAAAAGAAAAAAATGTTTTTACTATAGTTGTAACAAATTTTACCGTAGTCTATAGTAATTAATTGAGAAGATATCCGTTTTGTCCACCCGATCTATGGTAGCGTTGCAATCGCTCTCGCATTGTAAAAAAAATAATCTATCTCACGATCAATAATAAATTTTAAGTAAATGACAGTAAATTGGCAATAAAAATTTTTATAAAAGCGATTGACTTTTCCTCCTAACCTTAAATCTCAATTTTTTTCATTATATGTTGTGTTTTATTAGCATTAATTAGTTTTGACTAAAGTTACATTGTTATATATAGGTATATATATATATACAAAAATGCCTATTCATAAATTTTTGTTAGTAGGAACTTTAAAAATAATTTTTGTCACGCACCTATGATAAAATTATCTTATAGTGTCCCACGATTACTGTAGACTACGGCAATTATCTATCAAATTTTGGATTTAACAAAATTAGGGCCGAAATCGAGACAAATGATGGTCAAATTTTTTTTTAAGTGCACCGTACTAACGTCGACAAAAAAATGCACCAAGAAAGTGTTCTCAAAAATTTTCCATCTCAATTAATACGAAAGTTAATGAGTTTCTTTTAAAGTGGAAATTCGCGCTTTTCACCAAAATATGTACAGTCGAACCTCCATAAGCCGAATTTTTGATAACTCGAACCTGTTTTTCTAAGACTTGTCTATTTCAACGTTAATATTTTTATATCGATTACCCGAATTTTTGATAACTCGAATTATTTTTAGTTTCCCTTCAACTTCGACTTATCGAGGTTCGACTGTATTTGTTTAACAATTCCGTTACTCTTCAAAAATTTACTAGAATATTACACATTGTAGGAATCAAAAAATAAATGTAAAAAATGTAAATAGGCGCCTATTTGATTTAACAAAGTTGATTTGAATAAGAAACAATCAAAAATCAAAAAAAAATATTGATCTCGCCCTCGTATTCTACACAAAAAAGTGCTTCGAGAAAATGTTTTCAAAAATTTTCTGTCTCAATTAATAACAAACTTATCGAGTTTTTTTTTGGGTGGAAAATCGCATTTTTCACCAAAATACGAATTTTTTTAACAGCACCCTTATTTTTCAAAATTTTTCTATATTATTACATATCGTTGAAATCGAAAAAAAATAACGCACAAAACGACTAAAAAAATAAAGTAGCCACCTACTTGATTCGGCGAAGTTGCAAAAAACACAATTGAACGTGAAAATTTTCTTCTGAACTCGCCATCGCAAAGTACGCAGAAAAGTGCTTTAAGAAAATGTTTTTGAATTTTTTTTATTGCAGTTAATATAATGTTTTTCGCTGAAGACCAAAATCTACAATTTTTATTATTAAAAAAAAAGTTTTCCCGCGTTCATTGCACAATTAAATTAAATCAAAATCGAGACGAAAATTTTCGAAAAAAGCACGTCAACGTTTACGAAAGTCCGACCGCCAAACTAAACTACGAACCGAAACCCGAAAAAGGGGTAGAAGTCGTTTTTCTTCCATTTCAACCCCTTCGACTCTTAGACATCGCTTTTTGTGCGTTCCTCGACAGTGCAAACACGTTCGAATTTAAGATGCAGAAGGGAAACGTAATTGGTACAATCGAAGAGAGCGTTGGACAGGTTAAAGGTGGCACAGGTGCGACAGGTTTGGTCAGTTGGTCCGAATAGGGATGCTGCCGGAATCCCGTGGGAAATTAAGGAGACGCCGTTCTTTGTCGGTGACTTGTCCCTAATGTTTGGATGATAGTTTGAGAATGTTCTCGACTGGAAGGGTTGCTTATTCGCGAATATTGCTCACGTTGTTTGCTAGATTGTTTTTGCAAAAGTGGCCTTTCCCCGACTTGGTTCGTGTGTTTGACCGAAATCTTCAAAGATATCGTTTTTGGAAAAGGGGCCTACGTGTTTGCTTTTGTCGTTTCGGGTCGAATTGGATGTTTGCTCGGCGAGAAATGCTCGAGAGGGACGCGCGTAGCTTTAGATAAAAATTGTAATTTTTTTGAATCGATGCAAATAATTAAATGCCCTTTGGGAAAATCAAAATTGATTTGGTTAAAAATGTTATTAGTAATTTTCGAAGGGTTTTCCTTGGTAAATATCTCGCTAAATAATATTCCGAACAGTTTACTTGTAGATTCAACTTAACCTTCCGCATACTAGGTGACTAAATGTCACATGCCATACTAGGTGGGGTTTGCCATACCCCGAAAATAAAATGATATAAAATCCACAAAATTGTACTTTACGACAGTCAAATGATAAGAAATATATTTTAATAACCCATAATGAATAGGTTTAAGTAAAACATATTTATTTATGCATAAGAATAGACTTATTTATTAATAAAATACAAAAACCACTTTTTTTTTCAATTTAGAAACTATAGAAAAATTAATTGAATAATTTTAATCGTTCCCTCTCACTTGCATTGACAAGATTATCGTATCTTCTCGCTCCCTTCCACTCATTGCTATGGTATATACGTTTTTCGAATATATATAAGATATTTACTAAATTGAATTAAAATTTTTGATTTGAAGGGCGCACGGTAAATTATACAAATGTAATAAATACAAAGATGTGCGCATTCGAGCGAAAAGTGGCACATTCCCGAGCGAGGGAGGCAAATGAAGCGCGACGCGGAGCGGCGCGCTTCATTTTCCCGAGATCGGAATGTGCCACTTTGAGCTCGAATGTGCACACTCGGTTTTAAACATAAATCGCATTAATTTTGGCGATAAAAAATTAGTAAATAATTTTTATCATTCCCTCTCACTCGTACTTATGTGTTTATCGTATCTTTTCGCTCGCTCCCACTCATTGCTATGGTAAAAATACGTTTTTGGAACATATAATCGATATTTTATTAAATTTTTTATTTAAAACAAAGTTTAGCATACAAAATTCAATAAATACGAGGATGTGCGCGTTCGAGCGTAAAGTGGCACATTTCCGAGCGAGGGAGGCAAATGAAGCGCGACGCGGAGCGGCGCGCTTCATTTTCCCGAGATCGGAATGTGCCACTTTGAGCTCGAATGCGCACACTCGGTTTTAAGCACGATTCCCAATAATTTTATTCACAAAAAATTAGTAAACGATTTTTATCATTCCCTCTCACTCGTACTAATGAGTGTGTCGTATTTTTTCGCTCGCTCCCACTCATTGCTATGGTAAAAATACATTTTTTGAACATATAATCGATATTTTATTAAATTTTTTAATTAAAAAAAAAGTTTAGTAAGGTAAAAGTCCCTATTATGAGACGATGTCCCGATTTATGATACATTACGTGAATACATTAATTTATTCAAAAAGTACACAATAATCTTTTTAAAAAATACAAAGAATACATAACTTCATCAATTTTGAAAGCAATTTACTAAGTTTGCAGTTATTCTTTTGTTATTGTAATAAGAAAAAATATAAAAGTACCTATAAGCGGTTTGACATTTGCACTTGAATACACGCTCTGAGCAAAGTTGGGCGACAACGACTATTCAATTTTTCAGTCGCGTTAAATTTAATTGCCACTTCTATTTACATATGTGCATTATATGATATTTGAAAGCTAATGAGTATTAGATTTCAATTCTATAAGCATTTATGCTATTTTATGACTATTTTATGACTATTTTCGACTGTATCATTAACACCTACACTTATAAACTTGGACGTACCGGTTATTTGAGACATTTAAGAGTGTATCGCGCAATAGGGACATACTATTTTGCTTGTCCGGACTTCAAGAGACAGTTTACATTTATAAGTTTTAAATAAACAACCAACGATATTAACTATTTAAAAGTTTAGTTCTGTAATATGAAGTATTGTTGATTAGTACAGCTTAAAATAATTATTTACGAGTAAGTATTTTTAATGAAATAACGTTATATTATAAACCTAACCTACAATCATAAAATGAAACTTTGTTGTACTTGAGCAATTTTTTTTTTTAATAATTAAATAAGTTTTTAATATTTTTACATATATTATATGTATATTGATTTATAAAATGTTTTGGATTAAATAACAACAGTGTGCGAAACAAAATTTTAATTAAAAACTGAGAGAATGGAGAATAAACAAAAATCAAAGAAGACAAGAAAGCAATCTAAATTAACAAAAAGAACAAGTTGTGCTCAAATGTGAAGAGTAAAATAACAAAGAAAAAGATTAAAAGGAATAACTATGATCCGTTAAGTTTCGAAAAAGCTTTAAAGGCGATCTTTACGAAAGGCAGTAGTTGCCTTTGGAGTACCTGTAGCTACACTAGGTAGAAAGAAAAATATTGGTCCTACTGAGAAGATAAAAATAAGACAGGACCGAGCACAGTGTTATCATCGAAAGAAGAGGATGATATTTTCAAGTGGGTGCTGGATAGAGCTGCGATGGGAGCGCCTTAGGGTGGCGCAAAAACAGACTATTTTTTTGTAGTCTCGAGGAAAAAATGTTAGTTTTGATGTTTTAAGAGTACCTCAAAGGGCAGCTCAATAAAAAATTTTAAGAGGTCGCTCAAAATTTTTAAAATTTCAAAATCCGTCAAAAGACAATTTTTTTAAATTTTTTCTCGTTACGGTATAATTTTATAGACAAACAAAAAATAAGTTTCTGAAAGTTTCAATTTAAAATTTGAGTTTTAAAAGGCCGCTCAAAATTTTTTTTTATTTATTAGTGCATCACTTTGGATTTTTTCGAGCGACATTTTAATATTAAAATTAAAATTTCATACATTTTTTTTCCATTATTTATTAAAATAATAAACAAAAATTCACCACGAGATGAACTGAAAATGAAACACATGACAAAAAAACAAAATTTTATTAAAAGTGCGTATTAAATTTGCTTTATTAGCATTGGGATATAATCCAAAGTGATGTACTAATAAATAAAAAAATTCTGAGCGACCTTTTAAAACTCAAATTTTAAATTGAAACTTTCAGAAACTTATTTTTGTTTGTCTATAAAATTATATTATAACCCGAAAAAAATTGCAACAGAAAAAAGAAAATTAATAGAACAGGTTAAAAGCTGCAAAAAAAATTAAAGAAAAAAAAGAAATTTGATCTTACGATAATTTTCGTTGATTAGTCGTTTAATTTACAAAAATTTAATGATTTGTTGTCCTAAATTGATTTTTTAACTGTCTCAATAATGGGAACCTGCATCATGAGACACTGGGGCCATACACCTTTAAAGTGTCTCATAAATAAGGACACAGCGGTTCCCATTACAAAAGCTTATTTTGAAGTATTTTTAAATTAATATTTAGTGCAAACTCAAAATATTAATATAAAAATGATAAAACATATGTATCATTTAATTTAAATTGTGTTTTACACTAAAACTGATTAAATAATAGCGCTAATGTTTGACCTACCTAGAAATGTGTCTCATAATAGGGACTATTACCTTATACAAAATTCAATAAATACGAGGATGTGCGCGTTCGAGCGAAAAATGGCACATTTCCGAGCGAGGGAGGCAAACGAAGCGCGACGCGGAGCGGCGCGCTTCATTTTCCCGAGATCGGAATGTGCCACTTTGAGCTCGAATGTGCACACTCGGTTTCAAGCTCGATTACCAAAGGGCCGTTTTAACAAAAAAAAAATTGTTCCCGTTAGTTATACCCCGCCTCGTACACGGAAGGTTAAGCGCGCGCTCAGAAAATTCGTTAATGGCAATATAAAAATTCGCCGAGACACCCATTTGCTTAAACTTAATGCCCTTTCGGTTAAAAAAAACCGCAATTAAATCGGACCATTAGTTTTTTTGTTATAAGCAATTTGTCGACCCTATTTGTATTACGTACCAAGTCCACGTCAAATTCTCTAACGACATTTAATAATTTTTGTGAAAATACTAAAAACAATTGAATAATGTTTTGTAAAACAGAAAAAACATTTTTTTTTGATTAAATAAAATAATTTGTTATTTTTAAAAAAGATTAATTTCAGTTTCAACTTAAGCACGCGCTCAATAAATTAAAAAATGGTAATATAAAAATTCGCCGAGACACCTGTTTGCTTAAATTTTATGCCCTTTTGACTAGCGAAAACCGCATTTAAATCGGAGTGTTCGTTTTTAAGTTATAAGCAATTTGTCAACCCTATTTGTATTCCGTGCGAAGTCTATCACAAATTTTCTAACATTAAAAATAATTAAATCTTTTTTTTTAAGTATTCAAGTGCACAAAATAGAAAGACCCAGTGTGTAAATTTGATGAGATTTTTTTGTTAAATAAAATAATTGCTCTTTTTAAAAAACCATTAATTTCAGGTTCAAATTAAGCGCGCGCTCAGAAAATTCGAAAATGGTAATACGAAAATTCGACGAGACACCTATTTGCTTAAATTCGATGCCCTTTTCATTAGTGAAAGCCGCATTTAAATCGGATTTTAGGTTTTTTTGTTATAAGCCATTTGTCGATCTTATTTGTATTTCAAACGAAATCCACTTCTTTTCTAACATTAAACAATATTTTATTTCTGCAAAACCGATAAAGATAATTTAATTATGCTTTTTGATAATCAAAATACATAAAATAAGAAACCTTATGTGTGTTTTGGAAAAAAAAAATGTTTTTAAATAAAATAATTGCTAATTTTAAAAAGCATTAATTTCAGATTCAAATTAGTGCGCGCTCAGTACATTCAAAAATGAAAATATAAAAATTCGCTTAGACACCTATTTGCTTAAATTTAATGCCCTTTTGACTAGTAAAAACCGCATTTAAATCGGAGTATCCGTTTTCGTATTACAAACCATTTGGCACCGTTATCTGTTGCCGAGTAAAATTAATCATAACACCGAAATCGCTTGTACCTACTAATCACTTCGTATTTTCAATAATTTAAAAAAAAATTGTTTAGAGATATTAAGTGCGTTGTTTAATATGGTACCAATGCAGTAGAGAGATTGTAAATTAATAATAAAAAAAATGTTTAAAATCGCCCATCATAAATTGTTGATTTTAATTTAAGTAAATATTAAATTAAAATCCTACCTTAATGATTAAAAAAACAATTTTTTGGAAGCACCTTATACACAAATCAGTTGAACATTTACTATTAATTTACACTTTGTTACTAAAATTGAATCCTTAATAATCGAACGGTTTGTTTTATAAGAAACCCTAACTGGTTCTGAGAAATGAATAGGTAAAAGGCGACCTAAAAACGCCTCAACCAATCAGAAAAATAAAACTACCGTCAAGAACCTTCCTCGCACTACTTTTGCACCCCTTATTCGATTTTTATGCGAATAAATTCGATAACAATGCGTACGTTTAAACGGTAGGACTAGAATCGTTTAAATGTTGCCCTAAAATTTGTAATTCGATATATAATCGTAATCATTTAATTATAGCACAAAATTATATTTTTTTGGTGATGAAAAATTAGTAAATATTTTTTATCTTTACCTCTCACTCGTTTCTTTTCGCTCGCTCCCACTCATTGCTATTGTAAAAATACGTTTTTTGAATGTACAGGGTGTTTCATTTAAAGTGTGACGAGCTTATAATTTCCAAACTAATAAAATTTTACTGAAACACCCTCGTAATCCGAAATAAAAAAAAATTAAATATTTATTATTGAAATGTTAATTTATTATACATTTTTGGAAAGCCCTCGACGAGCATAACCAATTTTCAAAAAATTAATACTCTTCTTTTTAAGAGAAAAAAAATTAACAAAATTTATATTTATGCCAGTACATAAATTTTATCAATTAAAGAAACTTTTATACCGGACTTATTTTTATTTATTTATATAGCTTAGGAGTTATATGTTCGGGGCACTTTAAATGAAACACTCGATATAATCGATATTTTCTTAAATTTTTTGATTTGAAAGAAAATTTATTATACATTTTTGGAAAGCCCTCGACGACCATATCCAATTATTTAAAAAATTAAAACTTTTCTATTTGAGATAAAAAAAGTTGACACAATTTCCGTTTAAAGCGGAGGTAAAACAAAATTTATATTTATGCCAGTACATAGAATGTATAAATTAAAGAGACTTTTATACCTGTATTTTTTTTAAATATTTATTTAGTTTAGGAGTTATATGTCCGTGACACTTTAAATGAAACACCCGGTGTAATCGAAATATTATTAAATTTTTTGATTTGAAAAAAAGTTTAATAGAATGTGTGCCCGCAACTATCTTTTCGCCCGCTCCCACTCATTGCTATGGTAAAAATACATTTTTCGAATGTACCGGGTGTTTCATTTTAAAGTGCCACGAGCTTCTAATTCCTAAACTAATAAGACTTTCAAAAAAACTCGTAGCACTTCACTGAAACACCCTCGTAATCCGAAATTTAAAAAAAATTACATATTTATTATTGAAATGCTAAATTTATTATACATTTTTGGAAAGCCCTCGACGAGCAGATCCGATTATCTAAAAAATTACTACTCTTCTATTTGAGATAAAAATAGTTAACCCTCCGCATACTAGGTGACTAAATGTCACATGCCATACTAGGTGGGGTTTGCCATACCCCGAAGATAAAATGAAATAAAATTGTATTTTATGACAGTTCAATCGATAAGAAATATATTTTATTAACCAATAAAAAATAGGTTTAAGTAAAAACATAATTATTTATGCATTAGAATAGACTTATAAGCTATTGAGTCTTTTCTTGAGTACTAAATTCCAATGACACGTGTCAATTTCGATACCGAATATTAAGAAAACCTATCAAGAATTACATTCTTGCCTTCTTATTGAAATATAAATTATTTCATGGTAATTTCTTAATGATTGGCAATAATTTAGACCAATTAATTACACGAAAAATTAATTGAATAATTTTAATCGTTCCCTCTCACTTGTATTGACAAGATTATCGTATCTTCTCGCTCCCTTCCACTCATTGATATGGTAAATACATTTTTCGAATATAAAATCGATATTTTATAAATTAAATTAAAATTTTTGATTTGAAGGAGCGCACGGTAAATGATCCAAATGTAATAAACACGAGGATGTGCGCATTCGAGCGAAAAGTGGCACATTACCGAGCGAGGGAGGCAAATGAAGCGCGACGCGGAGCGGCGCGCTTCATTTTCCCGAGATCAGAATGTGCCACTTTGAGCTCGAATGCACACACTCGGTTTTAAGCACGATTCACAATAATTTTATTCACAAAAAATTGGTAAACGATTTTTATCATTCCCTCTCACTCGTACTAATGAGTGTGTCGTATCTTTTCGCTCGCTCCCACTCATTTGCTATGGTAAAATACATTTTTCAAATATATAATCAAAATTTTATTTAATTTTTTGATTTGAAAGAATGTTTAATAGACAAAATTGAATAAATACGAGGATGTGCGCATTCGAGCGAAAAGTGGCACATTACCGAGCGAGGGAGGCAAATGAAGCGCGACGCGGAGCGGCGCGCTTCATTTTCCCGAGATCGGAATGTGCCACTTTGAGCTCGAATGCGCACACTCGGTTTTAAGCACGATTCCCAATAATTTTATTCACAAAAAATTGGTAAACGATTTTTATCATTCCCTCTCACTCGTACTAATGAGTGTGTCGTATCTTTTCGCTCGCTCCCACTCATTTGCTATGGTAAAATACATTTTTCAAATATATAATCAAAATTTTATTTAATTTTTTGATTTGAAAGAATGTTTAATAGACAAAATTGAATAAATACGAGGATGTGCGCATTCGAGCGAAAAGTGGCACATTACCGAGCGAGGGAGGCAAATGAAGCGCGACGCGGAGCGGCGCGCTTCATTTTCCCGAGATCGGAATGTGCCACTTTGAGCTCGAATGCGCACACTCGGTTTTAAGCACGATTCCCAATAAAATTAGCCAAAATATTGTAAACATTTTTCATTCCCTCTCACTCGTACTAATGAGTGTGTCGTATCTTTTCGCTCGCTCCCACTCATTTGCTATGGTAAAAATACATTTTTCAAATATATAATAGATATTTTCTTAAATTTTTCGATTTAAAAGAAAATTTAATAGACCGTCGACTTCGCGTTTGGGCTGTGCGCCCCCACCTTCCCCTTCCCTACTAAATTTTTACCCTCGGCCCCCCAAAAATTAATTTTTTTTAAACTAAAAACTACTTTCGAGCCCACCAGCCACATTTAGCCATTTTTAATACAATTCAACCGAAAACGTAAAAAAATTGTGGCGCGCCCACTCGAGGCGCCGCCACTGCACGCAATAGTCGTACATGCCGGGCGAGTTTGAGGGCCATCCGGCTCTACGGTCCCCGTCCAAACTGCCACCTTAGCTAAATTGCGGACCCTCGCGGTTCGTTCAAAAGGAGCGCCACTTATCCGCACCGACAACAACATCTAAGGCAAACTAAAAATTAACGAATTCGAGCTTCGGCACGAAATCGCATTAAATTAGCGTCGGCCAGCCTCTACGCAAATCTACTTGTTGTAGTTTGCGGTTGTTGTTAAATTTTCCAAAACACAAAACAGAGCCAACTTGTTAATGATTCAGTACAAAGAGAATGGAAAGCAACTTTGCGTACGAACTAACAATAAGTAGGAGAGTAAAAGCTTTTGTAAGCAGATTTGATGTGATTACTTCAAACGCGGAGAGTAAATAATTCCGAGACGTAAGTTGCGTTGGCCGAAAAGCGTCCGCGAAAGTCTTGGCTCTTGTAAAGGGGGCGCCCCCGACGTCGGGAGCGGTTCCATCGCGCGCAAAAGGTTCTCGTATGTAGATTACGCAGATAAAGGACATAACGGTCCGCTGCACCTCACAGCCATTTTCGGCTTTATTGTTGTTAAGTAACGACGTAGTTGAGGTTTTCAGTTGTTAATGATATAGCGCTGATGTGCCAGACCGACGCCTAATCGCCGTTATCTCCGAATGGCGACGATTATATTTTTATCCCCGTTAATGGGGGGGCCGTTAAGGACAAAAGCCGTTTCGCGCAAATCTACGCAATACCTGGCCGGCCGTAACGGTTCCGTGTACCGTTGCGCGTATTTGCCTTATTTGCCCTATTTCGGGACGTATGCGAATTTGATTTTATCGGCCTCCGTCCCTCGCCGCCCCTACGTTAATAATAAAATAGAGAAAGGACGAGATAGTTTTGCAATTTAACGTTCGTCATCGGGGAGCGATTGCCGGGGCCCTATTAAGTGCTGCCAATTAAGATATTAAATATACAAGCCTAATTTCGCGCACAACTTTGCGGATTATTCCGACATTTAAACTATTCAATCTTAAATTATATTGCCGGCCGCGCTAATTTCGATTAGAATTTACAATTGGGCGGCTAATTTGCGGCTAGCGATCGGCGAGATGCGAATCGGTTCTTTTTCTTCGTCGATTTGGCAACGCTTGATGAGCTTTTCGGACTGCAGCGCAATTTAAAAAAAAAATTCTTCGAAATTAATTTTTAGATGAATGTTTTCCGTTACAGTACCACCTCTGCATGTTACGACCTTAGAATCTTACGAATTTTCACATTTTTATGAATTTCGCTCAACCCCAAAAGCCTTTTATTGCTGCCCAAGGTTGTAGTGTGACAAGAATCTATTTGAAGTGCCAGTTAACATGAAATGACAATAAAAAGTTCCATTTTAATGAAACTTTTCTATTTTGCACGTTTTACCTACTTTTACATAGGCACTGACAAACCTTCACGCCGATACCTTGGCCCAAGGCCCGATCGTAACTAATTTTACGAAATTCCTAAATTTTCGTAGCATGCAGGGTTGGTAATGCTTTTTAAATTAATATTTCCAACTAAAATTAATTTATTAAGATTTGAGTGCGTTGAGAGTTCGATTATTAAGTTTTGGGCTTTTGCCATTTTAATAATAAATTGGGTCAATGAGAATAGGTGCTTTTTTAGAAGGACGATTTACTATTGGGAAACTAAAAGTATTAATTTTGCGAATTTGTTTAATCCTGAGATTGTTTTTTTTTTTAAATTAAATTCAAACAAAATTATAATAATTTGTTTTTTGTTAGAACTTATTTAGTTAATGAAAAATTAATAATCTGGCGGTGGAATTAGGTTTTATTTTGAGCAATAACAATTTTGGTTTATTATTTTATAAACAATTTAAAAAAGCATATTTAATCGAAAGATATTCGAACATTTGACTCGTAGGTTTACTTTTAGAACTACGTAAAAATACTGATTTTACTTATTTAATTACGTTCGCGTTTTGTCCAACCAAGATTACTATCGAAATTCAGTTGAATTTTAAATATAAATATACAAGTTATAGTTATATACAATTTTGTTTAAAACGCTCAATTAAAAATAATAATAATCAGTTTTATAAAAAAAAGATATACAGTCTGTCAGACGAATATGTACTGGAACTTAACCCACTTATAAGTGACCCTAAACTGAACAAAAACATATACCATGTCAGGTGACTTGATGTGTAATACGGTAAAACCTGTTTTTGTGCGGTCCTTTTTTATGCGATTTTATTTTTGTGTAATTTTTTTTGTGCGATTTATTTTTATGCGATATATGAATCTCAGCGACGTTGGCACTGACTTTATGGTACCAAAAAACAAATCAATTGAAATCCTATCTTCAAGCGACGAAAGCGATTGTGGCCCAATTTATCACAAGAATATGCGCGTTTTGGATTACGACGAGTAGCAGCGAACTATTTAATGTACAATTTGAAAATTTCTCCATGTATATGTACAATGAAGAAATAAATGTTTTTACAATTTTTCCAGGTCTAATTTAATTATTTAATTTAATTGAAAGCATTTTTTCATCTATTTCGTAAATAATTGATGTATTTTCTAAGTGCGACTTTTTTTATGCGGTCTCTATCAACCGTACAAAAACAGGTTTTACTGTATTTTTGAGATATGGTGATATCATGACTTCAATTTAAAAATGTGTAACAAATTATTTAGAAAAAATTTCTTCAAGTCTGTTATATATAACTACATAATTAAAGCCATATGTCATTTTTCTTTAAATCAAAATAACTCCACATATCGTAAATCAAATATGCTATTCAGAATAATGAACTTTGTTTAAGAATCATCGTCAACAAATTATGTAAACAAAACCTTCTATTTCATCTTAGTTATTAAAAAAGCATTTTCACCATAATACAAAAAATTTAAAGCACTTTATAATAATGAACTCGATCGTATATAATTTGCAAGAAATATTGTATTTTGTTGTTTAGTTTTGGACTTCTAATTGTATTTTTTTTAATGGAAAAATTTTCAATTTACTTCATCTAAACTCTTTACTAATCTACGTTTTTTTTTCTTATTTCATTTTTTTAATATATTCTTAATTTCCAAATTAATTCATACAAATTATTTGTCTTGTACACAAATTTACTCAAAAGAATGTTTCAAGAAGTAAAAATATCTATTAATAATTTTTGGGAAGTACAATCGGAGGCAAAAGTACTGAAAATTACAAATCCGCGAATATCTACATTTTGTAGCATAGAGATATGGAGAAGTAAATCAATAGTGTCCATAGTAAAAATATATAGGTAAGTATATAAATTAAAAGAAATTAGAACATTTTACCAATAATGTTGAAAGAAGAATGTTTATGACGTACGTATGTCAAAATGTGCCAAGACGCTTTTTACCAAATTTTCGTTCGCCTTACGCATTTTTAAATTATATGTTTTTCTTTTTAGTATTGACCCTTCGTGATATATTATAAAACGTAGATCTTCACGAATTACTGATTTTTAGTACTTTTGCCCCCGATTGTACCTCCTATACATCCTTTAAAATAAACCATTAATTAAATTTCAATTAAGAAAAAAATAAAAAATTTGCTGCAAATCACGTAAAATAACTTAATTCTATTTTAAAAAACCCCAAAAATCTTTTACTTTGCGAAAATAACAAAATTTCTCAATTCCATGGCACATCTCAAAAATTGGAAAAAACTTCAACCAAAATTCTAAACGACGACGTTCAACAAAAGTATTTTAGTTCGTCAGCCCAATTCGTCGGATAGTTTCCCAAGTTGAATAATTCAACAACGGAAAACTGATACGAAATAACCGATCGAGATAAAAGCAATCCATTAAACATATCCAAAAACTGAGGGGCCATTATCGAATTTCAAACACGAACGCATCCAAAACTCGTGTTTTTAATTAGTCCTCATCTCGAGGGACGAAATCTCTAATCGAATTAAATAAAAACATCTCAGACGCGAAACAGCAGAAAAAAAACGCGAACTCTTCGCCGCCAATTAAACTTTCCCAATCGAAAATTCATTTAGTAAAACCGAGGTAAACGCGCCCGTCCCCCTCATCCTAGCCGCGCAAATAAATTAAATAATTTCTTTAATAAATACGCGTTTCGCGTTTCTTGAAAAAGCTCGCGCCATCTAGCCGCCACTAGCCGAACGCGTTTCATCCCCTAAAAAAACCGAACTTGAGCTTTTACAGAGCAGGAGAGCTCCTACAAAATCGATAGGAAGCTCTGCTTTTGTAAAAGACCACTCCCTGAACTTATCCCTTCCTGGACGTTTCGTCCCTTGCCGTCCTCGCACCGCCGCCCTTAGTTTGAAAAGGCTCACTAGCAGGGGGTTCCCCTTTCGACTATGAGCTCCTTCGAAAAAATTTAACGCATAAACTTGTTATTAACGAAATTAATAAAAGATTTAATTTAAAAAAAAAATTAAAATTAATTTTTATATTGGGCGACAAAAAAAATCAATTTATTTTATTTATTTATTTTTTTTAATCAGAGTAGACTAGCAAAATTCGCTTCGCTCATTGTGCTAGACAAAATTTAATAAAATATTTAATTTTTTTGACCAAAAAGTTAAAATTAATTTTTTATTTTCCACGACGAAAAAAAATCAATTTATTTAATTTAATTTTTTTTTAACATCAGAGTAGATTACTAATTATAAAAAAAAGCCCCATCTTTGCGACTGCGGAAATTCAATTTGGCGCAGGCACAAGTTTAAACGACTCGAGCTCGGAGGGGGGCTCTGGGGGCGGAAAGAATTTAATTAACCGCCGTGTATATGTAAATAATATGCCGTAAGCAGGGCGCTTTTAATTTATTTTTAATTTATTCTTAATTAATATTAGCTGTCGAAGCATCTCCACTCCGCTGATATTAATTTATGGAAATCAAGTCGTCGCATAAAGTTTATAAAAGAGCTTAGCGCGCGCGAAATACTTAAAATTAATTCATAAATATTTATTGTAATTGCTCCGGGGTTACGATCGGGGGTCCCTTGTCCCGCGGCCAAAGTCCCGTCCCCCACAACGTTAGTTTTTTTTACTTTGTTATTTTTATCTCGATAATAAACATTAATTCGTATTTTAAAAAAAAACGAAGAAGGGAAAAACGTAGAAATTGAAGAATAAAAATAAATGGACGATAAAAAAAGTGCGAGCTCCATGTTTTTTTTTTAGGAAGAGCAATAAAAGAGATAATATGGAAAGAGTGCAGGAAGGATCAAAGGACAATCAAAGATTACCCCGAAATATTTACAAATAATGAAAAAGAGGAAGCGGCAGCCCCGTTCCCGTCGAAGTGAAAAAAAAAATCTATAAAACAAAATTAAATATTATAATCTGCATAGGCTCGCGAACCCCTTTTCGAAAATAGCCATTAGTGAAAATAAAACGTACGCGAATCCAAAATAAGAACTAAAATAGCGTGAAAGAGGGTTAATTATAAAAGAGAATAGGTCTAACATTGTGGAGGGAAGGAAGGGAAACGCTTTCGTATGGTGGGGGCGCGCAAGGGTCGTTTTGGCGTGCGGAAGAGTAACCCCATCTGCAGGGGTGAAGTTTTTAGCAGGCCACACAACTTTTGCGGCTTGGGCCCATTCGCAAACTCCACCCTCCCTGTTTTTAACAAGAACGACGGCCATTTTCACTTTGCATAAGTTATACTTTGCGAACCACACCCTTGCATTTGCAAATTTTGTATAAATAAATGAATGTGACTTGAAAGCTAACTTTGTTGATAAAAACTAAGTTACTCTCATTACGGACAACGTAACACATTTAGAACGTTTGTCTGACTGTTATGAAAGGATTTCCAAATAACTGAATACATTATTTAAATTGCCCTTGCAGGAAAAAAAAAGAAGGCAAACAAACGCGAAAATAGGGTAAGTAGCTCGTTTTTTTTTTAGTTTGTTGTGAAATGCGCGAAGGGTTTCCGCATAAACAATACACATTTTGCTTTTTCTCCCATTCGTGAAACCTTCGCCCTATTTTTTGTTTTTAGTAAATTTCTTTTATCCACACTTACAAAGAATCACGATTTTTACACCAAAAAACGTTGTTTTAAGAAAAGTATCAAGAAGAAGAATAAAACAAGAAAGAAATTAAGAGACAAACATTGTAATGAGTTCACTTTTTGAAATTTGTAAAAATGGGGATGCGTCAGCTTTGAAGTCCGACGGGTTTGGTGAAAGGCACTTGGTGTTTTGCTTTTGAAAAAATTTTTTTTGGGAGATGTCACGAGAAATATTTCGATTCGAAAAATGGTTCAATGGAATTCTTTGAATTTTTTGTAAAAATTAATGCGAGGTGCAATGCTTGAGGGTGTATAAAGTTAAGGGTTGCGAGGGCAAATTAAAACGATTGATTTTTTATAGATTGACTAAAAGTAAATTTAGAGCGCCCTGATAATTTTAAAAACTGGGGAGTACAAGTTTCTCTAGCCCCCCTTTATATTTGGTAGTTGTAATTAATTTAGATTTTTTAACATTGTTGAATATTTTTTTTGTATTAAATTAATAAATGTTTTATGACGAATTATGTTGTGATGTGTATTTTTGAAAAAACAAATGCAATTGTTGAGAAGTTCTTAGTTTTTATTTTAGAGATCTCCCAAGGTCCTAATTTGAAGAAAGAATTTTTAAGAGGCCCACTGATTTATTTTTGGCTTAAGCTTTGTGTAAGTTTCAATTAAAAAAATTATAGAATTTTATTTTTTTAACGTGCCCGAGTAAAAAAATATATTTAAAAAATGGCTCAATACAATTATACTTATAATATATTATATTTATATACAATTATATAAAATTCTATAGGGCCATTTTTATATATAATTTTTTCCCGAGTGCCTTGTTTTTGGTAGAAATAAATTTTTATAAAAACCACGTGCCCTAATTAATCTTCATAATACAATAAAAGAAAGCCACGTATAGTTCAATTCAAAAAATTCGGGTTTTTTTAATTGTTTGCCCCTTTTTCACATAACACGTTGACCACTGCAAGGTTAAACAAAATTTTTGTGATGCCCGTGACCCGCATACAAGTTTTCGTCATTTGAAGAGAATACTATAAAATAGTCATAAATTATGATATCTTATATATTTCGTGCAAACAAACAAAAACTAGTGCAACCAGTCGGGCCTCAAATTTGAAAAAAATCTTTGTGCGAAGAAAAGACGACACGCGGCAAAGAATTGAACAAAATAAATTATATTTGGTTGGTGAAGTGGTCAACGTATTAAAATTAAATTTGGGCTTTTTAGATAAAATAAATTGTTATAAAAATTAAGAGGGTACGTGGCGAATTTTTTTAAACAAATATTTAAAAATAATTGCGATGTGTCACGCGATTGGTACACGACGAATTCTACTTTTAATAATTTTTCTACTTTTAATAATTTTTGTTTTTTTACTTTAAAGGTTCGGCAAATTACAATTGTAAACCGAGTAATTTTTGAGTTTGAAAATAAATTAAATTAGAAGGAGTTGCTTGTAGAAGTTTGACGATGTGATTGATTGTTAACAAAAAACTGTTCTGCTTTCTGTTTGAGAAAAATACTCTAAGGATAAAGCGTCCAGTGAATGACCGATTTGCTGCATTGAGAACTGTTTTGATATAAAAGAAATAGTAAACAAATTAAAAAGAAATATTATTTTTGTTTATAAATTAATAAAATTGTTATCGTAATTTGGAAAATTAACTATAAAAAGTAGAAAATGAAGAATCCAGTAAATGATCACTTTCGTCTAAGGAATGACCAGTATAGCCTAGTGAATGACTGATTAATTGATTCGCATATTAAGAACGAATATTTTCTAAAATTTATTTTAGACATTGTATCTTTGCGTACTTTTTAATTACGTCCTTTAAAGCTTTAACATTATTTAATTATTTCAGCTATACAATTCTTTATTACTTTTATTTCTTGCACTTAAATAAAAAAGAAGACCTGCAAGATTGTATACATAAATGTATTATAAATACAAATTAATTTTTTGAATTGTTATAAATATTATGTCTCGTAACGGTCATTCACTAGTAGGTGGTCATAGTGTGTACGTTTTACCCTAATTCAAACAGAATTTTTAAACAAAAGTGTACTATTTTAAATATGGAGTACATTTTTTCTTGTCAGGGTCGGATAAAATAGTGTGCAGTAAAACTAACTAAAAAAAATTAATAAATGTGTGTTTACATATAAAGATCTTTATATTTTTGTTTTAGGTATATTTTAAAAATGGAAGATTGAAGACAACCCCAGAAGACAAAGATAAAAGAAAGAAGAGAAGAAAAGAAACAATTATAAAAACTATTTCTGCACTATAATTGCAATTGATTTATTTTATTTAAATTTAAATTATTAAAAAATCGATTAATTATTATGAATAAGTACAGAAGAAAAATCGAATGCGCATGTTCCTTGCGTTTAACTGCTTATATCTATTTATTTATAGAAATCAAAAATTTTCGATAATAGCCTCTCAGTTTTTTGGTTGAATATTTGCTTAAACTAAACAATTAATTATAATTAATTAGCGATCGTGGTTGGACAAAACGAGTTTAAAAATTCTGCAAAAAAACTCCACCAAAACACTTATAATTCGCACGCCACCTAACGTGGTTCCCCACATTATAAATTGAGCGACCACATTTTACGAATCACTTATACCAAACTACAAACTATAAAAGCTAAAATCCATTACAAGCATCGAAAACTCGAAATGGCATTGATAAAACCAAAATTATCGAATTTGAATGGCCTCCCCAGCGTTGGCAATTGCGCGGAAAGAAAAAGCCTAGGGCACGTTTGGTTATCTTCCGTTTCCAATGGCAACGCCTTATAATTACAGCTAATACTTCCACCTTCTCATAAATTGGTTTGACAGATAAATACCATGGAAACCGCTCTACCAATAATTGTTTCTACGTCACACGAATTTATGAAACGATGGCCGCTTGCTCCACGAGTACCAACATTTCTACGTATAAAAATTAAAAAACCCACTAATAATTTCGATAAACCATAAATATTATAATGTATTATTAATTTTTTGAATTAATAATATAATTTATTTAAATTTTTAATAACACGTAACAATAAATAATTTTGATCTGAAGAAAATGCCACTATGTATAGCCTCGTTTCATTTTTTACCGAAGTTTGTATAGTTTTACCAACTTTAGAAGCGTTTTCGAGGGGCGTGTCTGCCGCTAGTGAAATTGAAAATGTACACTCAGATTTTCGGCGGGAATATTTAAAATTCAAAAATTATTTTCTCAAATTGCACTTATGCAACATGTAAAAAATGTTACCACAAACAAAATTAAATAAGCACTTCCGAAATACCTAAATAACACAAACAACCAAAACCAATGTCAACATATGCAATAATTTGTAACTTCTTAAAAAAATGTACTCGAAAAATAACTAGACGCGTACTGGTGCATTTATCAAATTAGTTCGCAATTTTCCGAATCGTTTCTGAGGTCGGTAGAGCGATACCAACTTAATTAAATAAAAACGTAAAAGGACCTGTTTCTTAACCTTCCGTGAACGAGGTGGGGTATAAATAACTTGACCAATTTTTTTCTTGTTAAAACGGAACGCTTGGTAATCGTGCTCAAAAACGAGTATGCGCATTCGAGCTCAAAGTGGCACATTCCGATCTCGCCTTCGCGCTTCATTTGCCTCCCTCGCTCGGAAATGTGCCACTTTTCGCTCGAATGCGCACATCCTCGTATTTATTACATTAATATAATTTACCATAAGCTCCTTCAACAAAAAGAAATGTTTTGCAAGCTGTTACAGTACATTACAGTAAACCCTCTATTTTTTTATTAAGTGTTAGAAACTAATAAAATTTGAAAAAAAATATTTTAACTAAATGGCGTTTTTAGGAAGTCAAATATATATAATTCTGCGTACTACAGTAGACCCGCGATAATTCTATGAGATGTTAAAAATTAAAATATTTCACAAAAAAAATATATTAATTAAATAGTGTCATCACAAAGTGAAATATATATAATTCTGCGTACTACAGTAGACCCCCGATAATTTTATAAGATGTTAAAAATTAAAATATTTCACAAAAAAAATTAATTAATTAAATAGTGTCATCACAAAGTAAAATATATATAATTCTGCGTACTACAGTAGACCCCCGATAATTTTATAAGATGTTAAAAATTAAAATATTTCACAAAAAAAATATATTGATTAAATAGTGTCATCACAAAGTAAAATATATATAATTCTGCGTACTACAGTAGGCCCCCGATAATTTTATAAAATGTTAAAAATTAATAAAAATGTTATAAATAAATTATTCTAACTCAATAGCGTTTTAAAAAATTAAAAAATATTGAATTCTGGTTCCTACATGCGCACATCCTCGTATTGATTGAAGATTTGTATACTGATCTTTCCTTCAAATCAAAAAATTTAATAAAATATCGATTATATATTTGAAAAACGTATTTTTACCATAGCAATGAGTGGAAGCAAGCGAAAAGATACGACAAATCTATAAGTAAGAGTGAGAGGAAACGATGTTATCCAATATTTTGTCTATTTTATTGTGAATCGTGCTTAAAACCGAGTGCGCACATTCGAGCTCAAAGTGGCACATTCCGATCTCGGGAAAATGAAGCGCGCCGCTCCGCGTCGCGCTTCATTTGCCTCCCTCGCTCGGAAATGTGCCACTTTTCGCTCGAATGCGCACATCCTCGTATTTATTACATTAATATAATTTACCATAAGCTCCATCAAATCAAAAATTTTAATTTAATTTAGTAAATATGGATTAAATATTCGAAAAACGTATTTTTACCATAGCAAATGAGTGGGAGTGAGCGAAAAGATACGACAAATCTATAAGTAAGAGTGAGAGGGAACGATGTTATCCAATATTTTGTCTATTTTATTGTGAATCGTGCTTAAAACCGAGTGCGCACATTCGAGCTCAAAGTGGCACATTCCGATCTCGGGAAAATGAAGCGCGCCGCTCCGCGTCGCGCTTCATTTGCCTCCCTCGCTCGGAAATGTGCCACTTTTCGCTCGAATGCGCACATCCTCGTATTTATTACATTAATATAATTTACCATAAGCTCCTTCAAATCAAAAATTTTAATTTAATTTAGTAAATATGGATTAAATATTCGAAAAACGTATTTTTACCATAGCAAATGAGTGGAAGCGAGCGAAAAGATACGACAAATCTATAAGTAAGAGTGAGAGGGAACGATGTTATCCAATATTTTGTCTATTTTATTGTGAATCGTGCTTAAAACCGAGTGCGCACATTCGAGCTCAAAGTGGCACATTCCGATCTCGGGAAAATGAAGCGCGCCGCTCCGCGTCGCGCTTCATTTGCCTCCCTCGCTCGGAAATGTGCCACTTTGCGCTCGAATGCGCACATTTTCGTATTTATTGAATTTTGTCTATTCAACTTTCCTAATCATAAAGTACAATTTTGAAAATTTTATTTTCGGGGTATGGCAAACCCCACCTAGTACGGCATGTGACATTTAGTCACCTAATATGCGGAAGGTTAATGTTACACAAAATAGAACGCTATTTTCAATTGTTTTAAATAAACTAGTAGTTTATTGAGAGCCTTCCATTCAAATTCAAACCAACATAAAAAATTCACGAAGCCAATTGGGCGCGTTCCAATATTTAAAAAATCGCCGCATCAAAAAATCAACAAATAACCAAAAAACTCGGCAACAACACAACTTTTCCTCATTAATTCATCTCAGATACCGAAGATGATTTATTTACGCACACCTGAATTGGTCGTAAATTATTCCTCGCGTTACAGATTACTCTCCGATCGTTTACCCCCCCGCGCCCATACATTTACTTGATCAATAAAAAGCAATTACAAGACGACGCCTTTTTCGGCACGTCATCGCGCCCGGCCAAAAAAAAACCCCAAATCGTCAATTAAACATTTTTAAATCCTAAGTGCTCGACGCACAAAGCGTCACCTAGCTTAAGAAAGTGCGTTATCTCACCCTCGCCACTTTTCGGCCGATCTCAACGCATGCGGAGCTCGCCCGAAGCTTCTCGCACCCCTCGAATCAATAATCACCTGTCGATTTTCCAACACATGCGAATTTTCTAATCAAAATAATCTACACGAAAAAACGAGACCTCAAATACCTTAAGAAGGAGACGGGCGGGCGGCTCGTGGCGATCGCGCGCCGCGAAGACGGCTCAAAGGGCCGAAACGTCGTCCGAGGAGTTGCGTAAGACGAAGGATGCGGAAGAAGCACTTAAGCACTCCCGCGGGGCACGAGGAGCGTACGTGGACAGATCAGTACAGCTCAAACAACATTGGAAGAATCAATCGCAACATTTGTAAACAGGGTTGTCACATTACCCCTCCCCCTTCGAATGTAACGTTCCATTTGGTTATTGGCTCATTGCTATCATTGATTGAGTATTATTGTTTTGGAATGCGCGTTTTTAAACTCTCAACATGCACACGTGCTGCCTTCTACGTGTGCATGTGACGTGTTAGCGTCGAGGCGCGTTTTTTTTTTTTTGGGGGGGTTTGTTTTCTTTTCGCCCTACGCGGGAGCTTTTGGAGCGGGCCCGAATAACAAGTGCACGAGGCTTTCCGCATTTTGATGTATTAAGATTAAGGGGTTTTTTGTTCGCTTTCGGTTGGTAATCCTTTTTTCGGTACTTTCTGCGTCCAGAAATGGATGGCGTCGATTTGTGATTTTATAAAAGGGTGGCTGGCTGAGCACGGGTATTACGATTTCGCACTAAAATCTTATTTTTATTTTATTAATTTATTTTGTATTTCGCACTAAACAGTTTTTTTTTTTGCTTTGTTGATTTTAAGATAATGTGCGACTGTTTTATTTAGTGATTAATATTTGTTGCGTTTTTAACATGACACATAACTAACAATTTGTAGAATTTTTTTTCCTGTTAAAACGGGACGCTTTGTAATCGTGCTTAAAACGGAGTGTGCGCATTCGAGCTCAAAGTGGCACATTCCGATCTCGGGAAAATGAAGCGCGCCGCTCCGCGTCGCGCTTCATTTGCCTCCCTCGCTCGGAAATGTGCCACTTTTCGCTCGAACGCGCACATCTTCGTATTTATTGAATTTTCTATACTAAACTTTCTTTCAAATCAACAAATTTAATAAAATATCAGTTATATATTCGAAAAACGTATTTTTACCATAGCAATGAGTGGGAACGAGCGAAAAGATACGACAAACTCATAAGTACGAGTGAGAGAGAACGATAAAATTTATTTACTAATTTTTCGTTACAAAAATCATTGCAAATCACTCTTAAAACCGAGTGTGCACATTCGAGCTCAAAGTGGCACATTCCGATCTCGGGAAAATGAAGCGCGCCGCTCCGCGTCGCGCTTCATTTGCCTCCCTCGCTCGGAAATGTGCCACTTTTCGCTCGAACGCGCACATCTTCGTATTTATTGAATTTTCTATACTAAACTTTCTTTCAAATCAACAAATTTAATAAAATATCAGTTATATATTCGAAAAACGTATTTTTACCATAGCAATGAGTGGGAACGAGCGAAAAGATACGACAAACTCATAAGTACGAGTGAGAGAGAACGATAAAATTTATTTACTAATTTTTCGTTACAAAAATCATTGCAAATCACTCTTAAAACCGAGTGTGCACATTCGAGCTCAAAGTGGCACATTCCGATCTCGGGAAAATGAAGCGCGCCGCTCCGCGTCGCGCTTCATTTGCCTCCCTCGCTCGGAAATGTGCCACTTTTCGCTCGAACGCGCACATCTTCGTATTTATTGAATTTTCTATACTAAACTTTTTTTTAAAATTCAAAAATTTTAAAATAAAATATCAGTTATTTTGAAAAAGTATTTTATTCCATTTGAATAAGTGGAATCGTGGATATCCGAAAAACTCATAAGTACGAGTGGATAAAAGATAAAATTTAATTTTACTAATTTTTCGTTAAAAAATCATTGAAATATTCTTCAAGTGTGCACTTGAGCTCAAAGTGGCACATTCCGATCTTGCAGATTGAAGCGTCGTCTGCGTTCATTTGCTCCAATCTTCGGAAATTTCCCATTTTGTAAAAATTGTTTAAGCTTTTATATACACTGTTGTAATTAGACTTCATTTATGATAATTCAATTTTAAATATAAAAAATATTTATATGTAATTGATCAAAATTTTAGAATGATTTGGGTAGGATATGAAAAAAAGTTGGAAAATAAGAGTCAAAATTGAATAAAGTTCATCTATTTGTTTAAAAGTTAACGTTGCACATATTTAGGTAACTTTTGACAAAATATTTTGCAGAATGGCATATTATGGAACTAGTTGCTAATCTAGATTAATTTTATATCAATTAAAATAAAAACATTTTAACTTTCATAAATAGTCAATTTTCATCATGCAATTTTAGCAATCAGGAAAATCTCAAAATAAAAATATGGAGTAAAACTGCATATTAAAAAAAGCAATTTATTCATTTCAAAGCCTTCAGTTAGGAAAATAGATGGAAATAAAATTTAAAATAGGCTTTCGAGTGGACTTCACGGGATCATCGTCAAATGCTGTAGCATCAAAATTGATTTTGAAATCGACATGCTAAAATGCACTAAAAATCCCAAAAATTTCGTAAATATATTATTTACAATTTTCAAGTCATATGAATTGGTCTGTCAAAGATGCTCGACAATCGAAAATCTGATTTTCAATAGTCGAGTTGTGAAAAGAAGTCTGTTTGAAATCCAAAACCAAAATGTTTAATTTTTTTAAATTATTATGAAAAAGTTTTGATATCTTTACATTTTGTCGTACATGATAATCGAGCGGGGTCTTTGCCCGCCCCTCGAAATCAGGCCGCAGCTACACCCTAGACTCCGCAGGGGTTATGTTAACATGAACAACAATATTCGACAAATTGTCAGCGAAATACAAGGTTTAAATGCAAAACTTAAGTGCCCAAACTAGTAAAATGTAGGTGCCCACAACTGGAAAATTCATAGCTGTCGACAAATGACTGGCAAATTTATTTCGCGAAGATTTTGATTGAATCAAAATTAAAATTATAAAAATATTTAATTTCCTGCATATATTTACATTAGACCGACCTTTTGCAATAAGTTACTTTTATTTATCGCACTTTAAACACAATAAACGATTACATCGCGGTACATTTTAGAGATGAAAACATGGTAGTACTACGCATATGCGTCTGATCGCTTTATATTAGCAATAAAACATAGTGCTAACATTGCGAACAAATGACGATCGTGAAAACACCTGTATCTGCTCACGATCAAAAGTTATTCGAGGTGCCCACAACCGGACAATGCCCACAACCGTCTACTTAAGTACTAAATTAGAAATGTGGTTTTTGCTAAAAATACCCTACTGTAATTTTTAATTAAAAGAAAAGCCAGAAGTGTTACATTTAGTTCAGTTTGATTTAATTAATATTATTTGTAAGAGAAAGAAGAATAAGATAGGCAAATTCAATTATTAAGAAGTATGTGCACTTTCAAGCGAAAAGTTTTTCCGAATAGAAAATCTGGATTTGAAGGATTTGTTATTAATATAGTCAAATCCAATTAACACGAAGATGTGCGCATTCGAGCGAAAAGTGGCACATTTCCGAGCGAGGGAGGCAAATGAAGCGCGACGCGAGCGGCGCGCTTCATTTTCCCGAGATCGGAATGTGCCACTTTGAGCTCGAATGTGCACACTCGGTTTTAAGCATGATTCACAATAAAATAGACAATATATTAGATAATATCGTTCCCTCTCACTCGTACTTATAAATTTGTCGTATCTTTTCGCTCGCTCCCACTCATTGCTATGGTAAAAATACGTTTTTCGAATATATAATCGATTTTTATTAAATTTATTGATTTAGAAGAAAGTTGAATAGACAAAATTCAATAAATACGAAAATGTGCGCATTCGAGCGCAAAGTGGCACATTTCCGAGCGAGGGAGGCAAATGAAGCGCGACGCGAAGCGGCGCGCTTCATTTTCCCGACATCGGAATGTGCCACTTTGAGCTCGAATGTGCACATTTCGCTTTTGCCACGATTAACAATGATCAATTTACCTTAAAAAATGTCTCGTTTGGGCTTCGCTTATTTTTCATAATATTTTACTTTTTTCATTAAGAAATTTAAGAAATTTTAAATCATTATAATATTAGATTAATCAAGGTATTTTCTTACTCCATTTTTAATATTAACACTATTAGAATGTTAAAATTGCTACTATAGACCAGATTATTTTTAAATTCGGCTTGAACGGATTATTTTGTGTAGAAGTAAAGTTTATATTTTTGCGGCACATTCCCATGGACCCCAAACCGACATAGCAGAAACCATTCGTCCCCGCTGCCCCTTCAATCCCAAAATTTTTTCAAAAAACTAAATAAATCGAACGAAATACACTTTGACCCACAAAAACGATTGTAGCGCCCTCATTTTCAATCCGATCATTAAAAACGACTCGGATTCGAAATCCTGAGACTTTTTTACATAAGATGCGTGCAAAATCGGCATAGGACGCAATGTTAATTTTTTGAATAATTAAGGGTTGAAAATTTAGATTCATTTTGGTAGCACAAAAGTTTACATTTAAAAAATTGTACCGCTGTTATTTGAGGACCGATCTTTAAAAATTTTAGAGATTTGGATTCGCCAAATTTTTTGGCTTTAGATAAGCCCAAAAAATCATTGGCGTGCTATTTGAAATTCTCGAGAAAAACAGGGTCGAAGAGTCCGACTCATAATTAATTTTTTAAAATTTTCATTTTGGAAAATCATAGCTCGGTTATTTGTGAATGGACCTTTAAAAACTTTTCATATTCTGAAAGCCCATTTATCGGAGCGTAAGATGCGCTAAAAAAATCAACAAGGCCCAATGTTAAATCTAGGAGAAAAACGCGTTTGAAATTTTCAAAACGTAAGTTTTACTTTCTTCGCTGGTGTCTTGCGCTGATTGTTATCAGTCGGTTAATGTAATCACTTTAATTAGGCCCCAAAGTGATCACATTAAACGGTGTCTACTGTATTTTATATGACAAAATAAATTTTTAATTGTTTTCAAGCCTTATCTTACATTTATAATCACGAAAAACAAACCGATTAAAAAAATTACCATTTATGCGAAGTACGCAAAATCTATTGATGGGGTTTTTTTTTGGTTCGATTAGAAGATATTTTAAGATTTAAGGGACGACTATGAAATAATTAATGGCGTCGATGAAATTAAATTTAGAACGACGATTGAGCAAAACCGAAACTTTTTGCTGAATGTCGATTTTTATTTAGGCCAATCCGTTTAAAATCTAAAAGCGATTTTGGGGTTAAGATTGTTATTAATTGATGGGGCGTTGTTTTCTAAAAAATTCATTTTGAGGAGTTGTCATACGAGAGCCCCAAATTATATTATTATAAGTTACATATGTCGATGTACCTAACTCATTTTTATGATGTTTTTAAAAATATATGACCAAATTTTTTGGACTTCGACATTTTGTAAATAGAAAATCAAATTGTAAGTTTTTTTTTGAAATTGTATATAGGTACTACCTTTAGTTTTTAAATTTTTAAATTTTTCATTTAGGTGCAAGAAATAAGAGTAATAAAGAACTATATAGAACTAAAATAATGAAATTTATATTGTAGTTTGCTTTGTACCTGAGTATTGCTAAAATTTAACTATGTATTTTGATTTAATTTCTAGTTTTAGAAAAATTGAATTAGGCATCATCTATTTTAGTATATTTTCCTCAAAAATCTATATTGTTTAAAACTGTAAATCTTTCCTAACAACTTCAATCAAATTTACAAGAAACCACCCTATGCAAAAACCCTAAAACATTATAAACAAGTTTATTTATATATTTGCAAAAAACTAAAAAACAGAAGACGTTTTAAGAAAAACTAATAATCAAACTTGTATCATTTGAACAGCCCTAAAACGTGAAGCTATTAATCTCGTTATAAATGTCCTTGTTACAAATAAAAACGTACCAAAAATAAAATAAATAATTTCCGTCATTTACAATGCTGTTAGCAAAGAGATTCATCTTTCGGGTGTGCGCCACAAACAAAAAAACTACCCGCAACAAACATTTGTTATAATTTTTTTGATTTTTTCTTCAACGACTGCAGTTTTAAATTTAAACCGTTATTCACATGTGCCCTACATTCGAATTGCAAGTTATGCTATTTTCTCTACCATTAAACTTAAAGTCTGCGAAATTTTTGTAAACTATATTACAGTACTACCTCTGCATGTTACGAGGATTTGGAAACTTTGTAAAACCCTGAGGGGCACTATTAAAATTCGTTTCGGTGGTTTGTGTCAAGGTATTAATGTGAAGGTTTGTAAGTGTGTATGTAAAAGTAGGTAAAACGTATAATATAGAAAAGTTTTATTAACCCTTCAGCGCCCGGACTACGAAAATTTTATTCGCACTTTTCCTCGTTCCCACTTACTTTTTAAATTTTAAATAAAAAGCCCGCTCGTGATTTCCTTAAAATTTTAAATTCTTTTAGACTAAATGATACAAACTAATTTTTTCTGTTAACAAATAACAAAAAAAAATATTTTTATAGGGCATGAGTTTTTTTCTCATTGCCCCAGTATTAAAAGATGAAAAATTTAGCTATTCGTTTCTTTCGGCCTGGTTCCGATAGTTTCGTTATACATTAAGCCGCCAATATTTATTTATTTGTGCTAAGGCAAGTGCTGTTAAAGAAATTTATTTATTCGAAAGACTAAAACGTATTGTTTTTAAATGCAAATTTAAAAATTAATATAATTGATATCGTTTACGTTTCTGCATTAAAGTATGCAATTATTTTAATTCTACATAGAATAAAAATACAGTAACCGCTCTGTATAAGCAACTTAGTTGAACCAATTTGAAGAAAAAAATTTCTTATAGAAAAAAAAACTGCTCTTATAGAGAAAAGGCTGCTTTTATAGAAAAAAAGCCTACCGTTAGAACTATGTACTATTGCCTATATGGAAATTTTGAAAGTGAAATAAAGCCTTATAAAGAAGTTGCTTATAAAAAATGTTTTTTTCAAAGGAGTTTCTTATATAGAGTGTTTACTGTAGTTGAATTCTTACCAATAAAATAATTAATTTTTTATTGATTATGTTATGAGCAAAAGCAAAGAGACAACAATTATAAACAAATAATTTAATTAAATATTTAAATAAAATTATTATGTAATGATAAGTTTTTTAATTAGACAACGCTTCGGGATAAAACTAACTCGGTCCGCGACCTTGAAGAGCTGCATCGATTAAAACACAAAATTCACTAGACATCTCTAGAAGCCGCACATCGGCAACTAACTACACATGTAAGCGGGCCAGACTGCGGTAATAAACAATTCTCTTCTTAACACGTTCTCAGTAAAACTGATCTTTATCGACCGGCAAACACAAATAAGTGGAAGTGCGTAAATAAATTAGTTTAGTGCGTTAAAGTGTAAGTAAACTACTTCAGCAAATTAAATAAATCTTTTTTTTTTGAGGTTAAGGTTTAAGCAAAGATCATAAAAATCTTAAAATGTGTAAGATGGTGAGACGGTAACATGCAAAGGTAGTACTGTACGTTGACACAAAACAATTAACACAATTTCTGTAAAAGGTATTAATTTTTGCCGGCGTTAAAATTCATTCCGATCTTATTTTTAGTAAAACTAACGCAATCCATGTAATTATTCAAACGACCAAAAAAAAACCCCCCAATGGCAAATTTTAAGGCGCAGCGAGCAAAAAAGAATTAGCATATTATCTAAAAATAATCTCAAAGGACTTCTTGCGCTCGCATCGCATTTCAAAACCGAAAACGCACGGGACGGGGTCCGTGCACATACGTATCTTTTTTTTTTGAAATTTCCACTCGGTCGAAATTCAAAAGGGACTCATAAAGATCTCCGAGATCAAAGCCTACGATACGAAAGATAATTTAGAGGAGTTTTAAATGAGAAAGTTCGCAATTAGTTCTGCTCGTCAGGAAGGTACGCGCGCAAACGTTGTCTGTTCCGGCGAAGTTTTAATGAAGGTTTACATTTAAAATTCAAAGCTTTGCTGCTTTTTCTTTTACCTTGCACGGTTCAAAGTGTACAAAAATGAATATTTACTTAGGCACTCTTTTCCAGCTCCGTATAATGCGTGCGAAAAGCTGCCCCTAAAGGATCTTACGAAAATACGGGAAAAAGCCTTTGGCACGTCGTCCCCCGGTTTCTATTTTTGGCTCCGACCAAAAGAATTTCAAACACGGAAAATTGCAATTGAAAATTAATTTTTATCAAAAATGGACATTGGACGCATCTCATTTTTGTTAAATTCAATGAAGACAGAGGAATGACGCATTAAAAGCGGGTAATGAATTGATGGATGAGAAAACGATGCGGGATTTGGTTCTTAAATTAGAACTATCGGATGGAAGTGCACTAAAATGGCCCAAAAGTTGATTTAATGCAACAAACGAACGATGTTTAACCCCTTGACATACAATGACGTCTAGGAGACGTCAATCATTTAGGGTGTCATTGTAGATTTTGACGTCTCTAAGACGTCAAAAACTGTATTCAATTTTATGTTCCGAAAAAGGTTTGTTTTCAACAATAATTTTGTTAAAAGGCACAAAATTGCCGATTTGGGAATTTTGTTATTAATATAATTCTGTAATATTTAATTGCGAATTGTCAGAGAGCAAATTAATTCTTGTAAAGTGTGCTTAAAGCCGAGTGTGCGCATTCGAGCTCAAAGTGGCACATTTCCGATCTCGGGAAAATGAAGCGCGCCGCTCCGCGTCGCGCTTCATTTGCTTCCCTCGCTCGAAAATGTGCCACTTTTCGCTCGAACGCGCACATCTTCGTATTTATTCAATTTGTTTAAATTATTTTTTGGATTTAAAAAGGAAATAGCAATGCATTCAAATAAAACTACATATGCGCAGTAACATATAGTTTGATAACCACTGGTCTAGCTATACACAAGCACAACATAGCCCGTTGTTATATTTAATTTAGTCGCGCCAAAGAAGTATTACTTCTAACGTGCGTACATAAGCACATGCACCGGTTTTTTTACATCGAATAAAATTCAGTTTTAAACATTTAGCAAAATTATTAAAGTAAACTCGAAGAATAAATTATTTTAAGTTTTTAGACAACTCAAATTAAATAAATTAATAACTTGGAAAATTTTTAAAATATATTTAACAACTTTAGAAATTTTTAATTATCAATTTTTTTTGTATAACACAAATTGAATAAAACAAAACTTTATTCGGTAAATTTAAAAGGAAATTTTGATGAAAAAATTATTATGTATTTTCAGAAAACTCAAATAGAGTAAATACAGAATTTGTGGTTTTTCAAAAACTTTGAAGATCATTAATTTACGCAAATAAAATTAATTTTGGGAGAAAACTCAATAAATAAATTATCTTAATTGTTCAGAAATATTAAATTTATAAAATTAAATACAGTCAAACCTCGATAGGTCGAAGTTGAAGAGAAACTAAAAATAATTCGCGTTATCAAAATTCGAGCTATCGATATAAAAATATTTTTAGTTTATGTTTTAAAATTTACTTATTGTTTCTTTTCTTAATAATTTCCTAGTGATTTCTTGCTAAAACCTAAATCTTGTGTCTTGAACAAGTTGTAATTAGGCTTCATTTATGGAATAATTCAATTTTTAAATATCAAACAATATTTATATGTTATATATATTATATGCATCAAAATTTTCGAATGACTTAGGTGGGGAATGTTAAAAAAAGATTGGGAAACACTGCTCTACATATTTCAAAATATTTTAAAACTATTAATTATTTATTTTATGTTATTTGTGTATGCTCATAACAGTTAAGTTGAGCCAAATTAATAGTTTTTTTCGGACTCATCAAATTCGGTTTTTTTCGTATGTCAAGGGGTTAATTGATCAATATTGAAATTATTATAAAGTCGTAATGTGTTCGAAAGTGTAACGATTTTCGATTAAAAATCATTCGAGGCGCTTGAGGTTTTGCTGGTGGTTTTAATTTTTCGGAAAAGAATTAAAATTGTGAGGTTTCGAGCGGAGAACTTGTTCGATTTTGAAAAATTAGAAAAGCTAATTGCTTAGTATTTAATTTACCTTAATCGACTAGTTATTTTTAGTGCAGACTTTTACAAAATTGATTTTTGAATAATTTTGGTTTTGTTCTAAATGATACTATTATTTTGTAAAATGGTCCCGTACAATTATACATTGTTGAAATCAAAAGAAAATTAGTTTTTAATTTCTGCACAAGTCAAATAGGGTCCCCTATTTAAAATAGCAAAACTGGTGCCAAAATTAAGACAAATACTGGTCCACAATTATTTTTGATTTTGTCATCGTAAAGTATACAAAAAAATACCGTAAACAGTTTTTACAGAATTAATTTATCTCAAATAATTAAAAAATTAAAAAATGGTACTTTTGTAAAACGAAATTTTTGAAGTATTTTAGTTCATTTAGAAGTAGTTTCATTATTTTTTAAAACAGTCCTAAACGTTGAAATCAGAAAAAATAATCTTTTAAGTTCAGCAAAAGTTAAATAGGGTCCCTATTTGAAATAACACAGTTGGTGCCAAAATAGGGGGCAAATAATGCCTCAAAATTATTAATGACTTCGTCATCGTAAAGTACGCCAAAAAGTGCCCCAAGAAAGTTTTCACAGAATTCATTTATCTCAAATAATAAGAAAGATAAAAAAATGGTACTTTTGTAAAACGAAATTTTAGTTCTTTTGCAAGTAGTTCCCTTATTTTTTAAAATAGCCCTAAACAATTATACATCGTTGAAATCAGATACAAATAAGCTAAGAAATTCTGCAACAACTAAATAGGGTCTCTATTTAAAATAACAAAATTTGTTCCGCAATAAGGGACAAATAACGGTCCAAAATTATTTTTCACTTTACCATCGTAAACTACGCAAAAAAGTGCATTAAGAAAGTTTTTACAGAATTAATTTATCTCCACTAATAAGAAAGTTAGCAAAAGGGAGTTTTCCTGAAAACCGCGCCATTTTGGTGGAAAACCCTTCTTTTGGTGGAAAACCCTTCTTTTGGTGGAAACCCTTTTACATTTCAGGAATGGTTTTTATTTAATATCTCCGTCGTTTTTAAAGATTTTCCTAGACTGTTTGGTATCGTTGGAATCGTAAAAAAATGGGCGTTCGAATGCACGCAAAAATAATTCCAGCGCCTACTTGATTTAACGAAGTTAGTGTCGACGCCGGCACAATTAACGACCGTATAAAAAAACAAATTTCGTCACCGTAAAGAGCGGAAAAAAGTGCCATAAGAAAGTGTTTTTAGATTTAACTTATTTTAAAAAATAACAGAGTTAGAGCTATTTAAAGCCCAATTTCGTTAAAATCCGGAAACGTCCGTGCATTTGGCTTTAAAAAAAATGCGACAAAGCTGAATTATTTTTCTAATTTGTATGACAATAGGTAAAATAACAAACATAAAAATTGGCGCCAATTTTCCCATAAAACTTAAGCACCCGAGCCTCAAGCAGCGCACCCTTCCTCCGCTCGAACTTCTTCAACTACAATTACTTGACGCAACTAATAAACAAATTTCATATTAATATGGCCCAAAATAAATTCGAGCCCATTAAAAGCGCCAAATGGTCATATATTTTTAAAAACGACACACTACTCATTAAATTCGAAATGAAATAATAAAAGGCCCAAGCGACTCCCGCACCTCTCTCCCAGCAAAACGCGCAAAGCCCGCGTCTAATTATCAATTAATATTAGTAATGTAAAAATTATGATTGTAATGACGTCATTTCCAATTAAATGAGTGTAAGCAAACATTATTAGAGATAATATGTCAATAAGCATTCTGTTCCGCATTAGCCCTAATTTAAATTGCTTTTAAAATATTTAATCAACTACCAATTACTTTCGCTTTCACTTTTCTTCATTGCCCAATTCGCAAATATCGCCGACGCGATTTTTTTCGTTCTTTTCCCGACCGATTTCTGATCGATCGCACTAGAACCGCGGAATCGGTCATTTTGACCATTTCGCAATTTTATCGTTTTGTTACTTTTTATTAGTACAATATATTTCAGCCATATTACACGACTTCTCCTAATTTTAGTTGATAATTACTGTCCTATAATTGTTTTTCTTTTTAATTTGTATTTTTTTCCCTTTAATAGAAGACACGTACTTTTTTCTTTCCGGTTATTCATTTGATCGGTCCTATCGATAATTATTATTTATAGCAGCAGAAAAAAGAAAACGGAAACACTGGCTTATAATGGCTTATAATGAAAACTAAATAAAAGTAGACCTTTTTGAGCAAATGGCCCAATAATATTATGTAAAAGTAGCTTCTTGAAGATGGTTGTTATTAAAATTTTGAATATAGCAGGAATCACTCACTAACCAATACCCCATGTCCTTGTTCAAGGTCCAAGCTATCTCTATATCAAAATTTGTCAAAATTGGTTCAGTGGTTTAGGCGTGAAAAAGTAACTGACAGACGGACAGACAGACAGACAGACAGACAGAGTTACTTTCGCTTTTATAATAGTTTGGACAATTACATTTTTTTGGAAAATAAATTAAGTATTGTGAATCGTGCTTAAAGTGGAGTGTGCGCATTCGAGCTCAAAGTGGCACATTCCGATCTCGGGAAAATGAAGCGCGCCGCTCCGCGTCGCGCTTCATTTGCCTCCCTCGCTCGGAAATGTGCCACTTTTCGCTCGAATGCGCACATCCCCGTATTTATTGAAGATTTGTATAAAAAAATTATCCTCAAATCAAAAAATTTAATATATATTGATTATATATTTGAAAAACATATTTTTAACATAGCAATGAGTGGGAGCGAGCGTAAAGATACGACAAATTCATAAGTACGAGTGAGAGGGAACGATGTTATCCAATATTTTGACTATTTTATTGTAAATCGTGCTTAAAACCGAGTGTGCACATTCGAGCTCAAAGTGGCACATTTCGATCTCGGGAAAATGAAGCGCGCCGCTCCGCGTCGCGCTTCATTTGCCTCCCTCGCTCGGAAATGTGCCACTTTTCGCTCGAATGCGCACATCCTCGTATTTATTGAAGATTTGTATAAAAAAATTATCCTCAAATCAAAAAATTTAATATATATTGATTATATATTTGAAAAACGTATTTTTAACATAGCAATGAGTGGAAGCAAGCGAAAAGATACGACAAATTCATAAGTACGAGTGAGAGGGAACTATGTTATCCAATATTTTGACTATTTTATTGTAAATCGTGCTTAAAACCGAGTGTGCACATTCGAGCTCAAAGTGGCACATTCCGATCTCGGGAAAAGGAAGCGCGCCGCTCCGCGTCGCGCTCCATTTGCCTCCCTCGCTCGGAAATGTGCCACTTTTCGCTCGAATGCGCACATCTTCGTTTTTATTAGATTTTTACATGAATCTTTTTTTTAAAATCAAACAATGTAAATTTCAATCAATTTTGATTTTATATTCGGTGAAAGTTATGGCATTGATTGTTTTTAAAAACTGTGCGAAAGCATTAAATGTGTTGCAATAAATACTTAATTGTTAAAAGATCCGAGTTTTCTTAATTGACCGGTAACCGCGGTTGTAGTAAGTTCAAAATTTTCGCGGTCGCCGTCGAACGACGCGCCCCCCACGCGCCTCCACATAATTCTGGCAAATTTCCATCGTTAAACGTGGAGGACCTTTATCGGCATATCGATAGAAACGGGGGGAGGTGTGGGGCACCGGTTAGGGGGATGACTGATGGTAATCCAAGAGAATCCAAGCTGTGGAGCTGTGATTTGCATTACGAAATGCTTATGAAACGATTTACCCCCCAAAAAAAAAAAAAATGTATGGCTTTTAAATGCGATTCGATTAGACTCTTTTCTCTTGGACAAGAAAAAAAAAGCAACAAACGCAAAATTAGCCGAGCAATTTATCAAGAGGAGTTCTTTTTTGCGGGATGCGCCACGAATTAAATATTTTCTCTTCACAAAAATAGAGGACAGATATAAATAGGTTTAGAAACAATAAAAAGAGGGTAATTTGAAAACGGTTCTTGATAATTTCGGTAATTTTTTCTAAGCTATTGTAAACTCAGTTCATATTAGGTGTGTTTAAATAGCGGCGAGGGTATTAAATTACCGGACAATTTTTTACAGTGTCCGGGCAGAACGTTTAAAAAAATGCGCGAGGAGAGAGAGAGCGCGCGCGAGAAAAACCGACGCGGAAAGGTAGGCGGAGCGGGCGAAAACTTTTCATTGGCGGAAAAGTCCGGAAAAATCGAGCTACTCCCTCTGGAAAACGCACAGCTCGTGCAAACATTATTTTTGGATGCCATAAATTTGCGGGCCAGAATAAATATTTTTGGAAGAGCGAAACGTTAAGGACTTTTCATTATACTGCAGGATAGAGTTTTAAGGCTATTATGCCCTATAACATTAGCATAAAAGAAATGTTTTATTTAATTGGCGGCGGAGTCGCTCGTATTCCACTTGGGCGCCGGCTCTCTCGCCCGCGCCCCCCCGACGCCGCCCGCCGTCCTAAGAATTATGCGAAAATTATGCAAAACGCGGCGAAATGTTAACAACAGGAAGCGCACCGGCGAGTTTAAATGACTTTCCTGCTTAATGAAGTTTTCCTTGAAACGCGCAAAAAAAATAATGCGAAGAGAGCTTCGTTAAATTGCCGGGGAGCGTCTGCGATCCTTGCAGGCCGCTTTCGTGCCGCGCGCTGGGAAAGGAAATATGATAAAAAAAAAATTTTCTCTTCGCGGGCGCAGAATTATCAAAACCCGCGCCTGCACTTCGGAACAATATTTCCCTTCAAATGCATTTCGATGAAAAATGTGTTTTGCTAAGAGCTGAAAACGGGGCGGATGGGATCGGTGGGGTTACGCCAAATATTGGCTCAAAAATGTTGGGTTTGTTAAATCTGATTTATGAAGTTAGTTTTTACGTAGTCAAACAATTTTTTTTATATAAATTAGGCTAGGAGTGTTTGCGATTCGCAAAAAGAGTGTTTAATAATTTTGTACGCTCAAACTCCCTTTTGCGCGGTTTATTTTTGCACGATTTGGAAACGGTGGGGTTTTCGTCGTGGGTGTTGCACCTCCCTCCAAATTTATTGCTTGCTCGGTTAAAGTGTAAAAATTTGGAATGGCTTAAGGCCAATTTTGTAGAATAATTTTTAAGGACGATTTAGTAATTTTTATCATACGTTGTAAAATACAAGATTAAGTATTTGGCAGCACTATACGTTCCTTAATTTAAAAGATCTTTGAGCGGGGTTTTGAGTTTTGGATAGAGCAAACTTTTTTGGTTAAGGAATGTCCAAAAATCTCGAATGGCTTAAGCCTCAATTTTGTAGAATAATTTCTAACGTACTAAGTTGTAAAAGATATATATTAAAAATTTGGGAGCTCGATACCACCCCTCAATCTACGAAATTTTTGAACGAAGTTTTAATATTTGAATAATTCAATTTTTTTTGGTTAACGTACGTCCAAAAATCTCCAGTGGCTTAAACCTATAGAAATTTTAATAATTTTCTTAGTAAGCCCTGAAGTGTATGTTAAGAATTTGGGAGCTCGATATCTCCCTAAATTTAAGAGATTTTTGGACGGGGTTTTAATTTTAATTCTTAAATAATTCAAATTTTGCTGATTAAAGTATGTCCAAAAATCGCGAATGGCTTAAGCCTCAATTTTGTAGAATAATTTTTAACGTACTAAGTTGTAAAAGATATATATTAAAAATTTAGGAGCTCGATACCACCCCTCAATATATGAGATTTTTGAACGGGGTTATAATAATTCAATAATGAAATTTTTTTTGGTTAACGTACGTCCAAAAATCTCCAATGACTTAGCCTATAAAAATTTTAATAATTTTCTTAGTAACTTCTGAAGTGTATGTTAAAAATTTGAGAGCTCGATGCCTCCCTTAATTTAAGAGATTTTTGGACAAGGTTTTATTTGTTGAATAATGCAAACTCTTTTGATTAAGATATGTTAAAAAATTCAAATGGCTTAAGGCTCAAAGTTCTACAAAAATTTCTAAGGTAGTATGTTGTAAAATATGTAGATTAAAAATTTTTGAAAGAGATGTTAATTTTTGAATATTTCAAATTTTGCTGTTTAACGTATGTCCATAAATCTCACATAGCTTAAAGTTCAATTTTAAAAAAATTTAATAATTTTTGTTTGGTAAAAATTTGGGAGCTCCATACCTCCCACAATTTAAAAGATTTTTGGACGGGTTTTTAATTTTCGGATAATGGAAACGCTTCCGATTAACCTATGTTCAAAAATTTCAAAGGGCTTAAGCCTCAATTTTGTAGAATTATTTCTAATGTACTAAGTTGTAAAACATATATATTAAAAGTTTGGGAGCTCGATACCACCCCTTAATTTAAGAAATTTTCAAACAAGGTTTTAACTTTTAGACAATTCAATTTTTTTTGGTAAATGTACGTCCAAAAATCTCCTATGGCTTACGCCTATAAAAATTTTCTTAGTAACTTCTGAAGTGTATGTTAAGAAATTGAGAGCTCGATACCTCCCTTAATTTGAGAAATTTTTGGACAAAGTTTTAATTGTTGAATAATACCAACTCTTTTGATTAAGGTATGTTCAAAAATTTCAAATGGCTTAAGGCTCAAAATTATAGAAAAATTTCTAAGGTAGTACGTTATAAAATATAATTATTAAAAATTTATGAGCTCGATAATTCTCTGAACTTAAAGGATTTTTGAAAGAGATGTTAATTTTTGGATACTTCAAATTTTCCTGTTTAACGTATGTCAAAAAATCTCAAATAGATTAAAGCTCAATTTTGTAAAATAATTTTGAAAAAAAATTTAATAATTTTTGTTTGATAAAAATTTGGGAGCTCCATACGTCCCACAATTTAAAAGATTTTTGGACGAGGTTTTAATTTTTAGATAATGGAAACGCTTCCGATTAACCTATGTTCAAAAATCTCAAATGGCTTAAGCCTCAATTTTGTAAAATAATTTTATAAGATAGTACGTTATAAAATATAAATATTATAAATTTTGGAGCTCGATACCCCCACTGGTTATAAGAGATTTTTGGATTGGGTTTTAATTTTTGAATATTACAAATTTTTTTGTTTAACGTACGTCCAAAAATATCCGAAAGCTTAAGGCTTAATTTTTTAGAATCATTTCTAAAGAAAATTTAATAGTTTTCTTAGTAAGTTTTGAACTGGATCTTAAAAATTTAAGAGATTTTTGTACGGGGTTTTAATTTTTGGATAAGGCCAACGCTTCTGATTAACAGATGTTCAAAAATCTCAAATGGCTTAAGCTTCAATTTTGTGGAATAATTTCTAATATAGGGCGATGTAAAATAAATATATTAAAAATTTAGAAACTCCATACCACCCCTCAATTTAAAGAATTTTTAAACGGGGTTTCAATTTTTGAATATTCCAAAATTGTTTTGTTTACACTACGTCCAAAAATCTCTATAGGCTTAGAGCTTAATTTTAAAAAATCATTTCTAAAGAAAATTTAATAATTTTCTTAGTAAGTTGTGAAATGTATCTTAAAAATTGAGGAGCTCGATACCTCCCCCAATTCAAGAAATTTTTGGACGAAGTTTTAATTTTTGGATAATTCAGACACTTCCAATTAACGTATGTTCAAAATGGCTTAAGCCCCAATTTTCTAAAATAGTACGATGTAAAATATAAATATTCAAAATTTTGAAGCTTGATACCATGCCTCAATTGAAGAGATTTTGAACGAGTTTTAATTTTTGAATGTTTCACATTTTTTTGTTTAACGTACGTCGAAAAATCTCCAAAAGCTTAAAGCCTAATTTTGTAAAGTAATTTCTAAAAAAAAATTGAATCATTTTCTTAGTACAGTGTGAAGTGTATGTTAAAAATTGGAGAGCCCGATACCTCCCCCAATTTAAGAGATTTTTGGACGGGGTTTTAATTTTTGGGTACTACAGAATCATCTGATTAAAGTCTATTCAAAAATTTCAAATGGCTTACGAGTCAATTTTATAAAATAATTTCTAAGGCCATACGTTGTAAAATATATATGTATTAAAAATTTAGAGCTCGATATCACCCCTCAATCTACCAGATATTTGAAAGGGGTTTTAATATTTAAATAATTCAATTTTTTTTTGTTTAACGTACGTCCAAAAGTCTCAAATGGCTAACGACCCAAGTTTGTAGAATAATTTCTAAAAAAATTTAATAATTTTTTGGAGTACGTTGTGAAGTGTATTTTAAAAATTTGGGAGCTTGATACCGCCAGCAAATGAAATAATTTTTGGATCATATTTATAAGAGATATAATTTAAACAAATAAATAAATTTCATTATTTACTAATTATTACAATAAATAGGTTTAATATACTTTCGTTCGATGTCAAAAACCGATTTTGAGATTTTCCTTACGCACTGTGTATATTTTTACAAAAACCAATCTACCGTGCAAAAAGGAGTTTAGGTGTATTTACATTGTATAACTTTTCAAAGCTCAAATAGGCAATAAAAATGCATAAACAATTTGGAAGGACTTCGATTATTGCAAAAGGTGTTAATAATTTTTTTTATTTGCCCACCTTTTCAAAATACGTTCTAAATCTAGTTTAATAACAATTTCCTCTTTTTTTAAATCGCAAAAAAATGTTTCTAATTTTCAAAGTAAACAAAGCGACATCCACCCATTTCCAAACGTACAAAAACCCTTAAACAACCCGTCCACCCTTTCATTTACGCGAAGCGCAACCTCATCTCCCGACCAAAAAAAAAAAAAAATAACTAAACCAAAAAAATGTCCGAAATAGTTTCGCCGACGAACCGCGTCCGCTAAGAACCGATATATTACCCTCATCACTCGTCCAACGGACGCGAGGAGGCACGAAAAAAAAAGGGGTCGAAGGGGGGGATGGGCGAAAAAAATTCTTTTTCCCAGAAACGAGCGCCGGAAAAGCTGCTTAATTTCCTCGAAAATGCAGCCCGAATTCCTATTTAAACTTTTTCAGGATTAACCACCTACAGTATCTGTCCGCTTTTACTTGTTTCAGGAGGAAGAGAAATTGTTAGTGGTTGTTGGAGGCCGCTCGTGATGGCCATGGTGTGAGGTCCGAAGGGTCCTTGATGGATGACCTCGGGGCCCCCGGGCCCTCGCGCAGTCATGGCCGCCGTACTCCGAATAAAATTTAATTAAAACTTTACCTATAGCTTCTAAGGTATCGCTCCTCGAGAGCTTAGAATTTTCTGAAACGAGCGCGAAGTAGAAGTTCGGCGCGATTTTTTTTTTTGAACGAATTAACGCTGGAAAGCCACCCAAGCGGAAAACTTCCCACTTTTTGTTCGTTAATTTACTTTTGTTATTAGCTTAGGAGCTTTGCACCGCGCGCTTTCAGCGCAAAAATCAAGCCGGCTTTGGTTTAAAGATGGGCACGCTTTCGTCGAGAACGAATTAGAAAGATATCGGGGGAAAAAATTCTGATTTAAAATTTTTGAAGTTATACTTCTTTGGGGCGCGTTGAGAGCCGAATTATAGCAGGTAGCGCAAGTTGCGCGCGCACAGATAACAAAAATTTGGCAGTATGAAGTTAGTCGTCTAAGGAAGCGAATTAATTATCGTGAATCGTGCTTTAAACCGAGTGCGCACATTCGAGCTCAAAGTGGCACATTCCGATCTCGGGAAAATGAAGCGCGCCGCTCCGCGTCGCGCTTCATTTGCCTCCCTCGCTCGGCAATGTGCCACTTTTCGCTCGAATGCGCGCATCCTCGTATTTATTGAATTTTGTTTACTAAACTTTTTTTCAAATCAAAAATTTTAATAAAATCTTGATTATATATTCCAAAAACGTATTTTTACTATAGCAATGAGTGGGAGCGAGCGAAAAGATACGACAAACCCATAAGTACGAGTGAGAGGGAACGATACAAATTGTTTACTAATTTTTCGTCACCAAAATTAATGCAAATTGTGCTTAAAACCCGAGTGCGCATTCGAGCTCAAAGTGGCACATTCCGATCTCGGAAAATGAAGCGCGCCGCTCGCGTCGCGCTTCATTTGCTTCCCTCGCTCGGCAATGTGCCACTTTTCGCTCGAATGCGCCATCCTCGTATTTATTGAATTTTGATTACTAAACTTTTTCAAATCAAAATTTTAATGAAATCTTGATTATATATTCCAAAAACGTATTTTTACTATAGCAATGAGTGGGAGCGAGCGAAAAGATACGACAAACCCATAAGTACGAGTGAGAGGGAACGATACAAATTGTTTATTAATTTTTCGTCACCAAAATTAATGCAAATTGTGCTTTAAAACGAGTGCGCACATTCGAGCTCAAAGTGGCACATTCCGATCTCGGGAAAATGAAGCGCGCCGCTCCGCGTCGCGCTTCATTTGCCTCCCTCGCTCGGCAATGTGCCACTTTTCGCTCGAATGCGCGCATCCTCGTATTTATTGAATTTTGATTACTAAACTTTTTTTCAAATCAAAAATTTTAATAAAATCTTGATTATATATTCCAAAAACGTATTTTTACTATAGCAATGAGTGGGAGCGAGCGAAAAGATACGACAAACCCATAAGTACGAGTGAGAGGGAACGATACAAATTGTTTACTAATTTTTCGTCACCAAAATTAATGCAAATTGTGCTGAAAACCGAGTGTGCGCATTCGAGCTCAAAGTGGCACATTCCGATCTCGGGAAAATGAAGCGCGCCGCTTCGCGTCGCGCTTCATTTGCTTCCCTCGCTCGGCAATGTGCCACTTTTCGCTCGAATGCGCACATCCTCGTATTTATTGATTATAAAAAGCCACAAATACAATTGATACAAAGATTTGGGCCAAAAGTGACACATTTCCGAGCGAAAAGTGGAAATAAATTGTGCCGCTCCGCATCGCCCTTTATTTTCAATGTTTGTATAAACAATCAATTAAATCGAATACAGTCAAACCTCGATAAGTTAAAACTAAGAGGAAACCAAAAATAATTCGTGTTAAGTATCATACAATTCTAGTTTTGAAAATTCCGCTTTAAATAAGCCAATGAGATTAGCTCATTTTAATGGCCGCCAATTAATTAGCCAATCAAAACTGTTTAATTGCTTCGTAACCATGACTATACTACAAATATCAAAATAATACAGTTTTGAATCAATTAAATCATGTTTCAAATTAAATACAGTTAAACCGCGATTAAAATATCGATTATATATTCAAAAAACGTATTTTTACCATAGCAATGAGTGGGAGCGAGCGAAAAGATACGACAATCTCATAAGTACGAGTGAGAGGGATCGATACAAATTGTTTACTAATTTTTCGTCACCAAAATGATTGCAAATCGTGCTTAAATCTGAGTGTGCCAATTCCGTGCCACATTTCGATTTCAGAAAAATTTGAAATTGTATAAGTACGGCTGGTATGTGTGCATCCTCTACAATATACATGCACAACATACTAATACATATCATTAGAAAATTTGATTTTTGTTTGACTTCAAAAATTCGTACTATAGAAATGTTACTCCGCTATTTAAAAAAACAATCTTATATGCATTTTTGCCCAAAAAGCCATGTGTAGTATAACAATTCGTTATATGGAAAAATTCGATGTATAGAAGTTCGTTATATCGAAGTTTGACTGTACTTGGATGCGAAGCGGCGTTTTTGAATTTCCCGAGTCCGAAGATGTGCCATTTTTTGCTGAAATCTGCACATTCGCTTTTTTTTACCACGATTTTCAATAATTGATTTACTTTGTAAATATTTCTAATTAAAATTCGAGAATTCGATTAAATAAAATGTACGACTTTACACTCAAAATTAATCAAAATTTATTTCTAATCTTGGTTTATAAACAATTAAAGTTATCGGGACATAAGGTGATAGAAGTTTTATAAATCATTTCTAAAATTTTTTAAAATAATTTTATAATTTCCAATAATTATATTTTAAAAAACCAAAGTGTCTTTTTTACAACATAATTTCGATGTTTTATCCTATCATTAAATAAGAAAAAAGAATTAAAAAAAAATTCTGTGATTTTCGATAATTTTCATGGTTAAAAACAAATTTCACAAAATATTTTTTTTATGGGTTAATATTTGGTCTATAAAATTCATATTTTTTTCCAAGAGGTCCCATATACCCCAAGCACGTTAAATATTCACCCAAAAAAATTTAGTCAATCTCGAGAAATTAATTTTCATTTAATTTTTACAATTTATTTACACTCTAGAAGACCAAAAAGTATAACCGTTTAAAACTTTTAATATTTTTAAAGTTATAAGTTTAAATTTGCGCCTTTACAAGAAATTTAACATTGATCGTCGAAAGAATTCTTTCACGACTTTCAAAAACTAAATTTTAATCGCCTTTCGATTTGCTTTTAAGTTTAATTAAAACTATGAGATTTTGAGTAATACGCAATTTAAAATCTCTGACGTGTAATTATTAAAGTGTTGCCATTACAAACTAATCAAAAAAACAAATTAATCAAAAAGTTTTCGAAAAATTCTTAATAAATATTCAGAATCTGTAATTTTCGTAGCCAGCTTTCATTTCGATTAAAAAATTAATTATTTTCTTAAGAACTAACGCAGATAACTAACTAAGCGCCGCTTTCATGAAATCGAAACGCATCAGATTTTGTGTGCTATCCCAAATTTTAAAAAGACCTTTTTATAAAATAACGCTTTACAAAATTTTCAAAAAATTATCCGTAAGTACTAATCACGCACGCTTCCATAAAAAATTCGCCTTATATTAAAAACATTGCTTAAGTCTTCGTCTTAACATAAATTTAATCCTTTTTAGATTAGTTTAAAGCAAAACCTACGCCTTTAAATAAAAAAAAATAAATTTGGTCTAATTTTTATAAACAACTCAAGTCGGCCTTCGTCCCTTTAACATGAAAAATTTATTGTTCAGCAATTAAGACAAAAAAATCGCATAAAATTATTGCTAAAAGTCAGAAATCTCAAAGATCAAAAAAGTTTCAGTAAAAAAATAACAGCTTGACGAGTGTACAAAGACAACCTTCTAAACGCACTTCAAGAAAGTACCCAAACTCTTCCCCAAAAAGCCTCAAAACTAAAAAAACGCGGATTCAGATTTAATCCTTTTTGGGAATTGTGGAAAACCCTATTCGAACCAGCTTCGAACAATAAACAAATCGTAATTAACAGAAGAGTTCTATTAAAAAAAAAATAATTTCTAACAAAAATAACCAAGCAATGTTTTCATCCAATTAAAATACGATGGACCTTGTGCTTTGCCAAGGATTTCCTCTCAAGTCAAGAAAAAATAGAGCTACCTCAAAAGTGGGCAAAAACCTAAAAGTTTGCGCATAACAAAAATTCTCGAAGCAAAATTTCATAGAAACGCATAGGCCCGGGCCCATATAAAATTCCTAAGAGTTCATGGTACAGAAAATCGCAAAAGTTTTACACATCATAAAGTTTCGAACGCAAAAAAAAATAGAACAAAGAAGCCACCGAAATAACATTTAATGTTTTTTGACTTGACTTCGGCAAATGAACAAATAAATTTTTGTTAGAATGATTTCCTATTGCGATGGCTTCTTTATGGGAAAAATTGTGCAATCCTACCTTGTTGGAAGTTCTCTGTTGAAGGTTGCTGGAGAAGGCCATCCACTCAACACCCTCAAACCCCGATTTTTAACACTGCCGAAGAGTTCGTTGTGCATAAGTTACGTTGGGTCACTAATTTTGGCAAACTAAAAATTGAAGTGTTTTTTTAGGCGACGAGTAAACTATTTTTATGTGGGATTTTTTTTGTACTGGGAGGGCTTGTACGGTTTTAGAACTACGATTCAAAAAACGCGAAGTCCGCGAAAAACGATTGGAAAAGCGAGCACTGTTCGAGAGTGGAATGGTCGGTCTAATCAGCATTGAACCATCTGCAACAAAAGAAGATTTGGTTAAGAAAACATTCGGCCGATAAAAAAATTAAGATATTTGCCAGCTACAGTGCAAATCGAAGTGTTTTCTATTTTGGAGGAAACAAATTTCGAGAGCTCACCTTTTGAAGAGAAGTTCTTCGATGTGGGGTCCTGGTGCAAGCCGTTCCTTCGACGCCTCAAACCTCCAGCTGGTGGAGCCCATTTTGAACCATCTGAAACAAGGACAAAACATTTTTAATGAAAATTCAACAAATTAGCAACGTCAAAAATTAATGGAGATCTACTGTATGATCTTTTATTGATTGGTCATTGACATACAATGACGTCTCTAACACGTCAAGAACTGTATTCAATTTTATGTTCCGAAAAAGATTTGTTTTCAACAATAATTTTGTTAAAAGGCACAAAATTGCCGATTTGAGAATTTTGTTATTAATATAATTCTGTAATATTTAATTGCGAATTGTCCAGAGAGTAAATTAATTCTTGTAAAGTGTGCTTAAAGCCGAGTGTGCGCATTCGAGCTCAAAGTGGCACATTTCCGATCTCGGGAAAATGAAGCGCGCCGCTCCGCGTCGCGCTTCATTTGCTTCCCTCGCTCGAAAATGTGCCACTTTTCGCTCGAACGCGCACATCTTCGTGTTTATTCAATTTGTTTAAATTACTTTTTGGATTTAAAAAGGAAATAGCAATGTATTCAAATAAAACGACATATGCGCAGTAACATATAGTTTGATAACCACTGGTCTACCTATACACAAGCGCAACATGGCGCGTTGTTATATTTAATTTAGCCGCGCCAAAGAAGTATTACTTCTAACGTGCGTACATAAGTACATGCACCGGTTTTTTTACATAGAATAAAATTCAGTTTTAAACATTTAGCAAAATTATTAAAGTAAACTCGAAGAATAAATTATTTTAAGTTTTTAGACAACTCAAATTAAATAAATTAATAACTTGGAAAATTTTTAAAATATATTTAAGAACTTTAGAAATTTTTAATTATTAATTTTTTTTGTATAACACGAATTGAATAAAACAAAACTTTATTCGGTAAATTTAAAAGAAAATTTTGATGAAAAAATTATTATGTATTTTCAGGAAACTCAAATAGAGTAAATACAGAATTTGTGGTTTTTCAAAAAACTTTGAAGATCATTAATTTACGCAAATAAAATTAATATTGGAGAAAACTCAATAAATAAATTATCTTAATTGTTCAGAAATATTAAATTTATAAAATTAAATACAGTCAAACCTCGATAGGTCGAAGTTGAAGAGAAACTAAAAATAATTCGCGTTATAAAAAATTCGAGCTATCGATATAAAAATATTTTTTAGTTTATGTTTTTAAAATTTACTTATTGTTTCTTTTTCTTAATAATTTCCTAGTGATTTCTTGCTAAAACCTAAATCTTGTGTCTTGAACAAGTTGTAATTAGGCTTAATTTATGGATTAATTCAATTTTTAAATATAAAAAAATATTTATATGTTATATATTATATGCATCAAAATTTTAGAATGACTTAGGTGGGGAATGTTAAAAAAAGATTGGGAAACACTGCTCTACATATTTCAAAATATTTTAAAACTATTAATTATTTATTTTATGTTATTTGTGTATGCTCATAACAGTTAAGTTGAGCCAAATTAATAGTTTTATTCGGATTCATCAAATTCGGTTTGTTTTGTATGTCAAGGGGTTAATATTTTTCTTTGTTGCTTATAGTTTTTTGCTGCATGTAGACAACACCATGTATAAGTGTTTTTTTTAATTAGAAATGGATTAATTCTTTGGTATTTGTTCGTGATTGTATTTTGACAGCGTTTACTTTATCAACAATGAGAAAACTTCTTACCAAGATTTTAATAGAGCTGCTCTTCTTTTAATAGATGCACTTTATAGCTAAATATACTTTGTTTCTAATTGTTGTAATGTTAAGAATTATTTAAAAAGCGTTGGTATATTGCACGTCAAATGACTAAGTAATACTAACGCTTTGGCCGGCCGAAAATCAATAAAATTCGAAAGTCGATTACGTTATGATTATATGCCTCAAAGCCGTAGCGATAAGGCCGTTTACGCATTGTACAAATTCAAGGCACGTGCAAAGTAAGACGGTCCCCGAGCAACAATTGACGTCATCAGAAATCGAAGCCGAACGAACGAGTTCGATCTCAAAAGTTCTTTGCGCCTTTGGTTTTCAAAATTCAATATGAGCCTTTTGCAATTTTGGTTTTCGAAATCGAACACCACCAATCGCTTGGACTCATTATTAATTTTACGGTATTTATTGGTCCAGACGTTTAATAATTTTCTATTGATTGTAACAGTGATCTAACCGTTAATCGATTTATTAAGAACAAAGGCATGAAAGTCTTCGGTTTATTTTGGCCGTGATGGCCCTTTGCTGAAAATTCGGTTGCTTTGTTCGGTTACCGCGACCAAATATTTTTTACCACCTTTAATTAATGGAAAAAAATCTTACCACGTTCTAATCAAGCTGTTCTTTCTTTAATGAATGCACTTTACTGTTAAATACACTTTGTTTCTAATTGTTGTAATATTACGAATTATTTATAAGGCGTTTGTTTGTATTGCACGCCGAATGACTAAGTAATACTAACGCTTCGGCCAACCGAAAAACAATAGAATTCGAAAGTCGAAAACGTTCCGATTATAGTGTGCCTTAAAGCCTTAGCGATAGGAGCCGGTTTCGCATCGTACAATTTCAAGGCACTTGCGATGTAAGACTGCCCCGAGAAACAATTGATATCACCAGAAATCGGAGCGGAAAGAACGAGTGCCTTCTAGATTGTTCTTCGCGTTTTTGCTTTTCCAAATTAAATACGAACATTTTGCAATGTTGCTTTTGGAAATCGAACATCGGGAATCGCTTGGTCCCATTATTAATTTCACGATATTTATTGGTCCAGACGTTTAATAATTTTTTATTGATTTTATAAGTGATCTATCCCCGTTAATCGATTTTTTAATGAACAAAGGCGTCAAGTTGTCCGGTTTATTTTTTTCCCGATGACCTTTTGCTTAAAATTTGGTTGCTTTGCTCAAGTACCGTGAACAAATATTTTTTACTACCTTTAATTAATGGAAAAAAATCTTACCACGTTCTAATCAAGCTGTTCTTTCTTTAATGAATGCACTTTACTGTTAAATACACTTTGTTTCTAATTGTTGTAATATTACGAATTATTTATAAGACGTTTGTTTGTATTGCACGTCGAATGACTAAGTAATACTAACGCTTCGGCCAGCCGAAAAACAATAAAATTCGAAGGTGAAAACGTTGCGAGTATAGTAGGCCTTAACGCCGTAGCGATAGGAGCCGGTTTCGCATCGTACAATTTCAAGGCACTTGCGATGTAAGACTGCCCCGAGGAACAATTGATATCACCAGAAATCGGAGCGGAAAGAACGAGTGCCTTCTAGATTGTTCTTCGCGTTTTTGCTTTTCCAAATTAAATACGAACATTTTGCAATGTTGCTTTTGGAAATAGAACATCGGGAATCGTTTGGCCCCATTATTAATTTCACAATATTTATTGGTCCAGACGTTTAATAATTTTTTTATTGATTTTAACAGTGATCATAACCGTTAATCGATTTTTTAAAGACAAAGGCATCGAATTGTTAGGCTTATTTTTTCCTAATGGTCCTACGCTAAAATTCGGTTGCTTTGTTCGGTTACCGCGAACAAATATTTTTTACCAACTTTAATTAATGAAAAAAAAATCTTACCACGTTCTAATCAAGCTGTTCTTTCTTTAATAGATGCACTTTACTGTTAAATACACTTTGTTTCTAATTGTTGTAATATTACGAATTATTTATAAGGCGTTTGTTTGTATTGCACGCCGAATGACTAAGTAATACTAACGCTTCGGCCAACCGAAAAACAATAGAATTCGAAAGTCGAAAACGTTGCGATTATAGTGTGCCTTAAAGCCGTAGCGATAGGAGCCGGTTTCGCATCGTACAATTTCAAGGCACTTGCGATGTAAGACTGTCCCCGAGAAACAATTGATATCACCAGAAATCGGAGCGGAAAGAACGAGTGCCTTCTAGATTGTTCTTCGCGTTTTTGCTTTGCAAAATTAAATACGAACATTTTGCAATGTTGCTTTTGGAAATCGAACATCGGGAATCGCTTGGCCCCATTATTAATTTCACGATATTTATTGGTCCAGACGTTTAATAATTTTTTATTGATTTTATAAGTGATCTATCCCGTTAATCGATTTTTTAATGAACAAAGGCGTCAAGTTATCCGGTTTATTTTTTTCCCGATGACCTTTTGCTTAAAATTTGGTTGCTTTGCTCAAGTACCGTGAACAAATATTTTTTACTACCTTTAATTAATGAAAAAAAATCTTACCAGCATTCTAATCAAGCTGTTCTTTCTTTAATAGATGCACTTTACTGTTAAATAGACTTTGTTTCTAATTGTTGTAATATTAAGAATTGTTTATAAGACGTTGGTGTGTGTGTTGCACGACAAATGGCTGAGTAATGCTAACGCTCTGGCCTGCCGAAAAACAATAAAATGCGCAGGGCAAATGCGTTGCGATTATAGCCTTTAAAACCGAGACGATAAGAGCCGGTTTTGCGTCGAATAACTTCAAGGCATAGGCGAAGTAAGCAGGTCCCCGTGCAATAATCGACGTCACCAGAAATCGGCGCCAAAAGAACGAGTTCCTTCTAGAACGTTCTTCGCGCCTTGTTTTTCAAAATTAAATATGAACACTTGGAAATTTTAGTTTTCGAAATCGGACCCACAAATCGCTTGTATTCATTATCGATTTCATGGTATCTATTGGCCCAGTGACTTAATGTTTTTTTTATTAATTTTTGCTCCGGTCATTCAACAATATTTTATTGATTTTAACGGTGCCCCAAAATGTAAATCGATTTTTTTACCCCTTGACATACAAAAAAAACCGAATTTGATGAGTCCGAAAAAAAACTATTAATTTGGCTCAACTTAACCGTTATGAGCATACACAAATAACATGAAATAAATAATTAATAGTTTTACAACTTGTTCAAGACACAAGATTTAGGTTTTAGCAAGAAATCACTAGGAAATTATTAAGAAAAAGAAACAATAAGTAAATTTTAAAAACATAAACTAAAAAATATTTTTATATCGATAGCTCGAATTTTTGATAACGCGAATTATTTTTAGTTTTTCTTCAACTTCGACCTATCGAGGTTTGACTGTATTTAATTTTATAAATTTAATATTTCTGAACAATTAAGATTATTTATTTATTGAGGTTTCTCCAATATTAATTTTATTTGCGTAAATTAATAATCTTCAAAGTTTTTTGAAAAACCACAAATTCTGTATTTACTCTATATGAGTTTTCTGAAAATACATAATAAGTTTTTCATCAAAATTTTCTTTTAAATTTACCGAATAAAGTTTTGTTTTATTCAATTCGTGTTATACAAAAAAAATTAATAATTAAAAATTTCTAAAGTTCTTAAATATATTTTAAAAATTTTCCAAGTTATTAATTTATTTAATTTGAGTTGTCTAAAAAACTTAAAATAATTTATTCTTCGGGTTTACTTTAATAATTTTGCTAAATGTTTAAAACTGAATTTCATTCTATGTAAAAAAAACCGGTGCATGTACTTATGTACGCACGTTAGAAGTAATACTTCTTTAGCGCGACTAAATTTAATATAACAACGCGCCATGTTGCGCTTGTGTATAGCTAGACCAGTGGTTATCAAACTATATGTTACTGTGCATATGTCGTTTTATTTGAATACATTGCTATATCCTTTTTAAATCCAAAAAGTAATTTAAACAAATTGAATAAATACGAAGATGTGCGCGTTCGAGCGAAAAGTGGCACATTTTCGAGCGAGGGAAGCAAATGAAGCGCGACGCGGAGCGGCGCGCTTCATTTTCCCGAGATCGGAAATGTGCCACTTTGAGCTCGAATGCGCACACTCGGCTTTAAGCACACTTTACAAGAATTAATTTACTCTCTGAACAATTCGCAATTAAATATTACAGAATTATATGACTAACAAAATTCCCAAATCGCCAATTTTGTGCCTTTTAACAAAATTATTGTTGAAAACAAACCTTTTTCGGAACATAAAATTGAATACAGTTTTTGACGTTTCAGAGACGTCAAAATCTACAATGGCACCCTAAACGATTGACGTCTCCTAGACGTCATTGTATGTCAAGGGATTAAGAACGTGGCCATCAAGATGTATGGCTGATTCAAATTTCGAGTTGTGTGGTTTGGTCCCCAAACAAATATTTTTACCAGCCTAATTAATGGAAGAAAAACTTTACGGAAATTTTAATGAAGCTTCTCTTTCTTTATTAAATGCACTGCATGGTAAAAAGTACGTTATTTTCAATTGTTGTAATATTAAAAATTATTTAAAATGCTTTGGGGTATTGCATGTCGAACCACTGATAAAGCAGGTGTTCGAGGTGAATAACCAGCGATTTCAATGTCGCTGATAGTATGTTATTCTATATCAATCTTTAGCAGAGCCGTATTTTATATTTTTTGGGAAAGAAACATTTCTAAGTGGTGAAATGAAGCCCCAAAGTTAACCACCCCAGAAGATGGCTTTATGGTTTCACTAAACTTACAGTCAATAGTTTTTCAAACGATTTTTTCTGGATTATTAACCACGTGGTCGTTTGAAAAAATATTGACTATTAGTTAAGTGAAACCTGAAAAACGTCCCTTGAGGTCATTAACTTCGGGAGTCCATTTCACTCCTTCGAAATGGTTTTTCCAAATGCAAAAATAATTTTCTATTGATTTTATAAGTGATCTAACCGTGTTAATCGATTTTTTAGGAACAAAGACATCACGGTTGTCCGGCTTATTTTTTCCCGATGACCCTTTGCTTAAAATTCGGTTGCTTTGCTCGGTTACCGCGAACAAATATTTTTTACCACCTTTAATTAATGAAAAAAAATCTTACCACGTTCTAATCAAGCTGTTCTTTCTTTAATAGATGCACTATATTGTTAAATAGACTTTGTTTCTAATTGTTGTATTGTTAAGAATTATTTGCACTTCGAATGACTGAGTAATACTAACGCTGCATTGAAAACGATGCACCACCCACGAAGCATCGAACGTGCCATGCAAAACAGTATTCTGTGACGTCACAAGCACGTAAACATGGCACTTCGAAACGCGAAGACGCAGCCGAGTGGGGGACTTAAGTAAGTTGGAGAAAGCAGGCGCGCCGCCGCGCTCGGCCAATGGGAAGCGCTTAGCAACACCTGACTACGGGTACAATTGCAATGCTTGCACCGATCTTGAAATGTTAATAATTTTTACCTCCAATGGGTGGGAGCGAGAGGAGAAGCCATCGTATTTCCCTCTCGTTCCCACTCGTGGAGACAAATACGAATACTTGCACGTTGGAAAATTATGTGCGTATCAATTTTGTGATTGACATATTTTTGAAGTTATACTTCTTTTGGCGCGTTGAAAAACAAATTTTGACGGGCAACGGAAATTGCGCACACACAAAAATTCGGCGGTTGAAGTACGTCTTTATTGTTTATTATCTATGGTCCCTACAAAATTTTATTAAGCGAGCTCTACTGTATATTAAGCAATCCTGTTTTTGGCATTAGGTCCTTAAATAAACAATCTCAATTTTATTTGAGTGAATATACCGGGCGTACCACGAATAAATACTAAAAAATAACCTATTTATAAATGAACTGAAACCAAACAAAACATCCCCCCATGTCAACTGACCTCATGTGTCATATTTTTGAGCTATGGTATCGTAAACTTCAATTTAAAAATGTGTTAAATACAATATCATTTAAAATATTTCGAAAATTGTTGTTTAGGTCTGTTATGACGATGCCATTAAAGCCATATGTTATTTTTTTAAAAAGAAGTCTAAAAAACAGCAATAAAGTACACATTAAATGACCAAAAAATTGAACTGCATTTTTCTCAAAATTCTTTTACTGTTTACATTGGTGTCAGGTATCGCCCGGTCATGTTTCAGTACCTATTAGTCTGACACCCTGTATATACACTTTCGAAATCATTAAAAGAGAACACACCATTATTATGGATCAAAACACCACAAAACTTTATATCAGTGGTGTCCAAACTTTATGTTACGCAGCCTCGTGTGTCTCCCCACTCTACACCTATTTCCCGATTTACACGGTTTTCTCGTGTAAATCGAGAAAAAGCAAAATATGCATGAATTGGTCAGATACTTTTAGAAATACTTTTTTTTACGTAAAATAGTTCCAAATTATTTTAGGGCATCTGTTTATCAAAAAATACCACGTATCTATGATATAAAAAGTAGATACAGTGAACCCTCGTTAAATAGCACTTAGTTAAAAATTCTAAAGTTGGGTTATACTATTAAATTTCCTCGTAAAAATTAATTTTGAAATTTGTTCGGCAGGCTGTGCTACAGTTTTATTTAAATTATGACGGGACCAGGTTAGAATCGGGCTTGCCACAATCTGCAAAGCCCGAATTGGCCTTCGGCATGCCTCAGTGGGGTTGCCTCGGTCGCGCCGCAATGCAAAAATTCAAAATTAAGTGGAAAGGCGAAAAATTGAAATCTTATAATTTTCGCAAAAAAATGTGCGAATTGCAAAACTGACAACATTTCACTCGAAGTAGCACTTCCGACAGAAAAATGAACGCGAACCAAAGTCGCGTCGCGTATCCTCCCACAGCGGCTAAAGTGCCCCATTTTCGATTAATCGAATTCGTAATTAGATTTGTTGCGAAATTCGCGAAAAAGAAAGTCTAATTAAATTTCGACCCCCTAATATAAAATTAAGCGTATTTTTACCATAGCAATGAGTGGAAGCGAGCGAAAAGATACGACAAAATCATAAGTGCGAGTGAGAGAGGACGATAAAAATTGTTTACTAATTTTTCGTCACAAAAATGATTGCGAATCATGCTTAAAACCGAGTGTGCACATTCGAGCTCAAAGTGGCACATTCCGATCTCGGGAAAATGAAGCGCGCCGCTCCGCGTCGCGCTTCATTTGCCTCCCTCGCTCGGAAATGTGCCACTTTTCGCTCGAATGCGCACATCCTCGTATTTATTGATTTTTGTTTACTAAACTTTCGTTCAGTTCAAAAAAAATTAATAAAATATCTATTATATATTCAAAAAACGTATTTTTACTATAGCAATGAGTGGAAGCGAGCGAAAAGATACGACAAAATCATAAGTACGAGTGAGAGGGACGATAAAAATTATTTACTAATTTTTTGTCACAAAAATTATTGCGAATCATGCTTAAAACCGAGTGTGCGCATTCGAGCTCAAAGTGGCACATTCCGATCTCGGGAAAATAAAGCGCGCCGCTCCGCGTCGCGTTTCATTTGTTCCCTCGCTCGGAAATGTGCCACTTTTCGCTCGAATACGCACATCCTCGTATTTATTGATTTTTGTTTAGTAAACTTTCATTCAAATCAAAAAAAAAATAAAATATCGATTATATATTCAAAAAACGTATTTTTACCATAGCAATGGGTGAAGCGAGCGAAAAGATACGACAAAATCATAAGTACGAGTGAGAGGGACGATAAAAATTATTTACTAATTTTTTGTCACAAAAATTATTGCGAATCATGCTTAAAACCGAGTGTGCGCATTCGAGCTCAAAGTGGCACATTCCGATCTCGGGAAAATGAAGCGCGCCGCTCCGCGTCGCGCTTCATTTGCCTCCCTCGCTCGGAAATGTGCCACTTTTCGCTCGAATGCGCACATCTTCGTATTTATTGATTTTTGTTTACTAAACTTTCATGCAAATCAAAAAAATTAATAAAATATCGATTATATATTCAAAAAACGTATTTTTACCATAGCAATGAGTGAAGCGAGCGAAAAGATACGACAAAATCATAAGTACGAGTGAGAGGGGACGATAAAAATTGTTTATTAATTTTTCGTAACAAAAATTATTGCGAATCATGCTTAAAACCGAGTGTGCACATTCGAGCTCAAAGTGGCACATTCCGATCTCGGGAAAATGAAGCGCGCCGCTCCGCGTCGCGCTTCATTTGCCTCCCTCGCTCGGAAATGTGCCACTTTTCGCTCGAATGCGCACATCCTCGTATTTAGTGATTTTTGTTTAGTAAACTTTCATTCAAATCCAAAAAAATTAATAAAATATCGATTATATATTCAAAAAATGTATTTTTACCATAGCAATGAGTGGAAGCGAGCGAAAAGATACGACAAAATCATAAGTACGAGTGAGAGGGGACGATAAAAATTATTTATTAATTTTTTGTCACAAAAACTATTGCAAATCATGCTTAAAACCGAGTGTGCGCATTCGAGCTCAAAGTGGCACATTCCGATCTCGGAAAAATGAAGCGCGCCGCTCCGCGTCGCGCTTCATTTGCCTCCCTCGCTCGGAAATGTGCCACTTTTCGCTCGAATGCGCACATCTTCGTATTTATTGATTTTATTTATACTAATTTTTACACGTGACACTATTTTTAGAAGTATAACTTCTAACGCGCCTACATCAATGTTTTAAATGCATATATGTAGGTACAGTAGAACCCGCTTAGCACGATCACCGGTTAATACGTTTTCCTCTTTAATACGGCATTTTTAGATTGGCCCTCAAATTTCCATACACTTTTCATATATTTTGGCATCCCTTATCATTTGTATTCTCGTTCAGCTTTACAAAATTAATCGAATTCGGTAAAAACGGGCGCCAAGACGCGAAAACGAAAAAGACGGGCGTCGACGTGACCCGTTATTAAATTTCGGGCCTCCGAACGTTAATAAAAAATTTAACGCGCGCAAACGAAAAAAAAAAGAAGGAAGAGAGGAGGCACAATTTTTTTTTTCATAAGAAGATTCCTCTTTATTACGAAATCCCCCGCCCGATCCAATAAAAGTTGCAGGCGGGCGCCGCCGCTTTTTTTATTTTGACAAAAATATATGAGACCGCAGACCGACCATAAGCTGCTTTATACGAGAGGGCGTCCGCATTTTTATTCGTCCTTTAAAGGATTATGCAAGTAATTTAAATTCAGCTAAGGCGAAGAGACGCGTTATTTTTCACGTTTCGCAGAGATTAAAGCAATATTTTACGAGCTCCGCGGGCGAAATTAAAGTTTCGCCCGAGTTTTTCATTCGAGCCGATGTGCAGAAACCGGCCTTATCTCTACGTAATGTGGATTTATGCACCGCATTTTGTCGTTGTTAAAAAGTTTCGTGTTTTTTTTTATTCATTATTCATTCGCGGGCGCCGCAGATCTAAAAATTAGTTGTTTCGCAGCGACTTGCTTAAGCCTCGATATTTCTAAATTGCCTTTGTCCGAAAGTTAAACAGCTCGCTTGTGCTCTTTTATTGTTTCTGTTTCGATACGTTCTGTTTGCGCTCGGATTTTTCGTTTTTCGATCGCTTTTTATCGACGCGTAAATTCTTAACGTTGTTTTAATAATGTGATTCGTTTTTGCAAACTAAAAAAATTAAATAAAGTCGGAAAGCGAATGGAATTTTTAAATTCTAAATGTTTTGTATGTATTTTAATTAAATTATAATATTTAATTTCTTGTGAGCAGAGTAAAACGTTCAGTCTATGACCACCCACCAGTGAATGACCGTTACAAGAAATAATGTTTATAACAATTAAAAAAAATTAATTTATATTTCTGATATATTTATTTATGCATACTTGTATGTCTTCTTTTTCATTTAAGTGGTAGTATTTTATAAAATTATATAAGATCATATTTTATATATAATTATATGGGGCCATTTTTGAATACCTATAATTATATAGGTACACGAAAATTTATTGAATCATTTGAATCGTTCCCTCTCACTTGCATTGGCAAGGTTACCGTATCTTCTCGCTCCCTTCCACTCATTGCTATGGTAAATACGTTTTTCGATAATACAATTGATATTTACTAAATTAAATTAAAATTTTTGATTTGAAGGAGCGCACGGTAAATTATACTAATGTAATAAATACGAGGATGTGCGCATTCGAGCGAAAAGTGGCACATTACCGAGCGAGGAAAATGAAGCGCGACGCGGCGCGCGCTTCATTTTCCCGAGATCGGAATGTGCCACTTTGAGCTCGAATGTGCACACTCGGTTTTAAGCATGATTCGCAATAATTTTTGTGGCGAAAAATTAGTAAATAATTTTTATCGTTCCCTCTCACTCGTACTTATGATTTTGTCGTATCTTTTCTCTCGCTTCCACTCATTGTTATGGTAAAAATACGTTTTTCCAATATATAATTGATATTTTATTAAATTTTTTGATTTGAAGAAAAGTTTAGTGCACAAATATTCAATAAATACGAGGATGTGCGCATTGGAACGAAAAGTGGCACATTTCCGAGCGAGGGAGGCAAATGAAGCGCGACGCGGAGCGGCGCGCTTCATTTTCCCGAGATCGGAATGTGCCACTTTGAGCTCGAATGTGCACACTCGGTTTTAAGCACGATTCGCATTAATTTTGGTGACGAAAAATTAGTAAATAATTTTTATCGTTCCCTCTCACTCGTACTTATGATTTTGTCGTATCTTTTCTCGCTTCCACTCATTGCTATGGTAAAAATACGTTTTCCAATATATAATTGATATTTTATTAAATTTTTTGATTTGAAGAAAAGTTTAGTGCACAAATATTCAATAAATACGAGGATGTGCGCATTCGAGCGAAAAGTGGCACATTACCGAGCGAGGGAGGCAAATGAAGCGCGACGCGGAGCGGGGCGCTTCATTTTCCCGAGATCGGAATGTGCCACTTTGAGCTCGAATGTGCACACTCGGTTTTAAGCACGATTCGCATTCATTTTGGTGACGAAAAATTAGTAAATAATTTTTATCGTTCCCTCTCACTCGTACTTATGATTTTGTCGTATCTTTTCTCTCGCTTCCACTCATTGCTATGGTAAAAATACGTTTTTCCAATATATAATTGATATTTTATTAAATTTTTTGATTTGAAGGAAAGTTTAGTGTACAAATATTCAATAAATACGCGGATGTGCGCATTCGAGCGAAAAGTGGCACATTTCCGAGCGAGGGAGGCAAATGAAGTGCGACGCGGAGCGGCGCGCTTCATTTTCCCGAGATCGGAATGTGCCACTTTGAGCTCGAATGCGCACACTCGGTTTTAAGCACGATTCACAATAAAATAGCTAAAATATTGGATAACATCGTTCCCTCTCACTCGTACTTATGAATTTGTCGTATCTTTTCGCTTGCTCCCACTCATTGCTATGGTAAAAATACGTTTTTCCAATATATAATTGATATTTTATTAAATTTTTTGATTTGAAGAAAAGTTTAGTGCACAAATATTCAATAAATACGAGGATGTGCGCATTCGAGCGAAAAGTGGCACATTACCGAGCGAGGGAGGCAAATGAAGCGCGACGCGGAGCGGGGCGCTTCATTTTCCGAGATCGGAATGTGCCACTTTGAGCTCGAATGGCACACTCGGTTTTAAGCACGATTCGCATTCATTTTGGTGACGAAAATTAGTAAATAATTTTTATCGTTCCTCTCACTCGTACTTATGATTTTGTCGTATCTTTTCTCTGCTTCCACTCATTGCTATGGTAAAAATACGTTTTCCAATATATAATTGATATTTTATTAAATTTTTTGATTTGAAGGAAAGTTTAGTGTACAAATATTCAATAAATACGCGGATGTGCGCATTCGAGCGAAAAGTGGCACATTTCCGAGCGAGGGAGGCAAATGAAGCGCGACGCGGAGCGGCGCGCTTCATTTTCCCGAGATCGGAATGTGCCACTTTGAGCTCGAATGCGCACACTCGGTTTTAAGCACGATTCACAATAAAATAGCTAAAATATTGGATAACATCGTTCCCTCTCACTCGTACTTATGAATTTGTCGTATCTTTTCGCTTGCTCCCACTCATTGCTATGGTAAAAATACGTTTTTCCAATATATAATTGATATTTTATTAAATTTTTTGATTTGAAGAAAAGTTTAGTGTACAAATATTCAATAAATACGAGGATGTGCGCATTCGAGCGAAAAGTGGCACATTACCGAGCGAGGGAGGCAAATGAAGCGCGACGCGGAGCGGCGCGCTTCATTTTCCCGAGATCGGAATGTGCCACTTTGAGCTCGAATGTGCACACTCGGTTTTAAGCACGATTCGCATTCATTTTGGTGACGAAAAATTAGTAAATAATTTTTATCGTTCCCTCTCACTCGTACTTATGATTTTGTCGTATCTTTTCTCTCGCTTCCACTCATTGCTATGGTAAAAATACGTTTTTCCAATATATAATTGATATTTTATGAAATTTTTTGTTTTGAAAGAAAGTTTAGTGCACAAATATTCAATAAATACGAGGATGTGCGCATTCGAGCGAAAAGTGGCACATTTCCGAGCGAGGGAGGCAAATGAAGCGCGACGCGGAGCGGCGCGCTTCATTTTCCCGAGATCGGAATGTGCCACTTTGAGCTCGAATGTGCACACTCGGTTTTAAGCACGATTCGCATTAATTTTGGTGACGAAAAATTAGTAAATAATTTTTATCGTTCCCTCTCACTCGTACTTATGATTTTGTCGTATCTTTTCTCTCGCTTCCACTCATTGCTATGGTAAAAATACGTTTTTCAAATATATAAACGATATTTTTTTTACGCTCGATTACCAAACGTCCCGTTTAAAAAAAAAAATTGGTTACGTTGGTTATACCCCACCTCGTACACGGCCAACTTTTTCGGCAGCCCTCAAACGAAACCCGTTCTTTTTTTCGCCTCCGGCCCAAATTTTCGGCTATCGTCACAATGATTGCTGGAGCACTTGCCTCCAATAAAATCGTCCGAGAAAAAAATCAGACGTTGACGCAATTTGCCAGCGCCATCAGCCTTGTCGAATTATCGTTAATTTTCGGAAAATTGCTGAAAGACAGCTTTTAGCGGTGATCGGCTTTGCCATTTTTCTCGTCCGCTTAAAAATTTTATAAGATTAGGGACGCGAAGGGGGCGGGAGGCACGATTTTCGCAAAATTTAAGGGGTCGACGGTCGTTGCGTCGGCGGCCGTCGGCAGAACGAAATGGCGTCGAGACGGCCGTCGGATGCGGGAAGCGAGCCTCCATTTCGGCTAGCTCTAAGGGTCGAAAGTAAACAGTTTTTGAAATATTTTTCGAAAGCGTTATCTACGGGTTTTATATTATCAACTTGTGTTAATTTACTTAGGACCAAGTTAATTTTGTTGTTGGCTTTAAAAAGTTTTTTAGATCGGCCGAGATGCGTGACGTATCTTGGATTTTTGGTTTCGATTACTCTTTTTTTTTTTTTTTGTGAGTGTTTAATTGTAAATTGTTGTTTCTATTTCGTTTTTATAGCTACGCATTTTTTATGTGCCTTCGTCGATTTAAATTAAAACAGAAGCGTGTGCGATTTAAGATTATTAGTTTTACTATTTTTGATTTTATTAATTTTTTTTTATTTCAATTTTTTCGAATGAAAGTTTTAAATATAATAAAGGGCGATTTGTGTTTATAATTGTTTTAAATTAAACCATCTTTAAAAAAACTTTAAATTGCACTTGGGTTTTTAATAATAATAATAATAATAAAGTATTTCCGCGTTTATATTGAAGAAAATACATATAATTTATTAGAAGCAAAAAAGAAATGTTTTATATATGATTTAAAGCTGTTTATTATTTTATTAATATGTATTTTGATATCTGGTGAATTAAATTTAATTATGTTTTACTTTACTATTTTTAAACAATACTGTTTTTTATATGCGTATCTACTACTAAATGCATGCATTAATTTCAAGGTAAAGCGTTAATATTTTGTAACTATGGTTACAACTAAATAAATCTGAGAGGCATCTATAAACGAATTTCTAATTGAGACAGAGATGGATATACTTTGATGTTTTATTTTTAAATCTTCTTATTAATTGAAGCCGCTGAAATAAAATCCCTTAATAATTAATTTATTGTTCGCGAAAATCGACACGTAGAAAAATAATGATGAAAACTAGCCGAAACAATTTAAAAAAAAAAGTATCGTAAAACACTATTCAAAATAATTAATTTGTTATTTTATTTTAATGAAGGCGCATGAATTATTTTGCGTATAAAGCTTAATAATCAACAATACGTACTCGTGTTTGGTTATAAATACAAAGAAATGCTTATTTTAGATAACTTCGTTAGGTTAATGTTTTTTAATTTTGGAAAAAGTATTTTGATTAGGTCGAAAACGCAATTGTTTACCTTTTTTTCGTTTTCAAGAAAATAATTGGCTTTTGCAGGCCCAAAAAAATTATATAGAATTATATATAAAATATATGTAATTATATATAAAAAATAGCCGGATACAATTATATATACGCACTGGCGTAGTTATTGGGAGGCTAGGGAGCGTCCGGCACCGGGGCCTCAAACTTAAAAGAAACGACAGCAAAAATTAAACAAAATTATCTCTTTAATCAGAAATTATTTATTATTCGAGAACGGGCCAGATACAGTCGACCTCCATAAGTCTAATCTCGATAAGCCGAATTTTTGATAACTCGAATTATTTTTAGTCTCTCTTCAACTTCGACTTATCGAGGTTCGACTGTATTCCACCATACATTATTTAAAAAATATGGATAAATTATTAATATATTTGTTGGTTTTATTTAGGTTTGTGGTTTCCAAATTTTACATCATTGCGCCTCGCTTAAAAAAATTAATTTTGGCATCTCCCCACTGTACACCGATTTTCCGATTTACGCGATCGATAGCTTTTAGAGAAAACCGTGTAAATTGAAAACAAGGCAAAATATAAATGAATTAAGTAGGTAGTTACCAAAAAAAAATTTTTTTCGTAAAATAACTCTAATGTTCTTTTAGCGCAAAAAGTTCTACGTATCTCTGATATAAAAGTGTGTATGATCCTTTTACGATAAGTATACAATGACGTCACATTTAGTAATTAAGTGCAGCCAATACAATAATCCTAAATGTCTGTTTTTTATTGCGTTTACTCTCGCCAAACTAAGAAATTATATTTTTTCCGATATGGCTGCACTTTGCGACGTTGTACCGAATTTAAATCATTAAAATCAATCGATAATTGACATTCGACCATTCGCCTTTTTCGGGACGCGATAGCAGAATCGTTAAAAACATACAAAAATTTTTAAAAAGGGAAGGCCACTGTAAGAGAAGTGAGTTATAATTATAACAATTATTAACAATATTTAAATTGCTTGTCAGAATGTTAGGTTGTGTCATATAAAATAGACAATTTACAATCTGACAACGCTGTACCAACTCGCACTTAAAGAAAATGAATTTTAGTGTCATCTCAAAGAAGAACATTAGTAGTTCTTATAATCCAAAAATAAATATATAGTTTTCGTAGAACAATGGGTTTTATTTTGCTTAATGTGAATAGAGCCAAGGTACATCACCTCCGTTGTACCTAGGCCATAGATTCACTAATTTTTAAATCTTATAGCAATTTAAGTAAACGGTTGGTAATGCTTTCAAATATTTTATGCTGAATACCTTATTAGTGCTCCACTACGATGCAATTCATTTTATCAACAAATTGTTACAAATACAATTTAAAAAAAATTACAAGTTAAAAAAGGGCCAAGGTACAACAGGTTCCCCTATGTTTTTTACTTAAACCTATTCATTATTGGTTATTAAAATATATATCTTAAACTGTCAAAAAGTAGATTTTCATATCATTTTATTATCGGGGTATGGCAAACCCCACCTAGTACAGCATGCGACATTCGGCCACCTAGCAAGCGAAAAGGTTAATGGGCTTTATTTCTCCTTTAAATTTTTGAAATAAGGATAATAAGGTTTAGGTTGGCAGTGTTATAAAACACTTTAATGTTGGTAACCTTAATGATTATAATGTCTGAGTCGCCAAATTTTAAAAGCCACATTATGAGTAATTAAAAAGACGAGATGGATGTTTTTATATGTATGCAAAGTAGGATAAGCTCGGGCCCGTAATTTAGAGTGTAAAGTTCACGATATATATCTGAATATAAGGTAAAAGGTGGCAATTTGCTTGAAAATCTAATTTAAAGAGACGCAACGCAGAATACGTTTTAGCGAAACGACTTCGGCCGGGGCGCTCTTAGGGGCCGTTCTTAGGGCGCCAAGAGAAATATAACGAGATCAACTCACCCCATCGACTTCGGGCCCGGGCACCTGAAACCGGCAAGGAAACTCGTCCTGAAACAACAAGAAAAAATTATTCGGCACGAAGGGGAAGGGGCTTTTTGGACCCCGTTTTAATTCTATTATACAAGGAGGGGGTCCGCAAAACTGGAATTGTGCAGAATTTTAATGTTGGCCTCGCTAAAAATAAAGGATCTCTAAATAATTATTTGTGTGTGCACGATTTGTGAATGGACCAAGTTTTGCTAGAAAAAAACGCAAATAAATTCTTTGATAAATCTATGGTGAAACCGTTAAGTCACTTATTTAATCTTCAGTTGGCAAGAAAGTAATTTTGGTTTTTTAGTTTGAAATATATTCAATTGAATTGAACTGTACATTTTGTTCGATGCCGTTTTGGCATCTTTCTGGTAACTTCATGGAACTTCTGGTCCTTATCAGGAAAAAAGTGAACCAAGTGCGTTTTGAGGTCCAATTTAATCAATTGTTGACAGTAAATATGTGAATTGATCATTTGGTTTTTTGAAACCAGCTCAAAATACACCCCACCTTTAGAATTCTACCAAACTAAGAAAGGATAATCTTTTTTTTATGCAATTCAGCTTTTAATGTGGCCTGTGGTGGTTGACCGCGCTTGGACCATGCTCGTTTTCGATTAACGGTATGGTAAACCACGCATTTTTCATCACTAGTGATGATTTGTTGTAAAAAACGATTTATGTCGTGTTTGGGATGTATATCGCAAATACTCTGTTTTTTCAATTCATGAAGAACACAAATATTGGCTTGTTAACAAATCCAAGACATTTTAAACGGTTTTTGATTGTAACGCCATCGATTTGCAAAAACCAAAATTACTACCTTACCAACCCAATATTTTGAGTGTTATTTTTTTATTAAATGAGATATTAAAAACCGCACCTTTGAAGATAATTTATTGCGTTTAATTTTAGTAAAAGTTGTAATTAAAAACTCGAGTGGAAACTTAAAAAGTAATGTTTTTTATAAATAAAAAATGCAAAATTCTATTGCAAGTTTTAAAAAATATAAACAGTATTAGAAATATTAATAAAAAAAATCCTTAATGCTCAAATTTCAGCAAGATTTTCACTCTCAGAAAATAGTAAAATTTAGGTAGGTATTTGCCTTTATTATTTTATCGTTTTCTGATTGGTAAAAATTTTAAATAATTATCAAAATATTAAAAAGAAAATAATAGTTAAATAAATTAAATTAATTTTTGTAACTTTTCTTAGGCACTTTTTACAATTTTTTTTAATCGCTATTGAATTATTTAATCTGTAATTTGTTTATTTCAAAAAACACCAAAATTGATTTAAATAAAACCTAATTTCTTTTCTGCTACTTTTGTTACCATGTATTTATTTTTAAGATAAAACGATTAAAATGTAAAAGGCCTTCTTATAAATTAATCAATCGATTTATTACAACAAGAAAAATATGTAAATTTATTTATAAAGAAACATTACTCTTCAATCATGTTAAAATTAGAAAATTAAGAACAGTAATTGTAAGATGTATTGCCAACAATGTTCCTCCATTAAAAATTACCAAAATAATTTTTATTTTAAAATTAAACAATCTTGTGGAAATATAAAACAAGATTTCTCGTAAAGCAATTAGAAATATTTAACCCTTTTTTTATTTTTTGAAAATATATCCCAGCATTATACAGTTAACAGTAATAAATTGTTTATTATTCAAAAACAAGCTGTACGATTGAAAAGACATCTTCACCAGTCAAAAAAAACCTAAATTTCAGTAAATTATACAGGGTGTCGAATAAATAGATACTTTGTTATTATAAGCATCTTAAGTTACCCGTGAAGTGATTAACATAACCAACTTTATTTAACGTCTCATTTTTGAGGCGCTGTTGCCACATCTATCTCCCCCATTTCAACGCATACTTGATTTGCGATAGCTATTGGTTTGTTAATAAACAATGTCCATAATAAATAATCAAATTCTTAAAATTTTTACTCACGAATTTCAAATCGCGCCTTTTAACCTTCCGTGTACGAGGTGGGGCATAACCAACGTGACCAAATTTTTCTTGTCAAAACAGGATGATTGGTTTCCGTGCTTAAAACCGAGTGTGCACATTCGAGCTCAAAGTGGCACATTTCGCTCGAATGCGCACAACCTCGTAGTGTATACCTAAACTTTCCTTCAAATCGAAAAAAATTAATAAAATATCGTTTATATATTTGAAAAACGTATTTTTACCATAGCAATGAGTGGGAGCGAGCGAAAAGATACGACAAATTCATAAGTAAGAGTGAGAGGGAACGATGCTATTCAATATTTTGGCTATTTTATTGTGAATCGTGCTTAAAACCGGGTGTGCACATTCGAGCTCAAAGTGGCACATTCCGATCTGGAATGAAGCGCGCCGCTCCGCGTCGCGCTTCATTTGCCTCCCTCGCTCGGAAATGTGCCACTTTTCGCTCGAATGCGCACATCGTAGTATTTATTACATTAATATAATTTATCATAAGCTCCTTCAAATGAAAAAATTTAATTTACTTTAGTAAATATCCATTTTATATACCAAAAACATATTTACCATAGCAATGAGTGGGAGCGAGCGAAAAGATACGACAAATTCATAAGTACGAGTGAGAGAGAACGATGCTATTCAATATTTTGGCTATTTTATTGTGAATCGTGCTTAAAACCGAGTGTGCACATTCGAGCTCAAAGTGGCACATTCCATCTCGGGAAAATGAAGCGCGCCGCTCCGCGTCGCGCTTCATTTGCTTCCCTCGCTCGGGAATGTGCCACTTTTCGCTCGAATGCGCACATCTTCGTATTTATTACATTAATATAATTTATCATAAGCTCCTTCAACTGAAAAAATTTAATTTAATTTAGTAAATATCGATTTTATATACGAAAAACGTATTTACCATAGCAATGAGTGAGAGCGAGCGAAAAGATACGACAAATCTATAAGTAGGAGTGAGAGAGAACGATGCTATTCAATATTTTGGCTATTTTATTGTGAATCATGCTTAAAACCGAGTGTGCACATTCGAGCTCAAAGTGGCACATTCCGATCTCGGGAAAATGAAGCGCGCCGCTCCGCGTCGCGCTTCATTTGCCTCCCTCGCTCGGAAATGTGCCACTTTTCGCTCGAATGCGCACATCTTCGTATTTATTACATCAATATAATCTACCATAAGCTCCTTCAAATCAAAAATTTTAATTTAATTTAGTAAATATCGATTTTATATTTGAAAAACGTATTTACCATAGCAATGAGTGGAAGTGAGCGAGAAGATACAATGCGTTTTACTTAAACCTATTAATTATTAATTATTAAAATATATTTCTTATCATTGAACTGTCAAAAAGTACAATTTTGTAGATTTTATTTCATTTTATTTTCGGGGTATGGCAAACCCCACCTAGTATGGCATATGACATTTAGTCACCTAGTACGCGGAGGGTTAACCATTTCAAAGTCCTTAAAACCCAAAATTGATAATTTAAAAATCGCGCTATTTACACCTACCGAGAACTAGATGTATTAATAAAAAATGTATCTATTTACTTGTTTATACGGTTACCATGGCCCATCGCCATGCCAATGGCCGCATTATTTCCACGGCGCGCGATTCAAAATCAAAAATTAATTATGCAAAAAAGTGCAAAGCGCAAAAATGTATTACGAGCGCGCCGAAAAGGTGCCGTCAATAATTTCTGGTATCGGAAAAGGTTTTCCTATGGGAGAATTGGCAACGTCCGGCCGCCCTTATCGCGGATATCGAGCTAATCGAAGAGAAGAACAAAAAGTAAATGCAAAACGTAAGTCGGACGTACAAAATAACGCCAATCCGATCAATCGACGTCAATGGAACAGAAGAGAAGACAAGTCGAATATCCATTTAACGCTGTAACCCGAAAATTGGCAATAAATTTCGGCCCGTGGACCAAGTCGGAGCTAATTTTTCTCAGTTTCGAAGAACGTTCCCGTCCACTATCCATGGCTTTTCAATGCGGAGAGAGGTCTGAGCACGATCCTTCACTATTAATGACGAGGTCGACCGGCAATTTTCGTCCTTATCGGTGGGGGCACTTTGTAACGCGAAGCGTTCGCTAAATTCGAGCTCCAGGGTTGGTGATTTATAGGGACGAAATTCGAACGCCATAAAATTTCAAAGTCTTCGTAATGAGATGCCTGTCCTGAACTTTTTCCCACCAATGATGAGGCCGGCACGTGAGAAGGGGGCGGTCTTTCTACCCCTAATTTTTTTGCGGCCGAAAACGCGCGCGAGGGTAGCTGGCGGAGCTTAAAAAGCTCTCGTGATCCGAGCTTTAAAAATACATTGGCGTTCCAATGGCCGCCTGAAATACAGTTTTAGCTTTGTTTTTTACTTTCCCGAAAAGCCCCCCCGTTTCGCGGAAAACGGGATTGATCGCTTCGGTTTGTTTTTACTGCGAGCTTTTTCGGCGGTCTAAATTCGAGCTTTCGAGGATTACTTCGGAAGCTTTTTGTTTATTTGTTCGTTCTTAATTGCTGTTTTTCGTTTCTGGGCTCGGTTTCCTTAATTCACTTGATAAACATAAAGAACTGTTTATTTTCAACAAAACACCCTCCCGTCGAACGGCCGAACGTTCGTTCCACTTCGATGCAAGTTTGTTTTTATTTGTCTTTTTCGGGGGCCAAAGAAGCGCCCGAACGCAAACACGTTTCCGCTTCTGCCCATGCTTTTTTTGTTTAAAACAATTAAGCGTTATGCGTATTTATTTTCCGCTTTCCCTCTCGAATTTACAAACAATTTACGTCTTAAAATAAATATTGTTCTTTATTATACGTATTTAATTATTTAAAAGTAATAATGCGTTGTTTGTTTTGAATTTACGACACATCGGGCGAGCGAGCGTTATGTGAGAGCGGGTACGGTTGTCTCACGAGTAGGTTGTCACAACAACAAAAACAGAAAACATAATGAATTAATAAAGAATGTCAAAGAAGCCTGAGCACAATACCTCCTTGCGTACTTCACTTCAGTTCGCTCTGAAATACAGTAAAAGAAATACATGCGTTTGTTTTTTTTTGTACAGGGAGTGTCATAAGTATAATTAAATTTTGCATAGTGATATACCTATTCGCGTATTTATGATGTTTAAGATATGTTTTATGATATCATTATATGGTTTCTTAAATGACCACTGATTTAAATTTATTTTGAGAGTTAATTGTCTAAAATTGTTTTGGGGAAGGTTGTCTCAAGTTGGCGGGGGCTAGTAGTCACAAGTACAAAGCAACACCATGGATATGTGCGGACTTTTTTATTGGTTCCTATAGGAGTTTTACTACATAAACGATTGGCTGTAATTATATTTTTGTCATTTTTGTTACCATAACCTAAGTTCGTTAGATAGAAGTTACTATACGCTCACAGCAAATATTTTTTATTTTTTTTAATTATGAATAAGATATTTTACGTTCCTTTCTTAGGTAAAATTTGTTACGTACATTTTATCTTTAATAAAAATAGCTATTTGTTTCCTCGTTTTGTATTTTATCTTTTATTTAGCGTGTGACTACCTACCCCAGACACTGTGACAACCATCCATGACACAGGGTTAAAAGTCACACTTCTCTTTTTCATAAAAATTATAATATGTTCTCTTTAGATCAGTGGTTCCCAACCTTTTTTTGACCAGGGACCACTTTGATTTCATTATTATTAGCAGAGACCACAAGTTTAAAAAGTAAACTGTATCATTCTAAAAATAAACTTTAACCGAAACGTTTAACCTAAGTAATCGTAAAATTCTAAAGTAACATTCAAAGTTTGAAATCTGTTGCGGACCATATCTTAGCTCTTGCGGACCACTGATAGTCCACCGATCACTGGTTGGGAACCACTGCTTTAGATAATGGTAGAGAAAAAGTCTATATTTCTTATTAAACTAGAATAAATACATTATCTATTGATATGTAAGTGTCATTGATAAATTAAGACCATGGGCTCTATAAATGCAAAAGAAAAAAAATGTGACTTCCAACCCCAGTCTTCCCTATTATATTTTATTGTATTAAACTGGTCAGGAATTTAATTATTATAAACTTCTCATGTTAACAAGAACCAATTAATATAAGTAATTTTATTTTGCGTTTTAATTTTGAGACATTGTTGCCAAGCATATTTGATTAGCTATTTCTACGGTTCTAAGCATGATAAAGTAGACAACTTTAATAAATACGAAGATGTGCGCGTTCGAGCGAAAAGTGGCACATTTCCGAGCGAGGGAAGCAAATGAAGCGCGACGCGGAGCGGCGCGCTTCATTTTCCCGAGATCGGAATGTGCCACTTTGAGCTCGAATGCGCACACTCGGTTTTAAGCACGATTTTCATTAATTTTGATAAAGAAAAATTTTTATCATTCCCTCCCACTCGTACTTATGAGTTTGTCGTATCTTTTCCCTCGCTCCCACTCATTTGCTATGGTAAAAATACGTTTTTCGAACATATAATCAATATTTTATCAATTTTTTTAATTTGAAAGAAAGTTTAGTATACAAATCTTCAATAAATACGAGGATGTGCGCGTTCGAGCGAAAAGTGGCACATTTTCGAGCGAGGGAGGCAAATGAAGCGCGACGCGGAGCGGCGCGCTTCATTTTCCCGAGATCGGAATGTGCCACTTTGAGCTCGAATGCGCACACTCGGTTTTAAGCACGATTTTTATTAATTTTGATAATAAAAAATTTTTATCATTCCCTCTCACTCGTACTTATGAGTTTGTCGTATCTTTTCCCTCGCTCCCACTCATTGCTATGGTAAAAATACGTTTTTCGAACATATAATCAATATTTTATCAAATTTTTTGAATTGAAGGAAAGTTTAGTATACAAATCTTCAATAAATACGAGGATGTGCGCATTCGAGCGAAAAGTGGCACATTTCCGAGCGAGGGAGGCAAATGAAGCGCGACGCGGAGCGGCGCGCTTCATTTTCCCGAGATCGGAATGTGCCACTTTGAGCTCGAATGTGCACACTCGGCTTAAAGCGTAATTCACAATAATTAATTGATTTTGTTCGACGATTAACGGCATAATGGAAATTTTTCTATTGCTCTCTTTAGATAATGTTAGAAAAAAAGTCTTTATTTTTTTTTAAACTAGAATAAATACAATATCTATTTATATATAAATGTCATTGATAAATTAAGACCATGGGCTCTATAAAAACAAAAAAAAAAAAGTGACTTTCCAACCCCGGTCTCTCCTACTATTTTTTTGTGTCTCTCCCTTTCGTCCTTTTTTTTGGGGAAAAAAGCCCAAAAATGGTCGCCGACAGCTTCGCCACTAAATCATAGGATAACCAAGCCGAAGCGAATCAATTTGTTAATTTTTTTCGCCTTTCGAAACGCCGAAGTGCAATTTGCGATTTGCAAATGGAAACTTTAAACGAACGCCAGAACGATTTAATAAATTGGAAACGGACGAATTGAAACTCGATTTGGTCCTCTAGTCTAACTTTTGCAGATGGTGTTTCTAATTCTAAATGTCTAAATTAGTAATAAAAGTTTGTCGTGTGCGAACGGAATGCCTTTGTCGAGCGGTATTTCGTTTTGTCGCCGGTCCGAGCGTTTCATTCCCGATTATTCGTTGAGAAATCGAATTTTAAAAACGAGCTGGGACGGGTTTAGGAAAAAAAGTTAAATGGTAAGGGTTTCGCCGGCAAAGAATTTGCATGTAATATTCGAGAATCTTGCGCTCGAGCTTTGGGGTGCAAAAGTAGGGTGTGCACCACCTATCCAGTTTTAAATGAGCGAAGATTGCCAAAAGAACCTTAACAATAGAGGTAAATTGCAAGTTAAAAGAAAACCTGAAATACGGGCTTTAGTGTTGTGCATTTTGTAATTCAATTTGTGTGCCTGATAGTTTTTCCAAAGTATTTTTGTTCTTTTGCATTTATAGAGCCCATGGTCTTAATTTATCAATGACATTTATATATCAATAGATAGTGTATTTATTTTAGTTTAAGAAAAAATAAAGACTTTGTCTCTACCATTATCTAATGAGAACATATTATAATTTTTATGAAAAATGAGAAGTGTGACTTTTAACCCCGTATCTGGGGTAAATAGTCACATACTAAATAAAAAAGAAAATACAAAACGACAAAACAAATGCCTATTTTTATTAAATGTAAAATGTTGTTTGTTAGAAATTTTACCTAAGAAAGACACGAAAAATATCTTATTAATAATTAAAAATATTTGCTGTGAGCAAATAGTAACTTCTATCTAACGAACTTAGGTTATGGTAACAAAATGACACAAATATAATTACAGTCAATCGTTTATGTCAGTAAAACCCCTAGAAACCAATAAAAAAGGCCGCACATATTTATGGTGTTGCTTTGCACATGTGACAACTAGCCCCCGTTAGCTTGAGACAACCTTCCCCAAAACGGTTTTCGACGATTAATTCCCAAAATAAATTTAAATCGATGGTGATTTAAGAAACCATATGAATGATATCATGAAGCATACCTTAAACATCATAAATACGCAAAAAGTATATCACTATGCATAATTTAAATATACTTTGGAGCAAAAAGTGGCACATTTCCGAGCGAGGGAAGCAAATCCAGTGCGGCGCGAAATCGTAACCAAAGTTTGTCTTTCCTATTTCATAAAATGCTAAATTTAATACACAATTATAAGTTATTTATTTAGACCCCAAGCACTCGAATGAAGTCATTGTTTTAAACTTTTTGTTTTTATATATCGGCAAAGTAATGGGTCTAATTGTTTTTTTATTTTGCAAGAATAGAAACATTGAATTTAAACTCACATTTAATACTGACCTAGGTCAAAAGTAAAAATTTTATTCACAATTTTATTCAGAGCTTTAACTTCCCATGTTAAATTCGCATGTCCATTTTCTTTTGACGCACGCTGTACGTCGTATTATTTCTAAAAACGTCTTACAATTATTTCATGCGTTTTAGGTGCATTAAAAGTGGAAGTGGCTATAAATCTACTAAACGTCCCTCGACATTAAGATTTAATTAAATTTTTTACAGTTTTACGTTTGCCAACTGCACAAGCAATAATAATTGTTATTTCAGCGCCCGCTTCGTTTACACCTTGAATTTCGATTAAAAAAACGCAAAGGATGTCAGATTATAAGCGATATTTTGTAACTTTTAAGGTAGATTAGTTTTTAACGTTGTTACAATTTGAATTTAGCGATTATCTGTCTCGAAGGTATCTCCACGCCAATAACAATTTATAATTTTTCATGTTCGTCCATTAAAATTGGAAAAAGTGCTCCATTAAAGAAAATTCGTCATGATCAAGTCTTTGTCTTGGACTCGAACTATAAATTCGATAAATAATTGCCTGTTTTAGTTGATAACAAACTCATAACTCCGTTGATTACAAAATATCTTTATAAGTTTTACAAATCTGGAATCCCCGGACTTTTTGGCCTTGAATTGGCCTATAAAACCGTTGCTAACTCAAAACCCCCAAAATCGGGCAAAAGTCAAATAAAAGTAAGGTTAACCCATTTGAAGAATTTATTTTCAAAAAAGAAAATTATTTTTTAATTTATTTTGTTTAAATTTTGACGGGACGTTCCTGTGGACCCCTAGTGCCCACAGTCAAAAGCATTTTCCCCTGCTACCCTTCCAAACCCCTAAACTTCGCGACGAAACTAACAATTTCTCAAAATTTACAGTTTGACTCGAAAATAAAGTGGTAGCGCCCTTATTTTTGGCCCAATCGTCAAATACGGCCCAGATTTGCAATTTGGAGACTTTTTCGCATAAGATACGTTCAAAAACCGCATAGGGCGCAGTGCTAATTTTTCGAGTAATTAGGGGTTGAAATTTTCGATGCATTTTTTGAGCGCATAATTGAACATTAAAAAAATCGTACTTCAATTATTTGCAAATCAATCTTAAAATTTTTGCATATTTGAAATCCACGCACTTTTTTGCTTCGAATAGGCCTTACGAACCATAATCATGTGATTTAAAATTCTCGAGAAAATCAAGATTGAAAATTTGTTTTAGTGTTTCGAACATTTTGACTAAAAATTAGTAACTCTTTAAAAACCTTTGATATTAAAAAAATCGGTTTTAAAAGTAAAAAAAATTAATAACGCATTAAATTAAATCAAATTAATTGGCTTAAAAAACATTTTAAGCTGCTATTGGGCTATAAAAAAATTTATCGTCTAACAAAATTAATTTTTAATCAAAACTCAAAAAACATTAATTTTTTGCCCCAAAACTAATGAGAATATTTAAAAAAAAATCCAAACAACGCAATTTTTGAATACAAAAAGCAGTAAACGAGTAACCATACGTAATTATTACAAAAAATTTCCATCTTTTCAAAAAACCCATCTTAAAAGTAAACAGGACAAATTCGCAACAATATCCAGCGCATAAACGACCCTTTTATCCATATATCAGATTCATCGCAGATGTATAATACTTTTCTAACTGAATGCACTACCCATTTTATATGCAGTTCCATTATTTTCAGCCGCAGGTTAAACGCTGCAAAAAATATGTTCGGTGTTGTGCTGCGGGCGAACGTACAGTGGCCACTATAAAGCGCCATAAATTATAATACTTAAATTTTTTTCCCATATTATCTAAGTTCATTAGTTGCAGGAACGTTTCACCGACCCGAAAAAAAAACAACAAGCGCACAACTAAAACCGTTTCTCTCCTCTAAAACGTGCCTTTTGTTATTCCCGATCGACATCTCTAATTAATTACGAGCCCCGCGTTTTTTTTCCGATTCCTACAAAAAAAAAAAAAAACAACAACAAATATCGAAAATTAAACGGAATTTTTTCGGTGCGAGCACCTACGGCCGTATTGTTCTTAAACTTTTTAAAATTAAAAAAAACACGCAAAATTAATAACCGTCCCTGGCGTTTCATCAATTTTTTTCGCCGATGAATTCGCCGCCTAAATTGGAAAACGATGTAAAAAACGTTTGAGATACTTTACATATACGAAAGGGCCCCGATACGCAGACATTTCGCTAATTCCCTTTAAACTTTATATCCGACTGTAACAAACAAAATGGCCGGACATACATTGGTTCGCATTTTCCGGGCGAGCCCCGCGCTTTGAGTAAGGCTGCCTCTAATTAGAGTTTTCCTGCATTTCAAACGTTTTAGCTTGTTCAAACAGCATGTATTTGATGTAAGGAACTCGTAATTTATTGGTGGAAACTTTCATAATTAATCGATCATTAAAATCGTTCCGTCTCTCTCTCTGTCGATTTTTTTTCTTCGCTTTAACCTTCCGTGTACTAGGTGAACAATTTTTTTTTTGTTAAAACGGCACGTTTGGTAATCGTGCTTAAAACCGAGTGTGCACATTCGAGCTCAAAGTGGCACATTTCCGATCTCGGGAAAATGAAGCGCGCCGCTCCGCGTCGCGCTTCATTTGCCTCCCTCGCTCGGAAATGTGCCACTTTGAGCTCGAATGCGCACATCTTTGTGTTTATTGAAGATTTGTATACTAAATTTTCCTTCAAATCAAAAAATTTAATAAAATATCGATTATATATTTGAAAAACGTATTTTTACCATAGCAATGAGTGGGAGCGAGCGAAAAGATACGATAAATTCATTAGTACGAGTGGGAGGGAACGATACAAATTGTTTACTAATTTTTCGTCACCTAAATTAATGCAAATCGTGCTTAAAACCGAGTGTGCACATTCGAGCTCAAAGTGGCACATTCCGATCTCGGGAAAATGAAGCGCGCCGCTCCGCGTCGCGCTTCATTTGCCTCCCTCGCTCGGCAATGTGCCACTTTTCGCTCGAATGCGCACATAATCGTATTTATTGAAAATTTGTATACTAAACTTTCCTTCAAATCAAAAAATTTAATAAAATATCGATTATATATTTCAAAAACGTATTTTACCATAGCAATGAGTGGGAGCGAGCGAAAAGATACGATAAATTCATTAGTACGAGTGAGAGGAACGATACAAATTGTTACTAATTTTTCGTCACCTAAATTAATGCAAATCGTGCTTAAAACTGAGTGTGCACATTCGAGCTCAAAGTGGCACATTCCGATCTCGGGAAAATGAAGCGCGCCGCTCCGCGTCGCGCTTCATTTGCCTCCCTCGCTCGGCAATGTGCCACTTTTCGCTCGAATGCGCACATAATGTTTTATTGAAGATTTGTATACTAAACTTTCCTTCAAATCAAAAAATTTAATAAAATATCGATTATATATTTGAAAAACGCATTTTTACCATAGCAATGAGTGGGACCGAGCGAAAAGATACGACAAATTCATTAGTACGAGTGAGAGAGAACGATACAAATTGTTTACTAATTTTTCGTCACCTAAATTAATGCAAATCGTGCTTAAAACCGAGTGTGCACATTCGAGCTCAAAGTGGCACATTTCCGATCTCGGGAATGAAGCGCGCCGCTCTGCGTCGCGCTTCATTTGCCTCCCTCGCTCGGAAATATGCCACTTTTCGCTCGAATGCGCACATCCTCGTATTTATTGCAGATTTGTATACTAAACTTGTCTTCAAATCAAAAAAATTATTAAAATATCAATTATATATTTGAAAACGTATTTTACTATAGCAATGAGTGGGAGCGAGCGAAAAGATACGACAAAACCATAGTACGAGTGAGAGGAACGATTTATCAATATTTTTGTCACTAAATTGTTGTAAATCGTGCTTAAAACCGAGTGTGCACATTCGAGCTCAAAGTGGCACATTCCGATCTCGGAAAATGAAGCGCGCCGCTCCGCGTCGCGCTTCATTTGCCTCCCTCGCTCGGCAATGTGCCACTTTTCGCTCGAATGCGCACATAATCGTATTTATTGAAGATTTGTATACTAAACTTTCCTTCAAATCAAAAAATTTGATAAAATATCAATTATATATTTGAAAAACGTATTTTTACCATAGCAATGAGTGGGAGCGAGGGAAAAGATACGATGAATTCATTAGTACGAGTGAGAGGGAACGATACAAATTGTTAACTAATTTTTCGTCACCTAAATTAATGCAAATCGTGCTTAAAACTGAGTGTGCACATTCGAGCTCAAAGTGGCACATTCCGATCTCGGGAAAATGAAGCGCGCCGCTCCGCGTCGCGCTTCATTTGCCTCCCTCGCTCGGAAATGTGCCACTTTTCGCTCGAATGCGCACATCCTCGTCTTTATTACATTAGTATAATTGACCGTGCGCTCCTTCAAATCAAAAATTGTAATTTAATTTAGGAATGGGTCATTCCATATGAAATCAACAAATGGGGTGTGCGAATGATTTTTAATTTTGATAAAAAAAATTGTAGATGATCTTTGTGGTGCCAGAAATGTTAAACCACCACCATTTATTTTTTTTATTGTATAACTTCTGATCAGTGCCCATACGAAGTCAAAAATTGGGTCAATTTCATAATTGTACACAATGGGCTCTAGCTTTTTATTTAGAATTATTATTTATTAGAATTATATCAATTTATGATAAAAATAATCAAAATTTTTAAATTCTGTTATTTATTAAAAATATTATAATAACAATAAAAAACACACGATCCTATCGTGGTTTTGTCCCCATCTCAAATAATAAATTAAAAGTGCGACGATATTTTAGCACAGAAAATCTCAAGATAGTAAAAGTTTGTAATGAAAAATAAATAATTTTTACATAAATTTTTTTAAATTAAAATTAAAAATCATGCGGCACACCCCATTTGTTTATTTCATATGGAATGACCCATTTTTATTAATAAAAGTCTATTCTAATGCATAAATAATTATGTGTTTTACTTAAACCTATTCATTATTGATTATTAAAATATATTTCTTATCATTGAACTGTCGTAAAGTACAATTTTGTGGATTTTATTTTCGGGGTATGGCAAACCCCCTCCTAGTATGGAATGTGACTTGCGGAGAGTTAATAGTTCGCTTAATTTATCTATGCTTGGATTGATTAAAATTGGTCCAGTGAATGACCGATTTGTTGCATCGAGAGATATTTTGATGGAAAAGGTAGTAAACAATTAATGAACCCAAAACGCAAATGCTACATTATTTTTGTTGGTGAATTAATAAAAATATTATCGCAATTTGGTCACACACTTTGTAAAACGAATTATCAAACGTATTAAATGAAGGGTGTATTGCATGACTACTTTCGTGTAAAGAATGACCGGATATAGACCAGTGAATGACTGACTAATTCATTCATTTATAAGGAACGATTTGTAAAGTTTATGTAAAATGTATTTTAAACAATAGGCTTGGATGTAGGTACTTTTTTTAGTTTTTAATTAGAGTTCCTTTTGATATTTCATAAATCACAGGTTTTATTGGCCTTAGGAAATTATGTCTAAACTTTTACTTGCATCTTTCAAACAGCAATATAAATTTAATAATTTTAACTATTACTTTTATTTCTTGCACTTAAATAAAAAGACATACAAGATTGCATAAATAAATATGTCAACAATATAAATAAATTTTGTAATTTTATAAACATTATTTCTTAACATTCACTAGTAGGTGGTCACAGACTGGACGATTTACCCTAAGTTTAGGTTTTACAAACTAAAAGGAACGATTCAAGTTTTTCCTTTTTTAATTAAAACTAGCAAAATTCGCTTTGCGAATTCTGCAAGACAAAATCGCTTCGCGATTTTGTGTAATGCATTGCTGTGAAATTAATTTCATTATATAATTTAAGTGCTTTGCGTTTAAGACATTCGATTCATGATAAAAGTTATATTTTCTTAAAAACATCCAAAACTTTAGAATGGTGTGATCAGAACAAAATTGCTTTGTGAACAAAAAGTAAATTAAAGTAAAATTAATTCCTTACCATCATTAAAATAACTTTATCAATATTGTATGCCGCTTAATAATGAAATAACTACTTGTTCATTTTTTGTAAATAAACGCTTTCGCGTTTAAGGCCTTCGGCTCCTAGCAAAAGTATGTAGAAACATCTTTTCAAATAACCATGGAACTAAAATATTTGCTAAGTTATTAATTTTTCTTAAAAAAGTTTATGTCAAATTGACCATTCTTACACTTTAAAAATTCATTGCAAATGTCGTCAAATAGAGCTTTTGATTTTGTTTTTGATTGTGAAGTGCCGCTGCCGGCAGTGCTAGGATACGATATTTACCTCCAGAAGAACAAAATTTCCACGAATCATTTGTGATCCGCAAGCTCTGCTATCAGAGGGTGCGAGCTGGTGTGAAGGTCTTTTAAAACTTTTCTGTTTACTAAAGCCGCGTCATATCGTGTATACCATAATTTTAAAGCTTTTTCCATTTTCCTTTTAAGCCTTTAAAAGTACACGTTTTTATAGTGAGAATTGCAATCGGCAAAAAAATTACCTTTTAATTGGTTTTTTATCATTTTTAAGCCAAAGTTAACTTTTAAGAAATTAAAATTATAAAGAAAATGATCTTGAAACTTTAAGGATTCCGTTCGTGTACATCACGGGGTGCCATTAAATCGTTTAGGATGTAAAAAAAACCTCAAAATTAATTCGTTTTAGCTAAACAATATTCTCATTCGACATTTATCGGCAAAAGACGTAGGTACCGTTAACAAAGGAAATTTGCATTTAATACGTAATAAGTAGCAAGTTTGACTCTAAATAGGGTAGTATAAGACGAAGATATATTAAACAAACAATCAAAGTCTAAAAAAAATTTTAATATCCCTGTTAAAATTTTCCATGCTGATATGTTAACTTTTCTATAAGTAAGATATTCGAAAGCATTCTCAAATAATAAATTAAAAGTGCGACGATATTTTAGCACAGAAAATCTCAAGATAGTAAAAGTTTGTAATGAAAAATAAATAATTTTTACATAAATTTTTTAAATTAAAATTAAAAATCATGCGGCACACCCCATTTGTTGATTTCATATGGAATGACGCATATTTATTAATAAAAATCTATTCTAATTCATAAATAAATATGGTTTTTACTTAAACCTATTAATTATTGGTTATTAAAATATATTTCTTATCATTGAACTGTCGTAAAGTACAATTTTGTGGATTTTATTTTCGGGGTATGGCAAACCCCCTCCTAGTATGGAATGTGACTTGCGGAGAGTTAATAGTTCGCTTAATTTATCTATGCTTGGATTGATTAAAATTGGTCCAGTGAATGACCGATTTGTTGCATCGAGAGATATTTTGATGGAAAAGGTAGTAAACAATTAATGAACCCAAAACGCAAATGCTACATTATTTTTGTTGGTGAATTAATAAAAATATTATCGCAATTTGGTCACACACTTTGTAAAACGAATTATCAAACGTATTAAATGAAGGGTGTATTGCATGACTACTTTCGTGTAAAGAATGACCGGATATAGACCAGTGAATGACTGACTAATTCATTCATTTATAAGGAACGATTTGTAAAGTTTTGTAAAATGTATTTTAAACAATAGGCTTGGATGTAGGTACTTTTGTGTAGTTTTTAATTAGAGTTCCTTTTGATATTTCATAAATCACAGGTTTTATTGGCGCTTAGGAAATTATGTCTAAACTTTTTACTTGCATCTTTCAAACAGCAATATAAATTTAATAATTTTAACTATTACTTTTATTTCTTGCACTTAAATAAAAAAAAAGACATACAAGATTGCATAAATAAATATGTCAACAATATAAATAAATTTTTGTAATTCTTATAAACATTATTTCCCTTAACGGTCATTCACTAGTAGGTGGTCACAGACTGGACGATTTACCCTAAGTTTAGGTTTTACAAACTAAAAGGAACGATTCAAGTTTTTTCTTTTTTAATTAAAGTAAGTAAAGGAACAAAAAATGTTTAAATAATTTTTGAAAGTGAAAAATGGCCTTTTCGAAATTAAAAAAAAACATTTTGAGGCTTTAAGTCTTTAAATTCAGAATCTTTAGCAAAAAAAAATTATGAGTTACGGTTTTCGAGCAGTCAATTCTCCAATTTTTTTTTTAAGAATGTCCACGAACTAAGTCAAATTTTTTCAAAGTCAACCATTGCTTTTTTTAAATCTCGATAGGGCCATTTTTTAAAAATCGGTAAAAAATTTCTAAAATTTTTTTCCAGCAGAGTAGTTAGAAGATCCATTTGCAACTTTTGTGAAGCAGTTTTCTTAAAAGGTTATTTAAAAGGCACAGGCAAAAGAGGATGGCCAACGCAATTACGTAACCGTAAAAATTGGGCATTACCTTTGTCGGAGCCCCCCCAAAAAGGGGAAAAATAAGTTCAACTTAACGTAATTTAACCTTAAAAATTTTTTTAGGTCACCACTCTTTAACCCGACCGCGACCTTAAATTTGCGGACCGAATTTTAAAATTTTTAAACTTAAAAAATTTTTACCATAATAATACTACAAAAGCGAGGTACGTTAAAAAAAATGCATTTACCTGATTATTTATGTTCTAAGCCCATTGATATTTTAATTCTTTCATTCTCCGTAAAGTAAAAAAACTTCATTTACCATATATTGTATCCGTGTATATATAAGAATACTACTCTGTTCATAATAACTTTGATTTAATAACAATATAATTCTATACGGAGAAAAAAATATCGTCAAAATAACTATCTGACGTATCCTCAATTGACGTATTGTCAGAACAACTATTCGCTTGGCTAATGTAATGACATTTATAAGTTAATTTGACAGTTCATAGTATGATCAAAACAGCACTACATATTATACTTATAATAAGGATTCATTTATTTGATTCAAGCGTTCAACGAAGAACTCTCGTGAACGTGTGCAGTTTCCGTCGCGTAGGTAACTGTACAGTCAATTTGAGAATTTGTATAAATAAAATAGCGATACGTATGGACATTTTGACGATATTTTGTTCTCTGTGCATAACCGTTGAATCACCATGACCAAAATCGTTTGGATGTCTAAAACAATAATACGTATCGTTACTTTGATGATCCGCAATAAGGAAACTCCGGATAGCTAAATTAGCTATACGGTGTATCCCTGTGAAAGATGACTATACAACGTATAGCTAAAATTCGTGTTGACCTGTGTTATTATTAAGATTATAAGCTGTTCCTCTGCGGAGTATAGCCTTTATACCTATACCTCTATAATGTGTCCAAATTTCATTAAAATCGGTTAAAACGTATTTAAAAATGATTTTTTTATTTATTACATAAGTAAAATAAAAATCTGAAACTTGCACGATCAACATATGTTATTACAACCAACCTACTCTCGAAAGATGATTCCGATATTCCTCTGCGAGTAATCTACTTATGTCCTTTATAGTAAAATATAGTTTTTATTTTTTGGGGCGCACCACGTAGAATCAATTGAAAAATATATATTATATAAAAGAGTGTAAGGGTTCTAAAAAATTATTTCATAATTTGGCCCAAATAATACCACACATAAAAAATATTTTTGAATTTTTTTTACTGGATCATGAAATCTTATACGACTGTTATTTTGTCCTGCGATACTATAACACACTCAAATTTTATCAAGATCGATTAAGCCGTTCCTGAGTAAAAAAATTAAATTTTTAGTATTTTTTAATTTCTTGAAAACAGGCTGAGTTAAAAATCTGAGATTTTCACGATCTTAATACAGTGGTACCTCGATATACGAGTGCCCTAACATACGAGTGTTTTGAGATACGAGCCGCCGAGCGAGCGATATTTTGCTTTGAGATGAGAGCAAGATTTGAGATACGAGGACAGTTTTTAAACTATCTGCAGGTAAAATGAGCAAAGCGTGACGAAAAAGCGAAGACCAGTAATGAAAATTAAGCGCTTCCGTAAGCACTTCACTTTTTTATTATGTTTTTATAGAATATGTATTTGTTATTTATAAACATTATAAATGTTTCTTTTGTAAATACATTTTTCTTATTCAAAAACACTTAAGGTAAAAACAACTGAGGTGATGTTTTGGGAGCTGGAACGGATTAATGGCATTTCAATTAATTTCAATGGGGAAAATTGCTTTGAGATACGAGAAATTTGACATACGAGCAAGGTTACGGAACGAATTAAACTCGTATATCGAGGTACCACTGTACTTCATAAGTACCTTACGTACTCCCAAAGTGGCGTATATTTCCCCCGGCAATTTTGACACGCTTATAACCATATGCCCTTTAAAGTTCTTTTAAAAGATTACACAAAACCTATTTTTTATAATAAGCTTTACCTTGCTTTTTTTTTAATATCCTCACGTCCTGCCATTTCGTCCTGCTTTGGTGGACAATCACACATGCACAGACACACGCACCTACACGCACACGCACACACATACACACAAACACACACAACACGCATATATATATACATAGCGCACCGATCTTCTGGACATAAGTTTTCTAACTGAACAGACAGCAAAATAGATGTTCGGGAAACCCCCTCAAATTTTGCCTCTCTAAAACGTCATAAAATTTAAACTGCATTTATTATGGTTTTAAACTCAAATCTAGTATCTACTGTCCTTTTCTTAAAACATAAATCGCCATTGATAGAAACTAAACAAAGCGTTACTTCCTGCCCATTGAAATCTAAATTTTGACAGCTACCAATAAAATATAATGTTTATGATTTTCTTAAATTGCACTGCTTGGTTAAAAATTTTTAGGATACTGCAATAATAAATTTTGAAATGTTTTTATAACAGGCTAAGAAACAATCGCTCGCGTATTTACAGAGAATTTTAAATTAATGTATATAAAGCGTTAATATGGTAAAACATCCAGCGAATGACCGATTTGTTGTATCGAGAGCTATTTCGATTTAAGAAAATTGTAAACGTGTTATGTCTATCTTAATGTGAAAATATGGGATTTACGTTCCACGATGGTTGATATACGTTGTATATATGTTACCGTGTAAACCCGATGTCTGGTAAATGTCTAAATCTTCCAGTAAATGGCAACATTCACGAAGTCGCTTTATGTATGTCCTAAATATTTGCTAAATATGCACTGATAGCGAATGTCGAAATAATCATAATTTTAGATTCTTCTAATTCAAACAAAATGAAAATTTTATATTATAAAAAAACAATAGGAGAAGCCTTAAGTAATACCATAAAATTAATCATATTATTGAACTGAAAACAAACAATACACTAAAAAAATCTAAAATAGTATTAATAATAAATGTACACCTAAGTAATTGTAATAAAACCTAAAATATAAAATAACACAGCCTGTCAAAAAACACCATAAAATATCGGAAATTTTTTTGACCCTTTAATTTTTTGTCTTAGTGTATGAGAAGTATAAATTAAAGCTACATCATAAAATATACAAATTGGCAAGAAAAAATAGCAGGTACCTACTAAATACATATAAAAATTCAAAACTGATATTTTTAAATATGTTAGTAAAATGCTTATTTTACCAAAAGAACTGTACATTTAACGAATTTTGTAGAAAATAATTATTTTAATTGATGTGTTTAAAATTTAAAGAAACAAAATTGTTATATATATTAACGATTGACAATGGTACGCCAAAATGCTGCTTTATATAAATAAGTGAGTTTAATCCACCTCATTCTATTTGGTTTTATATTTTTTCTATAAAATAATGTAGATGGCGACCCCTATTTAAAATTTTTAACGTTAAAACATATTCTAATGTTTAGGTAAAGATCCCCATATAAAAGACCAAGGACGAAACACTTTCCGAAACCCAAACAACTACCTGCTTATGGACCCTTCGTTAACAAAGAGAAGGGATTCCCGTTATATTGCAGACAACAGATATTTGAGAAATCAAATTTCTAAATTTTTTATTAACACATGTATAATGTTTCCAAAGCGGGAAAAAATCTTAATATCATTCGTAACTATGGAAAAACAAAAAAAATTGCGAATTTTTACGTGCAAAACCGACTTTTAGGTCAAAATTTGCAAAAAAGGGTTAAATTTGCATAAAACTTGTTAAAACCTCTTAGAGAAACTATATCGAGTCGTCTATATCTTTTTGTTTTAAAACGCTTAAATTACGGCAGAAATAAGGTTTTCTTAAAAACCGTCCTGACGCCACCCCTTCGTCCCCCGCGGAAAAAAAATGTGTCCCAGAAAGTATAAACCGACCCCCCATCGTATCCCGAAAGCGGATGTTGCTAAGAGTCCCCGTTCGAAAACTGCATGGAAAAACCGTTTTTTGAAAATAGTCAAGGTCGCGTTTGCGAACTCGTGTACAGCCAAAAGTAAACCGCCAATCAATCCCAAATTTTCAGGTGTGATAGCTCAGAGATCGGAGGGGTGCCCATGCTAGGTGAATATTACTTCTCGCCACGTTATCCACCTGGTGTTCGTGAAAAGAGGTAAAATTTGTGTCGTCAGAAAACGTAGATTTTTGTGTTCGAACGGCCCTACGTCGCTTAGGAAAAGGAATTCGGAAATTTCGATTTCGGTCCCTCGTAGCGGCATTATTTCGCTACAACTTTGATCTAGAAATCGATGCGCCGAGAACGACGGTGGCGGCGGTGCACGAGCTGGAGGCAAAAGAACCGGAAAAGCACCAAACGGGCCCTTTTCTTGCCTAGCCTCGGAGAAGATGCCGCTTGAATGGCTAGCGGTATCTAGGTACGGGTCTCGGACGGACCACCTTAATGATGTAGCCTCGGGGTACGTCGACCCTCTAGATTTCGAGATATTTGCAAAAACGCATTTTTTGGCGTCTCGAGTTTATTTCCTCCGTAGCTCCACGGAGGTTGGACCTACGGAGACGAGCCCCGGTCTCATCTTAATTTTTCGAAATCTTCGTCGACCGGGTGCTTAAGCTCGAAAATCGGACGATAAATACGGCAGTTAGACCCCGAAAAGTAGGTTTTTCGAAGTTTTTTATAAGTATATAATAAGTAAAGGAACAAAAAATTTTTAAATAATTTTTGAAAGTGAAAAATGGCCTTTTCGAAATTAAAAAAAAACATTTTGAGGCTTTAAGTCTTTAAATTCAGAATCTTTTAGCAAAAAAAAATTATGAGTTACGGTTTTCGAGCAGTCAATTCTCCAATTTTTTTTTTAAGAATGTCCACGAACTAAGTCAAATTTTTTCAAAGTCAACCATTGCTTTTTTTAAATCTCGATAGGGCCATTTTTTAAAAATCGGTAAAAAATTTCTAAAAATTTTTTTTTTTCCAGCAGAGTAGTTAGAAGATCCATTTGCAACTTTTTTGAAGCAGTTTTCTTAAAAGGTTATTTAAAAAGGCACAGGCAAAAAGAGGATGGCCAACGCAATTACGTAAGCCGTGCAAAAAATGCACTTACCTTTGTCGGAAGCAACCCCAAAAAAAGCAGAAAAATAAGTTCAAGCTTAAGCGAAAGCATAACCATAAAGCAATAAAGCGACACCACATTCTCTCATTTTTATTAACCTTACATTTCATGTAAAACTAAATGTCTAAATCGAAATGTGTACATTTTTGATAAGATACCATGGAAATCGATTAAAAATAATTATAAAATAAATCAGACCAAGATAGGTATGTCCTTCAGGTTGAAACTTACTAAAAATGTACACAATTCTATTGTAAATCTATTCTTACTATTTAAATTAAAATTAATATTAAATAAAAGAGCTGATTTGCAGTACAAAAACCAAATTTAATGATTTGGTTAATAAAAAAGTTTATGGAGTAAGTCTCAAAAAAAAAGCATTAAAAAGGCCATAAGTGAACTGCCCCCCGCCCCTATTTGGTTCATATTTTGCCAGTCGATTGCTAGTACTATAAAAACAACATTCTGATAATATTGATTTTAAAAAGTTGTTTGTTTTTTAATTATAACGAAAAAAACATACAAATCTTTTAAATGAATTTTCTCGAAAATGATCTGACCGATATTCATACAAAAAATTTTTTTTAGGATTTCTTCGAACACTAAAGAAATAATTAAATCAAAAATTTTCGGTTAAACCGGAAGTAGAACAAAATTTATATTTAGGCCAATGCATAGATCGAATAAATTAAAGAAACTTTTTTACTTGCCCTTTTTTTTTGAAATTTTGATTATTTTAGTACTTATAAGATCGTAGCATTTTACTGAAACACATAATAATCCAAAATAAAAAAAAATTGATATTATTTATTAATTAAATGGTAACTTGTTATACTTTTTTGGAAAGCCCTCAATGAGTCCCATCCCATTCAAAAAAAAATATTAATACCCTTCTATTTAAGATAAGAAAGATGACAGCATTTCCTATTAAACTGCAAATTAAACAAAATTTATATATATGCTAGTACATAGATTTTATTAAATAAAAAAACTTTTATATTTGTCCTTTTTTCGAAATTTATATTAGTTTAGTAATTTTAAGCTCGTGACACTTTAAATGAAACACCCTATATATATATAAATATAAAACACCTTTTTCGTACCCTTGTCCAAGTTTTAGGTGATTTCTCCCCTTGTACTTTTGTTGCCAATGATTTAGTATTTCAAAGGTACAAAAGACCTACAATTTAGCTGGGTTCCGAACCACGCCAATTTCTAGGAAAACTTTTTGAGCAGTTTTTTACTCTTGCTAGGTGCTCAACCTTTCTTTCTATAGTTAGTTACTGATAGTTTTAATTGAACTTTAGTCCTCCTCCCCTCCCGTTAAAAAAAATCTAAAATTAATTTAATTGTAATGCAAATAACACAAACAAATCGTTAAAGAAGTGTATATTTTTTTGGATTTGAGTAACTCCCCAAAAATAGAGGAAATGGCAATTTGGCAATTTGGCAATTACCCTCAGGTGTTAAAAGCTATCAACACGAGCTTGCCCATAAATCGAAATACTCATAAACTTATTAGTTTTTTTTTTCGCAAATCAAATCAGCTCTTCATTTCCAAACTTCTGATTTCCTAATTAAATTAAGCATCCGCCAAAAAAACAACTTCAACTTAATTTAATTGTGAGTCGACCTTTCGATCGTTTAATTTCGCGCTTAATAACCATAAACGCCGAAAACCAACAATTAATTTTTGCCACCCCCATCCAAAAGCAAAGAATCATATTTTTTTTCTGCGCGCGCTAAAACTAAAAAACAACAAAAAGCGCGCCGAACAAATAGTCGGCATACTTAAAACAAACACACGCACAAATACAGACAAACATAAGCGTTTAATGCAAAAGCTCACAAAAAGCACATAATGGTAACAACAATTTCCCAAAAAGTCGATGCACGCCGTGCGGAAAGCGTAGCGAGGATTAAAACACCCTCTTCGTCCTAGACCGCCCTTCCGCTAGTTTCGCCGCCGACCAAAAGGGGGTGTGCAAGTTGCGCCTAATAAAAGCCAGCTAAAAACTAATAAATTATTTAGCGAAAACGTCGTTTATTTATTGTTCGCCGACGCCCCACCGACCACCTGCAATTTTACCACAGCCACCTTAGATCTACTTTCGTGCAAAAAAACGAATTAAAAGAAAGTCTAACTACGTGTAGCCGAGGACGACCAAAAAAAAAAGCGAAATTAAATTTTTTGGTCGTTTCGGCCCGCCGAAAAGTGGGACGAGCTTAAGGAAAGCGCGGGGAAAAAAGAAAAAAATGTTTATTGATAAATTATGCATGCACTAAAACTACAGTAGATTAAATGTTAATTACTAAGAGCGCTGTGCCGGCGACGAGCTAATTTTAACTACTCAGAAATTAATGAACTTTTATAAGAAGAAAAACAACAAAGCATTTTATGCGCCTTAATCGCGCTTTAATCAAATTACGTAAAAATTTAATCGAGACCTTATTTCATTGCGTTCGATTTTTCGCACCTCGTCGCGACCCCTTTAATTAAAATCGTAAACTAATCGCCCCCCCCCGCCCGCTCCGCAAAAAAAACGCCGCTCCAACCGTTTTAAATTTAAAAACGCCACCAACTTATTTACAATTAAAAAACTACCAACCTCGCAAAAAAAATAAATGCGAAATAACCTCACATTTCTCGCCGGGACGATTTTTTGCTTTTTTCCATTTTTCGAGAGGGAGCGAATTTTTTTTCCTTCGGCCGCCCGCAAGTATGCAAATCTAAGACGGGGGGTGGGTTTCGCCGAGGGGTGGGCGCCCTATTATAATAAACGATTGATGTGCTGCGAAGTGTCGCGGGCGCATGCGTTTATAAAACTTCTCTAACGATCAGCGCAAAAGCGATGGCGCCACTGCGCAAGATTTTTAAGAAAAATGCACTCTGTCGCATTCGGTACAGTTCGCCCATAAGTTGCCGACTTTTCTTATTCTGGAAAATTTGCGGCCGAGGAAAAAATTTGCGAGGGCCGAAGTGGGCGATCGATTTGCGGGGGGCGGGCGTCCCTTTCGGACGGCGGCGTCTTTGCGCGCCCAAATAGTCGACTTTTTTCGTGCCGGGGAATTTTTGAGCGACGAACGGAGACACGGTTTATTGTCCTTCATTAACTTTTGTCCTTTTAAAAATGCAAATGGGGGTGTATCAGCGCGGAAGGTCGCTTTTCAGCGTTCCAGAATAATTACTTAGAACTTTATAACTTGGCGTTTATGAATTTTTATGACGTCGTCGTCCCTTTATGATTTTTGCGCTTTTTTGTTGGGGGAACGCAAAGGGGCGAAAAAAGCGCGCTTCGGCGGGTAAGAAACGGACAAAGGAGAGGGCGTCTTTAGGCCGAGTGTACATTAAACGTAAACATCCTAAAGACTTTCGAGGCGATATGAATTTGAGGTGGTGAGTGTACACCTCTATGTATATGAACCTTCGTTCTGGGGTAAGGGATAAGCCCGGGGGGCCGAAGGGGCGCAGACGAGGGATGCAAGGGAACTTGTAAATGCAAACTAAGCACAAGGAGTGGGGCAACGGTCACTAATGATTATAGGGTCGCGCGACTATCGCCCTTACGCAGCTGATAAGATATATTGCGGGTGGACGTGACAAATTCACAATTTGGGATTTGACCCGGGACTTTGAATTGCTAAACGTTCCCTCTCAAATTTAATCCGTCAACGCGCGCAAAAACTCCTCGCCAAGAATTTTCTTACTTTTAATTTGCTCGGAAAAAAGTTTTTTTTGTATATCAACGAACGCGCAGAAAATTATTTTATTTAAAGCGTTCGTGCTTTATAAATTGAAATCTCTGTTGTATATATCTTAACGTTATATCAGAGGTATCCAAACAAAAGGAGCAATTTTTAAAAATTTTAAATTAAATCTGTAAAAGGTTAGTCAATTAAATATCATTTTTTTTGCAAATAAAAAATCCAGTGTATTAAATTAATAATTTAAAAAAATTATATAAGCAGTCTTAAAACAAAATTAAGACTACCAAACAATTTTCCCCTAAAAAAAATTTATCAAACTTCCTACTAACTTATTAAAAAAAAAAAATATGAACCTGCTATTAAATAAATAATTTATACAACATTTACATCAGAAGTCGTCAAACAAAAATAATTGTCTCTCAAAGAAAATTAATAGGATCAATACTGATAAATCGATTTTAATTTTTATCGACAAATAAGTCACGCATAATAAATAAATATTCTGCAAAATTCTACGAAACCAGTCAAAAATATCACTTCAAATTATGCGAGCTATATCACGCAATATGATTGGTCCATTTATAGCATAACAAGCCCGACTAGAATTTTTGGGTTTGGGCCAGATGAGGTTTACAAAGTTTAACTATTTAGGTTTAAAATCATTATGAATCATATATCAATTTTTTTTTCTAGCATACTTATTAACCCATTATATATTTTTTAATAAGTGACACATGATTCATTCTAATAAATATTTCCAATAAAGCATAAAACTACAGTCGAACTTCGATAAGTCGAAGTTGAAGGGAAGCTAAAAATAAGTTGAGTTATCAAAAATTCGACTTATCGATATAAAAATATTAACGTTGAAATAGGCAAGTCCTAGTGAAACAGGTTCGAAATATCAAAAATTCGGCTTATCGACGTTCGCCTTAAAGAAGTTCGACTGTATATTTAAAAATATAATTTAAAGTTATATAATGATAATCGTAGAATCATCTTAAATTGAAATTTAATAATAAATTTTCATATTTTAAACAATTCCCATTATAGATTATTAAGTGGGGTAGGCTTCTTTTTTTCCATATATGGGCCTCATAAAGAATGCCTTAAAGATACCTAACAAACTAAACCTTTTATTTTTCAAGACCTCATAAGGTCTTCCTAACGAAAACCTTATTCTTCTGCGCGTTACAAATTTTTTATAGGGCTCTTGTGAGGCAATCATAGGGCAAATTCAAAGTTGCCCCATTAGGGCAAATTCAACTTTGCCCTATTAGGGCAAAATTCAGAATTCATAAGGCAAGCCTGTTTTCGGTTTACCAAACCTTTACCTCACAAGGCCCATTCATTACTTCGGGCAGACCCCACAATGAATTTACAAAAAATTTTAATAAACACATTTGATTGTTAAATTTTTTTTTGCTGTCGATCGCCGATTGACGGTATCTAACCCGAATTTTTTTATTAATAAAATTTGCCATAACTCCAATTTATTTGGTTCGTCTTTAGCTCGGATTAAGCGAGGTTCGACTGTAAATTTCATCAAAGCTCTTCGTCCAATCAAAAGATCCCCTTTAATAAAATTCGCATCGAAAATCATCAAGACTAAGTTTCGTTAATCTTTTCGAGAAAAAACGAGTCGAGCGTTGTAAATAAGTCGTGCGCGCACAAGACTTTGATGAAATATAAAATGAAATTTGGAAATAGCGAAAGGACAAAAAAGCAACAAATCAAGAGCATAAAAGACTTCCAATTATCTCTAATTGTTTGCAGTGGGTTTTAGAGGAACAATGGCGATTGTCTTTCTTGAACAATGGCACAAAAGCTTCAGAGATATCATAAATATCCTTGAATAATTAATTAATTCCATTTTTCAGAGCTCAATACTTTCTTCCGCGACCATAGAACATATATTCAAGTCCGTGTGTTTATTCCTACATTTATTGTACGGAGGGTAGGCACTTTTGATGGCAAGGTGGACTTCCGCGGCGCGCGAAGGAAAAGGAGAGCGCGGGTTATACTAGTTTCCGGGACTGTGCGGAGTAATTTCAGCGGATAACTCCGGGACCATTGCCTCTGTGTGAGAATTACACCGGTATTTCGTTCTATAAAGCTTTGCCCTTGCCCTTTACGCTCCCAACCAAAGGTTTCACACCTGCTACCGTTTATTATCCGTCCAAGAGAAAGCTCGCGCAGCTTTTTCCTTTACGATTTAGGTGCTTTTTTTCCTGCGTCCCTAATCGGCTTGCTGTTCGTTCGAAAAAAGATATGGACCGAAAACGTGAGCCGAAGATCGCAAATTGCCAAATTTCAATTCGCCCTATGAATGCCTAAGCAAAACAGATAAGGCATGCCGTACGGACAAAAAGATAAGGTTTTTGTTAGGAAGCGCTTATGAGGTCTTAACGTGGAAAATAAAAGGTTTGCCCTAATAGGTGTCCTTAAGTAATTTTTTATGTGGCCCATATATGGAAGAGAAAAGGCTTGCCCCACCTCGATAACGTAAAAAAAATGAAAATCAGTTGTAAAGTACTTAACAGTTTAACCTATTTTTGAAGTTATACTTCTTTTGGCACGTTGAGAGTAAAATGTTAGCAGGCAATGGAAGTTGCGCGCGCACATACCGCGAAAATCCTATGGTGAAGTGTACCCGTCTAAGAAAGTAGATGAATTGTTGTGAATTGTTGCTTAAAACCGAGTGCGCACATTCGAGCTCAAAGTGGCACATTCCGATCTCGGGAAAATGAAGCGCGCCGCTCCGCGTCGCGCTTCATTTGCCTCCCTCGCTCGGAAATGTGCCACTTTTCGCTCGAATGCGCGCATCATCGTATTTATTGATTTTTATTTACTGAACTTTCTTTCAAATCAAAAAATTTAATTAAATATCGATTATATATTCGAACAACGTATTTTTACCATAGCAATGAGTGGGAGCGAGCGAAAAGATACGACAAACTCATAAGTACGAGTGAGAGGGAACGATACAAATTGTTTACTTATTTTTTGTAACCAAAATGATTGCGAATCGTGCTGAAATTCGAGTGTGCCTATTCCGTGGCACATTCCGATTTCGGAAAAATTTTAAATTGCATAAGTACGGCTAGTATGTGTGCACCCCCTACATGCACAATATACTTATACATATCATTAGAAAATTTAATTTTTGTTTGACTTCAAAAATGCATACTAGAGAAATGTTAATTCGCTATTGAAAAAACAATCTTATATGCATTTTTGCCCAAAAAGCAATGTGTAGTATAACAATTCGTTATATAGAGAAATTCGATTTATAGAAGTTCATTATATCAAAGTTTGACTGTATTTGGATGCGGAGCGGCGTTTTTGAATTTTCCGAGTGCGAAAATGTGCCATTTTTCGCTGAAATATGCACACTCGCTTTTTTTACCACGATTTTCAATAATTGATTTACTTTGTAAATATTTTTAATTAAAATTCGAAAAGCAATAAAATAAAATGTACGACTTTATACTAAAATTAATCAAAATTTATTTCTAATCTTGCTTTATAAACAATTGAAGTTATTGGGACACAAGTTTGATAAATCATTTCTAAAATTTTTTAAAATAATTTTACAATTTCCAATAATTATATTTGGAAAAACCAAAGTGTCTTTATTTACAAAATAATTTTGATTTTAAATCGTACAACCCTTTATAGCGTTATTTATTAAAAATAATTGTTTTGAAAACTGTAAAGAATTGATTTTGATTTTTTTGAAATACAAATAAGTAATTAAATTATCAAAAGAATCGATTTAAAGACGAGGCTTCTTGTTGGCTCCGCAATTAAGTAAAAAATTTTTGAATATTGTATTTTCTCTTATTTTTTTAATAAAAATTATTTGCAAAATTTCAAATTGTACCAAAAACGATTTTATTATATTAAATTTGTAATTTTTAGACAAGGGGCAATTTTACCAAAATGAAAAACAATCCGATTTTTTCTTCTGTTAGATTAATAAAAAATCACGTTGGGGGAACTAATAAACTCAAAAGCCTCTCATCCAATTTTCAATAATTATATTTAAAAAAACCAAGGTGTCTTTTTTAACAAGATAATTTTGATTTTAAATCGTAAAACCCTCTATATCTTTCCTTATTAAAAATAATTGTTTTGAAAACTGTAAAGAATTGATTTTGATTTTTTTGAAATACAAATAAGTAATTAAATTATCAAAAGGATCGGTTTAAAGACGAAGTTTCTTGTTGGCTCCGCAATTAATTAAAAAAAATTTAATTTTTGAATTTTCTTTTATAGTTTTTTTAATAAAAATTATTTGCAAAATTTCAAATTGTACCAAAAACGATTTTATTATATTAAATTTGTAATTTTTAGACAAGGGGCAATTTTACCAAAATGAAAAACAATCCGATTTTTTCTTCTGTTAGATTAATAAAAAATCACGTTGGGGGAACTAATAAACTCAAAAGCCTCTCATCCAATTTTCAATAATTATATTTAAAAAAACCAAGGTGTCTTTTTTAACAAGATAATTTTGATTTTAAATCGTAAAACCCTCTATATCTTTCCTTATTAAAAATAATTGTTTTGAAAACTGTAAAGAATTGATTTTGATTTTTTTGAAATACAAATAAGTAATTAAATTATCAAAAGGATCGGTTTAAAGACGAAGTTTCTTGTTGGCTTCGCAATTAATTAGAATTTTTTAATTATTTGTATATTCTTCTATAGTTTTTTTAATAAAAATTATTTGCAAAATTTCAAATTGTACCAAAAACAATTTTATTACATTAAATTTTTCAATTTTATACAAGGGGCAATCTTGCCAAAGTCAAAAACAATCCGATTTTTCCTTCTGTTATTAGATTAATAAAAAATCACGTTGGGGGAACTAATGAACTCAAAACCCTCTCATTCAACCCCAAAAACGGATCAATTGTTATAAATCAAACCGGGAAAAAAATTTATATATAATTACATATCAAAAATAGCTCCATATAATTAACTATAATTATATATAATTAAATTTAATTGAATATAATTATATATAATTTTTTTACTCAAAAAATTAAAAATAATCATTTAATTTTGCCAAAGAAACTTAGTTATGACACCTAACAAAATAAATCCCTAAATAAACAAAACCAATGTTATATCTTCGTCATTAAAAAAATACGAGTTGAAAATCTTTCAAAACAAATTTAATTCTTTTAATAAAACCAACCCTCCTCAACCCCTAAAAAGCGAAAAAAGTCGATTAAAGCGGCGCAAAACGAACCGCCCCAAACTTTCAAAAATTAATCGGCGAAACGCGCCTTTCAAAAAGCAACAAAACGCCAAGAAAATCCGAAACTTTCAAAAAAGCACGCGGAAGCCGGAAAAAACCGCCCAACTCCGCCAAAAACTGGAAAAGTTAATTCGAAAAAGGCGATCACGCAGCGCCGCAACCCTTAACCGTAGTGTCAAGGTATACAGAATGAAATATATGAGGGTGTTAGAGCTATCGGGTAGGGACTAAGACCGCAGCCCACCCTTGTCCTTTCCTCGACCACCCTTAGACCAAGCTCCCACCCTTCCGTCTCCCCCGAAACCACCCTCCGACTGATCAATACAGCTAGCTGAGCTCCTGCAAGATTTTTAGCTTAGCTTGGCCGGGATCTACCATTACCACTCCTTAATACCAAACGAAGGAGACGCACCATTCTCGACCCTATCCCCCTCCGCCCTAAGGCCCGATCCTTTGTTCTTCGTCCGACTCTCGCAATCGCTTTTCTAAAATGCGGGCAGAAAAAGTCGCGCCAAGTTTCGTGGGGGCGCAATTCGCAAAGTTTTTCGCGCGCGAGCTTTTTCCCCACCCTTGCGTTATTTAATTCGAGTTTTTATTCGGCGCTTTAACTTTTTATTTTGTTTTTTTTTTTGAAGGGTTCCGCCGCATCTTTCGCGCTCCCTTTTTATTTTCTTTTTCGCGTCCCAGAAGATCAATCGAAACGATTTAAAACTAGAAGCGCGGTATCGGTCATTTTGACCGTTTCGCAACTTTATCGTCTTGTTACTTTTTATTAGTAGAATATATTTCTGCCATATCAAATGACTTTTCCTAATTTTAATTGATAATTACTGTTCTATAACAGTTTTTCTTTTTAAATTGTGTTTGCTTTTCGTTTAATATGAGACATTATACCAACAGACACATACTCTTTTTTTCTAGTAAAGATGCAATTATTAACTGTAAAAAAACAGTGGGCCAGGTCTTTGTTCAAGGTCCAATCTATCTCTATATCAAAATTCGTCAAAATTGGTTCGGTGGTTTAAGCGTGAAAAGGTAACAGACAGACGGACAGACAGACAGAGTTACTTTCGCCTTTATACTATTAGTTTGGGTAATTAAATTTTTTTAGAAAATAAATTAAATATTGCGAATCGTGCTTAGTGAGTGTGCATTCGAGCTCAGTGGCACATTCCGATCTCGGAATGAAGCGCGCCGCTCCGCGTCGCGCTTCATTTGCCTCCCTCGCTCGGAAATGTGCCACTTTTCGCTCGAATGCGCGCATCCTCGTATTTATTGAAGATTTGTATAAAAAAATTCTCCTCAAATCAAAAAATTTAATAAAATATTGATTATATATTTGAAAAACGTATTTTACCATAGCAATGAGTGGGAGCGAGCGAAAAGATACGACAAATTCATAAGTACGAGTGAGAGGGAACGATGTTATCCAATATTTTGGCTATTTTATTGTAAATCGTGCTTACAACCGAGTGTGCACATTCGAGCTCAAAGTGGCACATTCCGATCTCGGGAAAATGAAGCGCGCCGCTCCGCGTCGCGCTTCATTTGCCTCCCTCGCTCGGAAATGTGCCACTTTTCGCTCGAATGCGCACATCTTCGTTTAATTGGATTTGTCTATTTTCTCTTTTTATTAAATTGAATCGAATAAATTAAAAATTGAAATTAACGGTTATTTTTAATGAAAATTATTTAGAAAGTAAATTAATTATTGTGAATCATGCTTAAAATCGAGTGTGCACATTCGAGCTCAAAGTGGCACATTCCGATCTCGGGAAAATAAAGCGCGCCGCTTCGCGTCGCGCTTCATTTGCTTCCCTCGCTCGGAAATGTGCCACTTTTCGCTCGAATGCGCACATCTTCGTTTTTATTAGACTTGTTGCATGAATCTTTTTTTTTTCAAATCAAACAATTAAAATTTCAATGAATTTTAATTCTATATTCGGTGAAAGTTATGGATTTTATTGTTTTTAAAAACTGACGGGAAAAATTTTTTGTTATATAATTATATAAAATTATATATAATTCATCATATATAATTATATACGAATTTTGGCGCGATATAATTTTATCTAGTTTTATATAATTCTATAAAATTTTATATAAATGATTATATATAATTTTACATAATTATATACAAATATAAAAAATAAATTTTATATAATATAATTCCCCTACAGCAATATTTGTGGTAATTACCATCAGTCTACTAATTAGGACCTTTATGATTTGTTATCTGCTTATTTAGTGGAAGGAAAGGTAGTTTGCAATGAGTAGCGCGGCGTGCGATTGATTATGTCATCGATAATGAATCTGAAACAGAATTATGTATCTCTTTTGGGGATTTGAACCCCGGACCCCTGGATCGAGAGACTGCTTGCTCTGCCACTGACCTACGAAGTCTTCTCAAATATTCACTAAAAATGTCTTATAAAAATGACTTACTAAAATGACAATCTTTCATGTTTGACACATGTACAATTTTGAGGTTAGACGGTTAAAATATTTTTTGACATATGTTAAGTTGCTTGAAAAAATTTCAATGAAGAAACAAAACGTTGCACATTTAACAAGAGTTAACTCTTGGACAACAATAAAACAATTGCTTTATTGTTGTCCAATTCCTAATAACTCTAAATATTATTAAAAGATATTGGACGTTAACATTATGATTAATATGTCCTAAACTTATTAAATTATCTAATTTATAAATTTGTCCATAAGTTAGTATAATGATAAATATTTTTAAAGAAAAAAGCAAATAATAACAATTATATCAAAAATATTCAAAATATATTTTTTTATATATGATTTTATAAAATTATATAAAATCATATAAAATTGTATAAAATGTTTTCCCGGTTTATATAAAAATATATATAATTATGTATAAATTTATATAATATTATAACATTATATATAAAGCAATCTAATATAATTTTATATAATTATAAAAAAAATATAATATATATAATTATATTAAAATTTATATGCTTTTATATAATTATATAAAATTTTACATAATTATATATAATTATATATGATTATATAAAATACTTTTTTCCAGGAATATAAAATTTTATATAGTTTTATATAATTATATAAATTTATACATAATTTTATATATATTAATATAAAACCATATATAATTATATAAAACTATATAAAGTTATACATGATTATATATGATTATATAATTTTTTTCCCGGTGTTCAAACGCATTAAATGTGCTGCAATAAATATTTAATTGCTAAAAGACGATTTTTTCTTAAAGGTCTAATTGACCGGTAACTGCGGTTGTAGTAAGTCTAAAACTGCCGCGCTTCTAGTGTCAAGATCGACGCCAAAGAAAAAGAAAAGTGGGCGAAAAGAAGCGCGAAAAACGCAAAAAAAAGCCGAACGAGAAGCGGTCGCGTTTTACGCGAAATATCGCGGGCGCCGCGAAGCGCCGTTTCAATTTACGAAAACGTGTTTTAATCGTTTTAAAGACGATATCGCTTTTAAAAACGGATCGCGAACTCTTTTCGGCAGCGCGCATGTGAAAAATGAGAGGTGCAAAAGTAGTCGGGAGCGTTTTTAAAGCTGCGGTGTCCGTTTGGCCGGCGTGCGGTAAGGGATATGCCATTGATACGACCGCGTTTTTATAAATACACGCGCGCTCCGGCCCATTGTGTTCCCGCTTTCTTTTCGCTTTCGTTCCCGATTTGGTCGGGCAATTGGGCCCGCCGATGCATGGGAACGGGCGTCGAGACGTGTGATCCGTCGCGCGCGGACCTTTCTACGACTTTTATTGGGGGCTTTCGAGCTTTGCGGTCGGACGTATCGGACTTTTCGATTTTGTTTGATTTTGTTTTTTTTTTTTTTTGGTTGGTTGGTTGGTTTGCCTTTTGATTTTTCGGCTTTCGGTCGAGCTTTCTTGTAAAGGGGTCGACTTTCAAGATGAGCTTTGGCCCGTTGACTTTGTTTCTTTTTGCGCTTTTGCGCGAATTTAAATTGCTTTTTATTTAAAAACGGTTTGGCGTCGTACGAACTTTATGGATTTTTTTTTTTGAGAGTTGAAAACGGTTAGAGTTAGGCATGAATAGGGCTTTCGATGGTCTTTCGATTTGTTTCCTTTGTCTCTCTTTTTTGTTGAATGGCAATGTTGTATTTATGTATTTGCGGAATTAATTTTGCGACGTCATAAAATGTTTGTTGTAAGGGTTGCTTGTAGAAATGATCGAGATAACTGAGACTCTGATTAATTGATTTTAATTGAACGGCTTTAGTCGGTAATTGTAAATTTATTATTTTAATAAAATGGGATTGGATTTAAATTTTTAAGCAATTAATTTGTACGCGAAATGAGCAGATTTTAGTGGTTTTTTTTTAAAAATTCTGAGCCAAAAAAATTTAAGTAAATCGCGAAGAATATTGTTCAATCTCATAGCGCTAATGTTTGTTTATCTTTTTAAGTTTCTTAGCTATTAAATTATTTCTTTATTTTTTTATTTAGATTTAAACAATTAAAAGTTCTTTAAAAAAGATAAATATTTAATGCGTGTCTAAGTATCTCATATTATTTATATGAAATTTTGGGTTGCGATAAAAAACATTTTATCAAATGATTATTTCAGTTTATGGCTTACTTGATTAAATGTTTAAGTAAAACCATAATTTAAAAATCAATAGTTGTTAAGTTATGGATATTGCAAAGATGATTTTTGTAAATGTACAATCGGCCCAATTAAAAATCACCACCCCCAGCTGCAAACGTTGGCCTACTAGGCAACCAAACTTGCTCAGGGTGGCTAAAAAAAAATCTTTTAGTTCACAAATATTTAACCTTATAGAGCCAACACATCTATTTTCAAGGTGAAATAATCGTTTCTTCTGTTACCCTTATTTGGGGTAGGATCAAATGCCTTTTGTTTACTTTTGTTCAATTTTTAAACACAAATATCTTTCAATATTAATTAATTATTTATTTTTGATTATTAATTTTAAATAAATCGACTTTATTTGAAGATAAAATTAATCTATTTTAAGACTAATATGAAACTACTTACAAATGTGCAGCATTAATTAACAATTTTTTTTGTGAATTGATTTAGATTACTTTTCAGGTGTTAATATAATAAATAACCAATTACAACAATTTTAATGTGTTTTATTATAAATGTTACCCGCATAATTTTTATGATAACAATAACAAAAATTACATTTAAGATAAGTTACCGGTGGGAGTGGTGATTTGTATTTTGCCTGACTGTACCCCTTAAAAAACCCAAGTTCTTAATGTCGAAAATTGCGAAAAAATAATGTACGAAAGTTATTTACTAAAGTCTGTAATGAACCAGAAAAATAATTAATTAAATTAAATTATTCCGAAAAAACAGGGCCGGCATTAAATGAATTTAGAATGTAAAATCGTTGTGCAATTACATTTAAAAAAACGCAATTTTTTAAAATGACCTATTTAGGAAAACTATTGACTGGAAATTATTTATTACAGTCTTTAATAAACCAGAAAAATAAATGAAAAATTCTAACTTCCCCTAAAAAAACGGGGTAGCAATTGGTTCAATTAAAATTGTAAGACTGTTATATGATTTTATTTGAAAATAACACAATTTTTCAAAATCGCAAATTTGACGATAGTATTGTATGAAAGTTATTTAATAGAGTTTACAATACACTGGAAAAATGATTAAAAAATTGTAACTACCCCTAAACAAACGCGGCGGACATTAAATCAATCAAAAATGTAAGATTTACAAACGATTTCGAAATCGCAAATTTTAGAAAAAGTACGTACGGAACACATTTATTCAAAACCATAATAAACCGGAAAAATTATTCAAAAAAATTCCACCTACCCCTATAAAAACAGGGCAGCCATTAAATCAATTAGAAATGTAAGATTTTTAACGTTTAACGATTCACATTTGTAATTTTTCTCTAATTATTGGAAATAAAAAATAATTAATTTCAAATTTATAAACCTTATTATTTTGGTACCGTAAACAACATACAGGGTGTCAGACAAATAGGTACTGAAACTTAACCGCTTCCAATTGACACAATAAAAGTTTATATGCAACGTGAACTAAAGCGAAAAAATTTCAAAAAACTGCGTTTTAATTTTCCAGTACTGCCAATTTATTTTATCGTTTGAATATTATGTCTCACAATACACGTCGATTAAGTGTTATTATGAACACGTCGTGTTACCCGTAAAGTGATTGAGACCCGCAACTTTATTTCACGTCTCACTTTAAAGACATTGTTGCCAAACTTATTTTAATGCATATTTGTCGTAAGATAGTATGTGTTTTTTGTTTTAAATAAAATTTCTACATAGAGAGCATACACAAACTAAGCGCCTTATTCGGGGTGATGGGAGGGAAGGGGGCTATGCATGGTTACATGGGGCAGAAGGGCGCCAAAGTCAAACTACCCAATTTTCTTCATTTATTTTATTTGACACAATGTTAATGGGAAAAAAACTACGTTCCACTAGGGAAGGGGGTACAGGTGTCATGGGAAAAAACACATGAAGTGGTAGAAGAATTCTAACAAAATCAAAATGGAACCACGTGATTTACGCACGCCCCCATATGGCTTTAATGACCTCACTAACCAAAATTTTACAAAATATAAGAAATTAGGTAAGGTAGAGGTACCGGTTTTGGACACTGTACCAGTTGTGGACATTTTCCACTTTATTTTGACAAATGTCAAATATAAGAATTATCGCTACTTGGTATAAGTGTAATTAACGTATGTTTAACTGCGATAGAAACATCAATGATGTATTTTCGTATTTTTTAAAGTATTTTATCAAAATTACTCAAGTGTCTAAAACTGGGCCTAACGTGTCCAAAACCGGTACTTTTACCTTATGTATTAAACATTTTAAAATTAAAATTTATACCAAATATTACACATAAGACCACTTAACTTGGAGTACGTTTTTGTTCAGTTTGAGGTTATGTATGGGTGGCTTAAGTTCTAGTATTTATTCGTGCGACAGGCTGTATAAACTAAAAAATGTCAAAAACCCCCACTTCAAACCACTTGACATTAAAAAAAACTATACCCATGAAACAACCGCATAAAGCAATCCGGATAATCGAAGTTCGGATTATCGAAACCTACTGTAATTCAAATAATACGCACTTTGAACGTACCGTACACATAAAGCTAAAACATCCGGGCATTGTTAAAGCTTTGAAAATTACGGCCGTACTATCCACAAGGATATTAAATACATGAACGAAATAAGTTTACGTACGGACATATTAAATTCCTAATCTATTCTGTCCGCATCCTAGTTGGGTTTAGCTTAAAACGGAACAGTGACTGAGAACTAAGCCTTTCCGAACATAATACCACAATTCTAATAATACTCTCAGCAAATACTAAACATATTTCAGAGGCATGCGGTTTCTCCAAATTGGAAACTATCTACACGGTAATAGCAAAGTTGCTGCCTCCGAACTTGTTCAGTATAATTCAATAGGTTTTGCCTTTGAATTATGTACCAAAATTTAATGCCCCTCGAGCTGTTGCCGCAACTTTCCTCTCTTATATTTCGAAATAACAACTTAGTTTATTATTATCCTATTAAACATATACGAGCGCCCCTAATTCGTTTTAATTATTAAACATATCGTATTTGCTAATTACTCTTTTGCGGCTTTTATAAACAATGATGCAAAGTTTGTTAAGAACTAATTTCAAACTGTTTTTATTTATTTTTTTTGAAACCCGCGCGTGCGTGCATATCGGATTTAACCAAAATGGCGGCTTAAATTGTTTGTTCGTTTATAATTGTTCTTCGATTTAAATGTTTAGTAGCAGAGACGTAGCGCAAGGAGTTCAAATTCGAGTTTAAAAAAAAATTAATCGATTATTGTGAATGGTGCTTAAGGGCGAGCGAAAAGTGGCACATTTCCGCGCGCGGAAAAATGCGAGTTGTGGCGTTGTTCGTTCGTCTTCGTACTTATGTTGAAACAAATGATGGTGTTTTTTTCTTAGCGTTTAAAAATGTTTGGAAAAACTTACAGAAAACTAATATAATTTGTTTTTGAACTTAATTTAAATAAGATAATTTTTTAATGAGTGGAAGCAAGCGAAACGATACGAGCGAGAGGGAATGATAAAAATTATTTATTAATTTTTGGACACCAAAATTATTGTGAATCGTGCTTAACGTCGAGTGTGCACATTCGAGCTCAAAGTGGCACATTTCCGATCTCGGGAAAATGAAGCGCGCCGCTCCGCGTCGCGCTTCATTTGCCTCCCTCGCTCGGAAATGTGCCACTTTTCGCTCGAATGCGCACATCTTTGTATTTGTTGATTTTTGTTTACTAAACTTTCTTTCAAATCAAAAAATTAATAAAACATCGATTATATATTCGAAAAACGTATTTTTACCATAGCAATGAGTGGAAGCGAGCGCAAAGATACGACAATATCGTTAGTGCGAAAGAGAGGGAACGATTATAATTAATTAACTAACTTTTCGTCTAATTTATTGACCTAAATTATTGCGAATCGTGCTTAAAACCGAGTGCGCACATTCGAGCTCAAAGTGGCACATTCCGATCTCGGGAAAATGAAGCGCGCCGCTCCGCGTCGCGCTTCATTTGCTTCCCTCGCTCGGAAATGTGCCACTTTTCGCTCGAATGCGCGCATCATCGTATTTATTGATTTTTGTTTACTAAACTTTCTTTCAAATCATAAAAATTAATAAAACATCGATTATATATTCGAAAAACGTATTTTTACCATAGCAATGAGTGGAAGCGAGCGAAAAGATGCAAAAAACTCATAAGTACGAGTGAGAGAAAACGATACTAATTATTTACGAATTTTTCGTCACCAAAATGACTGCAAATCGTGCTTAAATTCGAGTGTGCCTATTCCGTGGCACATTCCGATTTCGGAAAAATTTTAAATTGCATAAGTACGGCTAGTATGCGTGCACCCTCTACATGCACAATATACCTATACATATCATTGGAAAATTTGATTTTTGTTCGACTTCAAAAATTCGTACTATAGAAATGTTACTTCGCTATTTAAAAAAACAATCTTATAGGCACTTTTGCCCAATAAGCAATGTGTAGTATAACAATTCGTTATATGGAGAAATTCGATGTATACAAGTTCGTTATATGGAGGTTTGACTGTATTTGGATGCGAAGCGGCGTTTTTGAATTTTCCGAGTCCAAAAGTGTGCCATTTTTCGCTGAAATATGCACACTCGTTTTTTTACCACGATTTTCAATAATTGATTTACTTTGTAAATATTTCTAATTAAAATTCGAGAATGCGATTAAATAAAATGTTCGACTTTATACTAAAAATTAATCAAAATTTATTTCTAATCTTGCTTTATAAACAATTGAAGTTATTGGGACATAAGTTGATAGAAGTTTGATAAATCATTTCTAAAATTTTTTAAAATAATTTTACAATTTCCAATAATTATATTTTTAAAAACCAAAGTGTCGTTTTTTACAAGATAATTTTGATTTTAAATCGTACAATCCTTTATATCGTTGTTTATTAAAAATAATTGTTTCGAAAACTGTTAAGAATTAATATACAGTCAAACCTCAATAAGTCGAAGTAGAAGAGAAACTAAAAATAATTTAAGTTATCAAAAATTCGGCTTATCGAGGTTCCACTGTATATAGATGTATAACAAAACATATATATTTAATTGAAATATGTATGTACATATGTAGGTATGTAGTAATAAAAATAATGGATTTCTGATATTTATCGGTTACAGCAAACTTTGGTTATAGCGAACCGTTTTTGGGGGTCCCTTCAGGTTCGCTATAAGTGGACATTACTGTATTTGGATGTGCTTTATATAGATAATATTTTTAAAGAGATCTGCGGGTCAAACTAAAAATACCTGGCGGACCTGATTAAGTGCGCGGCCTGTTTTTTAGACCGCTGGTTCATGTCATTCGCATTCATCTTTCAAACCAAAAAAATCTATTAAAAATAAACTAACACTGTTTTTTGATTTAACAGAGAGAAAATTTCTATAGTCAAATTGAAAGAAACGAGCATGTGCACGTTGCAGCGAAAAATGACACATTTCCGAGCGCGAATTCGATCCCCCGAGATTGGAAATGTGCCACTTTAAGAATAATTTACAATAACTAATTTAGTTTTTAAAAATTCTTAATAAAAATAAACGTTCTAGTTTTTTTGGGAACATAAAAGTCATTTTGTGACATTATATTTGAATTGGGGGAGAGAAAAGTCGTGTAACAAACCTAATTAATAAAAAAATGCGCACGTTCGAGCGAAAAGTGGCACATTTCGGAGCGAGGGAGGCAAATGAAGCGCGACGCAGAATCGCAACCAAAGTTCGTCTTTCCTAATTCATGAAATGCTAAATTTAATACACAGGAAATTATAAAATTCATTAAATACGAGGATGCGCGCATTCGAGCGAAAAGTGGCACATTTCCGAGCGAGGGAGGCAAATGAAGCGCGACGCGGAGCGGCGCGCTTCATTTTCCCGAGATCGGAATGTGCCACTTTGAGCTCGAATGTGCGCACTCGGTTTTAAGCACGATTCGCAATAATTTAGGTCCATAAATTAGACGAAAAGTTAGTTAATTAATTATAATCGTTCCCTCTCTTTTGCACTAACGATATTGTCGTATCTTTTCGCTCGCTCCCACTCATTGCTATAGTAAAAATACGTTTTCGAATATATAATCGATATTTTATTAAATTTTTGGATTTGCAAGAAAGTTTAGTAAACAAAAATCAATAAATACGATGATGTGTGCGTTCGAGTGAGAAGTGGCACATTTCCGAGCGAGGGAGGCAAATGAAGCGCGACGCGGAGCGGCGCGCTTCATTTTCCCGAGATCGGAATGTGCCACTTCTCACTCGAACGCGCACACTCGGCCTTAAACACAATTTACAAATTAATTTACTTTTTAAAAATATTAAATTAAAAATTACAGGACCGTATTTCTAAATAATTCTTCGGGTATTTTTAAATTCGCCATAAAAAGAAATAATTAATCGCCAATCCAAAAAAATCGCACAATTTTAATCGAAACGTGCGAAAATTTTGGGCGGCCGCCTGAAAAACCGCCCCGCTCCCCCTCCTATGCCGTTTTAACTAATTTCATAGAAAGCTCCTTGTTTATTATTTATTCTACGAATTATCGAACTCGATTTGCATATGCACAAACCCTAATTTCCAAAATCGATCCTCTTCGGTCAAGATTTCGATCGTCAAAAGAAGAAGAAGAAAAAAAAATAAGCGGTGCGCCGACCGAAATCGAAGCAGACAAAGCGCTCATTTTTGTGTCGGTCAAAATTGCTGAAAAATGTGTTGTTGATTGGATATCTTTGGCTCACATTGGATAATCAATTCGGGGCGTCATAATAGAATTTGCTGAAAGAGAATGGTATTGCCCTTTGTGTGATGAAATTAAAACTGGCGACATAATTAGACGCTTAACTGTTCGATTTAGGTTCACGAGCAGAATTGAGTAAATCAAATTTACCGAACATGTTCTGTCCCTTTGCAAAATTTCAGATACCGAATTTTCGTTCATTGCAAACCTTTTTTTTTTTTTATTTTATCGGCGTCGTTCGCACAAAGTTTCCACTTTGCGCTCGTCATAAATTTATTTTTAATTTAAATCTATTTATAGACAATAAAATAATAATCAATTATTATTGAACTTAATTCAAAATTATTAATTTTGTATTAATAAAAGGACGAAGAAAAATATGCTTTAAAAATTTATTAAGTTATTATTTAAAAAATGTAAACTATTATAAATAAAAAAGTATATAAGAATTTTGAACCAATTTGGGGACGCCACTGTCTATGTTATTTAATTTGGCGTAAAACGAATAGCAAAACTAGTTTCTTATTTATGTGTTTCCTAGGCGACGAGGCGCTTTTATTGAGAAATCCGGTATGGTAATCTATGAGGTAACTATGGTAACACCGGTTTAACTAATTCATTTCGATTCTTATTCAGAGCACTCTATTTAAATCGAGCTTTACGATTTCGGAAAAATATTCAGCTCGAAAAGGGAAAATAAAACCATTAAAAACGAACACAAAAATTGTAACAAAATCGAAACCATATAAACAGCGCGATTTTCTGATCCCGTTAATGTTACTGTGGGGCACTATGCAATTAAAAATTCCACAAAGTAAGAAAAAATTAAAATTAATTTTTTTTTTGCAAGTTGGCGACTAGAATTCCATGTGGGGCTTGCCTAAAGTCATATGTGGGGCTTGTGAGCTATTTTAGAATGATTCATGTGTCACTTTTTGAAAAATATATAATACGCTAGAAAAAAAAACAAATTATTGATATTTATTTAAAATAAATTTGCACACAAATTATATATTACAAATCTTGTAAGGCTTTCTTAAGGTATGCCTTACGTGACCCACAATAGGCGTTCGCGATATGGCCCTATGCATTTTTGGCCCTTGTTAGGCTTCCACATTAGGGCCGAATAGTCAAATTTGGTAAACCTCAAAACAAAAAATTCCGGTCGGCTTAGTTTAAGACGTTTAGTTTAGATTATTGCGTTCAGTAATCGATTCGCTATAGCACAAACATGTTTTTTTCGAGATTTACTAGCAAAAACGCTTCTCGAATTGTGCTACACAAAATCGCTTCGCGGTTTTGTTTCGATCTTAAAAAAACGAAATCGATTTTTTTTAAAACCAAAAATAAGCAGTTAAGATCAAATTAATTATTAACGCTCACTTTTATTTTTAATTTTTTATAAAAGGTTTGTAGGGGCAAATAAACTTCGGGTAACCTCTTAAAAAATTGATTTCGAAACAAAATACTGGAATGCGATTTCCCGTTAAATTTCCACAATTTTTTTTCTCTGTGTTGGGCAAAGGACGGACAAAGGCCGGAGTTAAGAAAAAAAGGGCAGGGGAGCTCGCATGTCAAAGGAGTGAAGTGCGGGTCGAAATAGCGAAATCGAAGAAGAGAAGATGCCAACGGAAGTTGTTTTTTTTTCGCTGAACGATTGCTTAGCTAATCAAAACCGAAGAGCCGAACTGACGAGGCATCATTAGTCAAACCCAACGATGTTGAACCTTTAATTAGCCAGTTTCTAAACTGCAATCTCCGCGTTCATGTAAAATTATTGTAGAATAGTTGAATTTACGTTACGCACATTAATTTACGTCAAAGTACACATATTTTTCACTGGCACTGGCTTTGAGAGATAGTTTTTATGTGGCGTGCTCTGCCCTAGCTGAAAAGCGTCGGTAAGGTCTATTTGAACGGAAAAACGCACGTGCCGCAAGGGGAGCCGCAGACGAAAATGCCCCTTCGTACTTTTCAGCAAACCTAGTAATTTTTCAATGTCAAATCACCTTTATTTCTATGTTTCTAGAGGCCATTTTACCAGCACTTTTACCTAGTATTTTGGTCCTTACTGATTTTACAGCTAGGTTTCGCACTGGGGAGCCATTTTGCTCGTACAAGGATCGATCCAGAACAGGGAGGTCCCGGACGCCGCGCATGGCCTATTTATCTCTTTTTGTCTTAATCCTTCTCTCTTCCGCTCTTAAACCGGGGACGCCGGCTCCAGTAAACCCTTTTCCACCCTTCTCCGATTCACTTAATTATCTCGGCCGTCTCTCTCCAGCGAAAGCATTCGGGTTAGTAACGCTCCGGCGTTTTTTCCCGCAACGTTCTCCTCCCGCACGCTTTCGCTGTCCCACTCGCTTCCCTTATTTTTTCGCCCAGCCCTTCCTTGTTCCACCTAATTAATTCGCGACGTCTCGCTCGCTCCCCATAAGCGCCTCTCGCTCCGCGCTCGCCTCCCCCCGCTCCCCCTCGTCCTCGTCTTTCGAATTTTTTATGCAAAATTCCTACCCTCTCCGCGCCCCCGTCCCCGAGGCTGTCGACCGCATGAAACATACATGTTCCCTCGTCTGACACGTGTTTTTCAATTTCGCCTCCTTTTCCCTCGCGCTTCGCGCCCTCTTCGGCCGCGGTGTTCGATAACCGCGCGCGGTTGTCTCTCTCCGTCTTATTATTAACGTATGCAAATGCGAAAAATTCGCTAGTGTTTATGCAAAAATACGCGCGTTTTTTCGGGGTCGCGTTTACGTTGCTGCATGCAAATGCGCGTTCCCCGTTTAGAAATCTGCGAATTAAGAAAATTTAATACGGCCCGAAAAGTTCACGTGTCGGTTTTGTGAGGTTGTTTTTCGGTGGGAAGATAACGCTTCGCAGAGGTTCCCTTCTGTTCGCCGTTATCGGCGGCCGGCGAAAAAGGATCTCCAAGATAAGGTGCGTTTATTTTCGTATGTGCCCATTGTTTCGCTCTTTCCCCGTATACCTCCACGAGCAACACCTATTCGGGCTTCGTTCTGACGTTTTCTTGTTCGATGCGAATGAATAGACGCTAAACACGTAAAATGGCTACAAAGTCGTACTGCGAACATAAAAGCGGGTCTCGTCACTTTGATGTTTCATACACCTAACACTTCAATTCCTTTCATTTATTACCTTTTCCACCAACTTCATTTCGTACATTTTCCATTATTCCTCCGCATTTCGTTCCTAATAAAAACTTAAACAATAAACGGACGACCAAATTAAATTAATTGCCTGAAATAATATTAAAGGGCCCTCTTTTTCTCCGACTCCTCAACTACCTCGAAAAACTTTTATTTGCATTCGAACTAACCGCTCATTATTCAACTTTCGGCCGTCCCCATCCCCCCAATTTCGAGCGTTCGACTTGTTTATTTTCGTTTTTATTTACCTTTTCGAAGTGCTCTCTTAATTTCATAAGCTCCCGACTTTCCAATTTTAAATAAACACGTTTTTAAATAAGAAAATTTGCGAAAGAAATAATAATAACAAAAAAGGGTGGATGGTTTGGGGCTCGTTTTTCTGAATCGACCGAGCCGGTTTTGTGGCCGTTAATTTGTTTATGGTTCGCGGTGACTATGGAAACGTTGGGCAAATGTCTTATTGAAATTAAATGTTATTAATGTTGCTACGGAAACGGTTGTATGATAGTAATTGGTTTGTTACTAGGGAAATGGTTGTCAATGTAAATTGTTCGGATAGTAATTGGTTCGTTGCCATGGAAATACTTGGATAGTTTAGCCAGGCCTTATTAAATATTACTATGGCGACGATTTTAATTTAGTTGTTTTATGCCATTGGACCGATTCGATTAAAAATTTATAATGCGGGTCTTTGAACCAGTGATTCTCAACTGTTGAGAAGTGTAAATAATAAAAAAATTGTTTTTTTTTAAATACTCATTAAATTATTTGTTGAAGTGAAACTTCTTGTGCGAGGATAAATCTGAAATTTTGTCACGAGAAAAGAAGTAAATCTTGAGACGAAGAACAAAGAGAAAAGTCCGAATAAAAAAAGAAGGAGAAATGATTTAGCAACAAGCCTAATAGTTTAAAGGGGTGGGGGGAATCAAAAATACAAATTAGTATTTTACGAGTAAAAATACGCAACGTGCAGCTTTTCATGGTTACCTAATTTTATAAGAAATAAAAATAATTTTCATTAATTGATTTTTTTGTTTTCCACAATTGATTTATATTTTTTTTATAATAGTTGATTGTTTAAATTCGCGATTGCGAATAACATTTTTAATTCTTATCTAAAATTAAAAGTTTTGTACTAATGTCTTCTAATTTCTTTTAAATCAATTAAATTAATTTTTAAAAGATCTGACCCATCTTTAAATTTGATAAGAGATATAATTTTGATTAACTAGTTTCTTAACATTTTGCACAACGGACCTATATATTTTTTTAAGTTAAAATTTTTGAAAAGTCAAAATTTATTAATCATATTGTTAACGTACAATATCTTTTAATTGTATTTAAAGTAACAACTCTTGTGAATTATGCAACGTTTCGTTTCTTTATTGAAACTCAAAAATTGTATGCGTCAAACATATTTGAGGCGTACAATTTTTGAGTTTTGATGGTTAATACATTTTTGAAGATGTTAAGTTGCTTGAAAAAGTTTCAACAAAGAAACGAAACGTTGCATAATTAACAAAAGTTGTTTTATTGACAGTTAAATTCCTGTTAACTTTAAACAATAGTAAAAATTAATTTACTTAAACTAAAATTTACAAAAAAATCAAATTTAACCTTTTGCATACGAGGTGACTTAATGTTACATGCCATACTAGATGGGGTTTGCCATACCCCGACAATAAAATGAAATAAAACCCACAAAATTGTACTTTATGACAGTTAAATGATAAGAAATATATTTTAATAATTAATAATGAATAGGTTTAAGTAAAACACATTGTATCTTCTCGCTCTCTCCCACTCATTGCTATGGTAAATACGTTTTTGGAATATAAAATCGATATTTACTAAATTATTAAAATTTTTGATTTGAAGGAGCTTATGGTAGATTATATTAATGTAATAAATACGAGGATGTGCGCATTCGAGCGAAAAGTGGCACATTTCCGAGCGAGGGAGGCAAATGAAGCGCGACGCGGAGCGGCGCGCTTCATTTTCCCGAGATCGGAATGTGCCACTTTGAGCTCGAATGTGCACACTCGGTTTTAAGCACAATTCACAGTAAAATAAACAATATACTAAATAACATCGTTCCCTCTCACTCGTACTTATAGATTTGTCGTATCTTTTCGCTCGCTCCCACTCATTGCTATGGTAAAAATACGTTTTTCGACTATATAATCGATATTTTGTTAAATTTTTTGTTTTGGAAGAAAGTTTAGTATACAACATCCAATAAATTGTAGGATGTGCGCATTCGAGCGAAAAGTGGCACATTTCCGAGCGAGGGAAGCAAATGAAGCGCGACGCGGAGCGGCGCGCTTCATTTTCCCGAGATCGAAAATGTGCCACTTTGAGCTCGAATGTGCGCACTCGGTTTTAAGCACGATTCACAGTAAAATAGACAATATATTAGATAACATCGTTCCCTCTCACTCGTACTTATAGATTTTTCGTAACTTTTCGCTCGCTCCCACTCATTGCTATGGTAAAAATACGTTTTTCGACTATATAATCGATATTTTGTTAAATTTTTTGTTTTGGAAGAAAGTTTAGTATACAACATCCAGTAAATTGTAGGATGTGCGCATTCGAGCGAAAAGTGGCACATTTCCGAGCGAGGGAAGCAAATGAAGCGCGACGCGGAGCGGCGCGCTTCATTTTCCCGAGATCGGAATGTGCCACTTTGAGCTCGAATGTGCACACTCGGTTTTAAGCACGATTACCAAGCGTCCCGTTTTAACAAGAAAAAAATTGGTCACATTAGTTTTACCCCACCTCGTACACGGAAGGTTAAACATAAAATTTGGGCAAAATTTCACCAAATAAAAATTGAACATAAAAAAATCAAAATAGGCACTTTTGATTAATAAATTTATTCCCAATCTTTTTTTTCTCAAAAATACATCTAATTTAGTTTTAACTAGTTTTCAAAATAAAAAATCAATTTTCAAAATTATTTTTGTTCTTTTTCGAATTGCTCAAATCAATGCACGTTTCACAAAACGCAAATTAAAGGTAAAATATGCTTTCAACGGGATTTAAAAATAGACCAAAAAAAAAAAAGCAAACTACAAAATACTTCGCGCGCCAGTTTCATTAACGTAATATTTAATAAAACGTTTTAAAAAAACCTGACGTGAGCTTTTGTGCGCTCCCTTCTTTTTTTTTTAGGTCGGTCCGAACTTAAAAGCGCTTCCTAAAATACAAATTCATCGCGCACAAAAATAAGGGCAAGTTTAAAAACAAAGGTCCTTGGACGCAGCTACTCACACGAATAAAGGGTTTCATAAATAAAATAGAACCTATCGGGCCCTATAAAAAGTTCTTTGAACTCGTTTTATCGTGAAAAGCGCGAAACACGGCGACATCCCATTCATAACTTATTAATCGATCCGACCTTGACATTTTTTCCAAACGAACGAAACCAAAACTTTTTTCCGGGACAGCGGAACGCGCGGCCATGAAAAGCGTTTTGTCTCCGAAAAAAAAGAGCCGGGCAACGATAATGTCCTATTAAGTTCGGCATTATCGGTTTTATTACACCGTTTTTTTCGCGTTCGGTAAAAAAAAAAAAAAAAAGAAAAACAAATAAGCCGGCGCGAAATTAGTGTGCAGGTAAGTGTTAACATACCAATAATGTTTTCCACTGTCATCGTCGGAAAATTTATGATTTATATACATCGAGGTAGCTTTGAAAAACCCTGGAAAAACTGATAGGCCATTAGTATTGGATGTCATATGCATGGATCACTTGATCGTCGTGAAATTGTGCGATTAAGGACTCACAGGCTACCAATATAAATGTGTACGTTTTTTTTCCCTTTTTTTTTTTTGATTTACCTAATTAGTGCCATTTCGGAAGATTTAATATTGCACATGTGTTTTTGCGAATTGATTAAGTCCGCATCATTTATTTTTATTTTTCAGGTTCGGCGCAAAATGAAAGATGGAGCTTAAAAAAAATTTAAAAGGTTTTTGTATTTTAATTTCCGTTCCGATGTTAAATCGTTGTCAATTAAGTTTAGATGCGACCTTTTTAAGCGAGAGGCTTTTTTTTGAAAATAAATTGACTAAAATTAAGCCGATTAAGATTGAGTTTTTACCGAAGTCTTGGTCGGCTATGGATCTATATTTGTTTTATAATGTTTTAATAAATTGTATTTAGCAGTGTTACCAGTTACTTAAAAATAAAGTTCCTACGTTTTATATTGATTAAGATTTTTGATAATTTTTATGCAATAGCGTCAGATTTTAAAAAAAGTATAGAATTTTTGGTTTAAGTAATTTTTGTCTTTTCATTATTTATTAATAATTAAAAATATGGTTTTTGGCATACTGGTTTTTAATACATATTGACGAAAGACAAAAAAAAACGATTTTTTTTTAAACTAAATTAAATTTTGTATAATTATTATTTAATAGTAATATAAACAATTTAAAATAATTTAGTTTGGTTCAACTTGGAATAGGTTTGAAATTTTAATGTTTCTTCAACAAAATTTTTAATGTTTTAAAAAAAAACAAATCATAGCGAGAAACGTTTATAAAGAGATAAATAATGATTCGATTTTACCTCGATTTTTATCAAGCAAAATTTTATTAAAACTGAGTAAATAAATATTTGTAAAATAAACTACGAAAAAAATCAAAATTAAAGCTTAAAATTGTTAATCGAAGTTTATGAAGTTTCAGTACCTATTCGTCTAATGCCCCGTATAATTAATTTACCAAAAAATTATTATCCAAAACCCCTAAGATTTTAATTATATAAATTACCAAAAAAAAAAATCAGAAAAAAATTGCTTTGTATGTCTTTTAAAATTATTTATCAATTTTCAATATATGTTCTACTTTAAAAAAAATCAAACTGTAAAATTAAAATCTAATATATAATCCTATGGAACTAATTTCGAACATTTTTATCAAGCAAAATTTTATTAAAACTGAGTAAATAAATATTTGTAAAATAAACGACGAAAAAAATAAAAATTAAAGCTTAAAATTGTTAATCGAAGTTTATGAAGTTTCAGTACCTATTCGTCTAACGCCCCGCATAATTAATTCACCAAACAAATTATTATCCAAAACGCCTAAGATTTTAATTATGTAAATTACCAAAAAAAATCAGAATAAAAAATTGCTTTGTATATCTTTTAAAATTATTTATCAATTTAAAATATGTTATATTTTAAAAAACAAATCAAACTGTAAAATTAAAATCTAATATATAATCCTATGTAACTAATTTCGAACTGTAATCTTTCAACATCACAAATGTACCACGTTACGATATAAAATAAATAAAGCTTTAAAAATAAAATATATAAAAATAAAATAGCCAATCAACAGTTTTAAAAAAAATAGATTCCGAGTACGAAATATCTTTGAGCTTGAATGTGCAAACTTCGTTTTAAGCACGATTTGCATTAATTTTGGTGACGAAAAATTAGTAAATAATACGTGTCATTCCCTCTCACTCGTACTTATAAGTTTGTCGTATCTTTTCACTCGCTCCCACTCATTTGCTATGGTGAAAATACGTTTTTCGAATATATAATCCATATATTATTCATTTTTCTAATTTGAAAGAAATTTTAGTAAACAAAAATCAATAAATACGAGGATGTGCGCATTCGAGCGAAAAGTGGCACATTTCCGAGCGAGGGAAGCAAATGAAGCGCGACGCGGAGCGGCGCGCTTCATTTTCCCGAGATCGGAATGTGCCACTTTGAGCTCGAATGTGCACACTCGGTTTTAATCATAATTTGCAATAATTTTAGTGACAAAAAATTAGTAGATAATTTTTATCATTCCCTCTCACTCGTACTTATGAGTTTCTCGTATCTTTTCGCTCGCTCCCACTCATTTGCTATGGTAAAAATACGTTTTTCGAATATATAATCCATATATTATTCATTTTTCTAATTTGAAAGAAATTTTAGTAAACAAAAATCAATAAATACGAGGATGTGCGCATTCGAGCGAAAAGTGGCACATTTCCGAGCGAGGGAAGCAAATGAAGCGCGACGCGGAGCGGCGCGCTTCATTTTCCCGAGATCGGAATGTGCCACTTTGAGCTCGAATGTGCACACTCGATTTTAATCATAATTTGCAATAATTTTGTTGACAAAAAATTAGTAGATAATTTTTATCATTCCCTCTCACTCGTACTTATGAGTTTCCGTATCTTTTCGCTCGCTCCCACTCATTTGCTATGGTAGAAATACGTTTTTCAAATATATAATCGATTTTTTATTAATTTTCTGCTTTGAATGAAAGTTTAGTTACAAAATTCAATAAATACCATAATGTGCGCATTCAAGCGAAAAGTGGCACTTTTCCGATCTCGGGAAAATGTGCCACTTTGAGCTCGAATGTGCACACTCGATTTTAAGCATGATTCACAATAATTAATTTACTTAAATACTTCATACCGTAAAATTTTCGACAAATGTGCGCGCGCAACTTCCGTTGCCATAATTTTAGCCTCAAAAGAAGTATAACTTCAATAAGACAAAATCTATGACTGTATCTTAAGCTTTTAAACCAAAACAATTTTTTTTTAAAATCGCGAAGCCAACGCAACAAAGGTCCCCGAAGGCGAACTCGTCCGCTTCATAATTTAATAACCAAACAGAGATTTAATATGTTTTTTTAAGCGGTCCCTCTCTAAAAGTGAACCAAGTCGGCTATGAACCGAGGCCGGCGGACCGTGTCCGAAGTGCAGAAGCCCATAAAGGAAAAAGTAGCGGCAATCGACAACTACTAAATGCTATTTAAGTTGGTATCCGTGTAGATGTTCGCGTCGCTGGCCACGAAAGGCGAGAACTTGTACAAAATGGACGCCTGATGGGCGTCGCGACGGAGGATAAGGCACAGCAACCGTTGATCAATAATGAACATGCCCGACTTCGCCATGTACAAGTTTTGTTGATGTACCCGCTCTGGACGACACGCGCCCCTAAATGCGTTTTCAGACCAGGTCATTTTTTATTTTTTAACCTCCAAATTATTGCTTGGATAATATAATTTAATCCCTCTAAATACGTTTTTTAAAATATTCGGCCGACCGCAGCTTGAAACAACAATTAAAATTAATAAGAAGGAAAAAACCAAGTCGGCTTGTATTTAAAAAAAAAAAAATTAGTAAATAAATTAATAGATCAAAAAAAATCTAAAAGATCTATTTCTACTAAGAACGATCTAAGGAACGCTACAAAGAGAAGAACTTTCTTGCTTACCTTTATTTAAAAAAAATAATAAAAATAATTTTCCGATTCAGTTTCGCACGTTAAATTTCGCCCCAAAAAAAAATTCGGTTGGCACCGCTGCCCCGTGATAAATGCGTAATACAACTTTGATGGATGTAACGCTATGTGTTTATGTTTACAGTTGGATTTAATATGCATTTGTCAAAATATTTAAAATATTTTAAGCCCGCGCGCCCAACGGATCCGCTCGTTTTAAAGAGGAACCTTCCGAATCGTTTCCGACCGAAAATTTTTCGCCCGCCCCCGCCTCCAAAAACAAAAACGACCGGAGAGATCCTCTTGGGATTAAACGAGCTTCGATACTGAACTTGCTTCAATCGAAAGCGTTTTGAGAAATCAAAAAAAAAAGACACGTTATCTGACCGGTTTCTTGGCTTCGATCTCGTTTCGTGCGTAAAAAGCAAGACGCCCCTTCTTATTTCGAAATTTCCAAGGGATGCGGAGGATATTTATATTTAAATTGGTAGGGTGGCGAGCGTGTGAAATGCGGACAGGTCCTTTTCGAAAAAGTTGCGACTCGTTTCTTTCGAAAATTCCACCCTTTCGATTTAAAATGAGAATTCATCGATTCTAACCCCTAAAAATTGCTACGATTTGTTCTAAAATTTACACATAACCTTAAAAAATAGCTGTACCGGTTTAATTTTTTTCTGGTATAACCTCAAATTGCAAGTGACTTGTCACTTGCAATTTGTCTTGACAAAACAATCTTAAAATCACCATAGCAACAGCGAATAAACTAAATTTAATAATGGCCGATCATCTAACCTTAAAATTGCGGTACCAACTTAATTTTTTACTTGAGTAACCTCAAATTGCAAGTCACAAGACAAACAATCTTAAAATCACCATAGCAACAGCGAATAAAGTTAATTTAAAAATGGCAGATCGTTTAACCTTAAAATAGCGGTACCAACTTAATTTTTTTCTTAAATAACATCAAATTGCAAGTGATAAGACAATCTTAAAATTACCATAGCAACATCAAATAAACTCAATTTAAAAATGGCAGATCGTCTAACCTTAAAATAACACTACTAACTTAATTGTTTGCTTGAATAACCTCAAATTGCAAGTGACAAGACAAACCACTTTAAAATCACCATAGTAACAGCAAATTAACTCAATTTAAAAATGGCAGATCGTCTAATCTAGGGGTCGGCAACCTTTCGGTGACACAGAGCCAAATCTATAATGGGTAAAAAAAAGCAAAAACATAAAAGGCCCGCAAAAAATTGTGTCTAAAATTTAAGATGGTTTTATACAGAAATATTTAATATTCAGAGCCACAAAATTTTTTAAAAAAGCCGCAGGTTGCCGACCCTGGCCTAACCTTAAAATAGCGCTACCAACTTAATTTTTTTCTTGCATAACCTCAAATCGCAAGTGACAAGACAAACAACCTTAAAATCACCATAGCAACAGCAAATTAACTCAATTTAAAAATGGCAGTTCGTCTAATCCAGGGGTCGGCAACCTTTCGGTGACAAAGAACCAAATCTATAATGAATAAAAAAAAAACATGGAAGACCCGCAAAAAAATTGTATCTAAAATTTGAAATGGTTTTATACAGAAATATTTAATATTCAGCGCCAGAAAATTTTTTAAACGAGCCGCAGGTTGCCGACCCTGGTCTAACCTTAAAATAGCGCTACCAACTTAATTTTTTTCTTGCATAACCTCAAATCGCAAGTGACAAGACAAACAACCTTAAAATCACCATGGCAACAACAAATAAACTCGATTTAAAAATGGCAGATCATCATCTAACCTTAAAATAGCGCTACCAACGCAACGAAAACGCGAAAAGAAAAATAACTAAAACGAAGAAAAATAAAGACGGTTAATTTTGTGAATAATGCGAATGGGGAGCGAAATGCGTACGTGCGTGCGAGAGGGTGAAAGTGGTAAATTCTAGGGATAGCTTAGTTTCGGCTCGTCTTGCCCCTCGCAACGGCGGCTGCCCACACTTAAAGATACATAAAGTCGAATCCATGAAAATTAAACCCAACACAAGGGAAATTCGATCCCTTTTCTTATACTGTAGGGAAACCGGATGTGGCCGCGCTGAAACAGTTGCCACGTCGATCTAATTAAAACGAAACAAAGATAAATAGTCGCGTTTCGGGCCGACGAAAGAGAGAGTGCCGTTTTGTGGGGGCACGTAAATGCGGAAAAGTGCCTTTCTGTAATTTCTCCGCTTCAATTCTGCGCTGATAATTAAAACTTGGTGGATTCCGTTGATGTACTTCGCGGATATAAAGGAAAATTGAATACATAAATAATGTATACGGCGTTGTAAGACTGGCAATTTACCAAAAGGCAAAGCCGGGAGATAATCATGGAACGGAACGATTCGTTCGTGTGCGGCATACAAACATTGATGAAACAGATGATCGTTTATTAAACGCGGTTATTTATTTAGACCGAAGTCAGTCCGAAAATGTAAACACGATTATGAAATATTCGATTATTTATCCCATATTTTCGTTTATCTAACTTTACAAGAATGCATACACGCACGAACCGATGGCTTTGCATTTAATAAAGTCGAATTGTGCCGAACGTTTATTTGTTGTTCGAAAATTTGCACTCTGTCCCATCGATTTTCGTTATTTCGCTAAATTAAACCAAAATCGACGAGTTGGCCTTAAGAGAAAGCCCTTATTAACTTTTATAATATAATTAATATCTGTTTTAGGGTTTTTAGATTTTTTTCAATCGTTACTTCAATTAAAAAGCTTAAAAATTAGTGAATTTATACAGGGTGTCAAACAAATAGATACCAAGATTTAATCATATGCCCTATGCTATTTGTTATAACAAATCTAAACAAAAATTTTCAAAAAAATCTAAATAATAAGGTAGGGAGAACCTGTTGTACCTGGGCCTTTTTTTCACAAGTGCTTAGAACCGAGTGTGCACATTCGAGCTCAAAGTGGCACATTCCGATCTCGGGAAAATGAAGCGCGCCGCTCCGCGTCGCGCTTCATTTGCCTCCCTCGCTCGGTAATGTGCCACTTTTCGCTCGAATGCGCACATCCTCGTATTTATTGAAGATTTGTATACTAAACTTTCCTTCAAATCAAAAAATTTAATAAAATATCGATTATATATTTGAAAAACGTATTTTTACCATAGCAATGAGTGGGAGCGAGCGAAAAGATACGACAAATTTATAAGTACGAGTGAGAGGAAACGATGTCATGTAATATTTTGTCTATTTTATTGTGAATCGTGCTTAAAACCGAGTGTGCACATTCGAGCTCAAAGTGGCACATTCCGATCTCGGGAAAATGAAGCGCGCCGCTCCGCGTCGCGCTTCATTTGCCTCCCTCGCTCGGAAATGTGCCACTTTTCGCTCGAATGCGCACATCCTCGTATTAATTGAATTTAGTCCATTAAACTTTCTTTCAAATTAAAAAAATTAATTAAATATCGATTATATATTTGAAAAACGTATTTTTACCATAGCAATGAGTGGGAGCGAGCGAAAAGATACGACAAATTTATAAGTACGAGTGAGAGGGAACGATGTCATCTAATATTTTGTCTATTTTATTGTGAATCGTGCTTAAAACCGAGTGTGCACATTCGAGCTCAAAGTGGCACATTCCGATCTCGGGAAAATGAAGCGCGCCGCTCCGCGTCGCGCTTCATTTGCCTCCCTCGCTCGGTAATGTGCCACTTTTCGCTCGAATGCGCACATCCTCGTATTTATTGAATTTGTATACTAAACTTTCTTCAAATCAAAAATTTAATAAAATATCGATTATATATTTGAAAAACGTATTTTTACCATAGCAATGAGTGGGAGCGAGCGAAAAGATACGACAAATTTATAAGTATGAGTGAGAGGGAACGATGTCATCTAATATTTTGTCTATTTTATTGTGAATCGTGCTTAAAACCGAGTGTGCACATTCGAGCTCAAGTGGCACATTCCGATCTCGGAAATGAAGCGCGCCGCCCGCGTCGCGCTTCATTTGCCTCCCTCGCTCGGTAATGTGCCACTTTTCGCTCGAATGCGCACATCCTCGTATTTATTGAAGATTTGTAAACTAAACTTTCCTTCAAATCAAAAAATTTAATTAAATATCGATTATATATTTGAAAAACGTATTTTTACCATAGCAATGAGTGGGAGCGAGCGAAAAGATACGACAAATTTATAAGTACGAGTGAGAGGGAACGATGTCATCTAATAGTTTGTCTATTTTATTGTGAATCGTGCTTAAAACCGAGTGTGCACATTCGAGCTCAAAGTGGCACATTCCGATCTCGGAAATGAAGCGCGCCGCTCCGCGTCGCGCTTCATTTGCCTCCCTCGCTCGGTAATGTGCCACTTTTCGCTCGAATGCGCACATCCTCGTATTTATTGAATTTTGTCCATTAAACTTTCTTTCAAATTAAAAAAATTAATTAAATATCGATTATATATTTGAAAACTATATTTATTTTTGGATTATAAGAACTACTAATGTTCTTCTTTGCGATGACACTAAAATTGTTTCAAAAATTAACAAAACTTTTCTCGTATACTAAAATTTCACACACTTAATGCTTAACTGTGCAAAAATTTAAATTTTTCGTTAGACTTGCGCGGCATATTATCTGAAGCTAAATAAAAAAACAAATAAGAATTTATAACGAAGGTATATCTAAATTTTTATTTATTGCACGTTGATCTTAGGGCCAAGGTACAACTTATTGACAGTGACCGAGGTACAACACACCGACCCTTGATTTTTAAACTCAAAAATAAAATTAAACATTACGCTGTGCCAAAATCGGACCACTACTATGCAAACATTAATAAATAATCTCTCTATTACGATGAGTCATTTGCTATTACGTAATAAAAATCAATAAGATGTTTAAGTAAAAAGAATATAAAAAGATTTACTTTTTTTCGATTAAAAATTTCAATTGATCCCATACATTAACAAAGTACATTGGCCGGCTGCTGCGAACTTTACGTTAATGTCTGTCAATGTGGCATTTGAAATATCGAAAATTATGGGTCGCGAAAGCCCGCACATATTGAAAAAATAAAGTTGCCCTAGGTACGAAGGGACCAAGGTACAACACTTCCCCTAATTATTACAGATTTGTAATTTAAATGTTTGCAATACCATAACTCAAAACTATTCCACATAGGGTCACTTGATTTGGGCTACGTCTTTGTTAAGTGGGTTAAGTTCCAGAGCTTATTCGTCCGGCAGGCTGTATATTGAATTTAATACATTATAATTTATTGACAATCGCATGTAAATATTTCCAACCATTTTAAAAAAATTATTTATTTATTATGTAAAGTGTAAGAGTACTGTAACAACCTAAAAAAATGTAAATCGTCTCAATATTTTTTTATAATACCAACATTAGAGCTGGAATTCTAAAACTGTTTTTATTAATCGAAAAACAATTAAATTGGAATAAATACACTTTGAGCTTGTTTGTCTTGTTAGCTTTGATATTAGGTTTCCTAAAAATGCGATATTAAAATTTCTTTGAAAGGGCCAGCCTTTAATTGTTTTTCTAATTTAGTGGTCTAATTCAAAATTAAATCTATTTGAATATATCAATTGAATTGTTTATTGATCGTAAATGCAAGATTGTTTATAACAAAAAAAAAATAAAAACTTGTATTGTAAGACGCTTTTTGGAAATAAAATTTAAGTACAGTAACGCCTCGTTTAGCGCTCAGAATGTGTTCCTAGATGACAGAGCGCTAAAGCAGGTTATTTTGACATGCTAAAATCGATGTAAATATTGAGCTGTTTTGTGGCTTCGAGCTGATCGCGTTATATCGAATCGAGGAAACGTTAAACGAGGTCCTACTGTACTTAAATAAATGTGTGAGTGTTATTCTGAAAGGATCTTAAAATTATTTTATATTTTTGATGTCCGAAGTTGAGGACAAAAATTTTTAAAGTGTGACTATTGCAATTTTTTTAAATTTACATATTTAATAGGAAATTTAATTTCCTTTAAATTGGTGAAAACTACTTTTAACTATTTCAATTACTTTTGATAAAATGAATATTCTTTAATGCAAATTGGGAGATAACAAATATTGGCTTTAAAAAATTACTAAACATGCCCAAAAATAATTTATAAAAATAAAACAAGTGGCCAAGTTATACTTTGATTTTTCCCAATTTAAAAAATTTCTTAAAAAAAAATAATTTGCGGTTTTCTGACAATTTTGATCTAAACGCTTTCGGATATGAAAAGACCCATCTTTCGACTGTACTAAAATGCGAAAATCCCAAATTTCAAAACAAGTTACAATAAAAAAAAATTCGGCCGTCCAACATAATGCAAAATAAACAATTACACCTGCTGTATTTTCTGCAATATAAAAATTAAAACAAACTTTGTTCCATAAATGACAATTTCCCATTGTTATTTTTTATTAGAAATTCAAGCCCAAAGCGTATTCCAATTATTTAGTAAAAGTTAAACGCCAAATAAAGGTTTTCATTGTTTTATTTATTTAATATTTCAATGACGTTCGATTTTCGAATTCTTGCGCAATTAATCGCATCGAAATAGCAAGGCATTCATCGTCTTTTCTAAAAGAATCGATTCCTGTGTTGCAGAAATTAATTACTTTGCACCTAATTTAATTATTTAAAATACAGTGAACCCTCAATTTATTATAGAAGCAACGGAATATTTAATTAAAAATACGTTCTAACTTTTTTGTTAAGTACAATACAAAAATTTCGAAAGACTTTCTTGAGACACTTTTTTTAATAGCGAAATCAATAAATATTTTTGACGTTTACTTGACTTTTTCCCACGTTAAAAACTAAATAAATTGAAAACTAGCACGTAAAAAACTACCAAAAGGGAAAATATCCAAAAATGTCGAAAATATCGAAAAGTTCAATCACGAACCAAATAAAACAAGATATTCACGGTTTTCACTTCAAAAATATTTAGTAATTAAATTCCAAAAGGACATTGGAATCAACGCAAACAGCGCAAACAGGCGAAAGGCCGTACAATTTTTGAAAAATCGTGCATTTAACTGTATCAAAAAAAAACAAACGATACATTGGTGCGAAATTCAAAATGTCGCGTAAATCTCATCGAAAATTCAAACATTCACAAAAAACAACCATTAAGTCGCTTAAGTAACACGAAAACCAGATAAATCGAGGATCTACTGTACACCACAACCTACAAAACAATCAAAAGTGAAAGTATCGAAAAGTTCAATAACAAACCAAAGAAAAAAAATCATCCGCGACTCCCATACAAAAAACCTTCAATCAAATCGCAAAACGGGCATCGAAATCGACGCCACCTCGATCCAGCTTCGTCGAGGAAAAACCCTTCGCACAATTTCCAGAAAATCCGTAGGCGAACGCTCTAGCCGAAAACTTGGCAAGACGAGAGCAAAGTGGCGAAAATAGGAGAAAGTCGATAAAGTGCCGTCGCAAATCGGCGCCTATTGGTCCAATTTGGAGCACGTGACCGATTCGCAGCGGTCCATAAAATCCGGCAACTTATTTTCGGCCGATCCTTTCGCGCCCCGATTCACTTTTACGAACCGCAGCACACCTGTTCGGCGTTTTTAAATCAAGTTATGGAGCGTTTTTTGTCCGGTAGGTTGGGCGAGGTCGGGAAAACAACACGTCGGAGTTTTTCCGGCCGACGCGCGCTTTTTTTTTCGGAGCGCGTTTTTCTTCGCGACGGCCGAAAGGAAATCGGATCGTTGCGAGGCAACCACTTGTTTAGGCGAAGTAGTTCGCGGACCGGCCGTCCGTTTTCCCGATGCATTTTCATTTTCCAATAAAAATATGGACACAGCAGATTATCGCCCGAGTTTTTGTTAAGCCGTAAACAAAATTTGTAGACACAGGGATTAATTTGTTTTATACGATTTCGCGCATAGCGTTTAATTTTATATTTTTCGCGTTTGAATTTGCGATCCGCTAAATAAACTAGCCGCGCCATTAATTATTTAAAACGCGAGGAAAATCGCGAGCGCCGTTCGACACCGAGGCGATTTTTCCGATTTTCTTTTCTCGCCGGTCCGGCTTTCTTTTTTTTTTTTTTTTAATTTGGCGGAGCGACGCACCGAAAGCGTAGGACGCCCGAAAACCGTACCTGTTGGTTTGTTGACAGAACACCGCACTGGAATGAAGCTGCAGACACATAACATTATAACAAGCCGATCATTGCTGTAGATTAGCCGAACACCATTATTAACTAATTATGGGAAATGCACTCTCGTAAATACTATTCAATTTCGCTGACATTCAATAGCTCCGATCCCATTAAAAATTATTGTTCGCGCCCGGCGCTTCGTTTGTCCGAAAATTTTGGTGATTTATTAGGGGTTTTTTTTTCTCGGGCCGAAAACGAAATCTATTGGTTCGGTTTTGGGCTAAGTGATTGGGCCAAAAGATGCCGGCGTCCTATTTTATTTACTTACGAAAAAAATTTGGTAGGCAAAATTTTTTGGACCGGCCGAAAAAAAATAATAGAACTTAAGTTGTTCCGAACGTGAGCTTTTTTTGAACAAAGTTTTTGACTTTGCAAATATTGATTTTTGTTTACTAAACTTTCTTTCCAATTAGAAAATATAATAATATATCGCTTATATATTCGAAAAACGTATTTCTACCATAGCAAATGAGTGGGAGCGAGCGAAAAGATACGACAAACTCATTAGTACGAGTGAGAGAGAATGATAAATATTATTTACTAATTTTTTGTCACCAAAATTAATGGGAATGATGCTTAAAACCGAGTGTGCACATTCGAGCTCAAAGTGGCACATTCCGATCTCGGGAAAATGAAGCGCGCCGCTCCGCGTCGCGCTCCATTTGCTTCCCTCGCTCGGAAATGTGCCACTTTTCGCTCGAATGCGCACATCCTCGTATTTATTGATTTTTGTTTACTAAACTTTCTTTCCAATTAGAAAATTTAATAATATATCGCTTATATATTCGAAAAACGTATTTCTACCATAGCAAATGAGTGGGAGCAAGCGAAAAGATACGACAAACTCATTAGTACGAGTGAGAGGAATGATAAATATTATTTACTAATTTTTGTCACCAAAATTAATGGGAATGATGCTTAAAACCGAGTGTGCACATTCGAGCTCAAGTGGCACATTCCGATCTCAGGAAAATGAAGCGCGCCGCTCCGCGTCGCGCTCCATTTCTTCCCTCGCTCGGAAATGTGCCACTTTCAGCTCGAATGCGCACATCCTCGTATTTATTGATTTTTGTTTACTAAACTTTCTTTCCAATTAGAAAATTTAATAATATATCGCTTATATATTCAAAAAACGTATTTCTACCATAGCAAATGAGTGGGAGCAAGCGAAAGATACGACAAACTCATTAGTACGAGTGAGAGGAATGATAAATATTATTTACTAATTTTTGTCACCAAAATTAATGGGAATGATGCTTAAAACCGAGTGTGCACATTCGAGCTCAAAGTGGCACATTCCGATCTCAGGAAAATGAAGCGCGCCGCTCCGCGTCGCGCTTCATTTCTTCCTCGCTCGGAAATGTGCCACTTTTCGCTCGAATGCGCACATCCTCGTATTTATTGATTTTGTTTACTAAACTTTCTTTCAATTAGAAAATTTAATAATATATCGCTTATATATTCGAAAAACGTATTTCTACCATAGCAAATGAGTGGGAGCGAGCGAAAAGATACGACAAACTCATTAGTACGAGTGAGAGGGAATGATAAATATTATTTACTAATTTTTTGTCACCAAAATTAATGGGAATGATGCTTAAAACCGAGTGTGCACATTCGAGCTCAAAGTGGCACATTCCGATCTCGGGAAAATGAAGCGCGCCGCTCCGCGTCGCGCTTCATTTCCTCCTCGCTCGTAATGTGCCACTTTTCGCTCGAATGCGCACATCCTCGTATTTATTGATTTTTGTTTACTAAACTTTCTTTCCAATTAGAAAATATAATAATATATCGCTTATATATTCGAAAAACGTATTTCTACCATAGCAAATGAGTGGGAGCGAGCGAAAAGATACGACAAACTCATTAGTACGAGTGAGAGGAATGATAAATATTATTTACTAATTTTTGTCACCAAAATTAATGGGAATGATGCTTAAAACCGAGTGTGCATTCGAGCTCAAAGTGGCACATTCCGATCTCGGAAAATGAAGCGCGCCGCTCCGCGTCGCGCTTCATTTGCCTCCTCGCTCGGTAATGTGCCACTTTTCGCTCGAATGCGCACATCCTCGTATTTATTGATTTTGTTTACTAAACTTTCTTTCCAATTAGAAACTATAATAATATATCGCTTATATATTCAAAAACGTATTTCTACCATAGCAAATGAGTGGGAGCGAGCGAAAAGATACGACAAACTCATTAGTACGAGTGAGAGAGAATGATAAATATTATTTACTAATTTTTTGTCACCAAAATTAATGGGAATGATGCTTAAAACCGAGTGTGCACATTCGAGCTCAAAGTGGCACATTCCGATCTCGGGAAAATGAAGCGCGCCGCTCCGCGTCGCGCTTCATTTGCCTCCCTCGCTCCGTAATGTGCCACTTTTCGCTCGAATGCGCACATCCTCGTATTTATTGATTTTTGTTTACTAAACTTTCTTTCCAATTAGAAACTATAATAATATATCGCTTATATATTCAAAAAACGTATTTCTACCATAGCAAATGAGTGGGAGCAAGCGAAAAGATACGACAAACTCATTAGTACGAGTGAGAGGGAATGATAAATATTATTTACTAATTTTTTGTCACCAAAATTAATGGGAATGATGCTTAAAACCGAGTGTGCACATTCGAGCTCAAAGTGGCACATTCCGATCTCGGGAAAATGAAGCGCGCCGCTCCGCGTCGCGCTACATTTGCTTCCCTCGCTCGGAAATGTGCCACTTTTCGCTCGAATGCGCACATCCTCGTATTTATTGATTTTTGTTTACTAAACTTTGTTTCCAATTAGAAACTATAATAATATATCGCTTATATATTCGAAAAACGTATTTCTACCATAGCAAATGAGTGGGAGCAAGCGAAAAGATACGACTATTTCATAAGTACGAGTGAAAAGAAATGCTCAAAATTGTCTTAATAAGTATGGACTAACATTTTTACACTAATAATTAATTTTATGAATTTATTCGATTGTTTTTCGTTGATTAGTGTGAATTGTGCTTAAGGAGAAAGAAGCGTTAAACGTAAAATATAAAAACTATATTGTAAGAGAACCTGTTGTACCTTAGTCTCTTTGTACCTAGGGTAACTTTATTTTTTTAAATATTTGCGGGCTTTCGTGACCCATAATTTGCCATATTTCAAATGCCACATTGACAGACATTAACGTAAAGTTGGCAGCAGCTGGACAATGTACTTTGTTAATGTATGAAAATAATTGAAATTTAGTTTTGGAAATTTTTCACTTCAAGATGACCAACGTTCCGGTTGCCCAACTGAAGTTGATAATGATCAAATCGAAGGGCATCGTGATATTATTTCACATCACACCTGACCTAGCACGCGATAGAACCAAATGGCGGAAGGCAATCACACATGCCAACTCCACACATTAAGGCATAAAGGCATCAGAAAAATAAGATAAAGATGTGTATTTTGAGGTGGTACCAAGTGACCAGACGATCAATTCAATGCCAATTGATGAAATTACAGGAAACAATTAATAACTAAACGGTGACTATTGCCTTATCGTAAATGTATTATGTTCGACCATGACAACACTCGACCATACACATCTTCGGTAACCCATCAAAAATTATTGAAGCTTGATCGTGAAATGATGTAACTCTAGCATATAACGTTAAACTTGCACAATCAGATTACCATTTATTATGATCTTTATAAAACTTCTTAAATTGTCAATATATCAGTAATGATCACGACCTAAAATTACACTTGGTTTAGAAGTTCTACGAAAGTAGAATCATGAAGTTACTAGAAAGGTCGAAAAAAGTCATTAAACAAAACGGTACACTTATGGTTGATTAAACTCCATTATTTGTCTAAAAAAATTGAATTTTATTTCAAACTAAAAAACCAAAATTACTTTCTTGCTAACCCCGTAGAAAATTATTTATTGACTAATTGGTTTTGGTTATTTTATCAAGTTGAACTTTAATGCACAGAATTTTAATTATTTGAAAGTCGTCAATCTTTTTTTATTTAAATCTCTAACTTTTTAAGAAATACGCCCAAACAAGATTCGTTTTTGTAACAAAAAAATGCTTAAATTATGACCAATCGAACGACAATTAAAGATCAGATACGCATTAATTAAAAAACTAAGTTTTAATTGTTTCTCAGTTTTATAAACATTGATATTTACTTTTCTAATGATTAATTATTGAATAATTGGTTTTGTTATTATACATATAACCAAATTTTTGCGAAATTTTCGCTAGTGCCCAAAATGATATCTCGACTGTTTGTATATTGCAATTAGTTTTAAATCAATTTTTTTTCTTATTGGAAATTTGTAACCTAAACAGTACACTTTTACAAAAAAAAAATAACAAACTAGGTTAATTGTTTATAACAAAATAGCAAACTCTAGAATTCTGTTTGAGTCTTCTTCAAGACATGATCAATTTTATATACAGTAATCCCTCAACATTCGCGAAAGTTACGCTCCAGAAAAACCTCGCGAATATTGAATTCGCGAATGTTAAGTCTATCTTAATGTGGAAATAAGAGGGTTACGTTCCACGATGCTTTATATACGTTGTATATACATACAAAAAAAGGTATATATGTATATACAAGTATTAATAATTTTTAATTAAACTGCCATTAATTTATAAAATTGAACTAAAATAAAAAATTGCCCTTGAATAAAAAAAAAAATTTCTTGAGGCAATAAATTATTCTATTAATTCTCCTTATAAAAATTTTACTGTTGAACGAAATATGACGAAATTCTTCTATAAAAAAATTTTTTTCTTAATTCAAAATTGTCGAAGTCATGAAATTATTTTACTTCACTCAAGAATTTTTAATTTTAATTTTTTAATTATTCCGCGAATAAGCGAGCACACAGCTTGCAAATATCAAATTTTCCCGCAATTTAATACTCGGGAATAATCGAAATTCGCGAACATCGAAACCGCGAATGTTGAGAGATTACTGTATATTTTCTTTTAAATTAAAAATTATCCAAAAGCTTTTCAATTCAGTCGAATTTTCTTACAATAATTATCACGTTTCGATTTTCTAAAAAAAATTATTTAACTATATACATTTAATGCAAAATTTAATATATTTTGATTGATTAAAAACCGTATTTAAATATATCTGCTCCAAAACATTATTATTTGGGATTTTGTTTTTTACATGACTTATTTGATTCTTAGTCTTATAAAACTGTTAATTGAACGAATAGGTACTGAAACTTAACCGGGTGATACCTAGCACCAATCTAAACAATAAGTTCGTATGCAATATGTTATCCGTGAAGCTGCAGACACATAACATTATAACAAGCCGATCATTGCTGTAGATTAGCCGAACACCATTATTAACTAATTATGGGAAATGCACTCTCGTAAATACTATTCAATTTCGCTGACATTCAATAGCTCCGATCCCATTAAAAATTATTGTTCGCGCCCGGCGCTTCGTTTGTCCGAAAATTTTGGTGATTTATTAGGGGGTTTTTTTTCTCGGGCGGAAAACGAAATCTATTGGTTCAGTATTGGGCCAAAAGATGCTGGGGTCCTAATTTATTTACTTACAAAAAATTTGGTTGGCCAAATTTTTTGGACCGGCCGAAAAAAAATAATAGAACTTAAGTTGTTCCGAACGTGAGCTTTTTTTGAACATTTTTGACTTTGCAAATATTGATTTTTGTTTACTAAACTTTCTTTCCAATTAGAAAATATAATAATATATCGCTTATATATTCGAAAAACGTATTTCTACCATAGCAAATGAGTGGGAGCGAGCGAAAAGATACGACAAAATCATTAGTACGAGTGAGAGAGAATGATAAATATTATTTACTAATTTTTTGTCACCAAAATTAATGGGAATGATGCTTAAAACCGAGTGTGCATTCGAGCTCAAGTGGCACATTCCGATCTCGGAAAATGAAGCGCGCCGCTCCGCGTCGCGCTCCATTTGCTTCCCTCGCTCGGAAATGTGCCACTTTTCGCTCGAATGCGCACATCCTCGTATTTATTGATTTTTGTTTACTAAACTTTCTTTCCAATTAGAAAATTTAATAATATATCGCTTATATATTCGAAAAACGTATTTCTACCATAGCAAATGAGTGGGAGCAAGCGAAAAGATACGACAAACTCATTAGTACGAGTGAGAGGAATGATAAATATTATTTACTAATTTTTGTCACCAAAATTAATGGGAATGATGCTTAAAACCGAGTGTGCACATTCGAGCTCAAGTGGCACATTCCGATCTCAGGAAAATGAAGCGCGCCGCTCCGCGTCGCGCTCCATTTGCTTCCCTCGCTCGGAAATGTGCCACTTTCAGCTCGAATGCGCACATCCTCGTATTTATTGATTTTTGTTTACTAAACTTTCTTTCCAATTAGAAAATTTAATAATATATCGCTTATATATTCAAAAAACGTATTTCTACCATAGCAAATGAGTGGGAGCAAGCGAAAGATACGACAAACTCATTAGTACGAGTGAGAGGAATGATAAATATTATTTACTAATTTTTGTCACCAAAATTAATGGGAATGATGCTTAAAACCGAGTGTGCACATTCGAGCTCAAAGTGGCACATTCCGATCTCAGGAAAATGAAGCGCGCCGCTCCGCGTCGCGCTTCATTTCTTCCTCGCTCGGAAATGTGCCACTTTTCGCTCGAATGCGCACATCCTCGTATTTATTGTTTTTTGTTTACTAAACTTTTTTTCCCAATTAGAAAATTTAATAATATATCGCTTATATATTCGAAAAACGTATTTCTACCATAGCAAATGAGTGGGAGCGAGCGAAAAGATACGACAAACTCATTAGTACGAGTGAGAGGGAATGATAAATATTATTTACTAATTTTTTGTCACCAAAATTAATGGGAATGATGCTTAAAACCGAGTGTGCACATTCGAGCTCAAAGTGGCACATTCCGATCTCAGGAAAATGAAGCGCGCCGCTCCGCGTCGCGCTTCATTTCCTCCTCGCTCCGTAATGTGCCACTTTTCGCTCGAATGCGCACATCCTCGTATTTATTGATTTTGTTTACTAAACTTTCTTTCCAATTAGAAAATATAATAATATATCGCTTATATATTCGAAAACGTATTTCTACCATAGCAAATGAGTGGGAGCGAGCGAAAAGATACGACAAACTCATTAGTACGAGTGAGAGGAATGATAAATATTATTTACTAATTTTTGTCACCAAAATTAATGGGAATGATGCTTAAAACCGAGTGTGAAATTCGAGCTCAAAGTGGCACATTCCGATCTCGGAAAATGAAGCGCGCCGCTCCGCGTCGCGCTTCATTTGCCTCCTCGCTCGGTAATGTGCCACTTTTCGCTCGAATGCGCACATCCTCGTATTTATTGATTTTGTTTACTAAACTTTCTTTCCAATTAGAAACTATAATAATATATCGCTTATATATTCAAAAACGTATTTCTACCATAGCAAATGAGTGGGAGCGAGCGAAAGATACGACAAACTCATTAGTACGAGTGAGAGAATGATAAATATTATTTACTAATTTTTGTCACCAAAATTAATGGGAATGATGCTTAAAACCAGTGTGCACATTCGAGCTCAAAGTGGCACATTCCGATCTCGGAAAATGAAGCGCGCCGCTCCGCGTCGCGCTTCATTTGCCTCCCTCGCTCCGTAATGTGCCACTTTTCGCTCGAATGCGCACATCCTCGTATTTATTGATTTTGTTTACTAAACTTTCTTTCCAATTAGAAACTATAATAATATATCGCTTATATATTCAAAAAACGTATTTCTACCATAGCAAATGAGTGGGAGCAAGCGAAAAGATACGACAAACTCATTAGTACGAGTGAGAGGGAATGATAAATATTATTTACTAATTTTTTGTCACCAAAATTAATGGGAATGATGCTTAAAACCGAGTGTGCACATTCGAGCTCAAAGTGGCACATTCCGATCTCGGGAAAATGAAGCGCGCCGCTCCGCGTCGCGCTCCATTCTTCCTCGCTCGGAAATGTGCCACTTTTCGCTCGAATGCGCACATCCTCGTATTTATTGATTTTTGTTTACTAAACTTTCTTTCCAATTAGAAACTATAATAATATATCGCTTATATATTCAAAAAACGTATTTCTACCATAGCAAATGAGTGGGAGCAAGCGAAAAGATACGACTATTTTATAAGTACGAGTGAAAAGGAATGATCAAAATTGTCTTAATAAATATGGACTAACATTTTTCACTAATAATTAATTTTATGAATTTATTCGATTGTTTTTCGTTGATTAGTGTGAATTGTGCTTAAGGAGAAAGAAGTGTTAAACGTAAAATATAAAAACTATATTGTAAGAGAACCTGTTGTACCTTAGTCTCTTTGTACCTAGGGTACTTTATTTTTTTTAATATTTGCGGGCTTTCGTGACCCATAATTTGCGATATTTCAAAGGTCACATTAACAGACATTAACGTAAAGTTGGCAGCAGCTGGACAATGTACTTTGTTAATGTATGAAAATAATTGAAATTTAGTTTTGGAAATTTTTCACTTCAAGATGACCAACGTTCCGGTTGCCCAACTGAAGTTGATAATGATCAAATCGAAGGGCATCGTGATATTATTTCACATCACACCTGACCTAGCACGCGATAGAACCAAATGGCGAAAGGCAATCATACATGCCAACACCACACATTAAGACATAAATGCATCAGAAGAGAAAATGAAGGTGTTGTGTATTTTGAGGTGCTACCAAAAGACCAGACGATCATTTCAATGACAATTGATGAAATTAGAGAAAACAATTAAAAATAAACGGTGACAATTGACTTATCGTAAATGTATTATGTTCCACCATGACAACGCTCGCCGATACACATCTTTAGTAACTCGTCAAAAATTATTGAAGCTTGAAGTGATATAACTCCACCATATAACGTTAAACTTGCACCATCAGATTACCATTTATTATAGTCTTTACGAAACTTCTTAAATGGTCAACATATCAGTCATGATGATGACCTAAAATTACACTTGGTTTAGAAGTTCTACGAAAGTAGAATCATGAAGTTACTAGAAAGGTCGAAAAAGTCATTAAACAAAACGGTACACTTATGGTTGATTAAACTCCATTATTTGTCTAAAAAAATTGAATTTTATTTCAAACTAAAAAACCGAAATTACTTTCTTGTCAACTCTGTACAAAATTATTTATTGGCTAATTGGTTTTGGTTATTTTATCAAGTTGAACTTTAATGCACAGAATTTTAATTATTTGAAAGTCGTCAATCTTTTTTTATTTAAATCTCTAACTTTTTAAGAAATACGCCCAAACAAGATTCGTTTTTGTAACAAAAAATGCTTAAATTATGACCAATCGAACGACAATTAAAGATCAGATACGCATTCATTAAAAAACTAAGTTTTAATTGTTTGTCAGTTTTATAAACATTGATATTTACTTTTCTAATAATTAATTATTGAATAATTGGTTTTGTTATTATACATATAACCAAATTTTTGCGAAATTTTCGCTAGTGCCCAAAATGATATCTCGACTGTTTGTATATTGCAATTAGTTTTAAATCAATTTTTTTCTTATTGGAAATTTGTAACCTAAACAGTACACTTTTACAAAAAAAAAATAACAAACTAGGTTAATTGTTTATAACAAAATAGCAAACTCTAGAATTCTGTTTGAGTCTTCTTCAAGACATGATCAATTTTATATACAGTAATCCCTCAACATTCGCGAAAGTTACGCTCCAGAAAAACCTCGCGAATATTGAATTCGCGAATGTTAAGTCTATCTTAATGTGGAAATAAGAGGGTTACGTTCCACGATGCTTTATATACGTTGTATATACATACAAAAAAGGTATATATGTATATACAAGTATTAATAATTTTAATTAAACTGCCATTAATTTATAAAATTGAACTAAAATAAAAATTGCCCTTGAATAAAAAAAAAAATTTCTTGAGGCAATAAATTATTCTATTAATTCTCCTTATAAAAAATTTTACTGTTGAACGAAATATGACGAAATTCTTCTATAAAGAAATTTTTTCTTAATTCAAAATTGTCGAAGTCATGAAATTATTTTACTTCACTCAAGAATTTTTAATTTTAATTTTTTAATTATTCCGCGAATAAGCGAGCACACAGCTCGGAAATGTCAAATTTTTCCGCATTTTAATAATCGCGAATAATCGAAATTCGCGAACATCGAAACCGCGAATGTTGAGGGATTACTGTATATTTTCTTTTAAATTAAAAATTATCCAATAGCTTTTCAATTCAGTCGAATTTTCTTACAATCAATTATTCAAATAATTATCACGTTTCTATTTTCTAATAAAAAATTATTAAACTATATACATTTAAGTAATGCAAAATTTAATATATTTTGATTGATTAAAAACCGCATTTAAATATATCTGCTCCAAAACATTATTATTATTTGGGATCCTGTTTTTTACATGACTTATTTGATTCTTAGTCTTGGAAAACTGTTAATTGAACGAATAGATACTGAAACTTAACCGGGTGATACCTAACACCAATCTAAACAATAAATTCGTATGCAATGTGTTACCCGTGAAGTGATTAAGATGAGCAACTTTATTTCACCTTGTTCTTGCTAACCCCTATCTCGCATATTTGATAATCAATTTTTATGATTTCTTTCAATTAGAAAAAAGCTTCTACATAGGGGTTTATTATGTTCCTATATTAAAACAAATTAAACCCAAAATGCCTAAAACCAGATTAAAAAATCTTAAATTAAAAAGATCATTGTTTCGTGTAACAAATACCGACAAATCCTCTCATATTTAAAAAAAAACAAAAATACAATAATTAATTTTCAAAACACCCATACACCAATTACAAAAAGCAACACATAACTTAAAATTTGGATCAACAATCCAATTCAAACAATCCCGTCTTTTCTTAATTAAATCCACGCCACCTAAAAGCCATTTTAAACGTATTTATTTATCTCAAAAAAAAACATCGCGTCGAAGCTCGAATTCTTCGCAAACAACGAAACCAAAACGACGAGGCGTGCCTCAGATTCGAAACAACAATCGCGGAAAACATAATTTTCCCGCCGAAATTCAATACTAACCCATTAACTGACGCAAATTGATGTCAATGGGGCACACGCACGCAATAACGCAAAACGGTTGTCAATCGACGCGCTTATCTCGTCGCAGCATCCATAGGTCGGCGATATGGCAAAAGCAAAGGGTCGCGGCGTCCGAATACGCGCCAAACGCGACGAAAACAAAAAGAAGAAAAACGCAAAACAAACACAAACGCCCACTTGGTCCGTAAACAACGAAAAAAAAACGAGTACTTTCACTTGTTCGGTTGATTTTTTCGGATATCGGCAAAATTAAAACTAACAAAACACGGTTGTTTTAAGTTGTTTTGTTATGGCCTGCTGCGATTGAAAGGGGGTGTCTGCATAAAATAATCCAATTATAGATTCTTTTTCAATTCTGCTTTCCATTTGTTTGGTTTCGATGGTTCGGGCCTTTTGTTCTCGAATTATTTTTTTTTTGTTCGCAGAGAACTTTACGACCCATCACAACATCGTTAATGTAAAAGTTGATACGCTTTGTTGTGCGAAAATTTATCGAAATATTAAACGAGCCGAAGGTTCGACGAGATCGGCGATTTTTCCGCGAGCGATCACCTCTTTTCGTTTTTCCGCTAGAAAAGCGCGCGCTCCCCTCCACCCCGTCCCCCTCGTAGCCGTCCCCGGCCCCCTCGAGCGAGCGCGGTTTAAAAATATTTGCGCAATATACGAAACATAATATGTCTTCAAAGACAGAGATTAATGCCATGGAGCGACAAAAAGACCAAATATTTACCTCCGTTCTGCTCGCGCTTAGCCCGAACCTTCCATCAAATTTAATGATATACACACGAGAGACTGATGCACCATTATTTTTCATTATTAACGTTCCGCTAGTTTTCAAAATTGCATTTTCCCTCGTCCCCGTCATATTTAATGAAAATTAGAAAATTCTTTCGGACGACACCAAATTGCTTTCGCGATCGCTCCTGCGCGACTTTTTGCGAAATTAAATAGAGAAGCGCATACCGCGAAAATCCGCAAATATGGCGTAAACAAAGTCGACTAACAAAAAGTAGAAGCACGTTAAAAAAAACGAATCGCATTTTAAAATACGTAATTAAAAATCGCAATTTAAATCTCGCGCGCTCTTTCGCGCAATCTGATTGGTTTATTTATGCTATATAACCATAGTGACGCTATTAAATCGTCTCTTATAGTTAAATGGGTAGTTTTATTTTATATTAGTTATACATTAAAAACTAATTAGAAATTGTTATATCATAATTACAATGGCAAACGAGTCAGAATTTTTTGGGGTTTTCAATACTCAAGGCCCTCTTCAATTAAAATAGTGATTTGAATAGCGCGGACTATTATGAACATTCGGATTGGTTAAAGAACAACGTATCCATAGCAACATTATTAAATCTTTCCTTAAATAAGCCAATTACATTGTTATTACATTATTGTGGCATACAGGGTGTTTACGATTAAGAGCCAAAAAGAAGTGGAGGTGGTGATTTTTAGCAGAAATTACATTGTATAATATTTCTAAATTCATTCGTTTGAAAAAAGTCAAAATTGAGCCAATCTTATCTCAACCGCCCGGCTAAACAAAATTTATGTCGTATTAACAAAAAATAATTAAAATGGTGGTAATTTGGATGGGTCAGCTCAAAAATAACATCGAGCATTTCTTTAATTTTACTTAAAAAATGCTCTATAAAATTATTTATATTTTTATACAAGTGCAAAGCCTATAATTACATAATTTAGTATGTTGCTATGGTTATAAAACAATTAACCAATCAATTTAGCGCATCAAAGCGCTATTTTTAAATTTTTTACGAAAATCATGTTTTTTTATTTAAAATCATAAGAGAGCTTTTAATCAACATTTTATTTTAAATTTAAAAAAAAGAAAACAAACAAACTTGTTATTGGCTTTGTTAAAAGTAAACCATACATTGGTTTATTTTAACGGTTTAATAAGAACAAATAAAAAAAGTTTCTTAATTACTTTAAATTAAAAAAATTGTTAAAAATGTTAAATTTAAAACTATGCTTTTAATGAAAATTTAAATATACCGCTTTAGCAGAAAAAACTTTATGCACTGATCGTCTTCGTAACCATAGCAACGTAATTAATTCAATTAAAAACTTTCTACTGGTGCAAATATAACAACAATTTATTAAACCGAAATCTATCACAACAAAAACACTTAATTAAAATCATTAAATTAAAATTTTAGCAACTTTTCTTAGCACAAATTTCAATATCGATCTTTTCCTAAACGAAGCATTAAAACTTTTTAAACCGGGGCAAAAACTACCAACTCCAATTAAAAAAGTTTCGCAAATAAAAATACCCCAACTTAATTTTCCACAAACATGAAAAAAAATTCAACAATTAATTTATAACTTTATTTCGCCTTTCATCGTTCGTCAAAGACAAATCTTTCCGAAAGACCGACCCGATACCTCATCGGCCCCATACACAAAACCCCACGCCACCCCACCGCGGCACGAGACCAAATTAAAATAAGCCGAACCGGTTCGAGTCCCGTACGGGAATTTGGCACACCCAAAAAAAAATCGACACGCGACAAATTCAAGACACGTGCCTCTCCACTCATAACAGGCCCAGCATTGTCGAACGAGCGCGCACGGCCCGCGTCGGAATTTAAAAAGCTTAGGGGCGAAAGGCCAACCGCAACCCCAAGGGTCCCGCGTCGGGATGCGACCTACGACCTTTGCGATCTCACCACGCGCCTGGGGCCTCCGCACGCGACTCCTCCGTGGTCCCGCTCGAGAACGGGCTCGGTTCTTTGTGCGCCCTTTTTTTTTTTTAAATTAAAAAGCGATTTTCGGGGGTCGGTTTTCGAACGCGGTGGTTATAAATGTTGATTAATTAAAAACGTCGTTTGGCACACACCAATTAGCTAGATGAAACCCTCGAAGCCGCTCTTCAGCCGGACTGCATTTGACATCCAAGAGTGCGGCGGTCGGCCATGATTAATGAGCGGTACAATTGCCTTACGTCCCCCTTCGCCCTCGCAGCACAATTAAAAAGAGTTAAGAAGAAGGGTTTAAGCGCTTTCATTAGCGACATTTTAGATTTTGTAAATACCACTAATGTGTATGCATCGATGAAAGAGTCAAATATTTACCCCGACCTGTGTGTTTAAGGGCAAGCTTCTAGGAAAAGTAATTTTTAATTAATACCCTCCGCAAATACAGGATTAAATAGCGCTGCAGCTCGTCTTCCTTTTTTCGGTCGCAAAAAATGCACGGCCGGAGCGCGTAACGGCTCTCACGTTACGTTTTCGTTGCGACACAAATGCGCGCGGCCAAAAAAAGCGATCAACATACAAAATTTAAAGAACAAGAGCGGAGAACGCGCTTTCGACATGGACGACAGGTCAAAGTGACCTCCGACCCCGCAGATTTTCCAACAGCCCTCGCGATCCCACGGTCGTCCCTTGCCCTAAAAGCCAGCATCTCGCTTACGCACGGACCAAAGGGCCCCGAAACTCACCTAACCTGTCCGAGACGGACGTTAGAATTTTTTTTTCGAAGGGCTCGATGAAAGGGTCATCGTTCTCACGTATTACACTAAACTTGCATTTAAATATCTTCTTTCTTGATATTCAAATCGTGTGCTATTCGTATTTAAATTTGGTTTGCGAATCGGCGAAAGATTGTTCTACCGTTTTTTTTTCTCTTTAAAAATAGAATTAAATAATTATTAAGTACAGATGTACCGCAATGATTAAATACAAATGTAATTTGGATTATTTGAGGGAAGATTTAATAATGTTGCTATGGGGATACGTTGTGAATAAACCAATCGGATTTTTCGAAATAGTCCGCGCGATTCAAATCACTATTTAACCCTTCGCATACTTGGTGACTGAGTGTCACATGCCATACAAGGTGGAGTTTACCCTATCCCGAAAATAAAATAAAATAAAATTCACAAAATTGTACTTTATGACAGTTCAATGATAAGAAATATATTTTAATAATTAATAATTAATAGGTTTAAGTAAAACACCCTGTATCTTCTCGCTCCTTTCCACTCATTGCTATGGTAAATACGTTTTTCGAATATAAAATCGATATTTACTAAATTAAATTAAAATTTTTGATTTGAAGGAGCTTATGGTAGATTATATTGATGTAATAAATACGAAGATGTGCGCATTCGAGCGAAAAGTGGCACATTCCCGAACGAGGGAAGCAAAATAATGTCAAATAATATTAAAAATGACTTACTAAATAATAAATCTATTTGCGTGCACGAGAACTGGATTGACTTAGATTTTATTTGCTGATAACTAAGAAGTAATCATTGTCTTACTTTTTTGGTTATTATGTTTGTCTACAAAAAAAATATTTCCCATTACTTTAATACGCCGCGCATCGATTATTTACCCGGAAAAAATAAGCGAACAATGAAAATTAAACGCAGCGCCCGCCACGACCCCAAAAAATCTATTTACCAAAAAAGTATGGGCAATCTATAGCAAAATCTTATATTTAAAGGTCCATAAGTTGAGCCATACCTAATTATAATTTTTACTAAAGATAAGCAATAAGAAAAATAAATGTCTGTCGATTTTCTCGAAAACTGCTTAAGCGATTTTAATGAGGAAAAAAAACCATGTATGTTTTGATTCTATTTTTTCCAAGTTGAATAGGGAAAAAAGAAATTGCTGGGATTTAGCTGAAGATCTTTTCTCGTATAGTATTAATTTTATTTGAATTAAAGTACACTTATACCTCGTTATACGGCTGCCCGTTATACGGCTTAAGAATACCAAATATCGTCGTTTAAAATATTCAATAATTAAGTTATGAATTTTTAAAGATTTTATTTTATTTTGAAAAGTGCATTTATTTGTGGTTTAGATTTTTTTTTCAATTTCTTTTTGACAACTTAATTTTCTTAACATCCCATTTGATGCCAAAAAGCTAAGAATTCTAAATACCAAAAGTTTTTTAACAATTACAAGCAATTGATTTATAAATTTTTAATACAGTTAAACCTCGATGTTATGAACATGTTTGTTCGGAAGGCTTTGTTCATACTAACGAGTAGTTCATACTAATAGGGTACATACTAATGAGGTTTGACTGTATTGGCTTTTTTTTTAAATCCAAAAATTCATGTAAACAAATTTAATAATTACGAAGATGTGCGCATTCGAGCGAAAAGTGGCACATTTCCGAGCGAGGGAGGCAAATGAAGCGCGACGCGGAGCGGCGCGCTTCATTTTCCCGAGATCGGAATGTGCCACTTTGAGCTCGAATGTGCACACTCGGTTTTAGCACGATTCACAATAAAATAGACAAAAAATTAGATAACATCGTTTCCTCTCAGTCGTACTTATGAATTTGTCGTATCTTTTCGCTCGCTTCCACTCATTGCTATGGTAAAAATACGTTTTTCAAATATATAGTAGATATTTTATTAAATTTGTTGATTTGAAAGAAAGTTTAGTACACAAAAATCAATAAATACGAAAATGCGCGCATTCGAGCGAAAAGTGGCACATTTCCGAGCGAGGGAGGCAAATGAAGCGCGACGCGGAGCGGCGCGCTTCATTCCAGATCGGAATGTGCCACTTTGAGCTCGAATGTGCGCACTCGGTTTTAAGCACAATTCACAATAAAATGACCAAAATATTGAATAGCATCGTTCCCTCTCACTCGTACTTATGAATTTGTAGTACCTTTTCGCTCGCTCCCACTCATTGCTATGGTAGTTAAATGATAAAAAACATATTTATTTATGCATTAGAATAGATTTTTATTAATAAAAATACAAAACCTCAACTTTTTCTTCCACTTATCAACTACTAGCTGGCCCGCCCGGCTTCGCTCGGGTATTGCGATTTCCAAGTAAAAACTATTTTTTTTCAAAATAAAATATAGCGTATGTTACTCAAGAATTGTGTCTTCTACCTGTTAATTCAAGTCCCGTCAAAATCGGTTCAGCCGTTTCCGATATACGGAGCACAATCTCCATTAACAAAATGATCCGCCATTTATTGAATTCATTTGTTACAAAAAATGTGATAAATGAAGAACCGCTCTACCGATTTTGTGCAAACTTCACATAAACCATCTACTAAATAGTCCGAACAAAGCATAAACATTTGGTTTGGATAGGTGAGCCCATTCTTGAGTTATAAAATTACAACGAAAAGTGGCATTGATTTTTTTATATATAGATTGAGTCTTTTCTGGAGTACTATTTTCCAATGACACGTGTCAATTAGGATACCGACAATTAAAAAAACCTAACAAAAATTTCATTCTTGCTTCCTTATTTAAATACAAATTAATTTCACGACAATTTCGCAATAATTTAGATCACTAAATTACACGAAAAATTTATTGAATAATTTTAATCGTTCCCCCTCACTTGCATCGACAAGATTATCGTATCTTCTCGCTCCCTTCCACTCATTGCTATGGTAAATACGTTTTTCGAGTATAAGATCGATATTCACTAAATTAAATTAAAATTAAAATACGTTTTTCGAATATATAATCGATATATTATTAAATTTTCTAATTTGAAAAAACGGTTAGTAAACAAAAATCAATATATACGAGGATGTGCGCATTCGAGCGAAAAGTGGCACATTGCCGAGCGAGGGAGGCAAATGAAGCGCGACGCGGAGCGGCGCGCTTCATTTTCCCGAGATCGGAATGTGCCACTTTGAGCTCGAATGTGCACACTCGGTTTTAAGCACGATTCACAATAAAAAGACCAAAATATTGAATAGCATCGTTCTTTCTCACTCGTACTTATGAATTTGTTGTATCTTTTCGCTCGCTCGCACTCATTGCTATGGTAAAAATATGTTTTTCAAATATATAATCGATATTTTATTAATTTTTTTGATTTCAAGGATAGTTTAGTATACAAATCTTCAATAGATACGAAGATGTGCGCATTCGAGCGAAAAGTGGCACATTGCCGAGCGAAGGAGGCAAATAAAGCGCGACGCGGAGCGGCGCGCTTCATTTTCCCGAGATCGGAATGTGCCACTTTGAGCTCGAATGCGCACACTCGGCTTTAACCACGATTCGCAATAATTTAAGTGATGAAAAATTTAATAAACAATTTTTATCATTCCCTCTCACTCGAACTTATGAGTTTGTCGTATCTTTTCGCTCGCTCCCACTCATTGCTATGGTAAAAATACGTTTTTCGAACATTAATCGATATTTTATTAAATTTTTTGATTTAAAAGAATACAAAATTAAATAAATTCGTCGATGTGTGCATTCGAGCTTAAAAGTGGCACATTTCCGAGCTCGGAATGTGCCACTTCGAGCTCGAACGCGCACGCTCGGTTTTAAGCATGTTTCACAATAAGTAATTTACTTTCTTAGACCGCTAACTTCATAGTGTCAAATTTGCGTTGCGTCCTTCGCGTGTTTAGCAAGTTGCGTTCTTAAAGAAAGGCAATTAAAAACCCACACAACGAGATCGAACGAAAATATCCAACTTTATGGAGCAATTAAAATATGAAAAGCGCGTTATACTCTAGTTTGCAACTTTTCCATACAAAAGAGTTTTACATCAAAGTTTGCGTAATGAATTTGGCGGCCATAATAATCAGAGAACCTAGTAAAATTAGTTACACCGTCCGTAAAACCCCAAAATTGGAATTTCATAATAAAGCAAACTAATATCGAATAAAATTTCAACAGTAAAACTTATAATAAAATCCATAACAAACAGCAACTGCAAATGAGGCATAACAAACTCGAACTAACTGAACTTTACATCGCATAAAAGTGTAATCAAGCCGGGCGGCGGAGCTCTATCGCAAAATACAAGCTAATGTCCTAGAAATCCTTGGAGAGATAATTAAAGTCTGTCGCCAGCTAACGAAGCTAAACACATACACATTCATCACCCCATCCCACCCCCACGCCCGGCCGAGTCCATCCCTGTCCTGCCCGCATAATTATATAGGGTGTGTTTACAGTACGTGATTAGATGATAGCGGATTGAATTTCAAAACCGAGACTCGTTTCGATTCTTTTAAGCCCTTTCCGCCCGCGAAATCGAGAAAACTCGCTTTTTGCCCCCCACCTGTCATCGTCAGGACGTCCATTCAATCGGTGCCCGTTTCTGCTCTTAATTGCGATACAGGTCCCGTCCCTTCGCAAAATGCGAGCGGGAAGCAATTTTCGAAATTGAACGATTTATGGTGGGAGAACAAAATCGTAAATTTAAGGGTGGCGGGAAGAAACTTGGGGCTACCTGTGCGGGCTGGCAAGAAAGTAATTTCGGGAAAATGTGTACATCTTGCTATTTATTGAATTTTGTCTATTAAACCTTTTGAATCAAAAAATTAAAAAAAAATCGATTATATATTCGAAAAATGTATTTTTACCATAGCAAATGAGTGGGAGCGAGCGAAAAGATACGACAAACACATAAGTACGAGTGAGAGGGAACGATACATATTTTTACTAATTTTTTGTCACCAAAATTAATGCGAATGATGCTTAAAACCGAGTGTGCACATTCGAGCTCAAAGTGGCACATTCCGATCTCGGGAAAATAAAGCGCGCCGCTCCGCGTCGCGCTTTATTTGCTTCCCTCGCTCGGAAATGTGCCACTTTTCGCTCGAATGCGCACATCTTGCTATTTATTGATTTTGTCTATTAAACTTCCTTTCAAATCAAAAAATTTAATAAAATATCGATTATATATTCGAAAAACGTATTTTTACCATAGCAATGAGTGCGAGCGAGCGAAAAGATACGAAAAAGTCATAAGTACGAGTGAGAGGGAATGATAAAAATAATTTACTAATTTTTAGTCACCAAAATTATTGTGAATCACGCTTAAAACCGAGTGTGCACATTCGAGCTCAAAGTGGCACATTCCGATATCGGGAAAATAAAGCGCGCCGCTCCGCGTCGCGCTTTATTTGCTTCCCTCGCTCGGAAATGTGCCACTTTTCGCTCGAATGCGCACATCTTGCTATTTATTGATGTTTGTTGTCTATTAAACTTCCTTTCAAATCAAAAAATTTAATAAAATATCGATTATATATTCGAAAAACGTATTTTTACCATAGCAATGAGTGCGAGCGAGCAAAAAGATACGAAAAAGTCATAAGTACGAGTGAGAGGGAATGATAAAAATGATTTACTAATTTTTAGTCACCAAAATTATTGTGAATCACGCTTAAAACCAAGTGTGCACATTCGAGCTCAAAGTGGCACATTCCGATCTCGGGAAAATAAAGCGCGCCGCTCCGCGTCGCGCTTCATTTGCTTCCCTCGCTCGGAAATGTGCCACTTTTCGCTCGAATGCGCACATCTTGCTATTTATTAATTTTTGTCTATTAAACTTCCTTTCAAATCAAAAAATTTAATAAAATATCGATTATATATTCGAAAAACGAATATTTACCATAGCAATGAGTGCGAGCGAGCGAGAAGATACGAAAAAGTCATAAGTACGAGTGAGAGGGAATGATAAAAATGATTTACTAATTTTTAGTCACCAAAATTATTGTGAATCACGTTTAAAACCGAGTGTGCACATTCGAGCTCAAAGTGGCACATTCCGATCTCGGGAAAATGAAGCGCGCCGCTCCGCGTCGCGCTTCATTTGCCTCCCTCGCTCGGAAATGTGCCACTTTTCGCTCGAATGCGCACATCCTCTTATTTATTGAATTTGTTTACATTCTTTTTTGAATTTAAAAAGAAAAAAATAATGTACTTAAATTAAAACGACGTACTTATGTGCACATTTCAGCAAAAAGTGCATATTGTGCATTGTATTACTCAAATATAAAATTTAGTTGTTTTTAATATCATTTTTTAGGTGCTGACAAGTTTAATTTGGAAATTAATTAAATTTTATTGATTACATTGTTTCTAAAACGATTTTTGAGAAGGTTTTAATCAATTAAACATTTTATAATAATTAAGCTGTTGTATATAGATCTTTTTTAGTATAAATTTAAATTTAAAACTTGATATTTGTTCAATGTATTGTTTCGCCCCCCTCTAAAACAGAAAAAAATTTTGTAAAATATAATAACTAATATTTTGCTTATTAAAAAGAATAAGATTTGAACTAAATCATTTGATTTGATAAAATCTGACTTTGAATTCTTTTCCATAGTAATTTTTTATTCCAAAAGTTTTTTTAAAATTTTACTTTATTCAAGCAAAGGTTTATTAACAAAAAACCATTAAAACTTTTAAACAATATGTTTTAATAAATTTATTATAGATTTCACTTATTAATTTAAAAAAAAGATTTGTTAAATTTTTGATTTATTTTACTTACATTTCAGTTTATTAAATTACTTATATTTTTATATTTTTTATTGCGAAAGTTTTTCCTTGGGACTTTTTTTTAAATTTTAATACTTTGTTTAAGCAAAGGTTTATTAACCATAAACCATTACAACTTTTAAATATTATGTTTTAATAAATTTATTATTGACTTTACTTATTACTTTTAAAAAAAAATTAAGGACTTTTTACGTACATTTCGGTTTATTTTAGGTGTACAGGGGAGGGGCGCCAAGTCTATATTTTTTTAAGTGAGCCGCAGTAACATATATTTGAAAATCAGTAGGCTAGCTGTACAAAACACGTGGTTACATTTAATTTAATGACCTCCAAGAAGTATAACTTCTAACGCGCGTACAGTTAAACTTTATTCTATTCAACACCCTCTAAACCACTTATAGTGATCGAGCTATTCCAAGAGACCTTACCATAGTGGTTTCCAACATTTTTGTACCTGCGCCCCCCTTTAAAAAAAAATTGTTGCGCCCCCTTAATTTTTCTAACAATCTAATTTCATAAATACTCAACTGATATTATAATTTATTTAATGGGCTACAAAATAATATACAATATTATGTAAAAATATACATAAAAATTTTTGATACCTATTCGACTTTTTTGGTTTGTATTCAAAATTATATTTTGGAAACAGCTGCATGCCCCCCTTGCAACAGTCTCGCGCCCCCTTAGGGGGACGCGCCCCACAGGTTGGAAACCACTGCCTTACCAAGATCAACCTTGAATTTTCTTTCAACCATGCAGCACCAAATTTTGTCTCTTGGAATAGCTCGAGCTCTATATGTGGTTTAGAGGGTGTTAAATAGAATAAAGTTTAACTGTACATAACGACACGAACCAGTTTTTTTTGTTTGGTCTTAATTGTTGTTTTAATATTGTATATTTTATTAAAAGTTAATCGCCCAAATTATCGAATTGGCAATTAATTTCGCTTTTCTGTTTGAAATAAAACAACAACAGCTTTAGAGGAAGAATGAACCTTAACGAACCTTAAATTTACCGTTTTGTTCAATTTTGCCATATTTTTGGTACCCTTATAATTTTATATTTGTAAAACTTTTGGTCCTTATCAGCAAAAAACTTAACCAAGTGGGGGTTTCAGGTCAATGAAATTTTTACCATTTATGGAGATTTGTAAAGATCAAAATAAATGGTAATCTGATGGTGCAATGTCAGGGCTATATGGCGGATGGAACCACCATATAGCCCTTTTGAAAAATCCTTTTTTGAGCAAAGATTAATTTAATTTAATGTAGTTTTGTACTTGAAAAAGTCAACAAAGTCATAACGAACCAATTTTGGTGCATAATTAAGATAGAATTATTTTTCCATTTCTAAACGTAATTTATCTTATGTTTTTAAATAAATATGATAAATTAATTAAAAGCGGTTTTATTTAATTTAATATTGTTCTCCCAACGCAAAAAAAAGGCCGCAAAATACATATTTAATAAAGTTTAAAAAAGATTTCAATGCATAGCAAAGATAGGATTTTTTTCTTTTCATGAACGTACCCTTTCCTAGGCTTTTCAAGTAACCCCCTACTTTATCGATAGAAACTTGGTTTATTTAATAAACTCTAACTCTTCTTACGTAAAAACTTCCCATCATTCAATTTAAAAAAAAAATATTTTAAATATTTTATACCCTCAACTAAAAAAATAATTTTTTTCTCATCTTAAATGCTCACGTCTTTTAACCTAACCTAGTCAATTCAATTCACGATTTTTAGTAGAAAAATATTAATTTTAGTCATGGACGTAGCTAGAGGGGGCACTGGTATACTCTGTCCACCCTAGAAAAATCGACGGTATTCGGATTATCGAAATTGAACCCTTCCGGTGGCCGATAGACTAACCGGCCGCCACCCTCCCAGAAGAACTCCACAGCCTACGCCCATGATTCTAGCGCGTTTTACCACCCCCATAGAAATAATCCCATAAACTACGAGTGCGAAAGAAAAAAACTATTAAAACGCATCAATTTCACGAAACAAATCCGGATTAACCCGTCACCGCACAAAAAACGATCAAATTAACTACAGTTTCCACGGCGACCACACGTTTATAAAAAATAGTCGCTTAATCGGTTTCAAACGTCAGGCAAAATAAAAAACCCTAAAATCTCTTAGCAACGCAGCTAATTGCTTAAGAAAAAATAAATAAACCAAAAGGCTTGGTGGATTTACGATTGGTAACATTTGCTAGCCGAGTGCAGTCGTAAGTACATTTGAACTAATTGTAAATGCAATTAATTTATAGCCCGGTAGGCTCTGATGAGCCCTAACCAATTAAATTCGGTACGAATACGAAAGCGTTCTCTTTCGCTGCCAACTTTCAAAAAAATAAGAAACTAAATGTCGTTTATAACTAAATTCAAATAAATAAATATAAAAATAAAGACGATAGCCCCAACAAAGCTATCTCGAAAGGGTTGAAAAAAGATGGGAAACGATCCCTTTCGAAAATGCGGGGAATAAAAGGGGGCACACTTTGGTCGAAATTCTAACATAACATATTTAATTATAATAAACTATTCGAGAGCGTCCATTGTTTTAATCGAGCTCATCTCGAGTTCTCATTTTGTGCAAATGTTGGCAGCATCGAGGGGGGAATATTAGCGCTCCTAAGGGTGCTTCGTTGCTGTAGTTATACAGGGATATTCGGCATACGGGTTATTCAGGGTCGAAGGGGTGGTAATGTGAGGACGGGGGCAATGAGAGCCAGCAGCTTTATCGAGCAGAATTCTGCGTTTAATCTAACTTGCGATCTATTTGTTGAAGCCATATTCGTTATGCTTCGTTCGTTTGCTTTGAACTTCCTATGCCGTACGAGTTTTGACTTGACTGCTTCTATTTTCTGCAATTACTATTTACTACGACTAAATGTCGCCATAAAAGAGACTATGTAATTAAATGAGCGCTGTAAACGTTTAAATCGAGTAATTGCTTTTGCCCGGTCCAAGGCAGTCGCGGAAAGTGCAAGCTTCCTCTTTTTTTCTGCACATTTACATTTGCAATTTTAAATGTTGCACTTTCCGTTGTTGCCAATCACTCCAAATCTTTGATCTTAAAGTTTTCGGCTTCCCAAAACAAATTTTGACGTGTTTATTTTGAAACGACTATATTGCCTTAAAGCTCGTAGTTGTCCACGAAGATTATTATTTTAAATTTGGGTCGAACGTGCAAATCATAATATTTTTTTTTAATAAAATTTGTTTCAAATTTTATACAATACATTCTTTATTTTATCTTAATTGTTTTTAATCTTAAATTGAGTTTTAGCCATTGGCTGCGTTGCCTTAAAGCTCGTAGTTGCTATGGCAACTTATTATTTTAAATTTGGGCCAAACAATAATTTTTTATAAATTAAAATCGATTTAAAATTTACAATCAATTTATTCCTTATTATAATTATTTTATGATAACCGTTTTAATCTGAAATTGAGTTTTAAGCAATTGGCTGCGTTGTCTTATAGCATGAAGTTGCTATGGCAACTTATTATTTGAAATTTGGGTAGAATGCGCAAAAGATCATTTTATTAAATTAAAATTGATTTAAAATTTACAAACAATTTATTCTATTTCATCTTAGTTGTTTTTAATCTCAAATTGCGTTTTAAACAATTGACTGGGTTGCCTTAAAGCTTGTAGTTGCCCATGGAGCTTATTATTTTAAATTTGGGTCGATCGTGCAAATGATAATATTTTATTTTTTTAATAAAATTTGTTTAAAATTTGATACAATATATTCTTTATTTTATCTTAATTGTTTTAATCTTAAATTGAGTTTTAAGCAATTAGCTATGTTGCCTTAAAGCTCGTAGTTGCTATGGCAACTTATTATTTTAAATTTAGGTCAAACAATAAATTGTTTTTTAAATTTAAATTGATTTAAAATTTACAACAATTTATTCTTTATTCTAACTCTTGCATCTTAATTGATCTTAATTTTTAATTGAGTTTTAAGCATTTGGTTACGTTGCCCTAAAGCTCGTAGTTGCTGTGGAAATTTATTATTTTAAATTTAGGTAGAATGCACAAAAGATCATTTTATTAAATTAAAATCGATTTAATATTTACAAGCAATTTATTTTTTAACTCTAACTTTTTCTTCTTAATTGTTTGTAATCTTAAATTAATTTTTAAGCAATTGGATACGTTGCCTTAAAGCTCGTAGTTGCTATGGCAACTTATTATTTTAAATTTAGGTCAAACAATAATTTTTTTTTAATTAAAATCGATTTATAATTTACAAACAATTTTTTCTTTATTCTAACTGTTGCATCTTAATTGCTTTTAATTTTAAATTGAGTTGTAAGCAATTGACTGCGTTGCCTTAAAGCTCGTAGTTGCTATGAAACCAATTATTTTAAATTTGGATCGATCGCACGTAAGATCAATTTTTTTTAAATTAAAATCGATTTACAATTTTTAAACAATTTATTTTTAACTCCAACTTTTTCTTCTTAATTGTTTGTAAACTTAAATTAATTTTTAAGCAATTGGATACGTTGCCTTAAAGCTCGTAGTTGTTATGGCAACTTATTATTTTAAATTTGGGTCAAACAATATTTTTTTTTTAAATTAAAATCGATTTAAAATTTATAAACAATTTATTCTTTATTTTAACTAATTCAACTTAATTGTTTTTAATCTTAATTAAATTGCGTTTTAAGCAATTGACTGCGTTGTCTTAAAGCTCGTAGTTGCTATGGAAACTTATTATTTTAAATTTGGATCAATGGCACGTAGGATCAATTTTTTTTTAAATTAAAATCGATTTAAAATTTTTAAACAATTTATTTTCTTCTTAATTGTTTGTAATTTTAAATTAATTTTTAAGCAATTTGTTACGTTGCTATGGAAACTTTGTATTTTACATGTAGCTCGATGCCATAAAAAATCAGTTTTTATTTTTTAACTGAAATCGATTAAAAAATTTTAAACAATTTATTCTTAATTTTAATTTTTGTTTCTTAATTATTTTTAATCGTAATTCGATTTTTAAACAATTGCCCGCATTGCCTTAAAACAATTAATTCGACATTTTTAAATAATTTTTATACTTTGTTCTACATCTTACAAGTCAATTGTTTTATTTACTTTTAAATCTAATAGTTTGGCGCCTTAATTTTTAAATTACTTTGCTCAATTGTATTAATGTTCGTAGTTACTATGGAAATTTACCATTTCAAACGTGGGGCGACGTTTCGTTTTAGAAAAGCACCAACAAAAACTCGAATTGAATATCTTAGAAACGCGCTACTTGACAATTTCGCCGCTAGTCGAGCTTTGGCGCTGCTGCAATAGAGCTTTCAGCTTCATTTATCATGCGACTATAAACTATTTTCCGTTTCGGAGGTTGCCGCTACTATTCCGTAGAGGGCAGGGACGACGCATATTTTTAGGGGTTCATTCAAAGCATTAAAACCAACTTCTCGCACAAATATCATTGCCGACGAGCACTTTCATGCGCTTCTTTTTTTTTGTAAGTTTTTACTTTCGATTTGACTAATCGAATTTCGCAAAATTTCGCGAAACTAAAACCGCGCATTTGTACGGCGCGAATCGTCCGTAAACATACAAAGAAAATAATTTCTGCGCGATTTAAAACGAGATTTGCTTAAATAAAACGTAAAACGCGTAAAACTTTAGATTAAACCATTACAAAAGAAATAACGCTCGACATTTTACGAGCAAAGATCAAGCAATATTCGAAAGGCAATTTCTTATAGTGCTTCGGTTAGAATAAAAAAGAAATTAATGTCGTTATTGTGGCCAATAAAATGCAAAAGCTGAGAGCCGTTGATCTTATATTGCGAAATTTATTGTCTTAGGTATGACGCGAAAAGTGAGGGCTGTACAAATTCGGAATTCTCGCAAATTTCGCGCGCCTCGCGTCGAATAAATTAAAATCGCAGAAGGCGACCGCGTTTTTTACGCAGCCCTGGCGCTTTCGCGAAGCAATTCGGAGAAGTACAAAAGTTAAGGTGTCGAACTTAAGCACCTTGTAAAATCTTTTATGTTTATGTCTTTGTCTCGTAAAATCTGCTAAACAAAACCTGATGCTGAATTTTACGGCCTTCGACAATCAAAAGCGGCATAAGGAGAGGTCGTCGAAAAATCGCGTTTTGCTACTTTTCAGTCCGAACGCGAAATTTTTCATTGAATACTACGGTACTGTTGTTTTTTATTAAATTTTTTCGAAAATTAATTAATTATTGTAAAATATCGATTTTTATATTTGTTATTGCTAATTGAGGGTTCTATTGTTAGAAAAAAATTTAACACTGTCCGTTTTTTTTTTTAATTTTTAATAAAATATCGGTTATATATTCGAAAAACGTATTTTTACCATAGCAAATGAGTGGGAGCGAGCGAAAAGATACGACAAACCCATAAGTACGAGTGAGAGCGAATGATAAATAATATTAACTAATTTTTTCGTCACCAAAATTAATGCGAATGATGCTTAAGACCGAGTGTGCACATTCGAGCTCAAAGTGGCACATTCCGATCTCGGGAAAATGAAGCGCGCCGCTCCGCGTCGCGCTTCATTTGCTTCCCTCGCTCGGAAATGTGCCACTTTTCGCTCGAATGCGCACATCCTCGTATTTATTGATTTTTGTTTACTAAACTTTCTTTTAAATTAGAAAATTAATCATATATCGATTATATATTCGAAAAACGTATTTTTACCATAGCAAATGAGTGGGAGCGAGCGAAAAGATACGACAAATTCATAAGTACGAGCGAGAGGGAACGACAAATTTTTTTTACTAATTTTTCGTAACAAAAATTATTGCTAATCACGCTTAAAACCGAGTGCGCACATTCGAGCTCAAAGTGGCACATTCCGATCTCGGGAAAATAAAGCGCGCCGCTCCGCGTCGCGCTTCATTTGCCTCCCTCGCTCGGAAATGTGCCACTTTTCGCTCGAATGCGCACATCCTCGTATTTATTACATTAGTATAATTTACCGTGCGCTCCATCAAATCAAAAATTTTAATTTAATGTAGTAAATATTGATTTTATATACCGAAAAACGTATTTACCATAGCAATGAGTGGAAGGGAGCGAGAAGATACGATAATCTCGTCAATGCAAGTGAGAAAAACCGATTAAAATTATTCAATTTATTTTTCGTGTAATTGATTGCTCTAAATTATTGCGAATCATTAAGAAATTGCCGTGAAATTAATTTATATTGCAATAATAACGAGGCAAACCCCACCTAGTATGCGGAAGGTTAAGTACATATTTATTTAATGCGGTTATGGTTATTTTTTTGTTCCGATTTTTGTATATGTTGTTACTTATTATTATACTAATTACTAAAAAAAAATTCAACCTTGTTCCTTTTCTCCAAAGCTAGATACAAGTTTTAAATCCGAGAGCGCTTTGGACCTGTCTGCATTTTAACCAAATTGTGCTTTAAATAGCTGTAACTCTGTTATTTTTTAAAATAAATGAAATCTAAAAACACTTTCTTAGGGCACTTTTTTCCGCTCTTTACGATGGCAATGTTCGATTTTTTACACGGGCGTTAGTTGTGCCGGTGACGACACTAACTTCGTTAAATCAAGTAGGCGCTGGAATTATTTTTGCGTTCATTAAAAAGCCCATTTTTTTACGATTCCAACGATACCAAACAGTCTAAAAAAATCTTTAAAAACAACGAAGATATTCAATAAAAACCATTTCTAAAGAGTTTCCACAAAAAAAAGGGTTTTCCACCAAATTAGAGGGTTTTTCACGAAAACCCCTTTTTGCTAACTTTCTTAATAGTAGAGATAAATTAATTCTGTAAAAACTTTCTTAAGGCACTTTTTTGCGCACTTTACGATTGCAAATTCGAAAATAATTTTGGGCCATTATTTGTCCCCCAATTGGGAACCAACTTCGTTATTTTAAATGGGGACCCTATTTAATTTTCGCAGAAATCAAAATCCTGTTTTTTCTGATTGTAACGATATATAATTGTATAGGAATGTTTTAAAAATAACGGCCCTAAAACCAAAATTATTCTTACAAAACAGCCATTTTCTTAAGTTGTTTACTATTGGTGATAAATGAATGCTGTTAAAACTTTTTTAAGCCACTTTTTTGCTTATTTGACGATGGCAAGGTAAAAAATAAATTTGGGCCATCACTTGTCCCCTATTTTGGCACCAACTTTGTTGTTTTAAATGGGGATCCAATTTGATTTTTGCAGAAATTAAAAAGTTATTTTTTTTCTAATTTCTACGATACAAAATTGTTTAGGGCTATGTTAAAAAATAACGGAACTACGTGCAAAAGACCCAAAATTATTCACAAAAGTACCATTTTTCTAACTTTCTTGTTATTTGAGTTAAAATTAATTCTGTAAAAACTTTCTCGGGGCACTTTTTGGCGTACTTTACAATGGTGATGCCAAAAATAATTTTGGGCCATTATTAGTCCCCTATTTTGGCACCAATTTTTTATTTTATATAAAGACCCTATTTGAATTTGACCAAAATTTAACTTCTATTTTTTTCTGGCTTTTATTTTATATTTTTTAGCTCGATTAACAAAAAAAAAATAATTTTTCCAAGATCAGAAGTGTGCCAGCCAATTAGAACTCCACAATAATTAATTCACTTTCTAAAATTGCTTAAAAAAAATTCACTTATACGTTTTCCTCTTTCGAAATAAGCGCGGTACCCTTTATTAATTCATCTAATTTTTAGAGCATCAATTTGAGACAAAAAACGTAAAAATAATTAGGCCAGGTGGGAGAGGTTTTAAAAACCGAAAAAAAATCGTTTCGTAGGGCAAAACGGCGCGACTTGTACATTAATCGCGCTTCAGTAATAAATCGCGTTTGGGGTAACAAAGGCAAGAAATATATATTTGTGTAAAAAGCTCTTAAAATGCGTTTTCTACTGTCCTCGTCCTTTCCTGGATTAAAACGTCCGGCGTTTTAAAATTAATGCCAGCCTTTTAGAGGAATTACAAAGAAGTGGTCATTTTCGTATTTCCAACTTGACAATTTCCTCTGCCCTCTTAAAAAGATTGATGTCGGTGGTCGGCCGAATGCGGCCAACTGTAGGATATCTTTTTCACTGCATTCGCGATTCTATATTTCGGACTCATTAAATGCCGGATATCCGAAGAAATTTCGAACACAATTTTACGATTCAAGAGGCAAGCGCGACTCGATGTTTACTACCTCTTCGATTTTCCTCTATTGTCGACTACATTGTAAAGTTTGCGGGTCGTAAAACCTTCCACAATTAAATCTACGCACTTATCGACGTTTAAAATTGGCGCACTTCAAACGGACGATGGTCTAGTTTAGTTTTTTTTTTTTTGAAGTTACACTTCTTTTGGGGCGTCGAGAGCGACCGGAAGTTGTGCGCGCACAGCTAACAAAAATTCGACACTAAAGAGTATAAGAAAATAAATAAATAGTGTTTTCGAATACGATTTTTCTATCTGTGCTTGAAGTTAGATCTTTTAACATTAATTGAAAATTTAAAAAAATTCATAATTAATTATAACTAGGATAAGACGTCCAGTGAATGATCGATTTGTTGCAGGAGTTCAATGAATAACCATGTTTGCCTAAAAAATGACCGGACTTAGCCTAGTGAATGACCGATTAATTAAATTACCTATTGAAAATCAATGGATCATAAAATTTTGTAAAATATATTTTAAACTTTAGGATTAGATGTACTTTCATGTAGTCTTTTAATAAATCACAGGCTTAGTTGACCCTTAAGAGGTTACATCTAACTTTTTTAATTATTTTAGGTATACACTTGTTTATTACTTTTATTTTTTGCACTTAAATGGCAAAGGCGGCATAAATCAATATATCATTAACATAAATTAATTTTCTTAATTGCTATAAACATTTTTTTCGTAACGGTCATTCACTGGTAGGTGGTCACAGACTAAACGTTTTAACCTATATTAAGTGAAATGTCCGAACAAAATTAAAAGGATTCTTTTTTATATTTGAACTATTGTTTTCATATAATTTTAAGTTAATCTTCCCTAAAATTAATTCGGAGCATAAAACAATTAATTAAATATAATTATTGTTGCAAAAAAAAAGGTTCTAATATACTATTTTGGAGAGTTGTAAAAAAAATTCAATCGCATTTTAAAGATTTGATTTTTTTTCCTACTATTATTAATGTATTAACAATCTTTTTTTGGATTTGACTCATTTAATTTTAATTGAGGATAAAAATATTTAATTAAATATATCAACCCTTATTCAAAAAAGTCAAATAAATGTATTTTTAAATTAACCTCTAAAATATCTCAACAAACAGCATGAATTCTGTTGTTTCTTCTAAATGTTTAAAAAAAAACTAAAATAAAACATAGTACCAAAGTTCCAAAAAAAAAACAGTAATTATAGTTGGACTAATTCTATCTAAAAATCTCCCTCGATAAATTAAAAAAAAAGTAATAGCAACAATTGATTTTCAAACATTAATCGAAGAAAAATTATTTATTAAAATATAGTGTCCCCCTATAGTGCACATCCGCGTATTTATTGATTTTTGTTTACTAAACTTTCTTCTAAATCAAAATATTTTATAATATATCCATTATATGTTCGAAAAACGTATTTTTTACCATAGCAATGAGTGGGAGCGAGCGAAAAGATACGACAAACTAATAGGTACGAGTGAGAAGGAACGACAAAAATTATTTATTAATTTTTCGTCACCAAAATTGCGTAAAACCGAGTGTGCACATTCGAGCTCAAAGTGGCACATTCCGATCTCGGGAAAATAAAGCGCGCCGCTCCGCGTCGCGCTTTCATTTGCCTCCCTCGCTCGGAAATGTGCCACTTTTCGCTCGAACGTGCACATCCTCGTATTTATTGATTTTTGTTTACTAAACTTTCTTCCAAATCAAAAAATTTAATAATATATCCATTATATTTTCGAAAATGTATTTTTTACCATAGCAATGAGTGGAAGCGAGCGAAAAGATACGACAAACGCATAAGTACGAGTGAGAGGAAACGACAAAAAATTATTTATTAATTTTTCGTCACCAAAATTGCGTAAAACCGAGTGTGCACATTCGAGCTCAAAGTGGCACAGTCCGATCTCGGGAAAATGAAGCGCGCCGCTCCGCGTCGCGCTTCATTTGCCTCCCTCGCTCGGAAATGTGCCACTTTTCGCTCGAATGCGCACATCCTGGTATTTATTCAATTTTGGCCATCAAAATTTCTTTCAAATTAAAAAATTTAATTAAATATTTGAAAAACGTGTTTTTACCATAGCAATGAGTGGGAGCGAGCGAAAAGATACGACAATCTCGTCAATGCGAGTGAGAGGGAACGATGAAAATTTATTTAGTTACACACGCGCATATATAAGTAGGGGAACCTGTTGTACCTTGACCCTTTTTCACTTCTAATTTTTTTTTAAATTGTTTATGTAACAATTAGTTGATAAAATGAATTGCATCGTAGTGGGGCACTAATAAGGTATTAATCAAAAAATTTTTGAAAGCATTACCAACCGTTTACTCAAATTGCTATAAATAAAACATAGTACCAAGGTACCAAAAAAAAAAAAAACAGTTATTATAGTTGAACTATTTCTATCTAAAAATCTCCCTCAATAAATTTTAAAAAAACAATCTCAACAATTGATTTTCAAACATTAATCGAAACAAAATTATTTATTAAAATATAGTGCCCCCCTTTTGAACAAGTCTCCAAAATTAAATTTAAAACACATTTCGGCCAACATTTCGAAAAATCAAAGCGTTCGTAAAATTTTCGAACGAATCGTAGAAAACGACAAATGCGCATTTTACCTCCGCAAAACCGAAAAACAATTATCCCTTGCGCCCTTTCCCGCTTATCAATATTTACCGAACGTAATCTTCAAAACGCCAGCAGGTGTTTTATTAGAAAGCAATATTATAACATTTTTAATGTCGAATTGAGATAAGAAGAGGTATCGCTAAGGGCATTAAGGTGTTGTATCTAAAGCAAATATTTTGCAGCCATATGGCGAATCGCACCGTTATCTTACGCGCGCCCCCTCACCCCTCCCGAAAATCCTTTAAGCTAATCCGCACGACTGTTATTAAAATTGCTCGTTAAGCAAACAGCGTTCTAAATTTAATTTCTGAAGATGGCGACCGAAAAACGCGAAGGCCCAAGGAGGTTCGTGTGTGTGTGTGAGTGTGTATGTGTGTGTAATAGGATTGCGAATACATTGTAGGACGCCTTTTGTGCGAATCCCACGATCTTACATTACAGATAAGTCGAGCATTCTCCCTTTATGAACTTATCGTGCCTAGTACCACATATTCGCTTACTTATTTACATGCAAAACCTACTTTCGACTAAAACTAAAGGCGACGTTTGCGTTAAATTTTTAATTAAGCGCAACGGGGGACGGGGGGGACGAGGCTAAAACGTATGGGGCACGGAACGGTTAAAGTGGCTGCGTGTTTTTAACGAAATGTGAAATATACAGTCCGTCAGACAAATAAGTACCGAAACTTAACCCACTTTAAACGTGCCATTTTTGTAAATATACAGGGTGTTTGATTTAAAGTGCCACGAGCTTATAACTCCTAAACTAATAAAAAAATTTTAAAAGGTACAAGTACAAAAGATTTTGAATTTTATACAATCTATGTAGGAGAACCTGTTGTACCTTGGTCCCTTCGTACCTAGGGCAACTTTATTTTTTTAAATATTTGCGGGCTTCGTACTCATTGCCTTTGAATATATTAATCTTCTATTCTTTAATTCACGAAATTAAGACTGGTAAATTTTTGAGAAAAATCAGAAAATTTGACAGTTGAAGTTAGCCCTATGAGAAAGTAAATTAATGATTGTGAATCGTGCTTAAAACCGAGTGCGCACATTCGAGCTCAAAGTGGCACATTCCGATCTCGGGAAAATGAAGCGCGCCGCTCCGCGTCGCGCTTCATTTGCCTCCTCGCTCGGAAATGTGCCACTTTTCGCTCGAATGCGCACATCCTCGTATTTATTGATTTTTGTTTACTAAGCTTTCTTTCAAATTAGAAAATTTAATCATATATAGATTATATATTCGAAAAACGTGTTTTTACCATAGCAAATGAGTGGGAGCGAGCGAAAAGATACAACAAACCCATAACTACGAGTGAGAGAAAATGATAAAAAATATTAACTAACTTTTCGTCACCAAAATTAATGTGAATGATGCTTAAGACCGAGTGTGCACATTCGAGCTCAAAGTGGCACATTCCGATCTCGGAAAATGAAGCGCGCCGCTCCGCGTCGCGCTTCATTTGCCTCCCTCGCTCGGAAATGTGCCACTTTTCGCTCGAATGCGCACATCCTCGTATTTATTGATTTTTGTTTACTAAACTTTCTTTCAAATTAGAAAATTTAATCATATATAGATTATATATTCGAAAAACGTATTTTTACCATAGCAAATGAGTGGGAGCGAGCGAAAAGATACAACAAACCCATAACTATGAGTGAGAGGGAATGATAAAAAATATTAACTAATTTTTTCGTCATCAAAATTAATGCGAATGATGCTTAAGACCGAGTGTGCACATTCGAGCTCAAAGTGGCACATTCCGATCTCGGGAAAATGAAGCGCGCCGCTCCGCGTCGCGCTTCATTTGCTTCCCTCGCTCGGAAATGTGCCACTTTTCGCTCGAATGCGCACATCCTCGTATTTATTGATTTTTGTTTACTAAACTTTCTTTCAAATTAGAAAATTTAATCATATATAGATTATATATTCGAAAAACGTATTTTTACCATAGCAAATGAGTGGGAGCGAGCGAAAAGATACAACAAACCCATAACTATGAGTGAGAGAGAATGATAAAAAATATTAACTAATTTTTTCGTCATCAAAATTAATGCGAGATGCTTAAGACCGAGTGTGCACATTCGAGCTCAAAGTGGCACATTCCGATCTCGGGAAAATGAAGCGAAATTAAGACTGGTAAATTTTTGAGAAAAATCAGAGAAAATTTGACAGTTGAAGTTAGCCCTATGAGAAAGTAAATTAATGATTGTGAATCGTGCTTAAAACCGAGTGCGCACATTCGAGCTCAAAGTGGCACATTCCGATCTCGGGAAAATGAAGCGCGCCGCTCCGCGTCGCGCTTCATTTGCCTTCCTCGCTCGGAAATGTGCCACTTTTCGCTCGAATGCGCACATCCTCGTATTTATTGATTTTTGTTTACTAAGCTTTCTTTCAAATTAGAAAATTTAATCATATATAGATTATATATTCGAAAAACGTGTTTTTACCATAGCAAATGAGTGGGAGCGAGCGAAAAGATACAACAAACCCATAACTACGAGTGAGAGAAAATGATAAAAAATATTAACTAACTTTTTCGTCACCAAAATTAATGTGAATGATGCTTAAGACCGAGTGTGCACATTCGAGCTCAAAGTGGCACATTCCGATCTCGGGAAAATGAAGCGCGCCGCTCCGCGTCGCGCTTCATTTGCCTCCCTCGCTCGGAAATGTGCCACTTTTCGCTCGAATGCGCACATCCTCGTATTTATTGATTTTTGTTTACTAAACTTTCTTTCAAATTAGAAAATTTAATCATATATAGATTATATATTCGAAAAACGTATTTTTACCATAGCAAATGAGTGGGAGCGAGCGAAAAGATACAACAAACCCATAACTATGAGTGAGAGGAATGATAAAAATATTAACAAAATTTTTCGTCATCAAAATTAATGCGAATGATGCTTAAGACCGAGTGTGCACATTCGAGCTCAAAGTGGCACATTCCGATCTCGGAAAATGAAGCGCGCCGCTCCGCGTCGCGCTTCATTTGCCTCCTCGCTCGGAAATGTGCCACTTTTCGCTCGAATGCGCACATCCTCGTATTTATTGATTTTGTTTACTAAACTTTCTTTCAAATTAGAAAATTTAATCATATATAGATTATATATTCGAAAAACGTATTTTTACCACAGCAAATGAGTGGGAGCGAGCGAAAAGATACAACAAACCCATAACTATGAGTGAGAGGGAATGATAAAAAATATTAACTAAATTTTTCGTCACCAAAATTAATGCGAATGATGCTTAAGACCGAGTGTGCACATTCGAGCTCAAAGTGGCACATTCCGATCTCGGGAAAATGAAGCGCGCCGCTCCGCGCCGCGCTTCATTTGCCTCCCTCGCTCGGAAATGTGCCACTTTTCACTCGAATGCGCACATCCTCGTATTTATTGAATTTTGTATACTAAACTATTTTTCAAATCAAAAAATTTAATATAGTTCAGTATATAGCGATTATATGTTTGAAAAACGTATTTTTACCATAGCAATGAGTGGGAGAGAGCGCAAAGATACGATCATCTCATAAGTACGAGTGAGAGGGAATGATCAAAATTGTCTTAATAAGTATGGAGTAGCATTTTTCACTAATAATTAATTTTATGAACTTATTCGAACTACAGGTTGCTCAAAAACAAAGTTCAATTAAGGATTATTTTAAAATAAAACTAATTAGTTAAGTAATATACGTCACTGCTATAAAAAAAAGATGTAGTACATGAATACAAGTAAATGTTTATGTATTCTCTTTATGCAATTCTTTATTTTATTTATTATGAATTTTTCTATACAATCCAATAATCTGAACATTATAGTAGTCCGGAACTTCGTAGTTTTTGATAGTGCCCGATTAGTGAGACTCTACTGTATCGCATATTTAGAAAAAAAACAATTAATTATTACATTAAATATAACTTTTGCAGTATTTAGGAAGATGCACATTGTCAAACGGTTTAATTTTTAATTTTTTGTACAATTTAAATCACAGCGTAAGTCTTTACTTGATTGCTAAAACTTTAAATTAATGAAAAAAATTAATGGACTTTATGGTTAATAAAATTCGGAAAATTAATATTTTTATTACATTTTAAATTTTAAGGCAGTTCAGTCGTGAGAATGGGAGCTAAATGTAGGAAACCTGTTGTACCTTGGTCCCTTTGTACCCAGGGCAACTTTTTTGCGGACTTTCGTGACCCATAATTTTCGATATTTCAAATGCCAATGTACTTTGTTAATGTATGAGATCAATTGAAATTTTTAATCGAAAAAAACTAAGTCTTTTTAATTCTTTTTATTATTTTTATGCTTTTTATTGATTTTTATTACCTAATAACAAATAACTCATCGTAATAGAAAGATTATTTATTAATGTTTGCATAGTAGTGGTCCGATTTTGGCACAGCATTATCTTTAATTTTATTTTTGAATTTAAACATCAAGGGTCGATGGGTTGTACCTCGGTCACTGTCAATAAGTTGTACCTTGGCCCTAAGATCGACATGCAATCAATAAAAATTTAGATATACCTTTGTTATAAATTCTTATTTTTTTTATTTTGCTTCAGATAATATGCCTCGCAAGTCTAACGAAAAATTAAAATTTTTGCAAAGTGAACAATTAAGTATGTGAAATTTTAGTATACGAGAAAAGTTTTATTAATTTTTGAAACAATTTGAGTGTCATCTGAAAGAAGAACATTAATAGTTCTTATAATCCAAAAATAAATATATACTTTTCATAGAACAATGTGTTTTATTTTGCTTAATGTGAATAGAGCCAAGGTACATCACCACTGTTGTACCTAGGCCATAGATTCACTAACTTTTTAATCTTATAGCAATTCGAGTTGGTAATGCTTTCAAATATTTTATGATGAATACCTTATTAGTGCCCCACTACGATGCAATTCATTTTTTTAACAAATTGTAACATATACAATTTAAAAAAAATTACATTTAAAAAAAGGGCCATGGTACAACAGGTTCCCCTACCGGTATAAATATAAATTTTGTATTACTTCCGGTTTAACCGAAAATGGCGTCAACTTTTTTAACTTAAATGGTGGGGAATTTTTTTTTTTTATAGAGCTCTTCGAAGGCTTTTTAAAAATGTATTACAAGTTACCATTTGATTAATATATAATTTGAAAAAAAAATTTAATTTGCTTGTTTTAATCACTTCATGGGTAACATAAGATGTTTATAACAGCAAAGATCCGCACAAGATATCAAAACAAAAAATTTTCAAATAGAAATATTTTACATCTCCAAACGTGTGCTCGAAATTTCGCCAGAAAAACGACGGGGGCCGAAAACGGGCCGATCGCGACGTCGTCGGCCGCGCAATTATGATTTATAAACAAAACGATGCCGACACGATCCGAATTTGCATTCAATTAGCGACGGAGGTGGCGTGATTTAGCGATAGTAATACCCGATGCATACATTACAAAGCCCCGGAGCCGTTCGGCCGGAACAGACGTCAGTTTCAGTTTGTCGCTGGCCGCACTTATTGCGTATTTAGCTTGGACTTGGAGGTCCGGCGGGGGCTTTAATTGCCGCGAATCGCAAATCCCACGGATTATCCACGGCTTGATTAGATTTCAAATAAAAATTCGCTCATGTTAGACGGCCAAACACTCGGCTCGGTTCTGTTTGCGATTAATCGATGGGGGCCGAACCGATACGACCTGCGATTGGATTATGAAATTACACTTTGATTAATTTATTGAAATCGTATCGGAAAAATGGGAGCGCACAAGCGGGATTAATTGGGCGAAGAAGTTTAATAAACCGCGAATTTCGAAAGGTTTTTTGTACGGGCCTAATTGTTGCTAAATTTTTGAAGTTATACTTCTTTAGGCACATTGCGCGCGACAGTTTCAGTTAGTCGTCTACGAAAGTAAATTAATTATTGTGAATCGTGCTTAAAACCGAGTGTGCACATTCGAGCTCAAAGTGGCACATTCCGATCTCGGGAAAATGAAGCGCGCCGCTCCGCGTCGCGCTTCATTTGCCTCCCTCGCTCGGAAATGTGCCACTTTTCGCTCGAATGCGCACATCCTCGTATTTATTGATTTTTGTAACTGAACTTTCTTTCAAATCCGAAAATTTAATAAAAAATCGATTTTATGTTTGAAAAACGTATTTTTACCATAGCAAACGAGTGGGAGCGAGCGAAAAGATACGAAAAACACATAAGTACGAGTGAGAGGGAACGACAAAAAATTATTTATTAATTTTTCGTCACCAAAATTGTGTAAAACCGAGTGTGCACATTCGAGCTCAAAGTGGCACATTCCGATCTCGGGAAAATGAAGCGCGCCGCTCCGCGTCGCGCTTCATTTGCCTCCCTCGCTCGGAAATGTGCCACTTTTCGCTCGAATGCGCACATCCTCGTATTTATTGATTTTTGTTACTAAACTTTCTTTCAAATCCGAAAATTTAATAAAAAATCGATTTTATGTTTGAAAAACGTATTTTTACCATAGCAAATGAGTGGGAGCGAGCGAAAAGATACGAAAAACACATAAGTACGAGTGAGAGGTAACGACAAAAAATTATTTATTAATTTTTCGTCACCAAAATTGCGTAAAACCGAGTGTGCACATTCGAGCTCAAAGTGGCACATTCCGATCTCGGGAAAATGAAGCGCGCCGCTCCGCGTCACGCTTCATTTGCCTCCCTCGCTCGGAAATGTGCCACTTTTCGCTCGAATGCGCACATCCTCGTATTTATTGATTTTTGTTTACTAAACTTTCTTTCAAATTATAAAAATCAATAATATATCGATTATATATTCAAAACACGTATTTTTACCATAGCAAATGAGTGGGAGCGAGCGAAAAGATACGACAAACTCATAAGTACGAGTGAGAGAAAATGATAAAAATTATTTACTAATTTTTCGTTACCAAAATTAATGCGAATTTAAATTTAGTTAGTAAAATACCCATTTTATGTTCGAAATACATATTTACCACACCAATAAGTGCAAGAGAGCAAAAATATACCACAATCTCGTCAATGCGAGTGAGAGAGAACGATAAAATTAATTTAGTTACATACGCGCGTATATAAGTACCCCACCTGTTTTTTAAATTTCAATTTGCAATCGTTTCGAAGGCTATTCTTACAATATTGATTTTAAAAAATTAAATTGTTCGTTTTTGACTTTTAATTGATGCATTTGGACAGGAGTTTTGCAACAGCGATGCCAATACGTGGATCTTACACGAATATGCGTAAAGCGACGGATTTCTGAATTTCGGTGTCGTGAAAACGACACGAGAAAAACGTTATGACGCATTCACTACGGGATCTATTACGCAGAGTACACATACGAGCCGATAAGCGAGTATGTATAAGCGTACGACACGAAGTTATGGATGAATCGTAACCTTGGTCTTCTGTCGACAATTCAAATCTACTGGGTCCCTCGTTTTACGCATACATATCGAACAATATTGTAAATATTTTGAAAAAAAAATTCGCATTATCGTAAATAATAATTATCGAACTATACCCGATTCAAAAAATAATTTCGGTTTTAATCCTCGAATTCTGAGGTTTTCTTTTATTATTTTAACACACGTGCAGAAAGAAACAGAGCCACGCTCTATTCTGACATTGAAAAATCGACCACTTTACTACCGGCGCACGGCACTCGAAAATCGAACTTTCGCAACGGGTATTACAAAAATCAAAAAAAAGCTAAATTCAAAAGCATGGAAAATCCTTACGTTAGGCCAACTTTCGCAAAATATTTTTGTTTTAGTGACAAGTGCTTTTATATATTTTAAATTTGACAGTCCTGCAATTAAAAAATAATTTATTGGAAAAAGTGATTTCATAAATTAAATTATAATTAATTGAAAAAATACTCATCCAAAACCCCAAATTTTTTCCGAACAACATAACTTCAAAATATCCTAAACTTGAATTGAACAATTTCCGAAAAAAATCTACTGTAAAATACAATAGGAGAAACCGGGTATAGTTGTCTCACGGGTAAGTTGTCGCAAAAGCCAGAACAGCAAATCTAATGAATTAATAATTTTTTTTACCCGTGTCAAAGAAGCCCGAGCACAATACCTCCTTGCGTACTTCACTTCAGTTCGCTCTGAAATACCCTAAAAGAAATATCTGTGTTGAGTCTCGTAAGTATATTTAAATTTTGCATAATGATATACTTTTTCGTGTATTTATGATGTTTAAGATATGCTTCATGATATCATTCATATGGTTTCTTAAAAGACCATTGATTTAAATTTATTTTGGGAGTTAATTGTCTAAAACTGTTTTGGGGAAAAGTTGTCTCAAGTTAACGGGGGGCTAGTTGTCACACGTGCAAAGCAACACCGTAAATATGTGCGGTCTTTTTTATTGGTTTCTAGGGGTTTTACTACATAAACGATTGGCTGTAATTATATTTGTGTCATTTTTGTTAACATAACCTATGTTCGTTAGATAGAAGTTACTATTCGCTAACAGCAAATGTTTTTTATTTTTTTTAATTATGAATAAGATATTTTTCGTTCCTTTCTTAGGTAAAATTTCTTACAAACAACATTTTACCTTTAATAAAAATAGGCATTTGTTTTGTCGTTTTGTATTTTACCTTTTGTTTAGTATGTGACTACTTACCACAGACACGGGGTTAAAAGTCACACTTCTCTTTTTTCATACAAATTATAATATGTTCTCATTAGATAATGATAGAGAAAAAGTCTTTATTTTTTCTTAAACTAGAATAAATATACTATCTATTGATCTATAAATGTGATTGATAAATTAAGACCATGGGCTCTATAAATGCAAAAGAACAAAAATTGTGACTTCTAACCTCGGTCGCCCCTACATATGACATATAATATAAAAGTATGTACCTATATCTAATTCATTCAAATGTACAATATGCAATAAATGGCTGAATTAGGCACGTTATATATTTTTCGATTTACATGTCTTGAAATATCTATCTTCGCTGTAAAACGGGGTTTAGGAATTGTCTTAAAAAATAACTAAAAATAAACATCTTGTATAGCAAAAATGTATATTTTAAACAGTTTTCATTCGCAAAATAAGTATCTACGTCTTTTTATTTGAATAGATTATTTTTCTCTTTTTAAATTCAAAAATCAATGTAAACAAATTCAATAAATACGAAGATGTGCACATTCGAGCGAAAAGTGGCACATTTCCGAGCGAGGGAGGCAAATGAAGCGCGACGCGGAGCGGCGCGCTTCATTTTCCCGAGATCGGAATGTGCCACTTTGAGCTCGAATGTGCGCACTCGGTTTTAAGCACGATTTACAATAAAATAGACAAAATATTGGATAACATCGTTCCCTCTCACTCGTACTAATGAGTTTATCGTATCTTTTCGCTCGCTCCCACTCATTTGCTATGGTAAAAATACGTTTTTTGAATATATAATCCATATTTACAAAATTAAATAAAAATTTTTGATTTGAAGGAGCTTATGGGTAAATTATATTAATGTAATAAATACGAGGATGTGCGCATTCGAGCGAAAAGTGGCACATTTCCGAGCGAGGGAGGCAAATGAAGCGCGACGCGGAGCGGCGCGCTTCATTTTCCCGAGATCGAAATGTGCCACTTTGAGCTCGAATGTGCGCACTCGGTTTTAAGCATGATTCCCAATAATTTTTGTGACCAAAGATTAGTAAATAATTTTTTCATTCCCTCTCACTCGTACTTATGAGTTTGTCGTATCTTTTCGCTCACTCCCACTCATTGCTATAGTAAAAATACGTTTTTCGAATACATAATCGGTATTTTATTAAATTTTTTGATTTGAAAAACTTTTAGTATGCAAAAGTCAATAAATACGAAGATATTATTCGTTCCTTTCTTAGGTAAAATATCTTAAAAACAACATTTTACCTTTAATAAAAATAAGCATTTGTTTTGTCGTTTTGTATTTTACCTTTTATGTAGTATGTGACTACTTACCCCAGACACGGGGTTAAAAGTCACATTTCTCTTTTTTCTTAAAAAAGTCTTTATTTTTTCTTAAACTAGAATAAATACGCTATCTATTGATATAAAAATGTCATTGATAAATTAAGACCATGAGCTCTATAAATGCAAAAGAACAAAAATTGTGACTTCTAACCCCGGTCTCCCCTACTTCCACTTTAAGCATTTCGATTACAATCCACCCCACTTCAAATTTGCAATTTTAACATTAAATATAAGAGCAAAAACACCAAGTCAAGAAAACCATCCGAAATTAATCGACAAAACAAGTTCCATCTAAATCGGAAGGGCCTTAATCGCGGTCGGCGGCACTAAAGTATCAAGGCAGCCAAGATGCAAAGTTACGGCGCAAAGAGGACCCACTGAGATCAATGAATTCATTATCGAAGGGTTGAGGTGATTAGAGATACAGCAGAGGACGTCTGTTTCTCTAATCTAACAAGTTAGTCCGTTCGGACAAGTGACTTAATGTCCCCCTCCGTTTCTCGACCGTTCAAAAATCGAGCGCGCCGACGATAACACGTCAAGCATTCGCTCGCGCGTATCACTTTCGTGCCGGGCCAGAAACTTGTTATCGGGTCGTCGGTACCCGAACCGGCTTTTTTAAGGGCGAACTTGCCGATAACTCGAGGGAGCGGTCACCTTATACAAACAGTGCAGCTCTAGGCAGTTATTAGTTCCAATAACAAGGGCTGCAAACTTATAGTTAATGTACACTAAAGTTGTTTCGAGCACTAATCACTCCTATTCATGCTGTAAGGACTACAAGATTCAACAATAAATCGCCTAAAGCATTGGTCAGTCTAATCTTAACTGCGTCCACCATCGACGAGAAATTGCGATATGAACTCAAACTTTGCCCTTAATCTGACCAAATATTAAGAAACATCCTTCATAATGGATAAACTAACTTCGAGCAACAATATTAACTTCGGTCGATCGAAAATTCGCATCGCCCGCAATAAAAAATTTTGGGACGGGGAGAGAGAGAGAGAGAGAAAAAATACATTTATTTGGATCGATTCTCAAAAGTTTAATTAGCGCAATTTGTACAGTCAACTCACGATAACGCAAACCGGTGAGACTCGATTTTTTTTTTTTTTTTGAAAACTCGTTCTATGTTTAAAGTTTTTTAAGGCTATTAAGATTTGAGAACCGCTGGGTGAATTCAATTTTTTTCTCGATTTTACCCGTTCTTTTTTTTTTTAGTTTTTTGAGTTAGGATTGGGGATTCCGACGACAATTAAAATATCAGAAAAATTAACATTTTAAAAGTTTCGATCGCGTTTTTCTCTGAGACTTAACATTGGGCCCCGTTGATTTTTTATGTTCATCTTACGCTTCAATAAACGGGCTTTCAGGATATGAAAAGTTTGCAAAGATCCGTTCACAAATAACCGAGCTAAGATTTTTCAAAATAAAAATTAAGAAACAATTAATTACAAGTCGGACTCTTCGAACCCGTTTTTCCCGAAAATTTCTAATAGCACGCCTATGATGTTTTGAGCCTATCCCAAGCCAAAAAGTCCGGCAAATCAGAATTTGTATAGTTTTTAAAGATCCGTCCACAAATAACGGCGCTACAATTTTTTAACACAAAATTTTGTGCTACAAAATAGAACCAGAACTTCAACCCTTAATTACTCGAAAAATTAACATTGCGCCCAATGCCAATTTTACACGTATCTTATAGAAAAAAGCCTTAAGATTCTGAATCCGGGTCATTTTTAATGATCGGATCGAAAATGAGTGCGCTACGATCGATTTTTTGAGTCAAAGTGTATTTTTTTCGACTTATTTAGTTTTCTCCAAAAATTTTTGGTTTGCAGGTGGAGCAGGGAAAATTGGCTCCGGCTATGTCGGTTTGGGGTTCATAGAAACGTCCCGTAAAAATTTAAAGCAAATCCATTACCTAAAATTTTTTTTCCTCAAAAATACGCAAGGGGTTAATCCATGTTTTTTTCCGATTTTGGCCGATTTTGGGGGTTTTGAGTTAGCACCGGATTCCGACGCGTAGAGGTTGAGAACGTTCAGAAATGAAAGAATTTGACGAAGTTCGTAAAGACGGCGGAGTTGCAGCATTTTGAAAATTCAAAATTTTAGCAAAATTTACATTTTGAAAACTTCAAGTCCATTTTTCTCGCAGATTTAACATTGGGACCTGTTGGTTTTTTTGACTGATCTTACGCCCAGATAAATGGACTATCATAATCTGAAAAGTTTTTAAAGGTCCATTCACAAATAACCGAGCTACGATTTTTCAAAGTGAAAATTTAATAAAAAATAATTTCAAGTCGGACTCTTCGAACCCGTGTTTCTCAAAAATTTCAAATAGCAAGCCTATGGTTTTTTGAGCCTACCCGAAGCCAAAAAGTCCGCCAAATCTGAATTTGTATAGTTTTTAAAGATCCGTCTGAAAATAACGGCACCACAATTTTTTTAATGTAAAATTTTGTGCTAAAAAATGAACCTAAAACTTCAACCCTTAATTACTCAAAAATTAACATTGCGCCCTATGCCGATTTTGTACCTATCTTATAGGGAAAAGTCTCAGAATTCTGAATCTGGGTCGTTTTTAATGATAGGATCGAAAATGAGCGCGCTACGATGGTTTTTCCGAGTCAAAGTGTATTTCTTTTTATTTATTTAGTTTTCTCAAAAATTTTGGGGGTTGCAGGGACCGCAGAAAAGAATGGCTCCAGATATGTAGGTTTGGGGTCCATAGGAACGTCCCGTAAAAATTTAAAGCAAATCCATTACCAAAAATTTTTTTTCCTCAAAAATACGCAAGGGGTTAATCCATGTTTTTTTCCGATTTTGGCCGATTTTGGGGGTTTTGAGTTAGCACCGAATTCCGACTCGTAGGGGTTGGGAACGTTCAGAAATGAAAGGATTTGTCCAATTTCGTAAAGACGGCGAAGTTACAACATTTTGAAAATTCAAAATTTTAGCAAAATTTACATTTTGAAAGCTTCAAGCCCGTTTTTCTCGCAGACTTAACATTGAGACCTATTGATTTTTTTGGCTGATCTTACGCCCAGATAAATGGACTATCAGAATCTGAAAAGTTTTTAAAGATCCGTTCACAAATAACCGAGCTACGATTTTTCAAAGTGGAAATTTGTAAAAAAATAATTACAAGTCGCACTCTTCGAACCCGTTTTTCTCGAAAATTTCAAATAGCACGCCTATGATTTTTTAAGCCTATCCGAAGTAAAAAGTTCTGGCGAATCCGAATCTGTATAGTTTTTAAAGATCCGTCCACAAATAACGTTACAATTATAAAAAATCTAATTAAAAAGCTCCTACAAATCTTTCAAAAATTTTCGCAATAACATTATATTATTTTTCAACTTTTTTGTTACCTTGAATAGTTTTTAAAGCCCTTTAAGGGTTGATTGCAGTATTTAATACACATTTTTTAAAGTGAGCCGCAAAATCGAAAGCACACAAAAGAAAAATTTCAATAAAAATTCAAAGTTTAAAGTGACTCACCTTAGGCCTTTTTAAAGATGGGCCAGCTGGAGAAGTCCTTCGGCTCCGGGCTTCCTGGGGGTGGACGGGAACCACTCGCGAAACCGCACTCCCGATTTTTCGACAAGTTAGGACGGAAGCTCGTCAGCTTCAAAAAAAATTCCGATTTAACGTACGAATTTTTTTTTCTGATTTAGGATTTTTTTTTTTAAGACTGGGAGGGCTCACGACGTTTATAGAACTACGTTTATTTTTGCAAAAAACCGAAAACCGAACGACGGGTAATTTAGCGTTACGTTCTGAAAAAACAGAAAGGATTATTTGTTGGTGTTGTTGTTGTTGTTGGAAAATTTTAAACAAGGGGATTCAAGATGGCTTTACTCACCACCGATTAAAATTTGGTCGTCTAAGAATTGTAGGGCTGCAGTCCAAGGAACCGGGTTGAATTCGAAAACTGTAAAAAAAATATATCATTAGTTAAAAATCAAAAATTAATAATTTTAATAAATAGTAGTACATTGTAACGTCGTAAATAAAACAGTAATTTTGAAAAAAAATTACCCTTGTTAAAAAACATGTGTTTTATTTTGATCCAAAATCAATAGTAAATAAGTGCACAAATATTGCCGGTGCCATATTCCGAAATTCACGTGCACGTGCATCGAAAACGATGGACCCCCCACTAAGCCTCGAACGAGACATGCAAAACAGCTATTTGTGACGTCACAAGCACGTAAACATGCGACTTCGAAACGCGAAGACGCAGCCGCGTGGGGACTTAAGTAAGTTGGAGAAAGCAGGCGCGCCGCCGCGCTCGACCAATGGGAAGCGCTTAGCAACACCTGACTACGGGTACAATTGCAATGCTTGCCCCGATTTTGAAACGTTAATAATTTTTAGCTTCAATGAGTGGGAGCGAGAGGGAAAGCAATCGTATTTCCCTCTCGTTCCCACTCATAGAGACCAATACGAATACTTGCATTAATTTTGTGATTGACATATTTTTGAAGTTATACTTCTTTTGGCGCGTTGAAAGTCAAATTTTGATAGGAAACGGATATTGCGCACGCACAAAATGCGTCAGTTGAAGTTGGCCGTCTAATAAAGTAAATTAATTATTGTGAATCGTGCTTAAAACCGAGTGTGCACATTCGAGCTCGAAGTGGCACATTCCGATCTCGGGAAAATGAAGCGCGCCGCTCCGCGTCGCGCTTCATTTGCCTCCCTCGCTCGGAAATGTGCCACTTTTCGCTCGAATGCGCACATCCTAGTATTTATTGATTTTTGTTTACTAAACTTTCTTCCAAATCAAAAAATTTAATAATATATCCATTATATGTTCGAAAAACGTATTTTTTACTATAGCAATGAGTGGAAGCGAGCGAAAAGATACGACACATTCATAAGTACGAGTGAGAGGGAACGATAAAAATTATTTACTAATTTTTCGTGACAAAAATTAATGCGAATCATGCTTTAAACCGAGTGTGCGCATTCGAGCTCAAAGTGGCACATTCCGATCTCGGGAAAATGAAGCGCGCCGCTCCGCGTCGCGCTTCATTTGCCTCCCTCGCTCGGAAATGTGCCACTTTTCGCTCGAATGCGCACATCCTCGCATTTATTAATTTTTGTTTACTAAACTTTCTTCCAAATCAAAAAATTTAATAATATATCTATTATATGTTCGAAAAACGTAAGTTTTACCATAGCAATGAGTGGAAGCGAGCGAAAAGATACGACACATTCATAAGTACGAGTGAGAGGGAACGATAAAAATTATTTACTAATTTTTCGTGACAAAAATTAATGCGAATCATGCTTTAAACCGAGTGTGCGCATTCGAGCTCAAAGTGGCACATTCCGATCTCGGGAAAATGAAGCGCGCCGCTCCGCGTCGCGCTTCATTTGCCTCCCTCGCTCGGAAATGTGCCACTTTTCGCTCGAATGCGCACATCTCCGTATTTATTGATTTTATTTCTAATAATTTTTACACGTGACTATATTTTTTGAAGTAGAACTTCAAACGCGACTACATCAATTTTTTAAATGCATATATGTAGGTACAGTAGAACCCGCTTAGCACGATCACCGATCGATACGTTTTATACTTTTATATTTCAGCACATTTTGATTGGATTAATCTGCGTTCACTTCCCGTTAATTACTATAATTTTTTTAGCATCCCTTACCATTCATATTTTTGTTTATTTAGCTGAAAATATTTTAATAGATTTTTCAATCGGAAAATTTACATATTGTTGACGTTGGTGCTTCAAATAAAATGCTCTCGATACAATCTTCATCTAGGATAACGAAAAGACAGTTAAAAATGAAGATATTTTGGAAGAAAAAAAAGACCCATCACCTACATATATTACCGAATCAAATAATACTTAGTTTACTTTAAACTTTTTCCCGGGTAAATCGTTTTTCCACTTAATACTTTTATTTTGCATGGTCCCTACAAAATTTTATTAAGTGGGTTCTACTGTATATTAAGCAACCCTTTTTTAGGCACTACGTCCTTCAATAAACAATCTCAATTTTATTTCAATGAATATACCGGGTGTCCCACGAATTAATCCTGAAAATTAACCCATTTATAAATGAGCTGAAACAAAAACATAAGCCAAGTCAAGTGACCTTATGTGTCATATTTTTGTGCTATGGTATCGCAAAATTCAATATAAAAATGTGTAATAAATACCATATTATTTAGAATATTTCAAAAATTGTTGTTTAGGTCTGTTATATCGATGCCGTTAAAACCATTTTTTTTTTAAATAAATTAAAAAACTATATAAATTGCATATCAAATATGCTTATAAGCAATGAAGCACATATTAAATGACCAAAAAACTGTTTACATTGGTGTCAGGTATCGCCTGGTCATGTTTCAGTACCTATTCGTCTGACGCCCTGTATAAACAAATTCGAAATCATTAAAAGAGAACATACCATTATAATGGATCAAAAAACTACAAAAATTTATATCAGTGGTGTCCAAACTTTATGTTACAGAGCCTGGATGTCTCCCCACTGTACACCTACTTATATATTTTTGAGGTTATAATTTATTGGTGCGGACGTTTAATAATTTTCTATTGATTTTAACAGTGATCCTAACCGTTAATCGTTTTTTTAAGGACAAAGGCATCAAGTTGTTCCTTTTAGAATGTTCTTCGCGCCTTTGCTTTTCAAAATTAAATATGAGCACTTAGAAATTTTGGTTTTCGAAATCGAACTCCACAAATCGCTTGGATTCATTATTGATTTCATGGTACTTATTGGCCCAGTTATTTAATGTTTTTTTTTAATTAATTTTTGCTACGGTCATTCAATGTCTCAAAATGTAAATCGATTTTTTAAGAACGTGGCCATCAGGATGTATGGCTGATTCAAATTTTGAATTGTGTTGTTTGGTCCTCAAAAACAAATATTTTTACCACCCTAATTAATGGAAGAACAACTTTACCGAATTTTTAATGAAGCTTCTCTTTCTTTATTAAATGCATTGCATGGTAAAATGTACGTTATTTTCAATTGTTGTAATATTAAAAATTATTTAAAAGGCTTTGGGGTATTGCATTGCGAACTTCTGATAAAGCAGGTGTTCGAGGTGATTACCAGCGATTTCAATGTCGCTGATAGTATGTTATTTTACATCAACCTTTAACAGGCCCGTATTTTAGATTTTTTGAGGAAAAAACATTTGTGAGTGATGAAATGAAGCCCCAAAATTAACCACCCCAGAAGATGGTTTTAAGGTTTCTCTAAACTTAGAGTCTATATTTTTTCAAACGATTTTATGTGGATTATTAACAACTCGGTAGTTTAAAAAAAAATTGACTATTAGTTTAGTGAAATCTGAAAAACGTCCCCTTGAGGTAATTAACTTTGGAAGTCCACTTTGCTCCTACGAAATATTTTTTTCCAAAAAAAAAATATAAAATAGGGGTCTCTTAGAATTCGATGTACAATACCATAAATTAGCTATATTAAAATCAGAAGTGACCATCTGGGGTAGTCACCTTTTGAGTAACGCTAATACCTTTGCCTAAAAAAACGTAATAAAATTCGTATGCCAATTGCGTTGCGATTATATGGGGTAAAAATGAAGCCATAAGACACGGTTTTGCATAAAATAAATGCTATACCCTTCCAAAGTAAAAAGGTCCCCGAGCAATAATTAACGTCACCAGAAATCAGCGTCACGAGAAAGAGTTCCTTCTAGAACACTATTGCGTTTTCAAAATCCAAATGAGCCGTGTGCGATTTTGGTTTTTGATATCTAGCATCGATTTTTTAAGGACAAAGGCATCGAGTTGTTAGGCTTATTTTTTCCTAATGGTTCTTTGCTAAAAGTCCGTTGCTTTGTTCGGTTACCGCGAACAAATATTTTTTACCACGTTTAATTAATGAAAAAAAAATCTTACCACGTTCGAATCAAGCTGTTCTTTCTTTAATGAATGCACTTTACTGTTAAATACACTTTGTTTCTAATTGTTGTAATATTACAAATTATTTATAAGGCGTTTGTTTGTATTGCACGTCGAATGACTAAGTAAAACTAACGCTTCGGCCAGCCGAAAAACAATAGAATTCGAAAGTCGAAAACGTTGCGATTATAGTGTGCCTTAAAGCCTTAGCGATAGGAGTCGGTTTCGCATCGTACAATTTCAAGGCACTTGCGATGTAAGACTGCCCCGAGAAACAATAGATATCACCAGAAATCGGAGCGGAAAGAACGAGTGCCTTCTAGATTGTTCTTCGCGTTTTTGCTTTTCCAAATTAAATACGAACATTTTGCAATGTTGCTTTTGGAAATAGAACATCGGGAATCGCTTGGCCCCATTATTAATTTCACGATATTTATTGGTCCAGACGTTTAATAATTTTTTATTGATTTTATAAGTGATCTATCCCCGTTAATCGATTTTTTAATGAACAAAGGCGTCAAGTTGTCCGGTTTATTTTTTTCCCGATGACCTTTTGCTTAAAATTTGGTTGCTTTGCTCAAGTACCGTGAACAAATATTTTTTACTACCTTTAATTAATGAAAAAAAATCTTACCAGCATTCTAATCAAGCTGTTCTTTCTTTAATAGATGCACTTTACTGTTAAATACACTTTGTTTCTAATTGTTGTAATATTACGAATTATTTATAAGGCGTTTGTTTGTATTGCACGTCGAATGACTAAGTAAAACTAACGCTTCGGCCAGCCGAAAAACAATAAAATTCGAAGGTCGAAAACGTTGCGATTATAGTAGGCCTTAACGCCGTAGCGATAAGAGCCGGTTTCGCATCGTACAATTTCAAAGCACTTGCGATGTAAGACTGTCCCCGAGAAACAATTGATATCACCAGAAATCGGAGCGGAATGAACGAGTGCCTTCTAGATTGTTCTTCGCGTTTTTGCTTTGCAAAATTAAATACGAACATTTTGCAATGTTGCTTTTGGAAATAGAACATCGGGAATCGCTTGGCCCCATTATTAATTTCACGATTTTTATTGGTCCAGACGTTTAATAATTTTTTATTGATTTTAACAGTGATCATAACCGTTAATCGATTTTTTAAGGACAAAGGCATCGAGTTGTGAGGCTTATCTTTTCCTAATGGTCCTTTGCTAAAATTCCGTTGCTTTGTTCGGTTACCGCGAACAAATATTTTTTACCACGTTTAATTAATGAAAAACAAATCTTACCACGTTCTAATCAACCTGTTCTTTCTTTAATAGATGCACTTTACTATTAAATACACTTTGTTTCTAATTGTTGTAATATTACGAATTATTTATAAGGCGTTTGTTTGTATTGCACGTCGAGTGACTAAGTAATACTAACGCTTCGGCCAGCCGAAAAACAATAAAATTCGAAGGTCGAAAACGTTGCGATTATAGTAGGCCTTAAAGCCGTAGCGATAAGAGCCGGTTTCGCATCGCACAATTTCAAGGCACTTGCGATGTAAGACTGTCCCCGAAAAACAATTGATATCACCACAAATCGGAGCGAAAAGAACGAGTGCCTTATAGATTGTTCTTCGCGCCTTTGCATTTCAAATTCAAATATGAACATTTCGCAATTTTGGTTTTTGAAATCGAACACCCCAAAGCGTTTGGATTATATTTAAATTTCTTGGTAACGTTTTAAAAAAAAACTCGAAATATGTTAAAAGCAATACAAGAATACATTAATATTTTTTTTAACACCAATATATTTAAATAAATAGATAAACCCACAATACCAAGTGCCATATTTAACGTAATTTCGACCAAAAAAAGCAATCAAGATCATTTCAGGCCGTAATTTTGGAAATATGGCACGATTTAAATTTTTACCGGCAGTGAATTCTTTGGAAAAAAAATCAAATATTCTTACCTTATTAAGAATAGTTTTTTGGTGTAGGTTTTTTGAAAATACCACTCCCTGTTGACCCCAACAGATCATCAGGTTGTTCTCACACAGAACTATCTGAAACAAAAAAAAAATCAGTATAATTCCAACAAATTATCAATGTAAAAACTTAATGCAATCGCTAGTCACTATAATATTTAGTATTACAGTAAAACCTTTATAATTTGACCACCTCTCTACACTAATCAATATTTCTAAGAACCGGCTTAATTGCACTTACATTTATTCATCACTGTACAACAGTGGTTCCCAACCTTTTTTTGACCAGAGACCACTTTGATTTCATTATTATTAGCAAGGACCACAAGTTTAAAAAGTAAACTGTATCATTCTAAAAATAAACTTTAACCGAAACGTTTAACCTAAGTAACCGTAAAACTCTAAAGTAACATTCAAAGTTTGAAATCTTTTGCGGATCATATCTTAGCTCCTGCGGACCACTGATGGTCCGCCGACCACTGGTTGAGAACCACTGCTGTACAACGACCACCTGCACACAATGACCACAATTGGTGGTGGTCAACGGACCCAGATTTACTGTACATGTTATATTAACAAAATCTTTTACGGATCGATGAATGCGCTTTACTCCTTCAACCAATGAAGACAATCTTACCGAAAAATTTAATCCATCTTCACTTTTACTAATGGATTTAGTTTCCATTGTACAGTAAAACCTCTCTTAACGGGCGCCCCTCTTCTTTTGACATATTTCATTTATTTTCTATTTTATTTTTTAATTCTTTGTATCTATATAAGACATATAATAATACTTTTTAATTAGATCTATATTTGATCTATTTTCTAGTTACTTATTTTTTTAACACTTTTCCTCAGCGGACACTCCTCCACAACGGACAATATTGTTGGTCCCGCGACTGTCCGTTCAAAAGAGGCTTTACTGTAAATAACTTTAATTCGAATTGTTGCAATATTAAAATTATTTAAAAGGCAATGCAAAAACTTTCACCTGTTGAAATAAATAAAATTTCCACGTCAAAAGTGCGTTGCGATTGTAGCCTTTAAAGCCGAAGCGATAAGAGCCCATTTAGCATCGAATTAATTCAAGGCGAACATTTCTTACCGCACTTGCAACTACCGTCTTTTTCCGAAAATAAGACATTCTCCGAAAATAAGCCCTTTCGTGATTTTCGGAACTTTTTGAAAAATAAGACATCCTCCGAAAATAATAATAATAAGATAAAAAATGCAAAAAAATAATTCTTTAAAAAATGCTGTTGATTTATTACGTATAAATAATAATATGTTTAGCTTTCCCCATTACTCGTATTTCAGAAAAATGATTCTGTGTAAAATAAATATTAAATAGAAAAATATAAATATACTTTTATTTTGGCCCTCCACGAAATTAAGCCCTAGCGCGTATTTTGGACCAAAAAAAAATAGTAAGACAGTGTCTTATTTTCGGAAAAAGACGGTAACACAAGACGCGCCCCACGCCATTCGCATGACGTCACGCAAATTCACGTCGGAAAGAATAGTTCTTCTAGAACAGTGTTTCCCAACGTGGGTCCCACGCCCCACATGGGGAGAATTTAAAAGTTTTGGGGGGCAATATCATTATTGAATTTGAAAACGTACTTGATTTTTTGTTATCTACCTATTATATGTGTTGAAAATTTATTTATTGTTTTTTTCTTAATAATTTCATAGTGATTTCTTTCTAAAACCTAAATCTTGTGTCTTCTAAAAGTTATAATTAGACTTCATATATAGAATAATTCAATTTTTAAATACAAAATTAAAAAATTCGTTGTTTGTACTTATGTACGCGCATTAGAAGTTATACTTCTTTGGTGTAACTAAATTAAATATAACCACGTGCAAAGATAAGTTTAATAAATACGAGGATGGGCACGTTCGAGCAAAAAGTGGCACATTTTCTCGAGATCGGAATGTGCCACTTTGAGCTCGATGTGCACACTCGGTTTTACGCAATTTTCGTGACAAAAAATTAATAAATAATTTTTTGTCGTTCCCTCTCACTCGTACTTATGAGTTTGTCGTATCTTTTCGCTCGATCCCACTCATTGGTATGGTAAAAAATTCGTTTTTCGAACATATAATGGATATATTATTAAATTTTTTGATTTGGAAGAAAGTTTGGTAAACAAAAATCAATAAATACGAGGATGTGCGCGTTCGAGCGAAAAGTGGCACATTTCCGAGCGAGGGAGGCAAATGAAGCGCGACGCGGAGCGGCGCGCTTCATTTTCCCGAGATCGGAATGTGCCACTTTGAGCTCGAACGTGCACACTCGGTTTTAAGCACGATTCACAATAAAATAGACAAAATATTGGATAACATCGTTTCCTCTCACTCGTACTTATGAGTTTGTCGTATCTTTTCGCTCGCTCCCACTCATTGCTATGGTAAAAAATTCGTTTTTCGAACATATAATGGATATATTATTAAATTTTTGATTTGGAAGAAAGTTTGGTAAACAAAAATCAATAAATACGAGGATGTGCGCGTTCGAGCGAAAAGTGGCACATTTCCGAGCGAGGGAGGCAAATGAAGCGCGACGCGGAGCGGCGCGCTTCATTTTCCCGAGATCGGAATGTGCCACTTTGAGCTCGAACGTGCACACTCGGTTTTATGCAATTTTGGTAATGAAAAATTAATAAATAATTTTTTATCGTTCCCTCTCACTCGTACTTATGCGTTTGTCGTATCTTTTCGCTCGCTCCCACTCATTGCTATGGTAAAAAATACGGTTTTCGAACATATAAGGATATATTATTAAATTTTTTGATTTCGAAGGAAAGTTTAGGTATAGAAATCTTCAATAAATACGAGGATGTGCGCATTCGAGCGAAAAGTGGCACATTTCCGAGCGAGGGAGGCAAATGAAGCGCGACGCGGAGCGGCGCGCTTCATTTTCCCGAGATCGGAATGTGCCACTTTGAGCTCGAATGTGCACACTCGGTTTAAGCACGATTCACAATAAAATAGACAAAATATTGGATAACATCGTTCCCTCTCACTCGTACTTATGAATTTGTCGTATCTTTTCGCTCGCTCCCACTCATTGCTATGGTAAAAATACGTTTTTCAAATATATAATCGATATTTTATTAAATTTTTTGATTTGAAACAAACTTTAATATACATATATCGATTAGAACATTTTTTGATATTCAGATGGCGCTCAAATAACAAATTAAACAACCCCAAAAAAAATTATCAATTCAAAAAAAGTGCGCCAAGTACGAAATTTAATTAAACCGAAACAATACTTTCTTCGAAACTAAACCAATCTGCGATCCCGAAAGCTTTGAATAAGTTCCCAAAACATTGTTCTGACAGCTGACCACACCAACTTTAATTACTAAGTGCGTAAGGGCTCTAATGATTCGGAGTAAAATAATCAAGGGGGACGAACTCCTTCGATCGGAAATATCCCCGTAATTGGCACCGATCCCAGGCCGCCTCTTCCTTAACGAAAAACTTATAAAAGCCGCTTAAGACGTCCCACGGCGCCGAAAGAACAATAACACGACAATTCCATCAAGAAGCTGAGAAGCAAATCTATTTACGTAAGTCAACGGTTTTATCGTTAATGCACAACCCTCGGCTTCTCAAGGCCGTTTCGGTTCGTCGCCGACGAAAATCGAAAATCTCGAAAGAATCGTGCGTTTTTTTTCAAGGGCGCTTCGACCGACTCGAATTAAGTGTGTACGTTTGCTCCCCCATGTAATGTCTTCCAACCCCTTTGTCCACATAAATTGCTTGCTTAGTTCGGCTACCCTAATTCTCAATCTCGAATTTGCATATTTTATAAGATCGAAAATGACCGTTCGGATTCTATTAAGTTTCTTTGCGTTGCGCCGTCGAAACGATAAAAAAAAAATGTTAAAATTGAATTTGGTCGAGTCGAGGAACGTTTTTTTCAAAATTAAAAGTTTAAATGGCGTTAACTTTTTTATTTTTGGAAATAATCGAATTTACTATACGGGCACGCATTCTAGAGATCATTTTGCATTGGGAAACGTCAATTTTTTATAGTATTATTTAAAATAAATTGGATTACACCCCCGCCGCCAAATTTACATATTGTGCTGGTGGTGTCAACTTGTGCATAGAGCCATAACTTATTTATTTTTAATTATTTCCCAAAATTGTTTTATATCCAAATGTATTAGATCTTATTCTATCGGAAACCGGTGTTGACTCAAAACCCCCAAAATCAAGTAAAAACATGGATTAAGCTCTTTGCCTTCCCGGGAAAAAATTATTTATTCATGTATAATCATGTATAACTTTATATAGTTTTATATGATTATATATGGTTTTATATTAATGTATATATAATTATGTATAAATTTACATAATTATATAAAACTATATAAAATTTTATAAAGTAGCTTATTCCGGGAAAAAGTATTTTATATAATCATATGTAATTATGTATAATTATATATAATTATATATTATTTTTTATAATTATATATAAAACTATAATAATTTTTATATAATTATATAAAACCATATAAATTTTTTGTATTATATATTTTTTTATATAATTATATAAAATTATATTAGATTGCTTCTATTAAATTATATATAATGTTATAATATTATATAAATTTATATATATTTTTATATAAACCGGGAAAACATTTAATATAATTTTATAAAATCATATATAAAAAAATATATTTTGAATATTTTCGATATAATTGTTATTATTTGCTTTTTTCTTTAAAATTATTTATCATTATACTAACTTATGGACAAATTCATAAATTAGATAATTTAATAAGTTTAGAACATATTAATCATAATGTTAACCTCCAATATCTTTTAATAATATTTAGAGTTATTAGGAATTGGACAACAATAAAACAATTGTTTTATTGTTGTCCAAGAGTTAACTCTTGTTAAATGTGCAACGTTTTGTTTCTTTATTGAAACTTTTTCAAGCAACTTAACATATGTCAAAAAATATGTTAACCATCTAACCTCAAAATTGTACTTGTGTCAAACATGAAAGATTGTCATTTTAGTAAGTCATTTTTATAAATATTTGAGAAGGCTTCGTAGGTCAGTGGCAGAGCAAGCAGTCTCCCGATCCAGGAGTCCGGAGTTCAAATCCCCAAAAAAGTTACATAATTCTGTTTCAGATTCATCGATGACATAATCAATCGCACACCGCGCTACTCATTGCAAACTACCTTTCCTTCCACTAAATAAGCAGATACCGAATCAAAAAGAAGGTTCTAATTAGTAGACGACTGATGGTAATTACCACAAATGTTGCTGTAGGGGAATTATTATATAAAATTTATTTTTTATATTTATATATAATTTTATATAATTATGTAAATTTATACATAATCATTTATATAAAATTTTATAGAATTATGTAAAATTATATAAAACTAGATTAAATTATATCGCGCCAAAATTCGTATATAATTATATATGATGATTTATATATAATTTTATATAATTATATAAATTTTTTTTTCCCGGGTTGTTTCGAAAATTTGAAAATAATAGATTTGCTTTATATTTTAAGGGTCCTATACTTATTTTACATGTATCTTATGTAGAAAAGTCCCAGAATTTCGAATCCGTCTCGCTTGTAATGATTGCATCGAAAATAAGGGCGCTACGATTTTTTTTTTGTGAGACAAGGGGTATTTTTTTTGATTTATTTAGTTTTATCAAATTTTTTTATTTTAGAGCGAGAGCGCCAGGAAATAACACCGGCTATAGTTACTAGGGGTACGTAGGAACATCCCCTTGCAATATAAAGCAATTCTATTTTTTGCATTTTTTGCCAAAAAAACATGGGAACCTCTTTGCTTTTTTTCGAAAAATTAAAAAAAATAGATTCGCTTTATTTTATACGGGGGACGTATTTTTGAGCCCATAGTGTCCATAGCCGGACCAATTCCTCCCCGCTAACCCCCGTAACGCCAAAATTTTTTGTCATTTGCAAAGCGTAAATTTTTTTTAAAGTTTTATTTAATGTTATCTAATGTTTTTTTACTTACTTTCGTTTTGTATTCCACATAAGTATTTTCCTATAATCAATATTTGTAATAAATTAAAATTGGAATATGATAAAAGATGTTTCGTATAAAAAAAACCTTGTATCAATTTTAATTTCATTTTTAATTCGTATACTAAGAGACTTAATTAATTTTTTTTTTGGACAAAATTGCTTCAATTAAAATTATCTGTAACAAAATATTTTAGGAAAAATAAGCCGTTATTTCTAAACTTGACGAAATCGCAAATCGGACACTAATTTTTCAACGAAAAGAATTTTTTTTAATATTGCGCGAAAATTTTAGTTTTTGGTCTTCTCACTAAAAACAATCTATTTTTTAAAATGATATAAAATTAAAATGTTAACGTAAAAAATCGACCGTTACAACATTTTCTAACTCTGCCCACGTTTTTACAAAAAAAAAAAATTAAAAATTAGAAAAACATACAATTAGAAGGACATAAAAGTTGATTGTAATTGGAGAAGTTAATCGTGGGCCATAAAATCAGTCTTCACTATTTTAATAAGCGGGTCGCGACGCTGCCACACTTTTAGCAATTAATTTTCATTCGGACTTCTCGTAGTTGGAGGGCATTAATTTTGATTCCGCATTTCAGAAAGTGACAGGACGCTATTTTGCGACAAGAACGGCCGTTTAAATCAATCGGGCAGTTTGCGTGCGGGTACGGGGAGGGCGAGCTTAATTTTGCGCTCGGGGCCGAAGAGGGCGAAAAAAGAGTTTTGTCGCTATATTTTTGCGAGTTGAAAATTAATATCTCCACGGGAATAACTAATAAGATGAGTTAGCAGATAAGCTACGATATATAAGTAAATTACTTTGGCCGAAGGTGCGGCTCCCGTGAGATGTCCTAGGAGCGGCCTTCTTGCCCCTTGGAGTCCGAGCCGGCCCTAGGCGTGGGTCCCTTAGCGTGATACGAAGTAAACTGGCCTTTTAATGAATTCACTCCAATTTCAATAAAGGTTGGGCTTAGAATAATAATTAAGAAAAATTAGAAAGTGTGCGACGGGACGCGCTTGCCGAACCCGTCCCCGCACCAAAAGGTCGCAAGTCGGTGCGTCTTGTCGTGGTACCATCGAAAATCGACCCCCAAAGCGCAGTGCCAAAAGAAAAATTGATACCCGATGCCCTTTTTGCAGCGTTTCGAAATAATGCGGTCTGAGAAAAAGAATTGATTGTTATTTTCGAAGTTATACTTCTTTTGGCGCGTTGGAGCACAGCAAACAGAAATTCGACCGTTGACGTTAGCCGTCTAAAAAAGTAAATTAATTATTGTGAATCATGCTTAAAACTATAATAATTTCTGTTATGTAAGTTACAAAACGCGTTTTGAAAATCCCGCTTTAAATAAGCCAATGCGATTAGCTCATTTTTAATGGCCGCTAATTAATTATCCAATCAGAACAGCTTATTTGCTTCGTAACCATGGTTTTATTACAAATATCAAAATAACATAGTTTTGAAATAATTAAACATTATTAAAAGATATTGGACGTGAACATTATGATTAATTAAATTATATTTCCAATTAAATACAGTTAATCCTCGATTTTCGACACGCATACTTCTACTTCAGGACCGAATTTATTTCTTAATCATCTTTAATTAAAAGTACATAACCGTATACTAATTTGGAAAAGCAAATTGAAAAAATTTGCAGTGGCGTACGTTCGCTTTTACATCAAATTATTTCGAATAAAACATCGATTATATATTCGAGAAACGTATTTTTACCATAGCAATGAGTGGAAGCGAGCGAAAAGATACGACAAATTCATTAGTAAGAGTGAGAGGGAACGATACCAATTGTTTACCAATTTTTTGTCACCAAAATTAATGCAAATCGTGCTTAAAACCGAGTGCGCACATTCGAGCTCAAAGTGGCACATTCCGATCTCGGGAAAATGAAGCGCGCCGCTCCGCGTCGCGCTTCATTTGCCTCCCTCGCTCGGAAATGTGCCACTTTTCGCTCGAATGCGCGCATTTTCGTATTTATTGATTTTTGTGTACTAAACTTTCTTTCAAATCAACAAATTTAATAAAATATCTATTATATATTTGAAAAACGTATTTTTACCATAGCAATGAGTGCGAGCGAGCGAAAAGATACGACAAATTCATAAGTAAGAGTGAGAGGGAACGATACCAATTGTTTACCAATTTTTTGTCACCAAAATTAATGCAAATCGTGCTTAAAACCGAGTGCGCACATTCGAGCTCAAAGTGGCACATTTCGATCTCGGGAAAATGAAGCGCGCCGCTCCGCGTCGCGCTTCATTTGCCTCCCTCGCTCGGAAATGTGCCACTTTTCGCTCGAATGCGCGCATTTTCGTATTTATTGATTTTTGTGTATTAAACTTTCTTTCAAATCAACAAATTTAATAAAATATCTATTATATATTTGAAAAACGTATTTTTACCATAGCAATGAGTGCGAGCGAGCGAAAAGATACGACAAATTCATAAGTAAGAGTGAGAGGGAACGATACCAATTGTTTACCAATTTTTTGTCACCAAAATTAATGCAAATCGTGCTTAAAACCGAGTGCGCACATTCGAGCTCAAAGTGGCACATTCCGATCTCGGGAAAATGAAGCGCGCCGCTCCGCGTCGCGCTTCATTTGCCTCCCTCGCTCGGAAATGTGCCACTTTTCGCTCGAATGCGCGCATTTTCGTATTTATTGATTTTTGTGTACTAAACATTCTTTCAAATCAACAAATTTAATAAAATATCTATTATATATTTGAAAAACGTATTTTTACCATAGCAATGAGTGCGAGCGAGCGAAAAGATACCACAAATTCATTAGTAAGAGTGAGAGGGAACGATACCAATTGTTTACCAATTTTTTGTCACCAAAATTAATGCAAATCGTGCTTAAAACCGAGTGCGCACATTCGAGCTCAAAGTGGCACATTCCGATCTCGGGAAAATGAAGCGCGCCGCTCCGCGTCGCGCTTCATTTGCCTCCCTCGCTCGGAAATGTGCCACTTTTCGCTCGAATGCGCGCATTTTCGTATTTATTGATTTTTGTGTACTAAACATTCTTTCAAATCAACAAATTTAATAAAATATCTATTATATATTTGAAAAACGTATTTTTACCATAGCAATGAGTGGAAGCGAGCGAAAAGATACGACAAATTCATTAGTAAGAGTGAGAGGGAACGATACAAATTGTTTACCAATTTTTTGTCACCAAAATTAATGCAAATCGTGCTTAAAAACGAGTGCGCACATTCGAGCTCAAAGTGGCGCATTCCGATCTGGGGAAAATGAAGCGCGCCGCTCCGCGTCGCGCTTCATTTACCTCCCTCGCTCGGAAATGTGCCACTTTTCGCTCGAATGCGCGCATTTTCGTATTTATTGATTTTTGTGTACTAAACTTTCTTTCAAATCAACAAATTTAATAAAATATCTATTATATATTTGAAATCGTATTTTTACCATAGCAATGAGTGCGAGCGAGCGAAAAGATACGACAAACTCATAAGTTCGAGTGAGAGGAAACAATGTTATATAATATATTGTCTATTTTATTGTGAATCGTGCTAAAACCGAGTGTGCACATTCGAGCTCAAAGTGGCACATTCCGATCTCGGGAAAATGAAGCGCGCCGCTCCGCGTCGCGCTTCATTTGCCTCCCTCGCTCGGCAATGTGCCACTTTTCGCTCGAATGCGCACATCTTCGTATTTATTAAATTTGTTTACATGAATTTTTGGATTTAAAAAAAGAGCCAATACAGTCAAACCTCATTAGTGTGTACCCTATTAGTATGAACTACTCGTTAGTATGAACAAAGCCTTCCGAACAAACATGTTCATAACATCGAGGTTTAACTGTATTAAAAATTTATAAATCAATTGCTTGTAATTTGTTAAAAAACTTTTGGTATTTAGAATTCTTAGCTTTTTGGCATCAAATGGGATGTTAAGAAAATTAAGTTGTCAAAAAAAAATTGAAAAAAAAAATCTAAACCACAAATAAATGCACTTTTCAAAATAAAATAAAATCTTTAAAAATTCATAACTTAATTCTTGAATATTTTAAACGACGATATTTGGTATTCTTAAGCCGTATAACGGGCAGCCGTATAACGAGGTATAAGTGTACTTTAATTCAAATAAAATTAATACTATACGAGAAAAGATCTTCAGCTAAATCCCAGCAATTTCTTTTTTCCCTATTCAACTTGGGAAAAACAGAATCAAAACATACATAGTTTTTTTCCTCATTAAAATCGCTTAAGCATTTTCGAGAAAATCGACAGACATTTATTTATTTTTCTTATTGCTTATCTTTAGTAAAAATTATAATTAGGTATGGCTCAATTTACGGACCTTTAAATATAAGATTTTGCTATAGATTGCCCATACTTTTTTGGTAAATAGATTTTTTGGGGTCGTGGCGGGCGCTGCGTTTAATTTTCATTGTTCGGTTATTTTTTCCGGGTAAATAATCGATGCGCGGCGTATTAAAGTAATGGGAAATATTTTTCTTGTAGACAAACATAATAACCAAAAAAGTAAGACAATGATTACTTCTTAGTTATCAGCAAATAAAATCTAAGTCAATCCAGTTCTCGTGCACGCAAATAGATTTATTATTTAGTAAGTCATTTTTAATATTATTTGACATTAAATATAGCATTGCCGGCCATACAATACCATGTCTTAATATATAATGTATGCGTCCTGCGATAATATCACTTGTAGGACATCATTAGGAGGCAGTTTGGATAAGAATTCCATTCCCCGTTTGTCAATACAATGTCGGTCTAAATAGTTTCTCTTATCAGATACGTGAATACTTAATGTTTGTATGTAAGGCTTTGCCGCTTTCTGGCAAATTCGACCGATGGGGATAGCGGACGTTTGCCATTAGCGTCTCTTTAGGTTTTTTTCACCACCGGAACGATCAATTCTTTATATGTTCTTTTCTATTATTCTATTATGTTCTTGATTTCGTAATTTACGCTCGTGCTAAAAAATACAATTGTCGGTTCGGCTCGTTTAAAAAAACTAAATTAAAGCAGGGGCGTACTCTGGGAAATGTACCCGTATCGTTTTTATTATTTAAAATATTCGAACAATTTTTTTGTAAGGAAAACGTTAAATGTTTATAATAAAATTGATTATAGATGGTACTTCCGCCGGCCTTGCCGAAATATTTTGAAAAACAAAGGTGTAGTTAGACAAAAGTACTATGTAAGTTTTGTGTTGGATTTTTCTCTTGAAAAATCAAAATTCGATAAATAGCAGGATAAATATATTGAATTAATTACCCAAGTTGAAATTTAGAGCCTACATAGATCCCCGAGTCGCTGTTTAGAGCCTACATGGATTCCCCTAGTCCGAAAAAGACCCGATTTATAGCAGTGTAACCCGACTAGGTCCGACAGTAGGCCCCTAGCTCCTACCATTCCCCAAGAGATGTGATTTTGAACCTCTGTCCGATAGCTGCAAATACCGAAATCAGCTGAGCAGCGTTGCCAGTTGTTTTCGATATTGTAATTTGTTTGTTGCTCACAAGTTAGCTGTTATATTACAATTGAATACGTTTATATTTTTCATATCATTTATACACATAAAGTACGCGTAAACTAAATACTTTTAATGTAAGTTATGGTTTTAAGCGTTGACATTGGTTATTAAACTATTACGTTTATTAATTAACATCCAAATTAATTATATGTATATTTAAATAAAAAACTGTTAATACTAATAACTAAAATGTTTTTAAAATCTTGTCTGTTAAATTTATGAGAATGGCATTAAATGGGTTCGACTATATGAAAAAGACGTGGCAACACTCGCTATTTACATGTGTTCTTTTACATTGATGACTGTCCACCAGTCAAGTAAATCTTATGGTCGGGCAACCTAACCTAAAAAGTGCGCTCTTATTATTAATCTTTACCGATTTGTCTTTAATTCCGAAGAAACAACAACAGCTTACTAAAAAGTTACAAACTCGGAAAGTAAAACCCATCCTACAAAATCTCAGAGTAATCCAGGTATTTTATAATTTTGAATATTGTTTTATCAAAGTTACTAGGTAATGCTGTACTATCAATGTATTTGTATATTATAATACAAAATAAATAAATATATATATATATATATATACATACAATATTAGTTTAATTATTATAAATACTCATAATAATACTTATGATTATTATTCTTCTTTTTTTTAATGTAATTGTTATTTTAAACTTTAGCTACGTATTTTAAATAAAAGTATTCTAATCATTTTAAATGCGAATTAAATCCATATTATTATTATAAAATAGGGTACAGAGGTCTAAAATCGGACCTAATTTAAATTTCCATCAGATCCGACTTTGAACCCCAAAGTGGTAAAAATGGAAATTTGTACCACTTCGGAGACCAAAGTCGGACCTAATTTAACATAGGAATAAACTCTACTTTGAGTTTTCGAGTCCGGAATGAGTCCGACTTTAGGAGGCTCAATGTCGGCGCTAAATTTCGACTCGGGTAAGCATGTTGGTATAGATCGATTGCAAAGTCTAAAAATCAATTTAAACTAATTTAATAAAGTTGCGAATGTGCCACTTTTCGCTCGAATGTGCACACTCGGCTTTTAATCACAATTTGCAATACTTTTAGCGACGAAAATAATTTTTATCATTCTCTCTCACTCGTACTAATGAGTTTCTCGTATCTTTTCGCTCGCTCCCACTCATTGCTATGGTAAAAATACGTTGTTCAAATATATAATCGATATTTTATTAAATTTTTTGATTAGACAGAAAGTTTAGTATACAAAATTCAATAAATACGAAGATGTGCGCATTCGAGCGAAAAGTGGCACATTTCCGAGCGAGGGAGGCAAATGAAGCGCGACGCGGAGCGGCGCGCTTCATTTTCCCGAGATCGGAATGTGCCACTTTGAGCTCGAATGTGCACACTCGGTTTTAAGCCCGATTCACAATAAATAGACAAAATATTAGACAACATCGTTCCCTCTCACTCGTACTTATGAGTTTGTCGGATCTTTTCACTCGCTCCCACTCATTGATATGGTAAAAATAAGTTTTTCAAATATATAATCGATATTTTATTAATTTTTTTGATTTGACAGAAAGTTTAGTATACAAAATTTAATAAATACGAAGATGTGCGCATTCGAGCGAGAAGTGGCACATTTTCGAGCGAGGGAAGCAAATGAAGCGCGACGCGGAGCGGCGCGCTTCATTTTCCCGAGATCGGAATGTGCCACTTTGAGCTCGAATGTGCACACTCGGCTTTAAGCACGATTCGCAATTATTAATTTACTTTCTTAGATGGCTAACTTTATACTGTCAAATTTTTGAAATTTGTGCGCGCGTAGCTTCCGCTGCCTGCCAATACTTTACTCTCAACGCGCCCAAAGAAGTATAACTTCAATATCAAAATTAAATATTTCTGAATTGCAATTAATCGAAATTTTATTGGTAGTGCCCTTATGATATTACAACTAACACTTTTTGGCCTCTACAGCAACGCACAACATTTTCAATATTTAAATAAGCGTGCGAGAGTTCGCTCACGTGTGGCCATCGCGTGTCTTACGACCATCACACCCTTTCGTCTCCAAAGACTCCATGACAAGAACAACACAAGATTCATAATTCACTTAATGCGTTTTTATCCACAATAAACCCTCATTATTTCATATTTGCCTCTAATATTTCAGACTTAATTACACGACTCGGGTCACGTGACAGAATGCGTCGAAAATCGGTAAAAATTACAGGGTTCATTTGCTTCTCGAAATAATTTGATTGCGCGCCCATTCGAAAAAAAAATTTAATCCAAAAAAAATCGATTATCGATATTTCGTCGAGTCGGCAAGAAAGTAATTTCGGTTTCTTAGTTTCAAATAAAACTAATTTTTTTTTATATATAGAATGGATTTTGATCAACTACTAATCTACTTTTTTGTTCATTTTTCAAAATCCATAGGTGCCACAAATTATAGGTCTATCGTTGCCTCCTAATTAAGCAAAAAAAAAGGATACCTGGGAGTTCAGTTATACAGTGTGTCCCAAATAGAGTAGGCTAACATGGGTATCTTTCTTATTAGTGAATATAGAAGCTTGGTTAAATGGGCAATGTTTTGCAGTTTTAGGTGCCCATTCAGATTCTGTTAAGAAAATTTTAAAATTCCGAATAGTTCCGAAGTCATCGTAAAAAAACTGAAAATCGTCATTTTCTTTAATGTCAAATAACTTTGTAATTATAAAATTTACAAAAAAAAGTTTAATATAAAAGTTACTAGGTTTCATAAAATACAGATAGAAATCAAGTCAAAATTAAATCCAAAATGGCGGTTTTCAAGATATTGATACCAACTTTCTTATTTTAAATAGACACCATATTGGATTTATACATAGTTAAATAGATTTTTTTTTCTCTTTTCAACCATGTATAACAACCCATATTTAAATAAAAAATTTTTAACAATATTAAATTTTTCTGTTTTAAATCAAGTAGCCATAAATTATCAAAGAACAATTAAACACCACAATACAAGCCAACGTCATTATATTTATTTTTTGACTAATATTGTAAGTTTTTTAATAATAATTATTATTGGGACACACTGTATATTATATTATCAATAGAGGGAGAGAGATAGATGAAAACAGAGAGGGATGGGGGGAGGGGCGAAAGAAAATTTTATTCTATTTAAAAATAATTAAATATGAAAAAAGCTATTCATGGTGTAGTAAATAAACCAAAAAAAAAACGAAAAAAAAAAAGGTTCGGTTCCGATAAAAATAACGGTTTTTTCGGTTTTCGGTTCAGTTCCGGCTCGAAGCCACGCTTTCTAAAATTAATCGTCAAACGAAAAAAATCCATGTAAACCGAAATTACATTGTTGCCAAACCAAATAGTTTCATCGGCTCGACTTAAGTTTTCCCGATCGATGCGAACGAGGACCTACGACAAAATCGCTTCGCGGCGCGCTTCCGCCAAAAAAAAAATCCGCAGCCCTTATTTATTAACCGAAATCAGTGTTGAAGTAAATCAGGACGTGTATATAAACAAAAAAAACGTGCTGACATTTATGGGCCATCAAATTCACGCTGAATTTTATCGAGTTTTCTAAAAAGCGAAAATTTTCGCCGTAATTCGTTCTCCTGTCATTTGCATAAGTAGAGGTGCGGGCGGGTGCGCGCGAGAGAGAGAGCGCGCGCGAGCGGGGCACATCGAAAATGCAGGTTGATTTTTCGCGTCAATTTTGTCAGAAGTACATTCGTCATGCCAAACGAGACGCGTTGACGGGCGTTCTGTATGAAAGCCGATCGACGCTGGAGCGGCGGCGGAGGCGCGCAGAGGTCAGGGGTTAAATCACTTTTGTCAATTCTCGATCCCTGATTTTTCACATCCCATTTAACGACGCGGAATGTGTTTGTATTCTCGATTCGTTCCGCGCAAATACAAATCTTCTATTCGGTATAAAAAACACTTGTTGATATTAATTGTCCCTTAATTTTTATATCTGAAGGGGGATTTCGCGTTTTTCGCCGCCGGATTGTTTTTTATCGGCGAATAATTCGTTTTTTGCGAGGCGCCGATGCTTCGATCAAATATCAATTTTTACATAATAAAACGCGCCGACCGATAAATAAATAAATAAACGGCCCGTTTTGGTCGGGCGGTTTTGAACGGTCGGAAAAATTTTTGTCAATTTCTCGGTCGTCGTAGCACTTATATTTTTTTTAATAACTTTGTTTTATTATTTTCGAGAATATTCTGTAGGGACAGTTGGGGTACAATGGAACGAAAAAGTTGTTTCGATTTATAGAAAAATCAGTGTTTTATATTTTTGTAATTTTTTTTTTAAACTACCAAGAACAGACCTTAAACTAATAATTGAACACAAAAAAGAAATCAAAAATTAACTCTAAACCTGAAACATTAGCGTGTTTGCAAAACACTTCCTCTGTTCCAATGTACCCTAGGGCTGGGGTACAATGGAACAAGGTCTGGGGTACATTGGAATATGATCAAGAAATTGCATAACATCATAAAATATATTCAAATAATTATGAATTAATAGTATACTTCCTTAAGGCTCTTGGAGAAACAGTATAAATTGCTTTGTGACTTTGTCTTCCCTGCTAAACATAAACTTGTCAACAGCAGTTTTATATTTAGAATTGACACTATATCCCTATTAGGGTTTAGAGAAAAATAAAAGCCATTGTCAACTTTTGCACTTTGTGCGAATACTTAATTTCAAATTCATTGTTTTCGCCAATATCAGTCAATATTTGACCATTGTTCCATTGTACCCCGCAAGATTTCGAAAGTTTCAAACACGAATTTAAAAAACTTAGGTTATTTTTTTTAATTTTATGTTAACTGTACTAAATAGTCAAAATGATTAAGATTTATGTAAAAAAATATTACATACATACTATTATTACTTTTCTGCTAAAAACAAAAGTTCTTTGGTACAAAATTCCAACTTTTTGTTAACAAAAACTATTTTTTTCTTCTGACAGCTCTGTTATTGCAAAGCGACAAAGTTTCACTACGTTCCCGTGCGCCTAGTTAGGCGTTAGAATTAGTGCAAATGAAAGCGCGCGAATTCGTTTGAAATTTGAATATTAATCGCCATCGTTCCATTGTACCCCGTGTTCCATTGTACCCCAACGTTCCCTAAGTCTTTATCGAGTGGTTTGAGAAAGGAAGTTAGAGACAGCGGTAACAAAAGTGGGAAATTTAGTCCGTGGTTGTTATTTACAACATTTAAAAAAAAAAAAATTAATTACTGTAGATTGTGGTGAAAAGTCAAGTTTTTCCTAAATTGGAAATCGCGTATTCGCGTTTTCTCCGCGATTTATAATAATACATTATTTAATTTTTGATAATTCTAGGTTATTTGTTTAGGTCTGTGTGATCGAGGGTCTACTGTATATGTCTATGTGTTTTTTCGTTGCAGGCCGGAAAAAAAGTTTAGATCTCACCATATATAACCAGATCTGGTCCAGCAGATCTTTAAATTGGCTCTATATGATTAAATATAAGCAGATATTTACGATTTTTTTAAAATACACCTTTTTGTGATATAACTACGGTCGAACTTCCATAAGTCGAACGCCGATAAGACGAATTTTTGATAGCTCGAACTCGAACCTGTTTCTCTAAGATTTGCCTATCTCAACGTTAATATTTTTATGTCAATAAGTCGAATTATTTAATAAGTCGAAGCGTTTTACAATTGTTTAAATTCAAGTTTCTATTAGTATATAGGTCGATGCCTCGAAGTTAAATTTTACAACTTTTCTAAAAATTACGCTACCTGAGAGAGGATTAAGGACGGGTGCGGTTCGGTGTTATTGCTGCTTAAAAGGTCTATTCTATGAAAAGGTTTTATACTATAAGATGTTTTGACGGCGGCACTTCAATTGGATTTAAAAACTAATTTGTTTAGGCGTGAAAAGGTAACAGACAGATAGATAGACAGCCAGAATTACTTTCGCTTTTATAATATTAGTTAGGATAATTAATTTTTTTTAGAAAATAAGTTAAGTATTGTGAATCGTGCTTAATGTGGAGTGTGCACATTCGAGCTCAAAGTGGCACATTCCGATCTCGGGAAAATGAAGCGCGCCGCTCCGCGTCGCGCTTCATTTGCTTCCCTCGCTCGGAAATGTGCCACTTTTCGCTCGAACGTGCACATCCTCGTATTTATTCATTTGCCTTAATTAATCTTTTCACTTTCAAATCAAAAATTAAAAGTAAATATGGATTTTATGTTCAAGAAACGTATTTGCCATAGTAATGAGTGGAAGTGGGCGAAAAGATACGAGAATTTAGTAGATGCGAGTGAGAGAAAACGATTAAATTATTTATTTAATTTTTGAATAACTTATTAGCCTAAATTTTGTGAATGGTGCTTAAAATCAGTGTGCACATTCGAGCTCAAAGTGGCACATTCCGATCTCGGAAAATGAAGCGCGCCGCTCCGCGTCGCGCTTCATTTGCCTCCTCGCTCGGAAATGTGCCACTTTTCGCTCGAATGTGCACATCCTGGTATTTATTTACATTTATGATTACATTTAATTTAGTTATGCCAAGAAGTATAACTTCTCACGGGCGTGCATAAGTACACGCAGCTTTCTTTATCATTTAATAATTGTTGTAAATAATACGAAAATTTTCAGCTTAACCACTTTAGTAAATTTTATGTACAGTTAACTTTAATAACTCCACAACTCGAATTCTTTGATAACTCAATTTGGAAAGTGTTTCTCGACAAAATGCCTATTTCAAAAAGGTAGAATTGAAACTATTCTAATATAACTATGGTTACGAAGTGATTAACCTTTCTGATTGGTCAATTAGCTAACGGCCATAATGGTGTATCAAAAATGAGCCAATCACAGTGACTTATTTAAAGCGGGATTTTTAAAGTATGCTTTAAACCACTTACAGTTCTAATTACGTTATATAAAATACCATTTCACATAAAACATATATACATACACAAATATATATTTAATTTTTAAGCTTTTTTAATAACTCGAATTATTGATAATTCGAATTAATTTTGGTGTCCCTTCGACTTCGACTTATCGAGGTTCGACTGTATATCTAAGCAGGTATTACTAGGCCTGATCTTGTCTGAATGTTATATGTGATTAGATATAAATACGTAGAAAAGTTAGCGCAAATAACAAATATGAATTTTAAAGAAACGGTGTTTTGCAAATTGCATAAAATTTGGCGTTGCTGAGTAGCGGGGAAAAATTCGTCCGATTATGGACACTAGGGACAAATAGTACAGTTGTTGGCCAGTCGACAATGATTGGCCATATTTAAAAAATTATTTAATAATAAATCTATATTTCCTAATATATATTTTCTATCAAATGGTTCGTTTTTTTTGCTAATTTACTATATCTTATTTTATTTAGAAAATATTGGCCGATCACTGTAAATTCACTAGTCAATTACTATATTTACATGGCCAATAACTATGTTGTTTAATAAAAGGGCCAATCACTGTACTGTTTACCCCCATGGGCTCATAGGAACGTTCCCCCTAAAAAATAAAGCAAATCGAATTTTTCAATTTTTTGCAAAAAAGCAAAGGGGTTAACTCATGTTCGTTTTTTTTTATTTTGGGGTTTTAAGTTATCACCCGTTTTCAATCAAATTTAATACGTTTGGACATAAAAAGATTTCGGGAAATAATCCAAAGTACAAAAGTTAGCGCAAATTAAAACTTTTTTGTTTTGAATTAAAATAACAGTTTGATTGAAAGTTATTGCAATGAAATTTTTTGTAAAAAGTGAAATTTCGTACCTTTACTGATTAAGGTCTCTGCTGGTTGTCTGAAAAGGCCATCCACTCAAACACCCCCAAACACAGGCGCGGATACTCCCGTTTCACTCGCGAAATTAATTTAAAGTCTTAGAGCAAAACAAAACAAACAAGCATTTTTTTCACGAACGACTAAATTATTTTTATAAGGGACCACAATGTATAATACTGGGGGGCCATTAAGACTACGGATTCAAAAAACGCGGGCGGCCCGAAATACGGTCGGAAAAGCGAGCACTGTTTGGGAATGGAATGGTCGGTCATCTTTTCAACAGTGAAGTATCTGTAACAAAAGAATAGTTCTTCAATATTCATTTAACAAGAATATATTAGATTTTCATCCCCAAATTAATATTCAATATCAAAAAGAAGGTGTTTCTATTAAAATCATCTTTGAAATTATTCAAAGCACTGTGGTTTGCATAAGTGGCTGTAATTGTTAAACAACAATTTGCAAAGTTTTCAAATAAATTTGGGGTACAAAAAATAAAGAACTTACCGTCGGCCTTTGAGACCGGGCCAGCCAGGGATAAACGAACAGCTTCTTCGGGTGGCTAAAACTGGGTCCTTGCATTGATCAACGGTGAAAACGTTTGGTTGCAGATATGCTAAAAAAATTTTAAAGTCATTAAAAATGTTAATTCAAGTACAAGCACACATTCTTTTTAAACTCAAAATTGTGCAAACAAAGTCTTAAGTTTGTCGATCCAAAGTACAAAATCATATGTCTTTATACAATTTTTTTTTTTAATTATTTTAAACTCTGAGGTTGTACAAATAAGACTGTAAAATATTGCTGAAGAAATTATACAAAATTTGGAAAATTTTCTCAAAGGGGGTGAACTTACCATCGGAATTTGGGACCCAGTCAAAAGGACTGGGCGAACAGCTCGGCCGAGTCGCTATAAAAGGGCCTTTGGAACGTTTGAAAGTAGCATCGCTTCTTATGCAAAATAAGCTGAAAAAATTAAAAAACCATTAATCAATATAATTAGGGTACAAGCCCACTATCTTTACAACTCAAAATTATGCATTTAAAGTTTTAGGTATGGGAGTTGTTTTTAAAAACTCCAAAGTACAAGGGCAAATGTGTTTGTACCAAAAGTATTTTTTTTAACTTTGCGGTTGTAAAAATTGAGCTGAAAATTGTTGGGAGTAGTTGCTATAAATATTTAGAAAGCTTTAAATTAATTTAGACGGGTGTCTTACCGAGGGGATGTGGGGCCGAGTCCGAGGTTGAAGAGCTCCCATCGCTGGCACCGGGCCTTTGCTTCGATCGACGGTTAAAGGGGCTTCGTTGCCGAGTAGGCTGAAAAAATAAAAATTATTAGAAAAAAATAATTAGAGTACAACCCATACACCCCCTATTAATTGATTTAATTTTATTATTCAAAATTGAGCGGTCAAAGCCCTATGTTTAGCAGTTACTTTTAAAACTAAAATAATTGCTAATTGCGTTTTGAGTTTTTTTAAATACATCAGATCAAATCGAATTAATTAAATTTTTACCATTTTGCAAAAACGAAAGCATTAAGGCACTTATTTAATTTTTTAGAAGTTTCAAGCCTAAGTAATACTAACCAATGACTAAAGCTCATATGAGTCAGTCAATAGCATAAAGTAGACCAAGTTAAATAGCGCAAATAATTCGCACGATTGCGATAAGAGTATAAGCGATAACGCAGCTGACCAACTATACTTTAATTTTGATAACGCCAAATTCTTTCCATTGAGTGCCCGTTAAACGAACACATTCTAGAATCTTCTTTATAACTTTTATACGAAAACTTCAAAATTCAATTTAAGCCTTTTGTCCCTATAATTTTGGAAATCCAAATCGGCCAATCGATTGAAAACATTTGGCTTTTCAAATGGTGCTTTTAAACAATCCAAAATCGCCCAAATAAACCCCCCAAAAATTATTAAAAGACTGCAAAGGCCCGAGCTAATAGAAAAAATCAAGAACCAAGTGCGCAAAAGCAACTCAGACAAGATAGAGATCACACTGCAAAAAGAACAAACCCAATCTTCAACCCGGTCGCCTCAAAATGTTTGAAAAACCCTTAGTAATAATCAGAAAGGGTTTTCACCACATCAAATACATACAAATTTATTTATAACAAATGTTTTAGTGGTAAAACACTTAATTAATATTGCCAAATTTGTAACTTGCACTGATTGTATAAATCAGGTTAATTTTCATAGAATTTACCAAAAAAATATTATACGTGGATTGTGTAAATCTACTCCCAAATTATTAGTTTTCATCCCCTAAGTCCACGGTTGTTATATAACAAATATAATTTACAAAAATATAAAAATTCGCTGCACATCAACCTGGCCTATGGAAACCCATGCAGAAAAATGGTTTGCTGAATACCTGTTAAAAACAATAGTTAGCACATACCTTTTATTATCAGTCGACAGCACACAATGTAATTACACTTTTACCACAGTTTCAAATCATTTAAATAATTATAACACGATTAAATTAATTAAAATATATAGACAACTTTGAAGGTTAACCTTCATTTGACAAGACGACGCGCCCTGGTAGACAGTGGCTTGACTAATTTCCAAGCCTACTTCGACTTTTAAATAGCGCTACTTTAATTCTCTATTTAAACTAACGCAAATTAATACATAATAACAAATAATAAATAATATAAAAATAATAAACAATCCAATCTTAAATCCCATTAAATCTTTAGTAATAATTATAAGGGGGTTTCATCACATCAGAATATGCTTAAACCAAACAATATTTTATTAATTCAATTAATTATAAATTATAAAAATGGAAGCTTGCAGAATATAAACAAGGTCTTGCATCGCAAAATGATGCAGATAACGAAAGAAGAGATGTGTTAATTTGACGTCCAATTAAATCAAACACCATACATCGTTTTTTTGGAAATTTACAAGAAGAGTTTTACGTTTAGATATTATTAATGATTCATCTGACGTGTAACTTTCAATACGGAAGACTCGACGAAAACAAAGCAAAATAATTAACGAAGTGAACAATTAATTGACCCGCTCCTTCCTCTAAAGATGGTAAAAAATTAAGAAAAGGTAAAAGCTTTATATCTGGAAAGTGTACTTTGTATTCTTTAAATGGCACCCACCACAATTATTTACTAATACAGGGGTTCCCAATCTTTTTTATACTTCGACTCCCTTTACAGGTTATAATTGTTTTGCGAGGCGCTTCTATGAGAATATATTTATTTATTGCTCTAGCAGATATTATTATTAATTAATGTATTTGTCATTTAAAAAAATGTTTTAAATACTGATTTAATTTCAATTTCCTAATTTTTCTTTCAAGCACATATGTTACACTCAAAGCACGTTGTATTGAAGTTGCCTATAGGTTAAGGCAAATTTTCGTCCATAAAATGTTAAGTAAAGAGGCGGAGTTTATATATTGATTTCTCACGAAGCCTTCAAAGTATTGATTTTTAGATATGCCAAACAGGTGGTTACATATTCAAAACATATTCAAAACCTAATAAGCGGAATCTTGTATTTTTAAAAATGTCTTTTTTGAGACATTTTCATAAAGGAAAGTTTGACAAGCTTTAATTATGTTCTTGAAAGAGTAATACATATTAGTTTAAATTAATTTATAAGAGTTGAAATAAAAAATACAACTATACGAATATTTTCAATTTTAATTTTTAAGTAATATATTAAAGTCATTTAAAAAAATGTTTTAAAGAGTGGTAAAGATTTGCAGTTTTTATAATTTTCGTAATGTAAGTTAAAGGTTTTTTAATAAAAAACGTTTGTGCTTAAATTAATCGTTTTGAACAAATTTGAATATGTATTTTTTATAAAATTAAACTATTTTAGGGGACCGGCTTAAATATTGGCTTTGTTCTTCTTGGATTTTGATTTTGATTTCTTTGCGTTGAATTGTTTGAATTTTAAAAAAATTGCCGCTTTGCAAACGACAAAAAATTTTGGGGTTACGGAGGCGGTGGGGCAGAATTGGTCCTGCTATGGACACTATGGGCTCATAGAAACCGTCCCCTAAAAAATAAAGCAAATTTATTTTTTTTAAATTTTTCGCAGCAAAGCAAACCCCGGTTTTTCTTGATTTTTGCCCATTTTTTTGGGGTTTTAAGCACCCGTTCCCGATAGAATAACGCCTAATACGTTTGGAAACAAAAGGATTTCGGGAAACAATCCAAAATAGAAAAGTTAGCGCAAATTAAAACTTCGAATTAAAAAAATATTACGCTTTACAAATGCCAAAAATTTTGACGAAACGGGGGTAGCAAAGCAAAATTCGTCCGGCTATGGACACTTTGGACTCATAGGACCGTCCCCCTTACAAATAAAAATACAAATCGGGCGTCTATTTGAATTCAACGAAGCCATTAAAAAAAACAAAATCTCTCGTAGTCCAAAGTGGCTTTGCCATTAATTAATATAATAAAAAGGGACGGCCGGAAAGAGGATTCAATTTCGTCGCCCCCTACCCCCAAAACACCACAATTGCAAATAGACTAACTTCTCAAGATTTCTATCTGGAAGCGTCACGTTAAAAGATTCTTATCGCATTTTGCACGTCCCTTTAGTTAATTAAATACTTCATTGTTGATTCGAATTGTCTTATCTTCACGTTGTGTGGAAGGACACGAATGGGAATACGAAAAACCGTGTCCTTGAGAAAATTTAATAAACAACGCACGTAATGAAACTTAATTCTCGAGTGGATTATAAAAAAAATAGATAAGACAATGTTTAGTGGCACTACTCTAATTAATTAATTGAAACGTAATTTGAATTTTTGACGTTGTACTTCTTTGGGCCCTTGAAGGTGAAATTTTAGTAGGCGAGGGTTGTTGCGCGCGCACAACTAACGAAAATTGGACAGTATGAAGGAAACCGTCTAAGAAAGTAAATTAATTGTTGTGAATCGTGCTTAAAGCCGAGTGTGCGCATTTGAGCTCAAAGTGGCACATTTCCGAGCGAGGGAGGCAAATGATGCGCGACGCGGAGCGGCGCGCTTCATTTTCCCGAGATCGGAATGTGCCACTTTGAGCTCAAATGCGCACATTCTCGTATTTATTGATTTTTGTTTACTAAAATTTCTTTCAAATTAGAAAATTTAATAATATATCGATTATATATTCGAAAACTGTATTTTTACCATAGCAATGAGTGGAAGGGAGCGAAAAGATAGGCTAAATGCATTAGTACGAGTGAGAGAGAACGATAAAAATGATTTATTAATTTTTAGTTACCAAAATTAATGTGAATCGTGCTTAGAATCGAGTGTGCGCATTCGAGCTCAAAGTGGCACATTCCGATCTCGGGAAAATGAAGCGCGCCGCTCCGCGTCGCGCTTCATTTGCCTCCCTCGCTCGGAAATGTGCCACTTTTCGCTCGAATGCGCACATCCTCGTATTAATTCAATTTTGTCTATTAAACTGTCCTTCAAATCATAAAATTAAATAAAAATTCGATTATATATTTGAAAAACGTATTTTTACCATAGCAAATGAGTGGGAGCGAGCGAAAAGATACGCTAAATGCATTAGTACGAGTGAGAGAGAACGATAAAAATGATTTATTAATTTTTGGTTACCAAAATTATTGTGAATCGTGCTTAGAATCGAGTGTGCGCATTCGAGCTCAAAGTGGCACATTCCGATCTCGGGAAAATGAAGCGCGCCGCTCCGCGTCGCGCTTCATTTGCCTCCCTCGCTCGGAAATGTGCCACTTTTCGCTCGAATGCGCACATCCTCGTATTAATTCAATTTTGTCTATTAAACTGTCCTTCAAATCATAAAATTAAATAAAAATTCGATTATATATTTGAAAAACGTATTTTTACCATAGCAAATGAGTGGGAGCGAGCGAAAAGATACGCTAAATGCATTAGTACGAGTGAGAGAAAACGATAAAAATGATTTATTAATTTTTGGTAACCAAAATTATTGTGAATCGTGCTTAGAATCGAGTGTGCGCATTCGAGCTCAAAGTGGCACATTCCGATCTCGGGAAAATGAAGCGCGCCGCTCCGCGTCGCGCTTCATTTGCCTCCCTCGCTCGGAAATGTGCCACTTTTCGCTCGAATGCGCACATCCTCGTATTAATTCAATTTTGTCTATTAAACTGTCCTTCAAATCATAAAATTAAATAAAAATTCGATTATATATTTGAAAAACATATTTTTACCATAGCAAATAAGTGAGAGGGAGCGAAAAGATACGCTAAATGCATTAGTACGAGTGAGAGAGAACGATAAAAATGATTTATTAATTTTTGGTTACCAAAATTATTGTGAATCGTGCTTAGAATCGAGTGTGCGCATTCGAGCTCAAAGTGGCACATTCCGATCTCGGGAAAATGAAGCGCGCCGCTCCGCGTCGCGCTTCATTTGCCTCCCTCGCTCGGAAATGTGCCACTTTTCGCTCGAATGCGCACATCCTCGTATTAATTCAATTTTGTCTATTAAACTGTCCTTCAAATCATAAAATTAAATAAAAATTCGATTATATATTTGAAAAACGTATTTTTACCATAGCAAATGAGTGGGAGCGAGCGAAAAGATACGCTAAATGCACTAGTACGAGTGAGAGGAAACGATAAAAATGATTTATTAAGTTTTTGTCACCAAAATCACGCTTAAAAGTCATTGAACGTATTTCTACTAATTTTTACACGTGGTTATATTTAATTTAGTTACATAACTTCTAAAGTGCGTACAAAAGTACACGCACCGGATTTTTTTAATTAGTTAATAGTGGATGCCATTTTCCTGGACGAAAACGTTCGTTGGAGACAATTCTTGTTGCGGAGAGATCTACTTAGGGAGGGCGGGTGGCGAGAGGGGTGAGGTTTAGATGTCTGTTGGAAACCTGAGGGTCGTTTAACAGTTTCAAAACATATCCGAAACTAGGGTAAGTTTGGTCACTTAAGATAACACTGGTCTTCGCGGTTATAAGCGTTTAGAACCTTATCTTAATCTTACTTAATAAGTTTCCTCAGAATTTAGGGTATTTGTACAGGCACTATAAAATTTGCAATTAACTTTATGGAGATTGCTGTAAGCAGACTTCGTAGGTATAGATTTACGAAGCTTCCTCGGAAGTTTTTTGATAGATAAATGCGATTGTTTATGTCTACTGTTCTGTCCGGGTCTGTGTGGCCCAAAGTTTGCGCTAATTTATCTACTCTGAATTATCTCCAAACGTATCGGACTTTATTCTATCGGAAAGCTGTGCCAACTCAAAATTCCCAAAATGGGTCAAAATTAAGAAAAAGCAGTGGTTAAGCCGAAAAAGAATTGCTTTATATTACAAGGGGATGTTCCTACGTACCCCTAGCAACTATAGCCGGTGTCATTACCTGGCCCTCTCGCTCCAAAAAAAAAAATATTTCGATAAAACTAAATAAATCAAAAAAAATACCCCTTGTCTCACAAAAAAAATCGTAGCGTCCTTATTTTCCATGCAATCATTAAAAGCGAGACGGATTCGGAATTCTGGGACTTTTTTACATAAGATACATGTAAAATAAGTACAGGGCGCAACGTAAATTTTTCGAATAATTAAAAATTGCAATTTTAGGCCACTTTTTTGCACAAAATTTTCACTTTAAAAAAATTGTAGCGCCGTTATTTGTAGGGGGATCTAAAAACCTATTCAGATTCGGATTTGGCAGCCTTTTTGGCTTTGGATAGGTCTAAGAAACCATAGGCGTGCTATTTTAAAGCTTTGAAAAAAACGTTTTTCTTCGAAAAAAATTTTTCTCGATAAAACTAAATAAAAGGTCCACTTTTTTGCACACAATTTTACTTTAAAGGCATATAAACCAAAAAAAAAAGAAAAAAACCAAAGGCACGACTGTTTTTATTATATTTTATTTAAAACAATTACCCACAAAGAGAAAAAAAGCGCATGGCGTGCATTAAAGAAAACAATACGTTTATTTAAATATCGAAATGCATCGCGTCATTTTAGTTGAATATTCCAATACCTCGTATTATATTCTGTATCGTTCTTAAGATCTCGCACGACATATTCCAACGCTTGGAAAAACGACACGCATAAAGCGTGATTGCCTCGATAATTAGCACTATCTATTTTTCTTGTATTTTTTTCGCCGTAGTAAATAACACACTTCGAAACAGGAACGAAACGATTGCCCTCTCCGATTTTTGAGTAAACAGAAGCGCCGCATTAATGAGCGCCCCAAAAAAAAAAGGTAAGATTTAAAAGAGGACGCGGAACGTCGTTAAGACCTTCCTTTCGGCGTAATACTTTTTTAATTACGCGAACTTAATGTTTTTTAAGCGCATCAAACTTTGCCGTAGAACCCTTTCGGCGGACGGGAGAGCGCACATGCCTCGTAATCCTTGTGCATTTTCTTCGGGAAAACAAAGCGAAAGACGCTTATGGAGGCATTAAAGACAACAGCAATGAAAGGAGGAGAGCGATTATTAGTTCTTTCCCTACTAATTGCGAACGTAATTAACCCTGCGTGAGGCTAAGCGTTAGTGCACACACATGTCGTTATTAACGTTCTCTTTAGTTTTAAGGCAGGAGCGCGCTATTGGAAAAAATCGAACGGGGGCTTATAGTTTTTCGCTTTTTCGTACGCGCTCCTTTTATTGCTCTAGATGATTTTGGAGTTGCGAGCTGAAAATGATGGACGATCACTTTTTCGGTACGAACGAACAACTTTTTTCATTTAGAAAAAAAAACGTAAACACAATAACGTTGTTTACAAATGCTTTAAAATTCGATTTATGCAATTAAACTAACATTAATTAAACAAATAGAATTCCTTTAAAAATAAATTTTGACTGGATGGGTAAAATGATTTCTGTTGTCTAGTTAAACATAAAATTTGAACTGCTAAGATTGTTCTTTTTTTTTCTTATGTAAAAAAGTCCCAGAATTTCGAATCCGTCTCGCTTGTAATGATTGCATGGAAAAAAAGGGCGCTACGATTTTTTTTGTGAGACAAGGGGTATTTTTTTTGATTTATTTAGTTTTATCGATAATTTTTATTTTAGAGCGAGAGCGCCAAAAAAGGACACCGGCTATAGTTGCTAGGGGTACCTAGGAACATCCCCTTGCAATAAAAAGCAATTCTATTTTTTTCATTTTTTGCCAAAAACATGGGTTAAAATCCATGTTTTTTCAAAAAGAAAAACGTTTTTTTCAACGCTTTGAAATAGCACGCTTATGGTTTCTTAAGCCTATCCGAAGCCAAAAAGGCTGCAAATTCCGAATCTGAATAGTGTTTAAAGATCCGTCCACAAATAACGACGCTACAATTTTTTTAAAGTTCAAAATCGTGCAAAAAAGAGGACCTAAAATTGCAATTTTTAATATTCGAAAAATTTACGTTGCGCCCTATACTTAATTTACATGTATCTTATGTAAAAAAGTCCCAGAATTCCGAATCCGTCTCTTTTGTAACGATGGCATCGAAAATAAGGGCGCTACGATTTTTTTTGTGAATCAATGTATATTTTTTTTGATTTATTTAGTTTTATCGAAAATTTCTATTTTAGAGCGAGAGCGCCAGGAAATGACACCGGCTATAGTTACTAGGGGTACGTAGGAGCATCCCCTTGCAAAGTAAATTTTTGTGCAAAAAAGTGGACCTATAATTGCAATTTTTAATTACTCGAGAAATTTACGTTGCGCCCTATTTAATATTAATATGTGCTAGAGCAAGAAATAAATATATTCTTTTAGAATCGCAAAAAATTACAACCTGTAAAGAGAGTCGCAGTATAAAAAATATTGGGAACCCCTGCTATATAACAAAAAAATAATGAAAAGAATTTTGCAAAGTTTTCAAAGAAGAAAAGAATTTTTTTATATTACATTATAAGACTTCAAAATCTAAAACAAGTAATTTTTAAAATTTGCTAAAACGGGCATAATTATACATTGTAATTGTTTATTATTAATTACTGAACATCCAAAAACTGTTCAAAAATTTCAGGATAACTACCAAAGAAATAATAATTTTTTCATAATAGAACTGCGAAGCTTCAAACTCTAAACCATATCATTTTTAAAATTAGTTAAAACAGTTGTTATGCATTATAATAAATTACCAAACACTAAAAAAATAACCAAAATATTTCAAGTTAACTATTAAAGCAGAAAATAATTTCTTTCATATTAGAATTGCAAGGCTTCAAAGTTTAAAACATGCAATTTTCAAAATTTGCTAAAACCGCCGTTATTATGCATTATAATTGTTTATTATTAACTATTAAACAACCAAAAAACAATTAAAAAATTCCAGGATAACTATCCAAGAAATAAATAATTTTTTTCGTGATATAATTGCCGGGCTCCAAAAAGCCTAAAACTTGTGATTTTCAAAATTCGTCAAAACGGTCGCTATTGTGCATAATTTGTTTATAAATGATTATTAAACTCCAGAAAACTAATTTAAAAATTCTAGGATCGAATTGTTTACTGTCAACAACCGATAAAATTGCAGAAAGCAGTTAAACGTAAACAGCTAGAACTGAGTGATCGTAAAGGCACTATGTTCCACCATGACAACGCTCGGCCACACACATCTTTACTTACTCGTCAAAAATTCAATATTTAAACGAATTATTTATAATGCAATCCTCCGACAAAGACGCTTTAAATTTGCATTTTTACATTTTTTTCAAACTAAATGCCGTTTCTCAGCAAATAAATTACGCTGAACTGGTATCAGAAGAAAAACAACAAAAATATTTTTTTCAAATCATTACTAAGAAAAAAACACCCTTTCGCCTCATTGAACTTACACAAACTACAGAAAGCAAAAACAACGACTCGCGACCTAAAAGCTAAACCCTTTAACTTCTTAAGACATTTGTCCTTACATCAAAGAAACTCGTGGCGTGTGACATACCGGAAATCTGATCGCCAAAGCGGAACACCGCACGACCAGCACGCGTTTCCCGCTTTTAAATTACCCCCATAAACTCCCAATCTTTTACAACAAAAAAAATTAAAAATTAAAAGCACCAAATAGTCCGTTAAAACCTCCAGCGATTAAGAAACTTAGAAAAAAAACGAAAGGGCACGCCGTTTAAAGTTATGACAAACCATCGCACAACAGGTGCCTGACATTCGAACCATTTCACGAACGAAAATAATATCTTTCCTCTTAATTGCTACGATTTTGAGCAGGAAATGCGTCTCCATAAAAAAGGCCTTTCAACGACTTCAATTTACGATAGTTTTTTGGGCAGTTTCTTCGGGAGAGAACAGAAGGTCTGGCACGAGACAGTAACACAAGCGCGCTCGGCGAAGGAGAACGTCTTTAACGGTCGCGGTGCGTTACCTTTTGCCTTATGCCGGGCCCTATAAGGCACCCCGTCCTTTTCTAGCTCCCAAGATGCCAATTCGCCCGCAATTAAGTCGAAAGAATAACCGTTGAAGAAGTGGGGGCGAAGATAAGCCGCCAACGAACTTTAAGAAATTAAAAGTACGCAGTACCTTCGGCGCTTTTCTTGCAAAAAGGTAAATCGAGTGCAATATTGTTATTTGTTAGTGATACCAAAAAAAAAAAATAAATAAATATATATTTACAGATATTTTAATTATTTATACTGCAGAGCAAAAGGCTGTACAAATTATTAGTTGGAAACGCGAGGTTTATGCTTACGTATTTTTGTTAATTAGTGTTTTATTAAATTTTTGTTCCTAGAAAATTGGCGTTTCGGCGCAGCCGAATTTAATGAGCGGGTAAGTTTTTTTTCGTGCACTATGCCTTAAATTAATCAAATTGTGTAATAGAAAAAAAATATTTGTAGTTAAAAAACTTGACCGATATAAAAAAGTATTATTTTCTATTAAAAATGAAGGGTCGTATTTAAAAGAACAAAGTTAGCGGTCGTTTTGACTACAACAGCGACATCTATAATACAATTAATAATCTCATCTTTTGGAATATTTCAAAAGCTGTAATTTATATACAACAATTTTTTTTTGTAAAGCGCTTCGTTTCCGAGTTATTAGCAAATATGTAAAACATCGCCTAATTTTTGACTTTCCAAAGGACGTAGCTGCGAAATTAAACCGACGTCGGTAGGGACGCTTCGCAAATTCAAAATATTCAGACCTTTGGCTAAAAGGTAAAAAAATTAATAGACGACGCCCTATTAAATTTTTCTAAAACTACAATTTCATATGAGCACGCTTTCGCTTAAACACGTAAAATATTCAATAACTCATAAACCCAAAATTGTATCAAAAAATTGACAAATATAAAAAAATGTTATTTTCGAATATACTTTTACTTATAAAAAAAATTAATAAAACATAACGATTCTTATTAAAAAAACAAAGTTGGTTATCGCTTTGACTGGAACATCATTCGTAATTAAATTAATAATTTCAGATTGTAGAACTTTTAGAAATATTACTTTTTTTTATAACGACTTCTTGTAAGTCACCCCTTATATACCGGGTGTTTCATTTAAAGTGCCACGAGCTTATAACTCCTAAACTAATAAAAATTTCAAAAAAAGTATAAGTATAAAAGTGTCTTTAATTTATGCGATCTATAAAATGACGTAAATATAAATTTTGTTCTACTTCCGGTTCAACCGGAAACGGTGTCAACTTGTTTATCTTAAATAGAAGGGTATTTATTTTATTTTTATAATTGGATAGGGCTTTCCAAATACGTATAACAAATGACTATTTTCTCAAAAAATCTTAAAACAAAACAAATCGGTATAAACGAAAACGTAAAATTACATCAGCGATTGTTTTCTTATTTATGGACCATAAGTAAATTGTTATACAGTTGTGGCAACGTTTTAAAAACTCTATTTAATTGTTATAAAATTGTTTTTTTTTGTTTACGATAAGAAAATGTCCAAAATATCCAATTAAACAAAATTTTGACTTTTATTTCCCAACCTTTTTGGTAACATACCCCACCCAAATCATACTAAAATTTTGATGCACCCCCTATGTAACATAAATATTTTTTTATATTTAAAAATTTAATTAATCCATAAATAAAGTCTATTTGCAACAGTGTATACAAAATTTGGTGACAAAAAAATAATAAATCATTTTTATCGTTCCCTCTCACTCGTACTAATGCATTTAGCGTATCTTTTCGCTCGCTCCCACTCATTTGCTATGGTAAAAATACGTTTTTCAAATATATAATCGAATTTTTATTTAATATTATGATTTGAAGGATAGTTTAATAGGCAAATCCAATAAATACGAGGATGTGCGCATTCGAGCGAAAAGTGGCACATTTCCGACCGAGGGAAGCAAATGAAGCGCGACGCGGGGGGCGCGCTCATTCCGAGATCGGAATGTGCCACTTTGAGCTCGAATGTGCACACTCGGTTTTAAGCACGATTCACATTCATTTTGGTCAATAAATTCGACAAAATAATGTTTATCATTCCATCTCGCTTGCACTTATAAGATTGTCGTATCTTTTCGCTTGCCCCCACTCATTGCTATGGTAAAAATACGTTTTTGTAACATATAATCGATATCATCTACTGAACTAAATTTAAATGTTGAATTTAAGAAAAAATGCTATGTACAAAATCGAATATAAACGAGGATGTGCGCATTCGAGCGAAAAGTGGCACATTTCCGAGCGAGGGAGGCAAATGAAGCGCGACGCGGAGCGGCGCGCTTCATTTTCCCGAGATCGGAATGTGCCACTTTGAGCTCGAATGTGCACACTCAGTTTCAAGCACGATTCACAATAAAATAGACAAAATATTAGATAACATCGTTCCCTCTCACTCGTACTTAAGAGTTTGTCGTATCTTTTCGCTCGCTCCCACTCATTGCTATGGTAAAAATACGTTTTTTGAATATAGGTATTTATATCTGTTATAAATAACTCCTGTTATTTTTATCTTTGTGAATTATTATTGATTAATTAATAACGAAAACATCCGATTAATTTGGTTCGACTAAAATAACATTAGTAGAAGAAAAAAAAAGTAATATCGCGCACGTACTCGAGCATAACCGAAAATTTACGCCGGCAACGAGCCACGTCGAAACAGTTAAATATGCAAATAGATAAACAAATAGTACTACTACAAGCGAAATAAATAATTCCGAATAAAACGGATATACGCATATAATAAAAGACATATTTAAAAAACGAAGAGCCGTTCAATGAAATCCACAAATAAAAACCGTGAAACGGTATATTAATAGCCCGTCATTGACATTACCAATAAAAAAAGTCACACTAGAAATAAAAAGAACAACCCTTTTTACATTTTTTTGCTACTGCATAACTCCGAACACACACCTGTTGTTGCCAACTAAACAGGGCCATCGACGAAAATCAATAGACCGCGTCCTGGCGTTTTCGAATTTCTTTTTTCGTCGTTTTGCCGTTTCGACGATTTTATAAATAAAAATCGGCGCGCGCGAACCAAAAAAACGAAGCGAAAGTTGTTTGCCAATTACGAAAATTCGAAAAAAAAAACGCGGAGCGCCGCGACGTGCGATTGACCCAATAACGTTTTTCGCTTTTTAAAGAGCGAAATAAAACATATTTTTATTAAAGTTAATTTAAAGCGAGCGCGTAAGTATTTTTTCGGTCGACATCTGATACGCACCCTTGGCCCAACACTTAAGGGTGTTGGACGTAAACAAAGTCATTATTCAAATTAAATCTTGATGAATATTTACATTAAAAATATCTCGTTCAAAAATAAGATTTTAATTAGGAAAATTCTAAAATTATTAAAAACGGCTCGCCCCAATACAATGGGCATAGAGGGATGCGCACAAGTAATTGAAGGAGGGGGATGGGCACTGTCCCCGTGCAAAACTTACTGCCCCCTCTCTTAGAAAAGTTGACAATATTCGAATTATCGAAATTGAAAGATTGCGGTGCCCCCCTTGGGAAAACTCTTGCCCCCGTGGAAAAACTGGTTATCTGCCCTGCTGGGGAGATAAGTATAATGAAATTGCCCCCCGCGAAAATTTAATTGCCGCTTTGGGGATCTCTAACTCAACCTGTTTTTGAAAAAATCGAAAAATAAAAAAAAATATTACTTAGAAAGGGCTTAATCAATCTATAATCAATATTAATCTATTTTAATATGTTAGAGGGGCATATAAAAACTATCACAGAACAAAATAACAAACGTATAGGATTTAATCATTCAGTGTAAAAACATTTTCGAAAAAAAATTTTTTTTTGAACATATGATTGAACAAAGTTATGAAATTATTTTTTTTAAAAACCTGACCCTTTTAAATAATACAATAATTAATAATAATATTAATAATAATTATAATATTTTTTTAATTGTTTTGAAGTGGTACCACATACTCAAAAAAATAAAATCTATTTTTTTTGTGCAATTATAGTACGGTTTATTATATATTTTTTTTTAATTATATCAAGCAGTAATTAGTTTTGTTAGTATTTGTAAAGACATATGTAAATTCTTATAAGATTTTATATTGAATACGTTGAATATTAATTTAAAAAAAAAAGAATTCACGATTGAATATTTTTTTACAAATTTTAATCAAATAATTAAATTTTTGTTAACTTGAATTTTAAAAATATTGATTGTAATTATAAAATAGTGATCAATAATAAAGAGAAATAATGAAAATTTATGTTAAAAAATAGTTTTTATTTTTGTTTTAGTATCTTACACCCCCCTAATCAATTGAAAAAAAATTCCATCCTTTATTCCCCTTTCACGCTTGTCAATTACTTTTGGGACACCCTGTATATTATTTAAAAGAGTGTAACGTGTCAAAAAAAATTAATTAATAATTTTTTTCAAATAATACCATATCTAAAAATAAAACTTAAAAAATTCTTATTTGATAGTAAGAGCCTATACGGCTGTTATTTTGTCATGGTATAGTCTTTATATGCCCCCGTAACATACAAAAAATTTATCAAGATCGATTAAGTCCTTCTTGACTAATTTTTTTTCTTCTATAATTGAGCATTTTTTGATTTCTTCGAAAATACGTCGAGCTAGAGACCCCCAAAGTGTTGATCAAATATTCCCCGGGGGCATATTCACCGTCCTTACCCCCCTCTGGCTTTATGCAAAAAATTCTCAAAACAGATACCTAATTTAATTTTAATTTGATAAATTAAAGAATGCTTTTCTTCGCCGATTCGGAAAATGGGAAAACGGAAAGTGCCCCCGACGAAATTACTTCTAAGTGCAAGCAAGGGTAATTCGATTTGGACGGTCATCTGGTAAAGAGTGCGAACGGTAAGCAAGTCTAGCAATTCGCTTAGACAGGAAACAAGATTTAACCATTTCCTATGTTTTCAAGTGGTCACTTTAATAGTTCTAAATTGGATTAATTGCATACTCTGTCACTATTCAATTAAATGCGGCCAACTAAATTAAGTCATAAATCGACGTTTACATTCAAATTGATATCAAATTTATTCGTTAACCGAAAAATATAAGCGTAAATGTGCGAGCGAACGATCGCCGAACTTTGTCTTCGGTTGCAAATTTTTTTTTACTCAGGATATTCATTATTTTCTTTTTTTAATTTAACAAGACGTCGTTCATTTATTTTTACTCATCTTGTATATTTTTTAAAAAACTAAAGTATCCCCTTTTTAATCGACGAATTCTTAATCTGTACTAAACGAAAAATATTTATTAAATTTTGTCTATTCAACTTTCTTCCAAATCAATAAAATTAATAAAAAATCGATTATATATTCGAAAAAGGGAATTTTTACCATAGCAATGAGTGGGAGCGAGCGAAAAGATACGACAAATTTATAAGTACGAGTGAGAGGGAACGATGTTATCTAATATATTGTCTATTTTATTGTGAATCGTGCTTAAAACCGAGTGTGCACATTCGAGCTCAAAGTGGCACATTCCGATCTCGGGAAAATGAAGCGCGCCGCTCCGCGTCGCGCTTCATTTGCCTCCTCGCTCGGAAATGTGCCACTTTTCGCTCGAATGCGCACATCCTTGTATTTATTAAATTTTGTCTATTCAACTTTCTTCCAAATCAATAAATTTAATAAAAATCAATTATATATTCGAAAAGCGTATTTTTACCATAGCAATGAGTGGGAGCGAGCGAAAAGATACGACAATTTTATAAGTACGAGTGAGAGAGAATGATGTTATCTAATATATTGTGTATTTGATTGTGAATCGTGCTTAAAACCGAGTGTGCACATTCGAGCTCAAAGTGGCACATTCCGATCTCGGGAAAATGAAGCGCGCCGCTCCGCGTCGCGCTTCATTTGCCTCCCTCGCTCGGAAATGTGCCACTTTTCGCTCGAATGCGCACATCCTTGTATTTATTGAATTTTGTCTATTCAACTTTCTTCCAAATCAATAAATTTAATAAAAATTCGATTATATATTCGAAAAAGGGAATTTTTACCATAGCAATGAGTGGGAGCGAGCGAAAAGATACGACAAATTTATAAGTACGAGTGAGAGGGAACGATGTTATCTAATATATTGTCTATTTTATTGTGAATCGTGCTTAAAACCGAGTGTGCACATTCGAGCTCAAAGTGGCACATTCCGATCTCGGGAAAATGAAGCGCGCCGCTCCGCGTCGCGCTTCATTTGCCTCCCTCGCTCGGAAATGTGCCACTATTCGCTCGAATGCGCACATCCTGTATTTATTGAATTTTGTCTATTCAACTTTCTTCCAAATCAATAAATTTAATAAAATTCGATTATATATTCGAAAAGGGAATTTTACCATAGCAATGAGTGGGAGCGAGCAAAAGATACGACAAATTTATAAGTACGAGTGAGAGGGAACGATGTTATCTAATATATTTGCCTATTTTATTGTGAATCGTGCTTAAAACCAGTGTGCACATTCGAGCTCAAAGTGGCACATTCCGATCTCGGAAAATGAAGCGCGCCGCTCCGCGTCGCGCTTCATTTGCCTCCCTCGCTCGGAATGTGCCACTTTTCGCTCGAATGCGCACATCCTGTATTTATTAATTTTGTCTATTCAACTTTCTTCCAAATCAATAAATTTAATAAAAAATCAATTATATATTCGAAAAACGTATTTTTACCATAGCAATGAGTGGGAGCGAGCGAAAAGATACGACAATTTTATAAGTACGAGTGAGAGAGAACGATGTTATCTAATATATTGTGTATTTTATTGTGAATCGTGCTTAAAACCGAGTGTGCACATTCGAGCTCAAAGTGGCACATTCCGATCTCGGGAAAATGAAGCGCGCCGCTCCGCGTCGCGCTTCATTTGCCTCCCTCGCTCGGAAATGTGCCACTTTTCGCTCGAATGCGCACATTCTTGTATTTATTGAATTTTGTCTATTCAACTTTCTTCCAAATCAATAAATTTAATAAAAAATCGATTATATATTAGAAAAACGTATTTACCATAGCAATGAGTGGAAGGGAGCGAGAAGATACGATAATCTTGTCGGTGCAAGCGAGAGGAAACGATTAAAATTATTCAATAAATTTTTCGTGTAATTTATTGGTCTAAATTATAGCAATCATTAAGAAATTGCTGTGAAATTAATTTGTATTGCAATAAGGAGGCAAGAATGAAATTCTTGTTAGGTTTCCCATGCAGAAATTTACTATGGATGCCCTAACAGTGGTAGGGGCCCTTAAATGCTACGTTGTGGATTCCACGTAAAAACATTTTTCGTCCACCAAATAGGAAATTTTGAATTGTTTTTAAAAAAAATACGGAATTCTACCTTTCAGCAAAATCACCAGCTCGTCCAAGGCAAAGATGCACTGAACTTTTATTAATTAAGTTTCTAATCGCACTTTTTTTTAAATTAACAATAATTAGTGGTGTACGTACGTCTTTACGAACCGAATGCATTTCGAAAACTACACAAAGAAATTGAATAGTCATAACACAGCTGCGTTTATCATATCAGAACACTCGCACTTTTTAACGTTACCGACAAGATTAGAAAATTGCTTGTTCTTTTATAAACCTCGGGCCTTTGCATTATTGCAAAATTAATTGTAGGGTTAATTAAAATCGTAATTGTTGGTTCTGCAATTGTATTTAACCGACAAAAATAATTAAAGCTCGCCAATAAGACACACCTTTCGAATTGTGGCAAGAAACAAACAGACATTTTTTTTATTATCTTTTTCGGAGGGCGGGGGTTGATGTCTAAAAAAATTGAAATAAAAACGATATTTCAAGCTTGATAAAGGCGCGATTTAGTTTCTTTAATTAACGAAAGCACCTCGAATTAAACAGTTTTCAGCGAATAAAAATACAGTGGACCCTCGATATACCGCGGGCGGCAACTCATAAATACCATAATAACATGGCAATAGGAATATACATAACCCTGAAGAAATTTACTATGGATGCCCTAACAGTGGTAGGGGCCCTTAAATGGTACGTTGTGGATTCCACGTTAAAACATTGCTCGGCGCATCCTTTTTAAAGCCAGTAAAGGGCATTGTCGGGTTATGATAAGGAAATCCTTTAAGGATTTTTCAGAGTAACCATTAAAGGGCTTTTTAATTTTTGTCAAGAATTCCTTAATACGTTTTAGTTACGGTAAATATTAAAGGACCTTTAAATGTCTTTTTGTGGATTCCATAAGGAGAAAAGCCCATAATAAAATTATTGAATATCTTATTTATAAAATGTAAAATTATTTCTATTTACTGCAAGTTGTGAAGTTAGCAATTAAATTATTATTTTTTATTTGTTTTACAGTTTACACTCATACATAATACTTTTTTTGTCAGCTAAAAGTAATGATTATTGATAAGTATCTTTATGCACATTATTAAGAAGTCATTCATAAATTATATAACAGCCTATATGGAGGGCGGGACGAGGAGGGGAGTTTTTATTTGTTAGTATTTGTTACAGGAAAGGGCTAGTTAAACATAAGATCACAAAATCCAAATAAATTTTTTTTTCAAAAAATGTCTTTTTTTAGTTTGAAAAAAAAGTTTTGAAGTTATATACATATATCCTAACAGGTTTCTAAAAGCAAAAGGGATTAATTATTTTTAATTTTAACAAATACAGAACTAACAATAGAAAAATATCCTTTGTTGTCTTTTACCTCAGCTGGATATTGCTTTATGTTTAACTAAGCGTTTGTAATATTCTAAGAAAATTTATTTTCTTATTATACATCAGGTAAAAAAAATTAAATGTAAGGGAAAACTTTAAAGGACCTTATTACATTGCTCTTAAAGGCCCCCATTACATTTCCCTTAAAGGCCCATTTTATAAAGCGTGACCATCCTTTTAGGGTCCCTTAAAGTCTAAGGGAAATCTTTAAAGGGCCCTATTAAAACTCTGACACAATTTCTGCACGGGTATTGGATATTAAAATGTATGTCTTATCATTTAACTGTCATAAAGTACAATTTTGGGAATTATATTTCATTTTTTTGGGGTCTGGCAAGCCCCACCTAGTATGGCATGTGAAATTTAGTCACCTAGTATGCGGAGAGTTAAAGCAACGATTTAACATCAAAAAATAATTTTTATCGCGAAGATATTTAATTCTTAAAAGTAAAATCTATGGACCATAATTGATTTGTAAATTTAAAGATTAAAACGTACATTATTCTTGTGTGCGTAATATTTTAAGGGATGATCTCACATTATATTTTCTAGCAAAAAACGTAGAACGAGCGCAAATAGAACGATAACAGAGTTAGATATTTTTAACACCATTTTCATTTCAATTACCAAAATTAATTCTTTAATTGGCAATTATTTGGTTTTTTTTTCGGAAATTATGCTTTTCTCAAAAATACTTTACAGTCTCTGGTACTATTTATATTAAAATATTTTCAAATACTGTGGGCCCAAACTCAAAAATTGCAACGGCGGACCGCCGAATTAATAAAACCAATATTTTGAAAAATATCCAAACAACTAATTAGGTTTTATCGACATATAAAATAACCGATTTAATATGAAACGTCCTACCGTATAATATTACATGTAGTAAATATAAATATTTACATATACAACCCATTTTTACATGCGCAACATGTAAAATTACATTGTCATCTAAATTTACATAAATTACAAAGTTATCAATAATTTCGCCCTACAAACAATTCACTTATAAACTAGCCCTTAATTAACAACCAATAAGTACAAATCTCTTTTCTGAGACCCGTCAATAAAGCACATCGAACTCAAAAAAAAAAATATACGCAACTAAAAAATGCAACCAAAGTAATCACGTTGCCTTTTTAAAAATCCCTTTAAAATCTTAAACGGCGAGAAATTAAATATATCAGTACTTCGCACCTAAAAATAATAAAATAAAGCTCCATCAAAATTAAAGAATAAACAACGCTCGCTCTTTAAAATCCAAAAATAAATTCGCATTAAAAGATTTAAGCTTTCCGAAATAAAAATAAAGCGGCCCGAAAGGATTCCGTTCGAACGAAAAATCGGCCCGAGTTCGCAAAAAAGATTCGATTTCGGGCCGAAATCTGAAAATTTCCTCGTCCTCGGAAAGCGCGCTCCCCATCGAAGCGTCGCCCCCGAAACGCTTTCTCCCGCTTTCGTGCGACACGCGCCCCGTCTTCCTCGTCCTCGACCAGCTCGGCCGCAGTTCGCGACGTCGCCGCAAAATTCCGAGGCGCCATCAGTCGGCATCCTTGGCGTCGCGGCGCTGCTCATGCGTCTCCCCACTCCGCGATAAGGGCTGATAGTGTGGCAGAAGACGCGCATTCTCTACCATGTCCCCCAAGTGTGTTGATTCCTAAAGTAACTGTGTGCGCCTTTTAAATTTTAAGTACTAAACACGTAAGGTAAGCTGATCATTCCTTTTTTTGCATGGATCTCCCTTTTTTTCTGCTCGCGCGTTTTTTTCTCGTTTCGTCCCCCTTTTGTGATACTGCCGAGTTCGAAAAAGTGCGCGCTTTGGTCGAGGAAGTGCTTTGAAAAGAGAAAATCGAGATGATTCGTCTTTTCGCTTAAAAAAATACGAGTAAGTCTGATTACATTTTCTTTATGCTTGAATTTGAATTTTCACATAATAGAGAAAAAGAGAAAAAGAGAGAAAGAGGGAGAGATAAATAAATAACAACTGAGGGCTTCGTGTTTTAAAAAAAAAACCGTAACTTTTAAATTTGAGCTTTGCGTTTAGGCAACCCATCCAACTTAACGTGCTCGCCATAGATACGCGTTGTTTATTTTTTGCGTCCACCATAATTAATTCGTAAACCAATCACAATCAGAGAACAATTCGATTTTAAAAATTAAAACTAAGTGGATATTCAAATACTGTCTTGGTTTTATTTTTTTTTTAATTTAACTCTAACAGTGTAAGAAAAATAAAATAGAAAAAAAAATTGTTTTTAAAAAAACTTAATTATCGAAAGGAAAGAGAACGAAACGAAATCGGCTGCGAAAGTAGACCGGGCAACGCGCCGCGACTTCGCCGGCCGTTGACCGTCCGCTGCCCGCCAACTTTCCGGCGCTTCGGCCCGACGAACCGCTTCTTCTCCCGGCCGTCGTTCGGCAGCGAAACAAAGTGCGTCCGTACCAATTTAAGTTTTATTTTAAAATCGTAGAGACATTTAAAAGCGCGTCGAATTTTGCCACCGAAAAATACGTTTCGAATTAAAATCGGACGAAAAAAAAATGGAAAGTTATCCGTGCACGTTGGAGGGGGTGGGGTGGCGATGAAATTGATTGCAATTCATTTTTGATCTCATATACGATTGAGTCGCACAACAAGCGATTATTAAGCTATTGTGAGCTCTTTCAAAATTCATCGAATCCCTTTAATTTCTAAATGAACTTTGATCAATCTTGATTTTTAATTTTGAACTCTGATTGGCATCTTTTTGTTCGATTTAATTATTTTTCTTTTGTTGGGAGCGCCGTCGAAAATGGCACGGCAAACGTCATATTTCGAGTGGGCTTCGAATTTGGATCGCACAAAGAGGCTATAATTCTTTTTTTCGGGCTCGAACCGCTCGTTTTCGCTTTCGCCTTGTTTTTATTTGATTTTGATTTTTTTTTGATATTACACATTAGCGAAAGCCGGAGTAGGAACAACAGGCTGAACAAACATTTTTCGCGACCCCAAAATTAAATTTTTAAGCTTCGGTCCATTTGAATTATGTTTCGGTTAATCCGTTTTTGTTTTTCGAAGGGCGGCGGCGCGGAGGCGACGGTTGCGCGCGAGGGGGGGGGCGGGCGGCCGATTTTCGGGCGATCTTGAAAAATCTTAGAAGATGCTTAAAAATATCTCTTAATTACTGCTTTCCACCCCCGTGCGGAGGCGTGTCGGAGGGGTAGGGAGCGACGCCGGCGCGCGGCGCTCTTCTGCGACGTCTTGTGCCAGTCGTCGGCGGGCGACGTGCAACGGCGCCGTCGTCTTTCCCCAAAGGAGCGCCTTATACCCATGTCTTAGCTTGGCGCCTTCACTTCTTCGGTATCCTTCGTGGTGTAAGGACTTCGTCCTGCGCAGGATACGGACGCTCTTATTCCGACGCTCGACGTCAGTCGCGATAAGACTTTGTAGAAATTCGGACTTGTGGACTTTGTCGTCTTTTAGTGGAATCTTAGTTCGTGCTTCTTCTTGTATCGTAAAGGACAACTTATACCTAGGCTAGGCCGATAAGAGTACGCAAAACTTTTTCGATGTAGTTAATTCGTAGTGCGCTTTGCAATGGATTATTTTCTCGCTAATCTCAAGGTAAATGATTTTCTTCTTTTTTCGCTTTCGCTTCCCTTAGTTGGTCTTGCCCAATCGGCGCCTAAAAAAATAAATTTTTAATTAAACGAATTGTGACGGTTTAACTTACTTGTGGGGGTCCTTCGACGAAGTGCCAAAGTGCGGGCTGCCTATACTCGTTTTTGAACCGCTTCGAAACCTAAAATTTTCAAAATTTATTTTAACTCAAGTGAAGTTGTTTACTTTTTTTTTTGGAAAAATCACAAAAATTAATTTGATCGAAATCGGGAAAAAACGAAGAAGTTTGGTTTTAAGCAAATAATTTCGTTTTTGGTCCTTTAAAAAATTTTATTCGTGCGAAAATTTTTACTGAGATGTCTTATTATTTGAACTAAAAAATAATAATTATTATTAAAACTAAAAAAACGCTTAATTTGAGTTTTTTGGAATTGCGAATTTGAGGAGTTAACTTGAAAATTTTAATTTATGTAAAAAGTTGTTTTTCTTCTCCGAAACGGAAATTGAAGATTTTTTTATTTAGTAAAAATCAACTAAATTTAACTAATTTTGGCGAAAATAATTTGAACTTCGTTCAATTTTGCAAAATTAATCGAAAAATTTATTTTCCGCAAAAACCGAATTTCGCTTTTTCGGCAAACAATTCGAAGCTTTGCCGGTTTCGCCAAATTAACTCGACTTTTTTCTTCGAGACGCTCATTCAAAGTCAATAAGACCGAAGAAACCGGCTAGAAAATTTAATTCGTGCAAAAACTCGAGTTTTCTTCTCGGAAAATAATTTAAGAGCTTTTTAAATTCGGAACAACCGACCAAAAAATTTTTAATTTCTTTAAAAACTTCAGTTTTACTTCGAGCTTTAAGTAAAACTGAAAAGCTCGACTTAGAAAATTAAATTAATCAAAAATCTGCGGTTTTCGCTCCAAACACACACTTTGATCTTTTTATATTTTGATCTTCGTATCAATTAAATTCAAATTGTAAATTTACACCTTGTCTTTGAAAAATTCAGCTCAAAAATTTTTATTTTTATTATTTTCAAAAACCAAACTAATGCCGTTAAAACGGTTCAAAATCGTGATTAGAATCTCAATCCCAAAAAAATTAAATAGCCAAAATAAGCTTGTCTAACTCGCAACGAATTTCCCAACTTTTCTACTTGTTGAACCCTTTTAATTAAACGTACATTTTTTGGCAAATCTAAGGGGTGGCAATTAAAAATTCCGCATTCAAATTTATTCTGCGCGCTTTTCGACAATTATCTGCTCAAAAACAAACCTTTTAAGGTGTTTACAAACTTCTTGTGTTAATAAAATCTGCTTGGCCGAAATCGCTCGGGCCGAGATCGTCGGCGCTTTCACTTCAATCTTCTTTTTTTGTGCCTGAAACGCAAAATTAAGTGCGTATTTATTTTTATTTTTTTACTTACGATTCGAGTGCCCATTTTCCCGTTTGAATTTTCCTGGCGATAATCTGCGAAGCTTTATTTTTTGCAAATATAACGTATACGCACGTACCTTTTGAAATGGGGGCCGGATCGAAGCTCGAAAAACTTTCGTCGAACAATTCGCCTTTTGACACACACCAGAAAACTTTTAGATATGTTTATCGAATAAAATGCGAACGGCAACTGACCAAAATCAGCGCCATTCAAGTGCGTTACGAGTACAATTAAAGTACGTTAAACCGAACAATGCCTTTTATATCAGCACGCACGACTTGAACGTACATTCGACATAAGGGCTGAAATCTCTTGGTCGTGGGGCTGTTTCACCGGCATCGCCATCCGAAAACAAGCTCCTGACAGTTGGGTTGCATACGATTCCCTTTATACCCGGTCCGTTTTGTTGAATTTCGTTAAAATAGCGCTTTTTTTAATTGTGTATGTTTTTCGTAGAACGAAAATTTTCTGATTAATCGTCCTTCGTAGTTTTTGACAATAATTACGCAGAGTAAAACGGAAAAATTAAAAACTTACCGAGAAAAAGCAGCTCGTGCTTAGCAAATGCCATAGATTTGGGAAAATCTGAAAAAAATAACATTGTTAGTATCGTTGTGCCTAATTTTAAAAAAATTAAGTGAATTTTTCTTTGTGAAATTTAAAACAACGAGCTTAGCGCCCAAAAATTAAAGATAGAAAGTTTCGAGTGCTTTAAAAAATTTTGTAAAGCCCCCAAATTTTTTTAATTATATTTCTCAAAAGCTCAATCAAAACAATCAAAAAAAATAGTAGCAAATGCCTTTATAAACAAGTTAATATTAATTACTTTTTTTTACATTAAATAAAGTGACAAGAAAGCATTAAAAAAAATTCACATTTATACATGATATTATAATATCCTTTATTCTTTTTTCTATCAAAAAGAATATAATAAATATAAAAATTTCATCTAAAACCTCTTTTTACACGAATTGTACTGAGCTAAAAATTTTAAGTACCCAAATTCATCAAAATGTGTATTTGTTAAGGAAGTGTGTTGTGTTAAAACGTTTTAATATGTAAAAATAAATTGTGTTAAGATTTAACGTTACCAAAAACGTATTAATTATTAACACTTCTGAAATGTGTAAAATAACACGTTTCTTTTAACAAATGTGCTGTGTTAACACGCATAGAAGTGTTAATATAGCACATCTCCCATTTTCGACGTTTTGAATTAACACACTTGGATTTGCAGTGTTAGTGCCCCAAAATTTTTTTTTCTTGCCAAATCAATAAATCTGATAGTGTAAGTATTTTAACAGAGCCTTAAATATGCGGAAAAGTAAGCCATATTTGTTATGGTTTTTGAAATAATGTTGTGAAAAGATTTTTGTTAAAAATTTTCACGGTTTGTAGAAAATGTTGCCTGCAATTGATCTTGATCTCATTTGAAAGCCAAATAAACATAGAATTTAAGATTTATCACAGAATTTTCTTTCTTCTTTGTATCGAATAAAAATAATTTAAAAAAAACGTTTTTTATTTCAACTAAATTGGTTCGTATTGTTTTAATATGGCAATACCAAGTCAAGTATAATTTTTGTACGTCGGAGTCATGATCTTTTTGACCCAAACTGTAAAATACTCAAAAAATAGAGGTTTTCGCATCGAATCTGATTCAAAATTACCCAAAATTTATGATAACTTTTGCTCCACACTTAGTTTTTTAATTTTTAATAAATTTTTTGTGTTAGGACGAGAAAAGCCCTTAATCCTTAGTTACTCGCGCAGTTTACCGTAACGCAATTACTCGCGCGGTGCTTTTTAGGCACCACATAGAAAATGACTTGGTTTTAAGGATTTTGAAGGTATTTTGCCAATTTTTTAATGTCATTCACATTATGCACTATTGATTTCCCAACAACAACAAAAAAATTAATACCCAACTTAAAATCAAGTGAAAAAGAAAATTAACTAAAATCAATGTGACAAAGTCTATAAAACTGTTCAATAATCATCTTCTATTTTTTCAATTTGCAATAAATTGTTGTAGGATTAACAATTGGCAATAGCCCGTTGTTTTTTACTGGTTCTTTTAAAGTTTAATTTTGTTTTTGAATTTTGACAACAAAAGCTTAACTCTAGTTAGTAAATTTTCTAATTTGGCTGTTTTGATAGGATGTGTTTCCATCCGCATCGCCGTTAAAGTTTTCAAAATCTTTCATAGCTTCGAAGGCCGATCCCAAAAACGTGTTGCATTATATATTCGTGCGTTAGTTCCAGTTAGGTTGAGCAAGTGAAAAAAAATGCGTAATGGTCATTTTTTGGTTCTTCAAAATAATACATAGTTTTATAAAACTGATCAATAGTGTGCCCCTCGCCCCCCCAACCCGTTAGAAATGTATCTAATACATCATATTTTAAAATAAATGTCGTTTCGAAAATAATAACATTATTACTCGCGCGGTGTTTTTCAGGCACCAAAACCACAACAGTTCAAACTTCGACAAATAGCACACTTTTATAATGTCCAAATTAATACTTTCAGGTGCCTATCGCATTCTAGAAAAACTAAACAAAGGTTACATGTGGATGTACAGGCTCGCAAAAATTTATACATTTAGTAATTACAAAAACTGGGGCGCTGGTGCCCGAAAAGCAACCGCGCGAGTAATTAAGTGTTAAGCACGATTTGCAATAATTTTGGCGACGAAAATAATTTTTATCATTCCCTCTCACTCGTACTAATGAGTTTGTCGTATCTTTTCGCTCGCTCCCACTCATTGCTATAGTAAAAATACGTTTTTGGAATATATAATCAAGATTTTATTAAAATTTTTGATTTGAAAAAAAGTTTAATAAACAAAATTCAATAAAAACGAGGATGTGCGCATTCGAGCGAAAAGTGGCACATTGCCGAGCGAGGGAGGCAAATGAAGCGCGACGCGGAGCGGCGCGCTTCATTTTCCCGAGATCGGAATGTGCCACTTTGAGCTCGAATGTGCACACTCGGTTTTAAAAATCATTCCCATTAATTTTGGTGACGAAAAATTAGTAAATATTATTTATCATTCCCTCTCACTCGTACTTATGAGTTTGTCGTATCTTTTCGCTCGCTCCCACTCATTGCTATGGTAAAAATACGTTTTTCGAATATATAATAGATATTTTATTAAATTTTTGGATTTGACAAAAAGTTTATTATACAAAATTCAATAAATACGAAGATGTGCGCATTCGAGCGAAAAGTGGCACATTTCCGAGCGAGGGAAGCAAATGAAGCGCGACGCGGAGCGGCGCGCTTCATTTTCCCGAGATCGGAAATGTGCCACTTTGAGCTCGAATGTGCACACTCGGTTTTAAGCACGATTCGCAATAAAATATACATAATATTAGATAACATAGTTCCCTCTCACTCGTACATATGAATTTGTCGTATCTTTTCGCTCGCTCCCACTCATTGCTATGGTAAAAATACGTTTTTCGAATATATAATCGATATTTTATTAAATTTTTGGATTTGACAAAAAGTTTATTATACAAAATTCAATAAATACGAAGATGTGCGCATTCGAGCGAAAAGTGGCACATTTCCGAGCGAGGGAGGCAAATGAAGCGCGACGCGGAGCGGCGCGCTTCATTTTCCCGAGATCGGAATGTGCCACTTTGAGCTCGAATGTGCACACTCGGTTTTAAGCATCATTCGCATTAATTTTGGTGACAAAAAATTAGTAAATATTATTTATTATTCCCTCTCACTCGTACTTATGAGTTTGTCGTATCTTTTCGCTCGCTCCCACTCATTTGCTATGGTAAAAATACGTTTTTCGAATATATAATTGATATTTTATTAAATTTCAACTAAATGGGTTCGTATCGTTTTTTTCTTATGGCAACTATCATTTTGTACGTCAGAGTCATGATAATTTTGATAGATTTTGATTTAAAAAATGAAATTTTACCCAAACTGTAAAATACTCAAAAAATAGAGGTCTTCGCATCGAATCTGATTCAAAATTACCCAAAATTTATGACAACTTTTGCTCGACTCTTAATTTTTGAATTTTTAATAAATTTCTTGTGTTAGAACGAAAAAAGCACTTAAAAAAAACCATTCATTCAATAAATTAAACGTTACTAAACACAAAATTGAAAAAATCGCAAAATACTTCAAACTTACCCAAATTAACAGTACCTCAAGAACCAAACCATACAATTTTCTAAAAAAAAACGTCTTTTTGGGCAAATTTCGCCCAAATTTCAAACAAACCACTTAAAACGCGTTTTTTGCAGACACAAAGCTCGACGCTTTCCGAAACGAATCCCAGACGACGAACCTCGCGCAAAAAAACGCCGGATTAATCGTCAAATAATTTTGAAGGTTTTGAAACGAACTGTCATCGCAAATGGCTACATAATTTTTGCATTAGGTACAGTAGAGCATATTCGTGTGTATATTTTAACATTTTTATGCTCGATTTAAAGCGTCATTGTTTTATTCATTTTCGGGATCGATGCGCGCCAGAAAAAAATTCCCGGTCGGGCGACCGATCTCGACGACCTTTTTCCCCGTCCCGAAATTGGGGAAAAAAACGTGCGCGCCCCGCGAAAAATTCGAAAGGCCGCGCGTTCGCGAACGAGCCAATTAGGATTGATTTTGCGATGTGGGAAAAATGCGGAGGACGGCGGTCGGAAAATCAGAAACAATTAAACGCGGAGTGTGCGTCGGAAAATCGAATAATTTCATTTAGGGTTTATTAACCCCCCCGATAGGACGGTTCTTATGGCGCGCTTTTGATAGGGCACATATTTCGAATATTGATTGTCTATGGCAGAGAATGCGTGTGGGGTAGGTCAGTGTCAAATATGTGTGAATATTAATGCAATTGAGTCCGATATTGTATTTAATAATTAACCCCTTTATTGGCTGACCTAATTAATTTTTTGCGGCTTTACACAACACAATTTATGGATGATTATCAATTACAACCGATTCCGATTCTGTATTAACACACATCAAACATTTGTAAAACAATTCGATTCAATAATTAATTTCGTTTCGGCCGTTTAAAATATAATATTTCGTTTTTTGCCCTTTTTTTGCGCGTTTTTGCGGCCGATCCGTAAAATTGGCAGCCCCGCACGTTTTTAGTGCAATTCGAAGGTCGACCCGATCGCTTTCGGTCGTTGTGAATTAAATTAAAAGCGAAAGTATTTCCGGAAATTAATTAAATTTATTCTTTTTTGTTGGACGAACGAACGCTGTTCATTTTTCGATACAATTTATAGTTTTGGTTTGTTGTTTTATTGGTTATTAAACGCTTTCATTGATTTTGACGATTTGAAAGTGAATTCGGTTTGGATTCGTGGAAGAAATTTAAAAATTGGGGAGAGTGGGGCACGACGGCCCCCTCAAAAATTTGGTCAAAAAACTGTTTTTTCATTTTTGGTCAAATTATGGTACCTCTGATATTTTAAGCTAATCTGCGATATCTGGGGCATAATGGACCACGTGAAAAAAAACTTGCTTTAGGAAAAATGTAAAATGTTCCATTGAAACTAAAAATGTAAAGAAAAATGAAATTAAGGAAGAGGGAAGGGGGGCGAAATTTTTTTCGAGTGAAATTAAAGTAAATATAGTAATTAACATAGGGAAAAACATTTTTAACGTTGAAAACAATTTTTTTAAATAGAAAAAAATAATTTTTTTTTGGGTTTTGGAAAAATGTCGGTGAATTTGTTCAAAATAGAACAAAAGTAAACTGTTTTGATAGATGAAAGCCACAAAAAGTATTAATCGGCTTAGGGGGGGCGTCGTGCCCCACTCACCCCTATATTAGTTTGATTTAATCGTTTTTGAGAGAAATTGGGTGGTACTTTGAAGTTTCTCTATTAATTAATTATTGAAGTTATACTTCTTTGAGCGGTTTGAAAGTGAAATTTTAGCAAGCGACGGAAGTTGTCCGCTAACAACTGACGCAAATTCAACAACCGAAGTTAGCTCTTTAAAAAAGCGAATTATATATTGTGAATCATGCTTAAAACCGAGTGTGCACATTCGAGCTCAAAGTGGCACATTTCGATCTCGGGAAAATGACGCGCGCCGCTCCGCGTCGCGCTTCATTTGCCTCCCTCGCTCGGAAATGTGCCACTTTTCGCTCGAATGCGCACATCTTCGTATTTATTCAATTTTGTTTAATAAACTTTCTTTCAAATCAAAAAATTTAATAAAATATCGATTATATATTCGAAAAACGTATTTTTGCCATAGCAATGAGTGGGAGCGAGCAAAAAGATACGACAATATCGTTAGTGGGAAAGAGAGGGAACGATTATAATTAATTAACTAACTTTTCGTCTATTTTATTGGCATAAATTATTGTGAATCGTGCTTAAAACCGAGTGTGCACATTCGAGCTCAAAGTGGCACATTCCGATCTCGGGAAAATGAAGCGCGCCGCTCCGCGTCGCGCTTCATTTGCCTCCCTCGCCCGGAAATGTGCCACTTTTCGCTCGAATGCGCACATCTTCGTATTTATTAAATTTTGTTTACTAAACTTTCTTTCAAATCAAAAAAATTTAATAAAATATCGATTATAAATTCGAAAAACGTATTTTTGCCATAGCAATTAGTGGGAGCGAGCAAAAAGATACGACAATATCGTTAGTGGGAAAGAGAGGGAACGATTATAATTAATTAACTAACTTTTCGTCTAATTTATTGGCATAAATTATTGTGAATCGTGCTTAAAACCGAGTGTGCACATTCGAGCTCAAAGTGGCACATTCCGATCTCGGGAAAATGAAGCGCGCCGCTCCGCGTCGCGCTTCATTTGCCTCCCTCGCTCGGCAATGTGCCACTTTTCGCTCGAATGCGCACATCTTCGTATTTATCGAATTTTGTTCACTAAACTTTCTTTCAAATCAAAAAAATTTAATAAAATTCGATTATATATTGGAAAAATGTATTTTTACCATAGCAATGAGTGGAAGCGAGCGAAAAGATACGCCAAACTCATTAGTACGAGTGAGAGGGAACGATACAAATTGTTTACTAATTTTTCGTCACCAAAAAGATCGCTAATCGTGTTTAAGGCCGCGGTACGAAATATTGCTGCTTTTTTTTTGAAGCGATGAATAGTTAAATAACAATAGTTGCGTTCTGAATCAAGTTAAATCTGCCAGGAACAACATAAAATTTAACCAGTTATCAATAGGGGCCACTTTACTGTTTGTTATTTGTTCAGCAAACATGACTTCAGAGAATATAGTTAAAAGCAAAATTTAGCAAAAAGTTCGATAGATCAGCCAAGAAGTGAAAAAAAAACTCGAATTTTTTGTAGGTTCTACTTTGACCTGGACTAACTTTTTCAATACAACTTTTTAGCGCTATTACCATCTAACGGACAAGGGTCAAAGTTTTGGTTAGCGAAGACGAAAACCCGCAATAAAAATCATATCATAACCATGCCCAGCGAGATCAAAAACAATGCTTCGGCACTTCAATTACCAAATTGTTATTAATGACTTTTTTAATACAATTTTCTAACAATATATACACAAAAGATGCCTCTACAGCATAGCATATTTCAAATTTGATAAAATTCCTTAGTTTTTGTACAATTACGGTCTGAACTATCGTCTTTCAGCAGGTTTGCTATTTTTTTAAAGTTAAATTACATTTTTGGCTAAAATGAAATATGCCATGCTCTAGTCCAATCCGTTATTGGTCTATTTAATTTTTTTACAACATTATATATTGTTAATTAGAAATGGTAATTGAAGTACGAAACGTCTAAATTTTCGTCGATATTAGACAACCCAATTCTCTCGGATCGCCCCTTGGAACTGAGTGTGCCCATTCGAGCTCAAAGTGGCACATTCCGATCTCGGAAAAATTTTAAATTGTATAAGTACGGCTGGTATGTGTGCACCCTCTACATGCACAATATACTTATACATATCGTAAAAATTTCATTTTTATTTGACTTCAAAAATTCGTACTATAGAAATGTTACTTCGCTATTTAAAAAACAATCTTATATGCATTTTTGCCCAAAAAGCAATGCGTAGTATAACAATTCGTTATATAGAAAAATTCGATGTATAGAAGTTCGTTATATCGAAGTTTGACTGTATTTGGATGCGAAGCGGCGTTTTTTAATTTCCCGAGTCCGAAAATGTGCCATTCCGAGCTCGGAAAAAAATTAGTTCGGCCGGATTTAGGCTTGTCAAACAAAGGTAAGCCTAATTGTTGCCTTTTCGGGTCCACATAAGGCAAAACAAAAATTGGGGTGCCGAAAATTTACGTTGGCCTGGGCTCAACTCTGGCATACTTTTGAAATTCCTGACTGATACCTAGTACCAAAGTTAGGCAACTCTTACGGGGCCCTTACGATTGCCTCATTTGGCCCACGTATGAAATTCGGCATGCGCTTTTTGAACCTAATGAAAACATAACTGACATTTCTAGTTTGGAAAGAGAACCATCTATTTTACTTAAGTATTTATTATTTTTTTTTAATTCAATTATTTAAAAAAATACAGTCGAACCTCGATAAGCCGAATTTTTGATAACTCGAACCTGTTTTCCTAGGATTTGCATATTTCATTGTTAATATTTTTATATCAAATTTTTTATAACTCGAATTATTTTTAGTTTCTCTTCAACTTCGACTTATCGAGGTTCGACTGTGTATATAATAACAAAAAATATATTATAAGAACAAATTAGTTCTATACACAAGATGGGAGCTCGCAATTGGAATAGAATAAGAAAAATAATTAGATTGTCTTAGAAAGAACTAAAATGCACCGATTTGCCCGACTATAATTCAATGTGGGATTTGTTTAAAGCAGGAGTTCCCAAAGTGCGATCCGCAGGCCAAATACAGCCCGCAAATTGTTGCAATCTGGCCCGCGAATTTAACTCAAGCTCTCAAATATTCGTTTATCGACAATAATTTGTAAAAAATTATGGCCCGCAATAAAACAGTTTTGTAATATTTGGCCCGCCGATCAAAAAATCTGAGAACCCCTGCTTTAAAGTAATGTATGGGCCTTGTGAGGTAAATGTCGGGTATACCAAGTCAGGCTCGCCTTATGAACTACGAATTTTGTTTTAATGGGGCAGTGTAAGCCAAGCTAAAATTTAATTTGCCCCATGAATGCCTTATAAGGCCCTAACGCATTTCGGACGAACGGTAAGAAAAAGTTTTCATTAGGAAAGCCTTATGAGGTCCTTACTTGGAAAATAAAGAATTTGCCCTGTTAGGTAGAAATTAAAAAAAATGTGCAGGGGCCAATTTTTTTATATATTTCCATTTAGTCACACAAAAATACATTAAAATTACTCCAAATTATCGCAAGGGCATTTACCTATAATTTTAAATGTTTTTCTTTAATATTTCTTTTTAAAACGCTTTAAATTTATAACCAACCAACTTTAGTGCACAATCAATTAAAAAAAAAACAACTCAAAACATTCGATCGAGCTCCTGCCTTCGCTTCGCTCAAATCGCTTCCTCCTAAAAAAATTTCCTCGATCGGAAAATACGAAAATAATCAGGTGGGATTACGTCGGCCGCTGTACATACAAATTCACCCCACCTGTGCCTCATTAAACACAGATTATACGCTAATGTATTTCACTACACATGCAATATCAATCGACACAGTGATTCAATGACACCCCGCCCCACCCCCAATGTACATAATTTGGTCACTAGTTTACACATTATGGTTAATTGCGGTAAACCACAACACTGTTCATTTAACGTTACGCGCCAATACACGTGCTCCTCACGTGCTTCCGAATCGGGCGTCTTCTTCGCAAGCCTCGGCAGGTCCGCAACCTCCCGACGTCTTACGCGTCAAGTCTAATTCAATTGTGACGCGTGTTGCGGTCCTTTGTGCTTCGAGAAAAGTGGGCGTTGAGCGACGTCACAAGAGTGCGGCCGCTGTAGTGTGTGTTGCCTAACCGAAAGTACGTTTTTTCATTCGTCGCCTTAGTCAAAGCCTTCTAACACTAATTAATTGATATTAAAATTAGGCGCTTGCGGATTTAATGGAGAGATGGTGTTTTTTGGGTGTTCGTGCCGGTTTTTTTGCGAATTTCGACGCTCGATTAATTTCGTAATGCGTTTGCGAACGAGCCGACGCTGTGCGTTATGCAGAAAAGAAATTTATCATAATAATCAAATGCATCGCAAACTGCTCCGCGTGGTATTACTTGCAATTACCGGTAACCATTTCCGGATCGGAAATAACTTGCGCCCCGTGCCCTAAGCGCACACGCAACTACCCTGCAATAATACATTAATCCTACTTGACTATTTCGGAACGGTCCTTGCAGTACGTTTTTTTTTGTTTTGAAATGGCTTATCCCAAAATTTGAAGATTTTCAATTCGAATTTTTTGATTCGCGCGTAGATAATTTTTAAGAATTGAAATTAATGTTTTTTATTTATTTTTTTTTTAATATGCAAAGCCTCGGTTTTTTGTGTCGGAACACAAAAGATTAAAGAGGTTAATTTCGGCGGGCCGTTGTATCGATTAAATGAAATTAGAAATGCAAATGGGAATGCGGGCAAAGGGAAATCTTGTAGTTGAATAAAGAAAAGTAACGGCAATGCGTGTACTTGTAACAATTAGATTGTGTTCGGCCACTCGAAGGAATTGGATACGAGAAAGATAAGTTTGGGAAGGCGCAATTGATAAAAGAAATAGAATACGGTGGGCGGTCTGCTATTTTTGTAAGAAATTAAATACGAATTAGGGGCGTCGTAAGGGGATTTTATTTCAACGAGAACGTTTCTCTTGAAATTTAATTTATTCCTTTTATTAATTATTAAAATGCCAAGTTTAATTGATTGACTTGGTCCAACAAAAAAAATAGAAATAATGTAATTTGAATAGTACGCCTATACCTCGCTTTACGGTCGTGATACTTTTTGGAAAAGTTGGCCGTAAAGCGAAAAGCCGTATAACGAGTCAATTATTTTGATACCAACTAAACCGAGGGTCGCTAACAACACACAATTTTTTTTGGCCGCATAACGAAACATTGTAGCTTGTAATTTGAAAAAATGACATAATTTATAAACGACGTTATACCGGCCGTATAGCGAGGTAAAGATGTACTTTCAGAAAAGAAAGCAAGGTTGTTTCATTTATAGACTACTTACTTTGTGTAAAATAGTTTTTTTAAATTTTAGTTGTTTTGAGTAAAATACAATTAAACTATTAAAATTACTTTTTTGTGACAAAAAAGTAATTAATTAATTTCATAACTCGACGACTTGTAAAAATATTGTTAAAAATTATAAATATTTAAAATCCTCAGAGTTTTTAACTTTAGGCAATGGACACTAAACAATTAAAATTTTTTGAGATAATAACATAAAACACATTCAGAACAATTAGATTTTTGAGACTTTACATCTTTGTAGTTTGTTAAAAATTAAAAATACTTAGAATTTCCAGATTTTTACTTTTTGACACATTAAAAATTAAAAAAATTTAAAGCGAGTAAAATTGAATAGCTTGAGTCGTATTTTTCTCACAAAATTTTGACTTTAAAAATTCGCATCTTAGCTTTTTGATTTAAACACTTAAAATATTTAACATTTTAAACTTTTAATTTTATAAACAATCTAAAACCAATAAAAACGCGTAAATTAAAACAATTTTAAGAAAAATACAATTTAATAACCTGGCTGACATTTTTCTCATCAGAATATCAACTTGAAAAAATTTACATCTCTTTTATATTTAGATATCTTTAAAAGCTTTAAATATTTAAAATTTTTCAGACGTTTAAGCTATAGAAACCCATAAAAATTTAATTAATTCCAAAATTATGCAATTAAATAGAATGTAATACTTCAATTCGTATTTTTTCTATAAAATATTTATATCTCTGTCATTCCTTAAATTACACAAAAAATAAATTGCAGTAAAAAAAGTAATTACGACAACGTGTGTCAGTTTTAACTTCTGCTGTGGTTCAATTTACTGCAAATGTTTTAAAACTTCATGTTAACAACGTCATGTAGCGCCATCTGTTGGTGAGTAGCCAACACCCATCCATGAATATTTCAACTAATGGTAGCTTGAGTATTCTATAAGATGGCGTCAGAAACACAAACATTTTCTATGTGAAAACAAAGTTCTTTACTATTTATGTAATGTTGCCGCTACAACAACATTTGATACAATCTTGTAGTAAAAAAATCGCAATTTTGTTGAGTATTTTTAACCCTCCGCATACTAGGTGACTAAATGTCACATGGCACACTAGGTGAGGTTTGTCGTACCCCAAAAATACAATGAAATAAAATCCACAAAATTGTACTTTATAACAGTTCAATGATAAGAAATATATTTTAATAACAAATAATGAATAGGTTTAAGAAAAACACATTGTATCTTCTCGCTGCCTTTCTCTCATTGGTATGGTAAATACGTTTTTCGAATATAAAATCGATATTTACTAAATTCAATTAAAATTTTCGGTTTGAAGAAGCGCACGGTAAATTATACTAATATAATAAACACGAAGATGTGCGCATTCGAGCGAAAAGTGGCACATTTCCGAGCGAGGGAGGCAAATGAAGCGCGACGCGGAGCGGCGCGCTTCATTTTCCCGAGATCGGAATGTGCCACTTTGAGCTCGAATGTGCACACTCGGTTTTAAGCACAATTCACAATAAAATAGACAAAATATTAGATAACATCTTTCCCTCTCACTCGTACTTATGAGTTTTGTGTATCTTTTCGCTCGCTCCCACTCATTTGCTATGGTAAAAATACGTTTTTCGAATATATAATCGATTTTTTATTAAATTTTTGATTTGGAAGAAAGTTGAATAGACAAAATTTAATAAATACGAAGATGTGCGCATTCGAGCGAAAAGTGGCACATTTCCGAGCGAGGGAGGCAAATGAAGCGCGACGCGGAGCGGCGCGCTTCATTTTCCCGAGATCGGAATGTGCCACTTTGAGCTCGAATGTGCACACTCGGTTTTAAGCTCGATTTACAATAAAATAGACAAAAATATTAGATAACATATTTCCCTCTCACTCGTACTTATGAGTTTGGTGTATCTTTTCGCTCGCTCCCACTCATTTGCTATGGTAAAAATACGTTTTTCGAATATATAATCGATTTTTTTTTTAATTTTTGATTTGGAACAAAGTTGAATAGACAAAATTTAATAAATACGAAGATGTGCGCATTCGAGCGAAAAGTGGCACATTTCCGAGCGAGGGAGGCAAATGAAGCGCGACGCGGAGCGGCGCGCTTCATTTTCCCGAGATCGGAATGTGCCACTTTGAGCTCGAATGTGCACACTCGGTTTTAAGCTCGATTACCAAACGTCTCGTTTTAACAAAAAAAAAAATTTTCACGTTAGTTATACCCCACCTAGTACACGGAAGGTTAAAAACTTTGCACATTTGTAAATCGCCGTTTTTTAGCATTAAAAATTAAAAAAAAACAGTACAATACTTGAAATACCATTAAAAAAATTGAAAAAGAAAGCATCGACATGTAATTTCAATTAAAAACTAAATTTTTTGTCAAATCGTTTCTTTAATAAATAAAAAACAATTAATTTTTTACATTAATAAGTCAAATAAATAAAAAAATAGTCACTCCGTTTTTGTAAAGCGCTAATTATTTAAATATTCGGCCGCAAGGAACTACAGAATTCGACTGTCGCGCGTCCCATTAACAAATTGTTTGAAATAAAAGCCTATTTGCTTCGCAAACCCGTTAAAATGTTAACTGATATTTAAATTGACATAAATATCGGTTAATAACAATATTTGATCGTAAAATTAAACACATTTAATTAGGTTTGCCAGCTTTTATTCGGCAACGATTTATTTCCGAGCTGTTGCTTTGTGACAAACATAAAAAATTTAGTTTGTGATACGTCCCATCCCAATCGCCGTCGATTTGATCGATATATAATTTCATTAAAGCACTTTTTATCGTTGCAGACTAAGTAAATGGACTACAACTCGACTACAATAACCCTTACTTCCAAATAAAGGTAAGAAGTCCTTTCTTTCAAACCGTAGACACGACGTCGGAAAATTAATTTCGCGAGAAAAAAAGCCCCGCTCAAAAGATCTTTCGCGTCCTAATTGGCGTAATTAAAGTTATTGTTACGCGAAATACATTTTCGTAAGATTTTTTAATAAAGGCGAGCGACGTCGGTGAGATTTCTAAAAGAAAAAAAACAGCGCCTTAGAAGTCATACTTCTTTGTAAATCCAAAAAATGAGTGTAAATAAATTCGAGATATACGAGAGCACTTAGTACGAGCTTTGTTGCTAATTTATTTTATTCTTCGGATATTATGTTTCGATTATTTTATCGTTTAGATGTCATGTTTTAGAATTAATGTATGGAAACTTTGTTATTATAAAAATCTTTTGTTACCCGTGACGTGATTGAGATAAGCGACTCTATTTCACGTTTCAATTTTGAGGCATTGTTGCCGAACCGATCTCCCTTATTTCAATGCATATTTCACATGCGATTTCTATGGTTTTATTGATTTAGAAACAATTCTACGATTGACTTTAATGACATCGTTATATCAGACCCAAACGAGACATGTACAAATACAATTTAAAGTAAATTAATTAACCATTTTATGCAACTTAATTTTTTATTTGGTTCAATTCAAACCTAACCATTTCATTTCTTCCAAAAATGAAAAACGTTATAGTTAACAAATTTTCTAATATTAAATTAAATAATTTACGAATCTTAACCCTGCGCATTTCCAAAAAAAACAATAATTATACTTCGAAAAATAGTTTGGAATTGTATAACGATAATCGTAGAATAATCTTGAATTAATACTTAGTAACTAATTTTTATAATTTTCATGAAATAATGTTCTTCTTTTCATATAGGGATACTGGTGTCTTTTCGCTTTCTCTCACTTATGAAAAATTTTAAAAATTCTTGCATTTTTGCTTTAAGCATGATTTGCAATAATTTTGGTAATAAAGAATTATTAAATAATTTTTATCATTCCCTCTCACTCGTACTAATGAATTTGTCGTATCTTTTCGCTCGCTCCCACTCATTGCTATGGTAAAATACGTTTTTCAAATATATAATCAAAATTTTATTAAATTTTTTGATTTGAAAGAAAGTTTAGTATGCAAAAGTCAATAAATACGAAGGTGTGCGCATTCGAGCGAAAAGTGGCACATTTCCGAGCGAGGGAAGCAAATGAAGCGCGACGCGGAGCGGCGCGCTTCATTTTCCCGAGATCGGAATGTGCCACTTTGAGCTCGAATGTGCACACTCGGCTTTAAGCACGATTCACAACAAAATAGACAAAATATTAGATAACATCGTTCCCTCTCACTCGTACTAATGAGTTTGTCGTATCTTTTCGCTCGCTCCCACTCAGTGCTATGGTAAAAATAGATTTTTTCGAATATATAATTGATCATTTATTAAATTTTTCGATTTAAGAAGTAGTTTAGTACACAAAATTCAATAAATACAAGGATGTGCGCATTCGAGCGAAAAGTGGCACATTTCCGAGCGAGGGAGGCAAATGGAGCGCGACGCGGAGCGGCGCGCTTCATTTTCCCGAGATCGGAATGTGCCACTTTGAGCTCGAATGTGCACACTCGGTTTTAAGCACGATGCACAACAAAATATTAGATAACATCGTTCCCTCTCACTCTTACTAATGAGTTTGTCATATCTTTTCGCTCACTCCCACTCATTGCTATGGTAAAAATACGTTTTTCGAATATATAATTGATCATTTATTAAATTTTTCGATTTAAGAAGTAGTTTAATACACAAAATTCAATAAATACGAAGATGTGCGCATTCGAGCGAAAAGTGGCACATTTCCGAGCGAGGGAAGCAAATGAAGCGCGACGCGGAGCGGCGCGCTTCATTTTCCCGAGAGCGGAATGTGCCACTTTGAGCTCGAATGTGCACACTCGGTTTTAAGCACGATTCACAACAAAATATTAGATAACATCGTTCCCTCTCACTCGTACTAATGAGTTTGTCGTATCTTTTCGCTCGCTCCCACTCATTGCTATGGTAAAAATACGTTTTTCGAATATATAATCGATTTTTTGTTAAACTTTTGATTTGGAAGAAAATTGAAGAGACAAAATTCAATAAACACGAGGATGTGCGCATTCATTACAAAATATCCCAACTACCGGCGTAACCATAACAACAAAACGAACAACTAACCTCACATCAATCAAACGATTTAAATTTAATTAGATTCGTAAAAAATAAATCGCCCATTGAATTAAAAACGCCTTGGACTTAAGAAATACTTCTTGGAGCAACTTTGATGCAAAGCACCGCCTACTGTCACGCAAGAAATCTCACCAATGAAGTTAGGAACAGGTGGACCAATGATTGCGGGAATCACATGATCGCGGCTCGAAAGCAAATCGAGTTTAAGACGGTCTTTTTTTTAATAAAAAACAACGCGGTTTTTTTGGTTGCACGCAGCAAAAACGAGAAAATAATTACCCGACCGCTCTCTGCCCGTGCCCGATCCGAAAATTAGTTCTTTTGTAACGAAGTCGGAGTAGTTCATAAACGCGAAGAGGTTCGCTCTTCTTTAATTCGAATAATAATGGGATTTTTACGTTGGCGAGCCTGATTTCGTCCGTTAATTAATGCGTTTTTTTCTCGTCGTGCGGCGCGTCCGGCTCGTTCGAATGTGAAATTAACGAACTGATAGCGTTTTCCGTTTCCTCCGCTTCGAGGATTCGTCTCTATCGTTTCTTGCGATTGCGTTATCAATTATCTTAGGCTCGCTTTCCGCAATAGCAAGACGATTATTTTAAAAATAGACCTCGGCGAGCGATTGTCGCCAGAAACATCGCGCATGAAATTCTCAAAGGAGGCGACGACTCTCAAGAATATTCATCTTTTGTGGGAGGTCGTTTAAAGAAAGTACTTTGAGGATTAAAGTTATACGCTCAAAGCTACAAACGTCTGCGTGTGTGCTAAGGTTTTTCTTTTATCTCGCAATTAATTTCGCTTTAAATGGGGAAGGCTGTGGAGGCAGCGCTGGGAAAATGTTTATATTAAAAAGTGACCGCAATCTTAATTAGTACTTCTCTTGCGTTCGCTTTTCTTAAGGCCGGAAAAGCATTTTGCAAATCCTCAAGTATCTACTTTTGCGTCTTTGTCTCTTTGTCTCTTTGCAATTAAGATTAATTGCCGAGCACTGAGAAAATTAGAACGGGGTTTTTTGATGTTACAGGGAAAGCTGTTGTACCTTGGTCCCTTTGTACCTGGGCGCAACCATATTTTTTTTAATATTTGCGGGCTTTCGTGATTCACATAATGCCATTTTGGCTATCTATAACCGTCCGTGTAGGTGGCGAGGTAAAACTGAAGTGATCATTTTTTTTTTGTTAAAACGGGACGTTTAGTAATCGAGCTTAAAACCGAGCGTGCACATTCGAGCTCAAAGTGGCACATTTCCGATCTCGGGAAAATGAATTTTGTGTACTAAACTACTTCTTAAATCGAAAAATTTAATAAATGATCAATTATATATTCGAAAAAATCTATTTTTACCATAGCAATGAGTGGGAGCGAGCGAAAAGATACGATAAACTCGTAAGCGCGAGTGAGAGGAAACGATGTTATCTAATATTTTGTCTATTTTATTGTGAATCGTGCTTAAAACCGAGTGTGCACATTCGAGCTCAAAGTGGCACATTCCGATCTCGGGAAAATGAAGCGCGCCGCTCCGCGTCGCGCTTCATTTGCCTCCCTCGCTCGGAAATGTGCCACTTTTCGCTCGAATGCGCACATCCTCGTATTTATTGAATTTTGTGTACTAAATTACTTCTTAAATCGAAAAATTTAATAAATGATCAATTATATATTCGAAAAAATCTATTTTTACCATAGCAATGAGTGGGAGCGAACGAAAAGATACGATAAACTCATAAGCGCGAGTGAGAGGAAACGATGTTATCTAATATTTTGTCTATTTTATTGTGAATCGTGCTTAAAACCGAGTGTGCATTCGAGCTCAAAGTGGCACATTCCGATCTCGGAAAATGAAGCGCGCCGCTCCGCGTCGCGCTTCATTTGCCTCCTCGCTCGGAAATGTGCCACTTTTCGCTCGAATGCGCACATCCTCGTATTTATTGAATTTTGTATACTAAACTATTTTTCAAATCAAAAAATTTAATATAGTTTAGTATATAGCGGTTATATGTTCGAAAAACGTATTTTTACCATAGCAATGAGTGAGAGAGAGCAAAAAGATACGACAAATTCATAAGTACGAGTGAGAGGGAACGATAAAAATTGTTTACTAAATTTTCGTCGCTAAAATTATTGCTAATCATGCTTAAAACCGAGTGTGCACATTCGAGCTCAAAGTGGCACATTCCGATCTCGGGAAAATGATGCGCGCCGCTCCGCGTCGCGCTTCATTTGCCTCCCTCGCTCGGCAATGTGCCACTTTTCGCTCGAATGCGCACATCCTCGTATTTATTGAATTTTGTGTACTAAATTACTTCTTAAATCGAAAAATTTAATAAATGATCAATTATATATTCGAAAAAATCTATTTTTACCATAGCAATGAGTGGGAGCGAGCGAAAAGATACGACAAACTCATAAGTACGAGTGAGAGGGAATGATCTACTAATTTTTTGTCACCAAAATTATTGCAAATTGTCCTTAAAGCCGAGTGTGCACATTCGAGCTCAAAGTGGCACATTCCGATCTCGGGAAAATAAAGCGCGCCGCTCCGCGTCGCGCTTCATTTGCCTCCCTCGCTCGGAAATGTGCCACTTTTCGCTCGAATGCGCACATCCTCGTATTTATTGAATTTTGTCTATTCAACTTTCTTCCAAATCATTAAACTTCATAGAAAATCGTTTATATATACGAAAAACGTATTTTACCATAGCAATGAGTGGGAGAGAGCAAAAAGATACGACAAACTCATAAGTACGAGAGAGAGGGAATGATCAAAATTGTCTGAATAAGTATAGAGTAACATTTTTCACTAATAATGAATTTTATGAACTTATTCGATTGTTTTTCGTTGATTAGTGTGAATTGTGCATAACCCTCTCACTCGCACTTATGTGTTTGTCGTATCTTTTCGCTCGCTCCCACTCATTGCTATGGTAAAAATACGTTTTTTGAATATATAATCGATTTTTTATTAAATTACAGAACTAAAAATTAGTTTTTAATAATTTGCGTTGCTAACTAAAATTTCACGTTCAACGCCCCAAAAGAAGTACAACGTCAAAAAAGCCAAACAAAAAATCAAACGCAGTGCTTAACGAATTTTTTTCCGACAGTCAGAAAACAATGAGTGACGTTTTATAATTGGCGACCGGAAATGAAAATCGCCAAACTGCCATTTTCCTCAACAAAAACGGACGCATGTGTTGCGGCCGAAAAGCAACCGAATTAAAATTATATGCGGGACACTTGCAGGTAAAATTGGCGAAAAAAGGTGCGGGCAGAAACGCGCACCTCTTTCCCCGCGAGCGGCGCGACTTAATCGCCGTTTAGAAAAAAAAAAGGGCAAAAAATTAAGCTCGCGGTCGCGACTTATTTGCGGCGCAAACAAACAATAACGACGGCAATTAATTGGGAGGCACGAAAATGTAAAAGATGCAAATTTCCTGTCGGTGGTAGATAGAAGAAAACCGGAAGTACGCTACGGTGGAGACAGCATCAGGATGTTTTAAGTATGTAGCACAGAAAAATATTATTTATTGTCTCTTCCTATATAACAATAACGTAGAAATCGAAGTGGCCTTGTTTTTAATCACAGTATTGCGATTAAGTAGGTGTGTGTGTGTGTCTATTACACAATTATAGAGCAACTTCCTTTGTAAAAAAATTTAATCTAACTTCTAACTTTTGGGATTATGTGCCGGTCTTAATCTGTACACATCTATGAAGGTTGTTTATAAAAAAAAATAAATAAATAAATAAACATCCAAATTAAAATCGAATTACTCCAAAAGCGGCTTTTGTAAGAAACCGATAATGAAATAGGCATTAAAGCATATAAAATCCGCCCCTGTCCCAATCGTGCCCAAAGCGTCATAAGTTGGCCCATATTCCTAGAAAATTAAAAATTAAGAAGCCCATTTTCTCGAAAACAATTTTAAAAAAATTGTTGAAATAAATTAAAACATATTCAGTTTTTTCCATTTAAAAAAAATGTTTTAAATTATTCTAATTTTTTTTTATGTAACTGAGTTTATATAAAGTTGTCCAAATTTTTTTATTTTGTTATATATTTTTTTCAGTTTGGTTAAGAATGGTGGAACATAGTCAAAAATAATAATTCTATTGATTTCAATACATTATGTATATAAAACTTTAAAACAAATGCTTTAACCATACTCTAAGAAAAATTTAAAAAAAAATCATTTCTAACTTTAATCTTTAAGTGATTGAGCAGAAATCAAAATTAGTTCGATAAAAAATCTTTAAAACACCAATTCACTCCAATTTGGTACTTTTTTGTGTGATATATTTAATTAGTGTACCCGTTTTTGAATATTAAATTAACTGTAAAGTAAAACGCCCAGTAAATGACCATTACAAGAATTGATGTTTATAACAATTAAAAAAATTACTTTCTATTCATGATATATTCAGCTATGTAATCTTGTATATCTTCTTTTTCACTTAAATAAAAAAAAATAAAAGTAATAATAAAGTGAATTAAAAGCGGCACAGATTTATAATTTTTGACTTTTATGTTAATATAAACTTTCAATGCGTTTTATTAAATCAAATTTTAGCAAAAATTAAATTTTTAAAAATTCGCAACTAGATTATTTTTTGATATATCGTTAAAAATGACATAGATAAAAACCTTCAGACTTTTTGCCATAAAACGGGTTCAAAAACATTACGGACTGCTTAAGAAAATTTTCCTGCAGAAGAAAGCTTTAAAAAATAATAAAGTGCATTAAGAAAATAAATTGCATTCAAATATATATTTATATATAATTTTTATCATTCCCTCTCTCTCCTACTTATACGTTTGTCGTATCTTTTCGCTTGCTCCCACTCATTGCTATGGTAAAAATACGTTTTTCGTATATATATTCGATTTTTTATGAAGTTTATTGATTTGGAAGAAAGTTGAATAGACAAAATGTAATAAAAAACGAGGATGTGCGCATTCGAGCGAAAAGTGGCACATTTCCGAGCGAGGGAGGCAAATGAAGCGCGACGCGGGCGGCGCGCTTCATTTTCCCGAGATCGGAATGTGCCACTTTGAGCTCGAATGGCACACTCGGTTTTAAGCAAAATTTTCACAATAAAATAGGCAATATATTAGATGACATCGTTCCTCTCACTCGCACTTATAAATTTGTCGTATCTTTTCGCTCGCTCCCACTCATTGCTATGGTAAAAATACGTTTTTCGTATATATAATCGATTTTTTTGAATTTTTATTGTTTTGGGAAGAAAGTTGAATAGACAAAATTTAATAAATACGAGGTTGTGCGCATTCGAGCGAAAAGTGGCACATTTCCGAGCGAGGAGGCAAATGAAGCGCGACGCGGAGCGGCGCGCTTCATTCCGAGATCGGAATGTGCCACTTTGAGCTCGAATGTGCACACTCGGCTTTAAGCACAATTTGCAATAATTTTGCTGACAAAAAATTCGTAGATCATTCCCTCTCACTCGTACTTATGAGTTTGTCGTATCTTTTCGCTCGCTCCCACTCATTTGCTATGTTAAAAATACGCTTTTCGACTATATAATCAATATCTTATTAAATTTTTTGATTTGGAAAAAAGTGGACTAGACCAAATTTAATAAATACAAGGATGCACGCATTTGAGCCAAAAGAGGCACATTTCCAAAAAAAAAAAATTAAATTGCGATTTTTTTAATGCAAAACCATCAAAAAATTTAGCAAATGTGCGATTACTAGAGCACCTTCAATCGGACGCGTTTTGAACCCTCATCTATCTCTTAATTCTAAAGAACTAAAAAATTGGGTCACGAAATTGAATAGAACTTGTCTTCCACCTTAAGAATTCGCAAAGAACCCTTGCGGTCGATCGAGTTACCCAAGGCCCTTTGCCCGAATAATAATAAAATTTCGTGTACACGGTAAGACACCAGACGCGTTTCGAATGCAATACTACAGATATTAGCGCGGCTCGTAAGGGTAAGGTAAAGGGGGTAACATGCATCTGCCAGGTAACCCTCACTTTAAAGAAATTACCACCTGGCAATTGCCACGGTCTGCAAACAAGGGAGAACCGTTCCGACATCTGTTCTTAGGCGTCGTATGCGCTTCGGACACTTTTACAGACGTTCGCTTAATAATAAAAAAAAACGCGTAATTAAAAACGGACAAATTTCAGATCTGCCCAAATTCGCGTGTTGAGTGTGCCAATAAAAAAACGCCGCGGAGCAACAGACAAAAATGTTCATTAACTCCGACTCCGATTCGCCATAGAAAAAAGTCGATTGTTATCAGAAATGTCTAATGCTTTTCGACAAAAGCACAGGAATCATACTATCTGGTCAGCGAGTACATAAATTGTATTGTTGTTGCATGCTACGACGCCATTGCCTAATAATAAATAATTGTGATCCGAGCAAGCGCTATTTCGAATCAATGTCCATGTGAGAAAGTTGATATAGAAAGTCATCGACCTCTTCGAATTGTTAGATTTTGTCGATAGCAGAAGGATCGGCGAGATTCGTTTCCTCTTCCGCCCATGGCCTTCTTTTTTGCGCGCTAATTGGTTTCTGGCAAGCATTGCTCAGCGCGGAAAGGACCTTGAGTCGGATTCGTTTCTTCTTATTGTTGTCGATAAGCGGTCGAGGTGTGTGCGCGTGGTCGTAAGTGGGGAAAAAGGTTGATTGTGGAAATAATTACAGGTTTTCTTGATTTCGGAAAATAGGCTTCCTAATTTTTAATTTTCTACGAGTATGGGCCAACTTATAACCCTTTGGGCACGATCGGCGCAGGGGCGGATTTGATATGCTTTAATGCCCATTTCATTGTCGGTTTCTTACAAAAGCTGCTCTTGGAGTAATTCGATTTTAATTTGGCTGTTTATTTATTTATTTTTTTTTTATAAACAACCTTCGAAATAGATGTGTACAGATTAAGACCGGCACATAATCCCAAAAGTTAGAAGTTAGATTAAATTTTTTTACAAAGGAAGTTGCTCTATAATTGTGTAATAGACACACACACACACTCACACAGACACACACACACACCTACTTAATCGCAATACTGTGATTAAAAACAAGGCCACTTCGATTTCTACGTTATTGTTATATAGGAAGAGACAATAAATAATATTTTTCTGTGCTACATACTTAAAACATCCTGATGCTGTCTCCACCGTAGCGTACTTCCGGTTTTCTTCTATCTACCACCGACAGGAAATTTGCATCTTTCCCATTTTCGTGCCTCCCAATTAATTGCCGTCGTTATTGTTTGTTTGCCCCCCAAATAAGTCGCGACCGCGAGCTTAATTTTTCGCCCTTTTTTTTGCTAAACGGTAATTAAGTCGCGCCGCGCGGGGAAAGAGGTGCGCTGCTCTGCCCGCACCTTTTTTCGCCAATTTTACCTGCAAGTGTCCCGCATATAAATTTAATTCGGTTGCTTTTTGGCCGCAACACATGCGTCCGTTTTTGTTGAGGAAAATGGCAGTTTGGCGATTTTCGCTTCCGGTCGCCAATTATAAAACGTCACTCATTGTTTTCTGGTTGTCGGAAAAAAAATTCGTTAAGCGCTGCGTTTGATTTTTTATTTGGTTTTTTCGAAGTTGTACTTCTTTTAGGGCGTTGAGCATGAAATTTTTATAATTTAAAGTATACGTTTATTCGGAAAATGTTAAACTTTGATTTCTTTTAATTACATTGTTGCCTATACAAATAAAGTTCTGTAATTTTTAATTAAAAAAATTTAGGAAGCAAATTAATTATTGTGAATCATGCTTAAAGCCGAGTGTGCACATTCGAGCTCAAAGTGGCACATTCCGATCTCGGGAAAATGAAGCGCGCCGCTCCGCGTCGCGCTTCATTTGCCTCCCTCGCTCGGAAATGTGCCACTTTTCGCTCGAATGCGCACATCCTCGTATTTATTGAATTTTGTACACTAAACTTCTTTTCAAATCAAAAATTTTAATATAATATTGATTATATATTCGGAAAACGTATTTTTACCATAGCAATGAGTGGGAGCGAGCGAAAAGATACGACAAACTCATAAGTACGAGTGAGAGGGAACGATGTTATCCAATATTTTGTCTATTTTATTGCGAATCGTGCTTAAAACCGAGTGTGCACATTCGAGCTCAAAGTGGCACATTCCGATCTCGGGAAAATGAAGCGCGCCGCTCCGCGTCGCGCTTCATTTGCTTCCCTCGCTCGGAAATGTGCCACTTTTCGCTCGAATGCGCACATCTTTGTATTTATTACACTTGTATAGTTTATCCTACGCTCCTTCACATCGAAAATTTGAACTTAATTTAGTTAACATCGAATTAATATTGGAAAAAGGTATTTACTATAGCAATGAGTGGAAGGGAACGAGAAGATACCATAATCTTGGCAATGCAAGTAAGAGGGAACGATTAAAATTATTCAATTAATTTTTCGTGTAATAGATTGGTCTAAATTATTGCGAATCGTTAAGAACTTGCCGTGAAATTAATTTGTATTACAATAAGGAGTAAATAATGAAATTCTCATAAGCACGAGTGAGAGAAAATAATAAAAATTATTTACTAATTTTTCGTTACCAAAATTAATGCAAATTTAAATTTAAATTTAGTTAGTAAATACCCGTTTTATGTTTGAAATACATATTTACCACAGCAATGAGTACAAGAGAGCAAAAATATACGACAATCTCGTCAATGCGAATGAGAGGGAACGATGAAAATTAATTTAGTTACATACGCGCGTATATAAGTAGGGAAACCTGTTGTACCTTGGCTCTTTTTTCACTTATAATTTTTTTTTAATTGTATATGTAACAATTTGTTTATAAAATGAATTGCATCGTAGTGGGCCACTAATAAGGTATTCATCATAAAATATTTGAAAGCATTACCAACCGTTTACTCAAATTGCTAGAAGATTTAAAAATTAATGGATCTATAGCCTAGGTACAACAGAGGTGATGTACCTTGGCTCTATTCACATGAAGCAAAATAAAAGACATTGTTCTATGAAAACTATATATTTATTTTTGGATTATAAGAACTACTAATGTTCTTCTTTGAGATGACACTAAAATTGTTTCAAAAATTAACAAAACTTTTCTCGTATACTAAAATTTCACATACTTAATGGTTAACTTTGCAAATATTTAAATTTTTCGTTAGACTTGCGAGGCATATTATCTGAAGCAAAATAAAAAAAAATTAAGTTGCCCTAGGTACAAAGAAACCAATGTACAACAAGTTCCCCTAACCTTTTCCGAAATGAAATTTTAAATTAATTGGAATAAATTAGTTTATTATAATTTGAAAAACTAAAGTTTGATGTAAATAAATCCAATAGATACGAGGATGTGCGCATTCGAGCGAAAAGTGGCACATTTCCGAGCGAGGGAGGCAAATGAAGCGCGACGCGGAGCGGCGCGCTTCATTTTCCCGAGATCGGAATGTGCCACTTTGAGCTCGAATGTGCACACTCGGTTCTAAGCATGATTCGCAATAATTTAGACCAATCAATTACACGAAAAAATAATTAAACAATTTTAATCGTTTTTTCTCACTTGCATCGACAGGATTATCGTATCTTCTCGCTCCCTTCCACTCATTGCTATGGTAAATACATTTTTCGAATATAAAATCGATATTTACTATATTAAATTAAAATTTTTGATTCGAAGGAGCGCACGATAAATTATACTAATGTGATAAATACGAAGATGTGCGCATTCGAGCGAAAAGTGGCACATTTCCGAGCGAGGGAGGCAAATGAAGCGCGACGCGGAGCGGCGCGCTTCATTTTCCCGAGATCGGAATGTGCCACTTTGAGCTCGAATGTGCACACTCGGTTTTAATCATAATTTGCAAAAATTTTGACGACAAAAAATTAGTAGTTAATTTTTATCATTCCCTCTCACTCGTAATTATGAAATTTTTGTATTTTTTCGCTCGCTCCCACTCATTGCTATGGCAAAAATACATTTTTTGAATATATAATCGATTTTTTAATCAATTTTTCGTTTTTTTTGAGCTCAAATATGCACACTCTACTTTTACAAAAAAAAAATTGATTATTTTAGTTATACCTCATCTCGTACACGGAAGGTGATAGATAGGCAAGATGGCATTACATGGGTCACGAAAGCCCGCAAATATTAAAAAAAAATAAAGTTGCCTTAGGTACAAAGGGACCAAGGTACAACAGGTTCCCCTACTGCATTCAATAGATCGAAATATATTTTTTATTTATTTTGATCCTATTTTTTTTTACCTTACCGTATAATACCATCTTGCCTATCTTTAAATTAATTTTTCTCCCTTACAAAAGACGAAATTTTATCGGGAATGACCGCCGGTCAGTCGTCGTCAGATTTAATAAGAGCAAAATGGCTCGAAACGCTACTCCGCACAAAAGACCAAAATTCAAACAAAAGTAATTCGATCTTTGGCCATTTGGCGATCTCTTTGCGGTTTACTAAACATAAGCAGATGCGACTTACGCTCGAAAATAAATCTTAAATTGATGCATTAGACACACATAAAGAAAAGACCTCGAAGTAAGCAAATATCGTATTTCGGCCAGATTTTCTATGAGGCGATCGATCAAAACGTTCGACATTGATATCTTTAATTTTATTGTGCGCCCGTTTGTGATCGTTTCTTAAAGGATGCACTACATCAAAAACGCACAAAAGGAATATGTATTATTGCATCACGCCGCCTCCTTGAGGGGGCGCGTTTTGTGTATTTTGCAATTCTCGAAAGCGAACTTGACTGTCGTTTAAAGACTATTGTTGCGGTCTTAAGAACTGCTCGCCCCAAAAAAAAATCACAAAGCGCGACGAATTTTCCTCGACCTGTTAACGAAAGAATTTTTAAGGACGCCGACGCGCCCGCAAAACACAACGAAATAAACGTAAGAATAATTTATCGTAAAATAGGTGGAGGAGCACGTGCGCGGCGTGGTCTTTTAGTTTTTCCCCTTCGCCAAACTTTAATTTCTACATCACCACCTGCCATTTCTTTTGAGCGAGATAAATACCTGGGCACATATGCACAATAAACAACCCCATTAAATTTTCAAACTTCGTAAACTCGAAAAGGAGACTAATACGCTTATTAACGACCAAATCATTAGTCGCCCTTATATTTATTTTAAATTGAAAATTTAAACAGTTCGTCTTTTAGAACATAAATACGCACATACCTCGCTTTACGGCCAAGATACGTTCCGGAGAAGTTGGCCGTAAAGCGAAAACCGTATAACGAAGCGATGATACTAAACCCAAGGTCGCCAACATACACAATTTTTTTGTGGTATAACGAAACGTTGTGGCCATAAATCGAAAAAGTGCCATAACATAAAAAGCCGTTTTCAAACGCCCGTAATCGAGGTTATGGTTATTAACGACAATATATTAGTCCTTGAACTTTATTTTAAATTGAAAATTTAAACAGTTCGTTTTTAGAACATAAATACGACATAATCGACTTATACGGCCAAAAGATACTGATTCCGGAGAAGATTGGCATCGTAAAGCGAATAACGTATTAGGAATTTCGATGATATAAACCCAAGGTGCCAACATACACAATTTTGTTGTGGTAACGAAATTTCCGTTGTGGCAAAATCGCAAGTTAATTAATTTTAGCAAAAGCGTATATCGAGTAGGCTTTTTAACAATTGTTATTTGGTATATTTAATTTAATACAATAAAATTGCTGAGAAAATTAAACTTTGTTTTTTAGAAACGCAATTGAATTCATTTATATGAAAAAGTACTATTGAAGATAGGTCATTTTTTATACTAGTATGTTTTTTGGTATATTTCATTTAATAAACAAGATTGTGAGAAATATTATGCTTTGGTTTCCTTAGAAACGCAATTGAATTTATTTATATGAAAAGGTATTACTTGAGATAGGCTATTTTTATACTAGTATGTTTTTTGCTATATTTAAAATTTAATAAACAAAATTGTGAGATATATTATGATTTGGTTTCCTTAGAAATGCAATTGAATTAATTTATATGAAGAAGTACTATTGAAGATAGGTTATTTTTTATACAAGTATGTTTTTTGGTATATTTAATTTAATAAACGATATTGCAAGAAATATTATGCTTTGCGTTTCCTTAGAAACGCAATTGAATTTATTTATATGAAAAAGTATTACTTGAGATAGGCTATTTTTTATACTAGTATGTTTTTTGATATATTTAAAATTTAATAAACAAAATTGTAAGATATATTATAATTTGGTTTCCTTAGAAATGCAATTGAATTAATTTATATGAGAAAGTACTATTGATGATAGGTTATTTTTTATACAAGTATGTTTATTGGTATATTTAATTTAATAAACGATATTGAGAGAAATATTATGCTTTGCGTTTCCTTAGAAACGCAATTGAATTTATTTATATGAAAAAGTATTACTTGAGATAGGTTATTCTTTATACTAGTATGTTTTTTGGTATATTTAATTTAATAATCAAAATTGTAAGAAATGTTATACTTTCGTTTCCACGGAAACGCCATTTAATTCATTTATATGAGAAAGTACTATTGAAGATAGGTTATTCTTTATACTAGTATGTTTTTTTGGTATATTTAATTTAATAAACAAGATTGTGAGAAATATTATGCTTTGGTTTCCTTAGAAACGCTATTGAATTTATTTATATGAGAAAATATTACTTGAGATGGGTTAATTTTTATACTAGTATGTTTTTTGGTATATTTAATTTAATAATAAAAATTTTGAGAAATGTTATACTTTGGTTTCCATGAAAACGAAATTGAATTCATTTATATGAGAAAGTACTGTTGCAGATAGGTTATTCTTTATACTAGTATGTTTTTTGGTATATTTAATTTAATAATCAAAACTGTAAAAAATATTATACTTTGGTGTCTTTAGAAATGCAATTGAATTCATTTATATGGAGAAGTATTACTTGCGATAGATCATTCTTTATACTAGTATGTTTTTTTATCTTTAATTTAATAATTAAAAATGTCGCAATTATTATTTTTGGTTTCCTTGGAAACACAATCATTTAATTTATATTACGAATTTCTTTAAGCTGTTGTTCTTTTTGTTTTTTAATTTAATTTAGATGTAAAATTAATTAATTGTAAGTTATAAAAAATTTTCAGGCGGCAGCTCGCGAAATCTTTTTTACTCTTACTAAAAGATGAGCTCCGATTAAAACGATTTAAATAATTAAACTTTTAAGTTGCGAGTAATTTCAAAAAAGTTTGCGCAAATAAAAGAGAGACGTTTAGAGAGGCGCAAAAAAAAACGGGGGAAGGCGAAGGAAGAAGGCGAACGTTTTCTTTGAAAAGAAGTGCAAACACTCGACTTTTAATGTTTGCAAAGTAACAAGTAAAGTAAACAAGATAAATTTTGTAGAAAACTACGTGTTTAACATCGGAAAGCACATAAAAGACGTGTGCGAACTATAAAATACTTGTTCCCCATTATCATTCGCGAGCTCTCACCTACTTCCAGCACTCCCGTCAAGTTACCCCCAACCTTCGGCTCGCACAGCCCTTATTTTCTAATCTTTCGTTAAAAAAACCGCAATCAGAAAGTGAGTGTCTAACGCGGCGTTTCTTCTTTGGCATAAATGACGTCACTTAAGACGTCAACCCCGCTGTTTACAAACATTCTTAACACAGCCACCTGCGATATAATCTTACAAACCACTTACCACTCACTCAACTGGACAGATGTGTTTTCTTTGGGGATTTTATGAATGAAGGCGCACCCCACACGTAGGTATATCCGCACACACCTTTTATTGCCGAAGTGCCTCGCTTAGCTTTCTTAACCTTGCGTGTACGAGGTGGGGTATAATTAACGTGACCAATGTTTTTCTTGCTAAAAAGGCGTATTTATTGAGTTTGGTCTATTCAACTTTCTTACAAATCAAAAATTTAATAAAAAATCGATGATATATTTAAAAAACGTATTTGTACCATAGCAATGAGTGGGAGCGAGCGAAAAGATACGATAAACTCATAAGTACGAGTGAGAGGGAATGATAAAAATTATCTAGTATTTTTTTGTCACCAAAATTTTTGCAAATTATGATTAAAGCCGAGTGTGCACATTCGAGCTCAAAGTGGCACATTCCGATCTCGGGAAAATGAAGCGCGCCGCTTCGCGTCGCACTTCATTTGCCTCCCTCGCTCGGAAATGAGCCACTTTTCGCTCGAATGCGCACATCCTCGTATTTATTAAATTTGGTGTATTCAACTTTCTTGCAAATCAAAAATTTAATAAAAAATCGACTATATATTCAAAAAACGTATTTATACCATAGCAATGAGTGGGAGCGAGCAAAAAGATACGATAAACTCATAAGTACGAGTGAGAGGGAATGATAAAAATTATCTAGTATTTTTTGACACCAAAATTTTGCAAATTATGATTAAAACCGAGTGTGCACGTTCGAGCTCAAAGTGGCACATTCCGATCTCGGGAAAATGAAGCGCGCCGCTCCGCGTCGCGCTTCATTTGCCTCCCTCGCTCGGAAATGTGCCACTTTTCGCTCGAATGCGCACATCCTCGTATTTATTGAATTTGGTCTATTCAACTTTCTTACAAATCAAAAATTTAATAAAAAATCGATGATATATTTAAAAAACGTATTTATACCATAGCAATGAGTGGGAGCGAGCGAAAAGATACGATAAACTCATAAGTACGAGTGAGAGAGAACGTTAAAAATTATCTAGTAATTTTTTGTCATCAAAATTTTTGCAAATTATGATTAAAACCGAGTGTGCACATTCGAGCTCAAAGTGGCACATTCCGATCTCGGGAAAATGAAGCGCGCCGCTCCGCGTCGCGCTTCATTTGCCTCCCTCGCTCGGAAATGTGCCACTTTTCGCTCGAATGCGCACATCCTCGTATTTATTAAATTAGATCTATTCAACTTTCTTCCAAATCAAAAATATTCAAAAAACGTATTTTCACCATAGCAATGAGTGGGAGCGAGCGAAAAGATACGATAAACTCATAAGTACGAGTGAGAGGGAATGATAAAAATTATCTAGTAATTTTTGTCACCAAAATTTGACGATATCAGATACAAAAAAAACTCACTTAATATAAAATAATATTTAAGCCCAGAGTGACTGCGAAAGCTATTTTTTGGTTATAGTTTAAGCATTTGACGGAAGAGCGTTCGACTATTGAATTAGTGATTTAATCATCATGTAAGTATAAAAATATTATAAAAAAAAATGTAGTGGAGTGCCGTAAGACGTAAAAATGGCAAAAGCTCGGAATCCAGGGCCTTTGAATGAATTTTAGTAAAACCTTTTTGATTGCATTGCTAAAAGATGAAATAAAAAAGTTAAAGAATAAAAATTGGGCGATCTCGATTACAACAATTTATAACAACAATTTAATAAAAAATGACACAGATATGAAAAAAAAAATTGTTTACGGTAAAGATCTCAATTTTATACACAATAATGTTAATTTATAATTACAGTCAAACCTCGATAAGTCGAAATCGAAGGGAAAATAAAAATAATTCGAGTTATCAAAAAAAGTCGAGTTTAATACTTTTCTGTGTATAGCATATCGTCAAGTAAATTTAACTTTTAAAATCGCGAAAAAAACGTTTGAACAACGACTGCATTAAATTTCACAGAGGTGCACCAAAATGCGAAACACCTTGTATATAATTTCTTTTATGATCTCTAAACAAAACCCCAATAATTTGCTTTAATTTTACAAAGTAAGCGTCATTTCCAAATTAATTAAATGCAAACGCAAATTCCATTGTAAAGGGTGTTTCGAATTAAAGCAGAAAATATTAAGATTTTCAAAAATTGCCAAAAACGATCGTTACGAGGCTTTGTAATTATTTATAAGAGATTATTATTACAAACCGATAAACACGTGCGCCTATTTAAAAACTCAAATGCACGATTTCGGAAAACGCGATAACGTTAACTTGCAATTGGCCGAAAGCGCTACGTCGAACAAAGGAAAATGAATTTTGGGCCTCGCAACCAACATTTTGGAAAGCCATTACGACCAAAAAAGCCGAGATTTTTGAGAAAGGTGGCGTAAAGATTTTTAAAGTATTATTTGTGACTTAACAAAACGACAAAACATAGAATATTTAAAAATAAGCTTACAATTCAGATTTATATACAGGGTGTACTTCGGAGAGTTCCAAAACCCTTTGGCAAACACTATTCTGTTGCACACAAACACTAATTAGTCAAAATCAAAATTTTCTAGAACGTTCTTAACACTTCAACCTGCGATTCACAACTGGCGTGCGGGGGGGAACGATGTATGCAGTTTGCAACATTATCCGTTTATTTCAATTCTGGCATATGTTAAATACGATTAAGAAACTTTCTAAAAACGGCCGTACCGATGTTTTATAATTATTTATAAGTTTGTACACACCAAAAACAAATAATGTAACTAATTTAAATCAACTCGTGCGAGCCATCTACGGTACACGCACTAGTCCAAATTGATTTACAAGAGTTTAAATAAATAATACAATTAAACAAATATTTGCATTTTCAATTTTTAAGTAATGTATTAAAGTCGTTTAAAAAAAAATGTTTTAACCACTGATATAATTTAAATGTCCTAATTATTCTTTGAAGCACATATGTTACACTCAAAGCACGTTGTATTCAAGCTGCCTATGTATAAGTTATGGCAAATTTGGGTTAAGTAAAGAGGCGTAGTTTATGTATTGATTTTGCACGAAGCCGTTTACGAAGCACTTCGTATTGAAGCTTCGTATAAGTTAAGACACATTTGCGCAGTAAAAAAATTAATTATTTAAATTAAATTTTCTATAAGTTATCTTGTTATAACCTCAGGTGTCACTCTTAAATTGTCAAAAACTGGGCCCTTTACCTTATATCCGCACACACCTTTTACTACCGAAGTCCCTCGCTTAGCTTTCTTAAGACTCACCTGCAAAAAAAAAGACCAGAATTAGTACATTAACAAATTAGATCTGCTTGAACTTTAGCACGGTTTGTTTTCGTTTTTTTTTTCGTAATTGGACAAAGTTTTTACAGGTCGCATTCTGTGCCGGATTTAATCAACTCGATCTGTAAACTTAGATCCGTCCTCTTTCAACTTTATAATTGTGTCTTCTTGATTAATTTCGGTGAATGGTAGCCAATCTCGAACAATTTGAAAGTAATTTATCGTTTCGGACACCGTTTAATGAGAAACAGAAAGTTTAAAGATCTGTTTAAGCAATCACGCGCGTTCTATTAAACTATTGGGAAAACTTTCGGCCGCAAGAATTTACGCGATTTGTTTAATTAATGGTTCCATTCGTTTTGCTTAAAGGAAATCGGCAGATCTTGGGTGGTTGGGCGAAAATAATATGGTTGGCGGCGAAATGCGGACAAGTAATGGCCCGAAGGCCAAAAAATAGCATAAAGAAAAAATTAATTTATTTCAACTAATAAAAAGTTAAAAAAAATAAACGTTATGTTTTTTAACATTTTGGCCCTTTTGAAAATAATCTCGTTATTGTTGTAAAACGTCTTTAAACAATTACCTATATACCTATAACCGACAGAAAAATATAAAATAGGGTTCTTATTTAAAATAATTAAGTCGGTGCCCAAATTGGGTACAAATAGGGGCCCAAAATTGTTTTTGCCTTGGTCATCGCAAACTACGTAAAAAATTATTTCAGAAAGTTTTTAGAGAACTAATTTATCTCAATTAATAAAAAAGTTAGAAAAATTGAACTTTGGTAAAATTAAATGTTTGCATATTGTGGTTCTTTTGCAAATAGTTCCGTTATTTTTCAAAATATCTCCAGACAATTATACATCGTTGAAATTGGAAAGAAGCAAGCTTTTCATTACTGTAAAAATAAAATAGGATCCCTATTTAAAATAAGAAAGTTGGTGCCCAAATTGGGTACAAATGATGGCCCAAAATTATTTTTGGCTTTGCCATCGTAAAGTACGGAAAAAAGTGCCTTAAGAAAGTTTTTACAGAATTAATTTATCTTCACTAATAAGAAAGTTGGCAAAAACGGTTTTTCGTGAAAAACCTTCTATTTTGAAAAACCCTTCTCAAGTGGAAACTGTTTTACATTTACAAATAGTTTTTATTAAATATCTCCGTTATTTTTAAAGATACTCCTAGACTGTTTGGTATCGTTGAAATCGTAAAGAAATGGGCTTTCTAACGAACGCAAAAATAATTCCAGCGCCTACTTGATTTAACAAAGTTGATGACAATACCGACGCAATTAAAGACCGAGTAAAAAATCTAACTTTGCCATCGTAAAGAGCGGAAAAAAGTGCTTCAAGAAAGTGTTTTTAGATTTAATTAATTTTAATAAATAACAAAGTTATGACCATTTAAAGTCGAATGTGGCTGAAAATCAAGAATGCGGAGCGTGATTTTTGCAAAAACGGTCCCATCTCTGTTATTTTAAAAAATTGTTTGAGACCGTCTGGTATCGTTAGAATCGTAAAAAAAAAGCTGTGTAATGAACCCAAAATCAAATACAACGCCCACTTGATTTAACAAAGTTCGGTCCCCGATACCAGCGCAATTAAAAACAAAGTAAAAATATGAAGTTCACAATCGTAAAGAGCGAAACAAAGCGCCTTCAAAAAACGTTTTTAAATTTAATTAATTTTAATAAACAACAACATTAAACGAATTTAAATTATAATCTGATTAAAAGCCGGTACCCCAATAACATTGAATTAATTAATATTCCTTCTATTTAATTATGAGAAAATTCGAAGCGAAAAAACGCAATGATTAAATTAAGCAAGAAACTCGTTTCGGGGCGATAAAACAGAAAATGATAGGGTTGTCACGAAGTTAAACGTACCCTTATCTTGTTTATCCGCCCAGGAAGCATCTTACAAATTAGGGAGGGTGAATTTCGTGGCATAACAAGCTAAGAAAGTCTGCTTGTAAGTAGACACCTGTTGAACGAGAAAATCTTAGAAGGGTCTCTCGGTTCCTTCGAGAAGCAACAGTTGGGAAAACGATTGCTTTCGTAAGAGCGTCCCCCCCGCGCGCGCTCGAGGATCGAACACGCGAGCCGCTTCGCCCCATGACAATACGAATCAATTGGCAAATTTAATAAAATCGTTCTCGAAATGTAGTATGTGAGGCGGCGCCTCGCAGATGAGCACGTAACCTGCAACTTGCATTTCCAATAAAAATCAAATTTAGTGTGAATACCGTTTTCATGAATCGCTCGCAGAATTCATAATGGAACGTATTAAATAATGTATTATCAGTGAAAGGGTTCTCTATTTTACGGACAGATGCCAGGCCGAATATATCAACTGTCACACCGCACTGTTCCCGTTCATATTTTAATTTTAAAAATTATTGCAGATAAAGCTTAACCTTTTTCGGTGCTAAATTTACGGCGAACGCGAATTTACCTCGCACACTTCGAGTTGCTTCCAAAAAAAAATGTCGGCCCGTCAAAAATTCAAATTCAAATCGAACTTTTAATGGCAGAAAAGTCGCACGAAATTATTAAGTCGCATTGCGAATAACTTTCGTGCAATTACCAATCGATTCAACACGAAAAAACGCATTAGAAGTAATACTTCTTTGGTGTGGCTAAATTCAATACAACCACGTGTAGCAATGATGAATTTTAATCGTTTCCTCTCACTTACATTGACAAGATTATGGTATCTTTTCGCTCCCTTCCACTCATTGCTACGGTAAATCCATTTTTTGAATATAAAATCGATATTTACTAAATTAAATTAAAATTTTTGATTTGAAGAAGCGCACGGTAAATTATACTAATGTAATAAATACGAGGATGTGCGCATTCGAGCGAAAAGTGGCACATTTCCGAGCGAGGGAGGCAAATGAAGCGCGACGCGGAGCGGCGCGCTTCATTTTCCCGAGATCGGAATGTGCCACTTTGAGCTCGAATGTGCACACTCGGTTTTAAGCACGATTCACAATAAAATAGAGAAAATAGTAAATACCATCGTTCCCTCTCACTCGTACTTATGAGTTTGTCATATCTTTTCGCTCGCTTCCACTCATTGCTATGGTAAAAATATGTTTTTCGAATATATAATTAATTTTTTATTAAATTTTTTGATTTAACGAAAAGTTTAGTATATAAATCTGCAATAAATACAAAGATGTGCGCATTCGAGCGAAAAGTGGCACATTTCCGAGCGAGGGAGGCAAATGAAGCGCGACGCGGAGCGGCGCGCTTCATTTTCCCGAGATCGGAATGTGCCACTTTGAGCTCGAATGTGCACACTCGGTTTTAAGCACGATTCACAATAAAATAGAGAAAATATTAAATACCATCGTTCCCTCTCACTCGTACTTATGAGTTTGTCATATCTTTTCGCTCGCTTCCACTCATTGCTATAGTAAAAATATGTTTTTCGAATATATAATTGATTTTTTATTAAATTTTTTGATTTAACGGAAAGTTTAGTATACAAATCTGCAATAAATACAAAGATGTGCGCATTCGAGCGAAAAGTGGCACATTTCCGAGCGAGGGAGGCAAATGAAGCGCGACGCGGAGCGGCGCGTTCTTTTTCCGAGATCGGAATGTGCCACTTTGAGCTCGAATGTGCACACTCGGTTTTAAGCACGATTCACAATAAAATAGAGAAAATAGTAAATACCATCGTTCCCTCTCACTCGTACTTATGAGTTTGTCATATCTTTTCGCTCGCTCGCACTCATTGCTATAGTAAAAATATGTTTTTCGAATATATAATTGATTTTTTATTAAATTTTTTGATTTAACGAAAAGTTTAGTATACAAATCTGCAATAAATACAAAGATGTGCGCATTCGAGCGAAAAGTGGCACATTACCGAGCGAGGGAGGCAAATGAAGCGCGACGCGAAGCGGCGCGTTTCATTTTCCCGAGATCGGAATGTGCCACTTTGAGCTCGAATGTGCACACTCGGTTTTAAGCACGATTCACAATAAAATAGTGAAAATATTAAATACCATCGTTCCCTCTCACTCGTACTTATGAGTTTGTCATATCTTTTCGCTCGCTCCCACTCATTGCTATGGTAAAAATACGTTTTTTGAATATATCATCCATTTTCTGTTAATTTTTAATTTTTTTATTTTTATGTTCAGTACTTTATAAATAGATTTATTTGTTTTAAATAAAGTCGAATCCAAATTGTTTAATTCGATCCAAAATTAATATACGATCGATAGTTTCGATTGGCCCAATCGAAACTCGAGGAGAAAAGCAATTTTGGACTTGCCGTCTTTAAATTAATTACCAAAAAATGTTGTTGGTAAAGATTTGTTTAAATTGGTGCTTCCTCGCAATATAAGATCGCTTAAAGATTTCGATTTTTTACAGTTTTTTAAAGATATCTCAAAAAACGAAGTTTTTGGTGTTAAACACACTTTGCTTATTTCGGTTGAGTGTGATTTAATTTTTTTTTATTGGCAATATTAATTTTTTAATTTATTTTGTGCTTGAAAGCTTCAGATTTAATCGATTTTGATTATTTTTTGAAAAATAATGAAGTTAAGAGTCCTACAAAATTAGATTTCGAGTGTAAACAATGTGACGAAGTTTTTCTCTCTTAATTTTCTCAAAATTTTTTAAACAGCATGTTTATTATGCTTTTATGTCCTATCTGAAGTTAAAATGTCCAATAATTTAATTCCTCTAGATTTTTTAAAGATTCGTTCACAATTAAGTGTGCTACGATTTTTTTTCTTGAATTTTATCTTAGAAATAAGTTCTAAAAACAATAACATTGTGCCCTACGCTGATTTTCCATACACTTTATGTAGAAAACTTTTAATTATGGGTCATTTTTAAAATAAAGACACTACGAATTTTTTTTTGATCAAAAGTGTAATTTCTGGTATATCTTAAGTTTTAAGAATTCGGTGAAACCCTATGGATTTTTATTTGTGACAATTAAATATATTGAATTAATTAAGTATGTATGTATAGATCGATTTTAAAGTCCAAAAATCAATTTAAACTAATTTAATAAAGTCGAAGATGTGCCACTTTTAGCTCTAATGTGCACACTCGGCTTTTAAGCACGATATGCAATAATTTTGACGACAAAAATAATTTTTATTGTTTCCTCTCACTCGTACTAATGAGTTTGTCGTATCTTTTCGCTCGCTCCCACTCATTGCTATGGTAAAAATACGTTTTTCAAATATATAAGCGATATCTTATTAAATTTTTTCATTTGGCAGAAAGTTTAGTATTAAAAATTTAATAAATACCAAGATGTGCGCATTCGAGCGAAAAGTGGCACATTTCCGAGCGAGGGAAGCAAATGAAGCGCGACGCGGAGCGGCGCGCTTCATTTTCCCGAGATCGGAATGTGCCACTTTGAGCTCGAATGTGCACACTCGGTTTTAAGCATCATTCGCATTAATTTTGATGACGAAAAATTAGTAAATATTATTTATCATTCCCTCTCACTCCTACTTATGAGTTTGTCGTATCTTTTCGCTCACTCCCACTCATTTGCTATGGTAAAAATTCCTTAGACATTTGACAGTAAAAATTATTGCAAAATAACAGCGTTGCCAACACTTCAAATAGTTTCCCTCTTAGAGCCTTTTCAAAAACCCCTAAATTAAAATCAAAATCCCCTAGATGTTAACCGAGCTATGTCAGAAATCTATGAATCATTTTTTTATTATATAGATTCCATATTTATGTATATTTAATGCAATTTAAATAAAATTACACGACAAACTCAATTTTTTCTCAGCTTTGAATTAATTTTTCCCCGTAAATTTAAGGGTAAAACCCTTAAGTTGACTATGTATCAATCCAACTACATTCAAACCATCCAATGCACTAAAAACAGTTCCGCCCAATTCAAAACATCTTCATTCTTAAAAAAAACACCCTGTATTTATTTGTTTTTAAATTATTGCTTTAGTTTGAACGACGTCGGAGATCTGACGTGCAACAAAGTCACGCTTTCGGTATCGAACAAAAAAAAATTAAATATCACGAAAAGGTGTTTTTGTATGAAAATCAATTATTAATAGACATATTAAGGTTTGATAAGTATCACCTTGCATGCTTATCCAAAGGTGTTTCCCATGTCTCTGATGGGTCTGGCGTGCATTATGGGTACACGCTACCGGAACCGCTTATTGTATGCGCTACTTAGCCACTTCCGTTAAGCACAGAATTTCCGCCACGCTATTTCCGTTGTTTTCTTATAGCTATTTTCTACCCTTATTTCTCTCTACAGGTGCGACTTAATTGTCGGATCGTACACCCCCGCGATTAACTTTGTTGATTGTATGGGCTTCTCTGTTTGGTCACGTTTTTATTAATTGAAATTGAACACAATTTACCAAAACGATTTTTTTTGAATAAATTAAATGAAAATTAATTTAAAAAAAAATGTTCAATGTACAATTAGAATTTATTTTATTTATTTTTATTTAATTTAATAAAATTACTTTTCAAAAAAATACAGTCGAACCTCGATAAGCCGAATTTTTGATAACTCGAACCTGTTTCGTTAGGACTTGCCTATTTCAACGTTAATATTTTTCCATCGATAACTCGAATTTTTGATAACTCGAATTATTTTTAGTTTCCCTTTAACTTCGATTTATCGAGGTTCGACTGTACTTTGGTTTTTCTATCTGTGCGCAGATAACAATATTCGTTGTGACAATTAATTATTTTTTGGGACTTGAAGAAACGTAGAAATTTTCCATCGATCATTTTTTTCACAAAATTGGTAACACTGGTTTGGTTTTTTAAAAACTTCAAAGATTTGCAATTGACACACTTTTTTCACTTGAGCCACAACAAAAAAATTAATTTTTATTAAAAGACATGAGAAAAATCTATTGAAAAACTTTTTAAGTGACGTTTTCACAAAATTCTTTCTTTAAAATTTTATAATTCAATGTTTTTATGAAATAACTTTAAAAACGACATAAATTCAAAAAAAAACTAAGATTTAAAAATCGTAATATTAACAGTACCAAATTGGCGTTATTGTTTTTATTTGAAAAATATTTGGTAAATACCTACAGTTAGATCCCGTTTAATGCGGGTGACACGTTCCAATAAGTTTAAGTGCTAAACGAAACAGCGTTAAACGAGCTCATTATAAAATGCCGCAATAAGGCGAAGAAACGTAAATTTTGAGCTGTTTTGAGAATTCGAATCAGCGTTAACCAAGGAAGCGTTAATCGAGGTCTTACTGTATCTCTTATTTTTTTGGTTCGTAAAGTTATTTCTTTAAAAACCATTACAAGGTAATTAAAACTGCAATGCGACCAAAAAGAAAATTTTAACTTTTGATATTTTGTTAAAAAAACTTTACGAAATGCTTCTATTTAAAGAATTCGTTGTTTTTCATCTCATCTAACTATCCAATATTAAAAAAAAAAAATTATTTGAAATAAACTAAACGTTAAAACCAAAAAAAATTAAAAAAATAATTTTATTTTAATTATTAATTGCTTTAACCTTCCGTGTATGTGATCAATTTAAAAAATTTAATAAAATATCGATTATATATTATAAAAACGTATTTTTACCATAGCAATGAGTGGAAGCGAGCGAAAAGATACGACAAACTCATTGGTATGAGTGAGAGGGAATGATAAAATTTTTTTACTAATTTTTGGTCACCAAAATTATTGCTAATCACGCTTAAAACCGAGTGCGCACATTCGAGCTCAAAGTGGCACATTCCGATCTCGGGAAAATGAAGCGCGCCGCTCCGCGTCGCGCTTCATTTGCCTCCCTCGCTCGGAAATGTGCCACTTTTCGCTCGAATGCGCACATCCTCGTATTTATTAAATTTTGTACTTCTTTTTAAATCAAAAAATTTTATAAAAGATTGATTATATATTCGAAAAATACATTTTTACCATAGCAATGAGTGGGAGCGAGCGAAATGATACGACAAACTCATTAGTACGAGTGAGAGGGAATGATAAAAATTATTTTCGTTCTTAAAATTATTGCAAATCGTGCTTAAACGCCAAGTGTCCACATTCGAGCGAAAAGTGGCAATTCCTCGACTTTATTAAATTAATTTAAATTGATTTTTGGACTTTAAAATCGATCTATACCTACATACTTAATTAATTCAATATATTTAATTGTCACAAATAAAAATCCATAGGGTTTCACCGAATTCTTAAAACTTAAGATATAGGTTTTTGCTATTCTCCTCTTCACAATTTTTTTTAAATTATAAAATATAATTCCCAACTAAGAATTTAAGTCAGTTAATTTTATTCTATTTTGATTTATTAAAAAAATGAACAAAATTAGTAACTTCCTCATTTGGCAAGAAAAAGCCCATCGAAGTGCCTTCGGAAGAAAAACAAGCCTCTTTAATTGCTCAGCTGTTCGACCCACAAAAACCCTAATTAATTAATTAAGATTATTCATAACACAAAACGCACAAACAACAACAAGGCGTAGTACGCATCCATTCATAAAAGAAGCGTGACACCAAGAAGGCAACCTTCACCTTACTTTTCCGCTTCGAGTCTTCGACTTCCGTCCGCGGCAAAAACCGGGCCGTGCGACCGCACAACCAAGAAACGACTAAAAAGAGAAAGAAAATCGGATGCGGAGCGCCTTACGTCACCGGACACAATACAACCTTGAGACCGTTTTCTTACGAGTGACGTAGCCCAAACGTCAGAAGAGCGTTGCGAGCGTCTTACTTCGATGACGTGCGCTCGTCTTGCGGCAGTGACGTGCGTGGCAGATGTTCGCCGAGCATTTGCATGACAATGGGCATTAAGATTACAGCCCGGTGTAGCATTGTTTGAGATTCTGGTAGGACCCCATAAGGGGGACGACTTTTCTTTTGTTGGCGGAGGGTCAAAAAACGGGGCCCGTGCTCGACACGCGCTTACTTGATTGTATTTATTCTGAAGTGAAGCCGGAGATAAAAACGACCGAACGGCTCCGCCAGCGGCGTCCCTTTTCAACCGAAAAAACCTAATTAAATCTTATTTCACTTCGGGCAACCCCCAAAAGCGAATTTTGGTGTTTTGGCGCCCCAAGACGTTTTATTTGTGTTTGAAAAATTTTGAGGGTTTTTTGGGGTAAAAATCGCGCGAGACGTCACTGGCAAAGGAGCCGAGCACCAGGCGAAGGGCAGCTGCACCTAAGCAAGGGGGAGAGAGTAAGTTTAGAAACAGCCAGCTGACTTATTCTCCTTTCGCAACAAAGAAAACACCCCTCCTTGTCTAGAGCTAATAGTTGCACCCTTCCTTTCGATAATGCCTCTCTCCTCTTTTTTTCATCAATCGCCCCCTTTTCTTTTTCTAGGGTTATCACCCCGTTTCGACGTTTAGCTCGTGCTCGGAATCTAGAAACTGTCTACGTTTACGGTACACTTAAGGGCGAATTTGGGGTTGGCGTTTTATGGGTTAGGGTGCGCTGGAAACTCCCACAGTAGGTCACTGGAGCTCCCGGTCCTTAATTTGACTTTTTTTGGCAACATTTCCGAAAAGAAAAAATCGATCGCCCGACGAGCTGAGGAGAAAGGGCGCGGGGGGCGAAGGGGGCGAGTTTAAGATTGCGGCAAGTTTTGGCCTTTGGCCTTTGTGATCCTTGAGAAATTCGGGTCCTTTTAGGATGGCCATTTAATGACGCTTAGGTTGTCACTTGAACTTGCAACAATAGCCATGATTAATAGGGCTTAGCGACGACACCTAATCTGTTCGTAAGATAGTTTTGCATTCACTTACAACGGAGTTGTTGTAAACGGAACTGTCTTAATAAATCTTAAACCTTTGTGTACCTTACAAGCGTGAAACATGAAGTTTGGGATTTAACGTCGTCGTTATTATTTGCGATCGGACACGAAACGTTTCGATTACTGGGTGTTTTTTTGCTTTGGGCGTTGTCGCAAAATTTTGGCCGACGTTTGGCACGGTCAAAAACTTGAGATTTTTTGGTAAAAAGTAGGTTAAGTTTGCCTAGAGCTTTATTGGTTTTTTTTTTCGGAAATTTCAAATCAAAATTTCATCGCGCAAGTACACCCCATTTTATATGGTTATGTGTAGCATCTTGTGCACTAGGTGTTTTATCAAAAAATTGGTTTATATACAATAGATTTGTATTTTATTATATTTTTATAAAAAAAAAATTAAAAATATATATTCATATTGAGAAAAAAAAGTTGACTATAGATTCCCATACAACTACGCCCTCTATTATAAAATTAATATATTCAGTTTTTAGAACTTTTAAAATAATACATCTTTATTTGTAAATTAAACTTTTTTTCTTATCAACAAATTTAATTTAGTTCAGTAAATAGCGATATGTTCGAAAAACATATTCTTACCATAGCAAATGAGTGGGAGCGAGCGAAAAGATACGACAAATTAATAAGTACGAGTGAGAGGGAACGATGTTATCTAATATATTGTCTATTTTATTGTAAATCATGCTTAAAACCGAGTGTGCACATTCGAGCTCAAAGTGGCACATTCCGATCTCGGGAAAATGAAGCGCGCCGCTCCGCGTCGCGCTTCATTTGCCTCCCTCGCTCGGAAATGTGCCACTTTTCGCTCGAATGCGCACATCTTCGTATTTATTGACTTTTGCATCCTAAACTTTCTTTCAAATCAAAAAATTTAATAAAATATTGATTATATATTTGAAAAACATATTTTTACCATAGCAATGAGTGGGAGCGAGCGAAAAGATACGACAATCTCATAAGTACGAGTGAGAAGGAACGATGTTATCTAATATATTGTCTGTTTTATTGTAAATCGTGCTTAAAACCGAGTGTGCACATTCGAGCTCAAAGTGGCACATTCCGATCTCGGGAAAATGAAGCGCGCCGCTCCGCGTCGCGCTTCATTTGCCTCCCTCGCTCGGAAATGTGTCACTTTTCGCTCGAATGCGCACATCTTCGTATTTATTGACTTTTGCATCCTAAACTTTCTTTCAAATCAAAAAATTTAATAAAATATTGATTATATATTTGAAAAACATATTTTTACCATAGCAATGAGTGGGAGCGAGCGAAAAGATACGACAATCTCATAAGTACGAGTGAGAAGGAACGATGTTATCTAATATATTGTCTGTTTTATTGTAAATCGTGCTTAAAACCGAGTGTGCACATTCGAGCTCAAAGTGGCACATTCCGATCTCGGGAAAATGAAGCGCGCCGCTCCGCGTCGCGCTTCATTTGCTTCCCTCGCTCGGAAATGTGCCACTTTTCGCTCGAATGCGCACATCTTCGTATTTATTGACTTTTGCACCCTAAACTTTCTTTCAAATAAATAAACTTAATAAAATTTTGATTATATATGTGAAAGACATATTTTTACCATAGCAATGAGTGGGAGCGAGCGAAAAGATACGACAAACTCATAAGTACGAGTGAGAGGGAATGATAAAAATTTTTTAATAATTCTTTATTGCCAAAATTATTGCAAATCATGCTTAAAGCAAGAATGCAATAAATTTTATAAATTTTTTATAAGTGAGAGAGAGCGAAAAGACACCATAATCCCATATATGGAAGACAAGAACATTATATCATGAGAATTATTAAAAATATGAAAATTAGCTATTAAGTATTATCGTTATACAATTTCAAACTATTTTTTTGGAATTTTTTTTTAGGATGATTCATATGGCCCTTATTGAAAATACATAGTGGGTTAATAAATATGCTAGAAAAAATACAAAGTTTTGATATTTGTTTCATATAGATTTTAAATAAATTTGCATACAAATTATACATTACGAATCTTGTGAGGTTTCTTAAGGTATGCCTTACATGACCCACAATAGGGGCTCACGCTATGGTCCTACGCATTTTTGGCCCTCATGAGGTTTTCCTAGTTTGGTGTTAATGGGTGTAAAACGTTACACTTCTTATTTGAGCCTCATCAGGTGTCTACATTAAGGCCGAATTGTAAAATATAGTAAACTCCATTTCACCCAAATCAAAAATTTTAATCGGGATGTTTTTAAAATTTAAAATTTCAAAATTTTGGCCAATATCAAGTGAAAAACTTCACATATTAAAAAAATAGAGACTCTTGGCCAAAATATAAACCAAATTCACGTAAATCAACGTTTTATTAATTTTTTTTTTAATTTAATCACACCGAAACACCTCATTTTATATGTCCGCGTAAAATATTAAATATCTCGTGCACTAAACGTTTTATCAAATAATTGTCTTATCTTCAACTGCGCCCTCTATAATTAAATTAATATATTCAACTTTTCCAACTTTCAAAATAACACACTTTTGGCTCCAACTATTTTTTTCGTAGAGTGTTTGCTTTTTAACTTATAAGCAAATATGTGAAAAACTCTCCATACAAGGTTCTTAAAAATTTAAACCCAGTTATCTCAAAATTTTGGCCGACGTCTGTAGGGACGCTTGACATATTCGAAAAATAGAGACTCCTGCCCAAAAGACACGCTAAATTTAAGTAGGCGACACTTAATTAGTTTTTGCTAAAACTTCGCATCAAAAAACTGCCAATCCATCCCTGTTCGCACTTAACATTTCCCCACTTTTCAAATTTCGGTCAAAAAACATAAACCTTCGATTGAAAAAATTAACCAAAACCTAATAAGCGACGCCCCATCGAATTTTTCAAAAAAAATCCAACGGATAACTCTATTAAGCTACCAGTTTCCCCGGTTTGGATCGTTTCGCAGCCCAAATTAATAATGACTATTTAAAATCGACACTTTTCAAACGTTTTGTACTATTTTAAAAATCTATTAACAACCCCGAAAAAAAAGGAAGGTATTTTGTAAAACATTAAATTCTGCAAATTAAAATTTAATGATGCCACACAAACGACCTATTTCGGGGCGCGCGAAAAAGTATTAAAATAAAATTTCTATTTATAAAATTTCAACCCCGAAAAAAAATACAAATTTAAACGGGCATTCGATCGAATCAAACGTAACATAATAAAAATTAATGAAAGTAAACTCCTTTTAAAATAAAACACGGCATTGATTTGTTTTGTCGAAATTACAACCAAAAATTTAAACATTAATCTAACCGTAAATGGAAAACAACCGTTTTTGTTGGCCAAATAATTTAAATTAATTATCGGTTGTTTGTTTAGATCTTTAATTGTATCGAACCATAAATAATAAACGCGTTTTTTTCTCTCTCCCACAACAAACGATCCCGCCGCCAATAAAACGCGCCCCCGAACGCTTCCGCGTGCGTTTTTCTTTTTTTGCAGCGATTTTTCTAAAACTTGCGCAACAACAAAGGACCTTTTCGAACTTCTCTAATTCTTAAGATCAAACAACACGCCTACCACCTGGTTTTGCTCTCCTTAATTTCTGAAAACATCCATAAACCACTCGAATAATCATTTCGTGGCATGTTAACATTTTAAACGACCGATTCTTAAGGAGCCCACCTGCCCTAATACCTCGAATTTGTTTCCTTTGCGTTTTCACAGCTTCCGGTTCTTTAATCGAAAGCCAATTTAAAGAAATTTTGCTACCCTTAATTGCCACTTTAAACATAATGCGGTCGTTCGGGGTGATTTACTGCAAAAATGTATCGAAAAGGGCGGTTTGCTGTAAGGACTTTTGTCCTTTTCGACGACGTCTTACTCGAGTAAATTATTGCGAGGCTTTTTGGACTGATCCGTTCAAAGGCGGGACGGCGACTTAAAAGTGACATTTACCAAAAAAAGAAGAAGCGATTTTCTTTGATTGTTATTTTTTTTATTTAAGTCGCAAACTTTAATTTTGACAAATGTGGCAATTGGTCAATTCTTGAGGAGCATACTTTAGTATTTATATTTTAATGTGGCGCAAGCGAAATTAAATTATCATAATTAGTTTTTTTGAAAAATAATAAGTGTCAGCAAAAAATGAACGGTTTTATTTTATAAAAAACACGGACGAGGGTGAGAAATTGATTATTTTAAGAAAACAAAAAGTCCGATTTAAATGGGGTTTGAATTTTTCAGAAAAGCATTAAATTTAAGCAAATAAATGTTTCAGAGATTTTTTTTAAATTGATTTTTGACTTTTGTACGCACGCTAACACATCGAAGCTAAACTTCAATTTTGAAAAAATTGCCAATTAGTCAATTCTTACAATAGCATTATAAAAATTAGAAGAAACCTACTATAATACTTATATTTTAATCTGGAATAAGAAAAATTAAAATATATTTATTATTTTTTGAAAAAATAATACTTTTTTGGAATTGCATCAAAACATGAACAATTGTAATGTATAAAAAATACAGACAACGGTGAGGAATTATTTATTGTAAGACAACGAAAAATCCGATTTTAATGGGGTTTAAATTTTTCAAAAAAGCATTAAATTTAAGCAAATAGGTGTCTCGGCGATTTTTTTTAAATCGATTTTTGACTTTTGTACGCGCGCAAACATATCGAAGCTAAACTTCAATTTTAAAAATTGCCAATTAGTCAATTCTCAAAATAGCATTATAAAAATTAGAAGAAACCTATTATAATACCTATATTTTAATCTCGAATAAAAAAAATGACAATATCTTAATGATTTTTTGAAAAAATAATACCTTTTTGGAATTGCATCAAAAGATGAACAATTTTATTGCATAAAAAACACAGACAAGGGTGAGGAATTGTTTATTGTAAGACAACAAAGAGTCCGATTTTAATGGGGTTTAATTTTTTTTAAAAAGCATTAAATTTAAGCAAATAGGTGTCTCGGCGATTTTTTTTAAATCGATTTTTGACATTTGTACGCGCGCAAACATATCGAAGCTGAACTTCAATTTTGAAAAAACTGCCACTTAGTCAGTTCTCAAGATAGCATTATAAAAATTAGAAAAAACCTATTATAATACTTATATTTTAATCTAAAATAAAAAAACATTACAATATCTTAATGATTTTTTGAAAAAATAATACTTTTTGGAATTGCATCAAAAGATGAACAATTTTATTGTATAAAAAACACAGATAATAGTGAGGAATTGTTTATTGTAAGAGAACGAAAAGTCCTATTTTAATGGGGTTTAAATTTTTCAAAAAAGCATTAAATTTAAGGAAATAGGTGTCTCAGCGATTTTTTTTAAATCGATTTTTGACTAATGAACGCTTGCAAACGTATCAAAGCTAAACTTCAATTCTCAAAAAAATTGCCAATTAGTCAATTCTCAAGATAACCTTATAAAAACTTTATAAAACATACTATTTTAATTTAGAAAAAATATATAAATTGTAAATACTAAATTCTGAAAGATATATGTTAATTATCATATCCAAAAGTGCTTAATTCCAACTTCAAAAACCACCCCTTTTGTATCGAAACTGGTATCCCTGCAATCCCATTTTTTTTAGTTCTAATTGCGACTATAAAACACGACTTGATCTTCCCCCTTTTTTTCGCGTTGTTATGATTTAATTTAATTATGGTAAAATTCGAAAATTCAACGATTGTATTACGCGTTTCGAATACGGCACATAATGCGGTAAAGGGTTAATATTAAATTACGATGTACATTTCCCTTTTAACATTTTTAAAGTCCAAAACAAAATATTTGTATAAAATATAAGCAGGGGCTAATTTTTAATGCTACGTAGCTTCACATGCTACATTTACGCACCAAAAAAAAATCGTTCAATATTTGAAAAAGCAGCGCCGGCTATTTAAAATTAGCCCTCTACCTTCTCGCTAAAATCTAATTTATTTATAAAGAAAAAAATAAAAATAAAACGGCCGCAATCCGAAATCGCCTTTTATAAATTTTTTATCGCGCATTTCAGGGCGCAAACTAATTAATTAATTAATAATTTGATCGCCCCTCGATCGAAGCGGGCCGTTCCCGATACTCTTTCATAAAAATGGCACGAGCTTTAGTTACGATAAAGCCCTTCTCGTTTTATTCAAATCGTGTCCTTTTGTTGGCCATATGCGATGTGTGACGTCGAACCCGACGCAAAATTCAGGGGTTAAGATAATAAGAGAACTTAGAGAGCTCAGCTGGCTTAGAAGAGGGTGGCTGGTATAATTTTTTATCGTCCAAAACAGTTATTGATTGGATTCGTTCTTTCGGCAAAAAAAAAAAACGCTCGAGTGTTGCACTTCCTGTAAACAATAAATCGGGCCCAGCTTGCCGTTAAGGGCGGTTTTATCGAGGCACGATTGTTCTTAGACATCTGTAGAAATAGTTGCAAAACATGTTTTTCGAGAATTCAACCCTTTGTGCGCTGTAAGAAGGGCCTCAAGAAAAATATCTTGTCGGTGCCGCACCACCTTCGTTTTCTTCGGTCAAAGACCTCGCCCTTGCATTGTCGGCTCAGGTATCGAAGGGTTTTTAAGTTTATCTAACATATAAATATACTTAAAGGGTGAGATTTTGTTTATTCGAAGATATGCATCTGCGTTTCGCAACATCTGTTGCCGTTTATGGCCCATTTTTGGGAAGGTTCTTAAGGAAACGAGTATTTACAAATAAGGGTTGATTTAAATTGGCGTCGGTACATTTCAGAACGGTAGAAATTCCATTTTTATAGATCTTTAATTTGTTCTTATAAAATGTCTTAAAATGCTGAGGATACATTTAAAAAAAATATTCGGTGAAACCCTATGGATTTTTATTTGTGACAATTAAATGTATTGAATTAATTAACTATGTAAGTATAGATCGATTTTAAAGTCCAAAAATCAATTTAAATTAATTTAATAAAGTCGAGGATGTGCCACTTTGAGCTCAAATGTGCACACTCGGCTTTTAAGCACGATTTGCAATAATGTTGGCGACAAAAATAATTTTTATCATTCCCTCTCACTCGTACTAATGGGTTTGTCGTATCTTTTCGCTCGCTCCCACTCATTGCTATGGTAAAAATACGTTTTTCAAATATATAATCGATATTTTATTAAATTATTTGATTTGACAAAAAGTTTATTATACAAAATTCAATAAATACGAAAATGTGCGCATTCGAGCGAAAAGTGGCACATTTCCGAGCGAGGGAGGCAAATGAAGCGCGACGCGGAGCGGCGCGCTTCATTTTCCCGAGATCGGAATGTGCCACTTTGAGCTCGAATGCGCACACTCGGTTTTAAGCACGATTCAGAATAAAATAGACAATATATTAGATAACATCGTTCCCTCTCACTCGTACTTATAAATTTGTCGTATCTTTTTGCTCACTCTCACTCATTGCTGTGGTAAAAATACGTTTTTCGAATATATAATCGATTTTTTATTAAAAAAATCTGCAAAATTAGCTATTTTTTTTAATTCAGAATTTTTATTACACTTAACACTAACAATATTTCGAAAATATAATAAATCAATTTTTTTTATTATGGCGAAAAACTGAGGGTGTACATTTGAGTTGAAAGTATGGCATTTTGATCTCATAAGAAAAATATTTAAAAATTTAATATATGAGTATAATCAAAAAAAAAGTTTTTAAAAATCCCGCTTTAAATGGGCCACTATGATTGGCAAATTTTTTACATACCATCATGGTCGATAATAATTAATTGACCAATCAGAAAATTGCTTCGTAGTCACGGTTACATTATAAATATCAGAATCACGCATTTTTGAGAAAATTTAAAAAATGTATATTAAATACAGTGGAACCTCGATAAGTCAGGGCCTGAAAGAAAACCAAAAATTAATTTAATTATCGGCAAATATAGTTGCTAAAAAGAGTTCAAAAGTTAACTATTTGTATGTAAATTTTTTATTACCTAAAATAATTTAGAAATCTAATAAATTAATTGTTTTAAATTATGGCAAAAAGGTGACGGGTACCCCGTCACCTTTTTGCCATAATTTGAGTGGAAAGTGTGGCACTCTCATCTCGGGAAAAAAGCTCAAAAATTTAATATATGAGTATCGTTCAAAAGAATGTTTTTAAAAATCCCGCTTCAAATGGCCCATTACGATTGGTTAATTTTTGAATTACCATCATGGTTGCTAATTAATTGATCAATCAGAAAGCTTTAATTGCTTCGTAGTTACGGAAACATCGTAAATATTAGAATCATGTGTTTTGAGATAATTTTAAAAATATATTATATATTAAATACAGTGGAACCTCAATAAGTCAGAGCTGAAAGAAAACCAAAAATAAATTCGAATTATCGCCAAATGTAGTTGCTAAAAAGAGCTCAAAAGTTAACTTCTTGTATGTCAATTTTTGAATATAATTTTTATCACACTTTACACCTACAATATTTTAGATATCTAATAAATTAATTGTTTTAAATTATGGCAAAAACGTGACGGTGTACATTTGAGTGGAAAATATGGCATTCTGATCTCGAAAAAAACCGGCCGAAAAATTAAATATATGATTATGGTCAAATATAATGTATTTAAAAATCGCGCTTTAAATAAGCCACTACGATTGGCTAATTTTTGAAACACCATCATGGTCGCTAATTAATTGACCAATCAGAAAGCTTTAATTGCTCCGTAGTCACGGTTACATCATAAATATTAGAATCGCGTACTTTTGAGATAATTTTACGAATCAATATAAAATACAGTGGAACCTCGATAAGTCGAAACTGATGACACATCAAAAAATTTAAAGTACCTCACAAAATTAAAATTCCAACACAAAAATTACATTTTACCCGTAAACCCAATCAAGCCAATTAAAAATGTAACATTTTTTCGAAATTTATTTTCGCATATCTTTTGGGCCAAAATAAAATAAAGCTCTTCGGGCCAAAAACCTATTTTAATTGAGTCAAAAAGAAAAAATCTTTGAGATACGAGCGGATCCGATTTTACGACCCCTTTCTCAATTAATTTCCCTAAAAAGGGACACGCTTAGAAAGCGAACCTGTAGAAAGTTCGATACAAAGTCAGATGGGAAAACCATAAAAAGACAACTTACAATAATAACCCAAAAATAAACAAGTCGTTCGCAGGTGGCCGAAGCATGTATTTTTAAATAAGAACTCGAAATAATGTAAACGATACTGTAATGTAGACCGAGCAGATTATAAAGCAATTTACGTGCAGAATATTATATGTCAACGAACATATACGATAAATGAGTTCATAAAGCAAACCACACATTCGAAAACGTAGAAATAAATGCAAATATTTGCATTCAAGTACAGTGTCCCCTATAACATTACCGGGGAAATAACAAACCAAAATGAAAAATCAACAAATCGTTTTCCAAAACACCTACATTTATAAATGAGCGCGCGGCAGAAAATCGCGTCCGATCAATCGCGGGCCTTCGCTCGCCAAAAAGAAGGACTCAAGCGAGAGGAAGCGTTTTTTCAGCAAAATGCATTCGGGGAAAAGGATGGGAAATTTTTTCCTACGGCCCGCTGGAAATTAGCGGCGCCCGCCAAGGATGAGGCAAAGGCGAAGGACGGGGCGCATGTGCCGGCGGATTTAAAAGCGGCAATGAGGGAATCAAAGAGCGCACTTTTGAAACGATGACCGCTCGTTCGATCGATGTTTTCATACCAGCTAAGCCCTGGCCACACCCAAGCTAATTGAATGATGACTGCACCAGACTCCGACATTAACGATGTATCGGACACTTTCGTCACTTTTTCCCAAAAAAAAAAAAAAATCGCCTAATAAAATTCGCCGAACCCGATACGCGCTGACACTTTGTGCACGTAACGTCATTCAATATTTAAACCCCTCGACTCGAATTCGTCACCTCTTTATTGGCGGGTTTTGCTTGGGGGGCCCTAAGATTTTCAATTTTTCAATATTACATTAATTTTGTAATTTTCTGTAAGTTTCTCGTCGTTCATTATGTCTAAATTTAAATTTCAAAAAAGAACTTTGATTGCTTTATTTATAACGTTGCTATGGGGATTAATTAAATAAACCAATTCGAGCAATGATTTAATTTAAATGCACCAATAAGAAATTAGTACTATTTAACTTAGAATATTTGAAAATCAATCATTTGTCTCGGTTAAACTGGTACCAACGCAAAAAATAAAAAAATTAATTCACCCCAATTAAAAATACACCTCTTTAGTTTATTCATTTTCTCTAAGTTTTACAACATGCATTTCAAATTTCAAATTTAAACACTTTGACTGGTTGATTTATACCATTGTTATGGTTATTAATTAAAAGTGAAACAATGAGTATTATAATTCAATTTAAATGCACCCATAGAAAATTATTTTTGTTAAATTCAAAAATTTTCGGAACAAATCTTTCAGAATTATATTACATTAAATTAATACCAACGTAATAAAGTCAAAATTAAATAAACTGTAACAAAAAAACACCCTTTAGTTTATTAATTTTCTATCAGTTTCCTAGTATTTATTTTTTTCCTTTGAAATAAATCGCTTTGTTTACCTTATTTACAACGTCGCTATGGTTATTAATTAAATAAACCAATTAAAGCTATGATTTAATTTAAATGCACCAATAGGAAATTAGTACTATTTAACTTAAAATCTTTGGAAAACAATCATTTTTTTCGGTTAAGCTAGTACCAACGCAATGAATTAATTATTAATTCACCCCAATTAAAAATACACCTCTTTAGTTTATTAATTTTCTCTAAGTTTTACAACATGCATTTCAAATTTCAAATTTAGCCACTTTGATTGGTTGATTTATACTAAAACAATCAGAATTATAATTCAGTTTAAATGCACCCATAAAAAATTATTTTTGTTAAATTTAAAAATTTTCGGAACAAATCTTTCAGTACCAGAATTATTTTACATTAAATTAATGCCAACGGAATAAAATTAAAAAATTAATAAACTGTAAAAAAAGCATCCTTTAGTTTATTAATTTTTTATCAGTTTCCCAGTATTTATCTTTTTCCTTTGAAATAAATCACTTTGTTTACTTTATTTACAACGACGCTATGGTTATTTAAATAAAGCAATTAAAGCTATGATTTAAATTAAATGCACCAATGAGAAATTAGTACTATTTAACTTAGAATCTTTGGAAATCAATCATTTGTTTTAATTAAACTAGTACCAACGCAATGAATTAATTATTAATACACCCCAATTAAAAATACACCTCTTTAGTTTATTAATTTTCTCTAAGTTTTACAACATAGATTTCAAATTTCAAATTTAAACACTTTGATTAGTTGATTTAATCATTGCCATAGTTATTAATTAAAATTGAACCAATCAGAATTATAATTCAATTTAAATGCACGAATGGAAAATTATTTTTGTTAAATTTAAATTTTTTTGGAACAAATCTTTCAGTGCCATAATGATTTTACTTTAAATTAATACCAACATAATAAAATAAAAAATTAATAAACCGTAACAAAAAAAAAACACTCTTTAGTTTATTAATTTATTATCAGTTTCCCAATATTTATCCTTTTCCAAATTTGAAATAAATCACATTGTTTACTTTATTGACTACGTCGCTATGGTTATTAATTGAATAAACCAATTAGAGCTACGATTCAATTTAAATGCACCAATAGGATATTAGTAGTCCTATATAATTTAGATTTATTTGAAAATCAACCATTTCTTTGAGGTTAAACTAGCACCAACGTAATAAAATAAATATTAAAATGCCCTAACAAAAAGCACGCCCCTTAATTTATCAACTTTGGGTAACTTTTACAACATGCATCGTCTCTAAATTTAAATTTCAAATTTAAACACTTTGATTGGTCGATTTATAACATTTCCATGGTTATTAATTAAATAAAGCAATCAGAATTATAATTCAATTTAAACGCACCAATAGAAAACGATCCTACTTTAATTTAACATTTTTCGTGGCCGATCTTTAACTACCAAAATTCTTCTAAAACCAAACGTAATAAAATACAAAAAAAATTAATAAAGCCACGCTCGTGTAACTTCACCAGCGAACGCACCCCTAGCTTTATTAAAAGAGCATGTGGTAAACCCGTTTCAAGAAACCTATCGCTTTACAAATTATTCAAAAGCGAAAATAAGTCACCCCCCAAAAGACGTAAAACTTGCAAATCATATCCGAATTAAAGCCCCGACGAAATTAAAGTGACTTGCTCTTTCGAAGACGCGTCTTGGACATCTGCAGACTAATTTAAGGGTTTGCCAAATCGTTTCGCCCCATCGACCAAAAATTGAAATTACAGTAAAACCTCGATTATTTATTTATTCTTCAATTCAAGTCGAATAAATATGGTCGAATCCAATTAACACGAAGATGTGCGCATTCGAGCGAAAAGTGGCACATTTCCGAGCGAGGGAGGCAAATGAAGCGCGACGCGGAGCGGCGCGCTTCATTTTCCCGAGATCGGAATGTGCCACTTTGAGCTCGAATGTGCACACTCGGTTTTAAGCGTGATTAGCAATATTTTTTGTGACAAAAAATTAATAAAAATTTTATCGTTCCCTCTCACTCGTACTTATGAATTTATCGTATCTTTTCGCTCGCTCCCACTCATTGCTATGGTAAAAATACGTTTTTCGAATATATAATCGATATTTTATTAAATTTTTTGATTTGACAGAAAGTTTGGTATGAAAAATTCAATAAATACGAAGATGTGCGCATTCGAGCGAGAAGTGGCACATTTCCGAGCGAGGGAGGCAAATGAAGCGCGACGCGGAGCGGCGCGCTTCATTTTCCCGAGATCGGAAATGTGCCACTTTGAGCTCGAATGTGCACACTCGGTTTTAAGCGTGATTAGCAATATTTTTTGTGACAAAAAATTAATAAAAAATTTTTATCGTTCCCTCTCACTCGTACTTATGAATTTATCGTATCTTTTCGCTCGCTCCCACTCATTGCTATGGCAAAAATACGTTTTTCCAATATATAATCAATATTTTATTAAATTTTTTGATTTGAAAGAAAGTTTAATATACAAATCTTCAATAAATACAAAGATGTGCGCATTCGAGCGAAAAGTGGCACATTTCCGAGCGAGGGAGGCAAATGAAGCGCGACGCGGAGCGGCGCGCTTCATTTTCCCGAGATCGGAATGTGCCACTTTGAGCTCGAATGTGCACACTCGGCTTTAAGCACGATTCACAATAAAATAAACAAAATATTAGATAACATCGTTCCCTCTCACTCGTACTTATAAATTTGTCGTATCTTTTCGCTCGCTCCCACTCATTGCTATGGTAAAAATACGTTTTTCAAATATATAATCAATTTTTATTAAATTTTTGATTTGAAAGAAAGTGTAGTATACAAAATTTATTTTAAACACGATTCGCAATAATTTTGGTCACAAAAAATTAGTAAATAAATTTTATCATTCCCTCTCACTCGCAATTATGAAATTATTGTATCTTTTTGCTCACTCCCACCCATTGCTATGGTAAACATTATTTTTTCGATAATAGAATCGATATTTTATTAAATTTTTTGATTTGACAGAAAGTTTAGTATACAAAATTCAATCAATACGAAGCCGATCCGCACTAAATTAATTTCAAACATTTTTTGATTACTATCTGAAAAAAAAAGGGGGGAGCGAGTAATATGTAAATAACGAAAGAGTATAAAAATTTCCGTCTATTTAAATTTCCCAGTACATCAAACGCGAAAAGAACTAAACTTTTTTCCGGCGTTCGTTGAATAACGTTGAGCTGACCCTTGCCTTGTTTTATTTAAAAAGTAAAACTATGAATGCCCTTTTCGCTAGCAGCCATACATCCTATTCCTAATTAGTATACGCGCGCAAAGTGAACTGAAAATCAGTTTTGATCGCTTCAAAATCCCATTAGCTTTGTATCTCTTCGTTTTTTTTTTTCTGAAATTAAATCAACCGTTCGATTTTTTAGTGCGCTGCGAACTGGCTGCGAGCCAATTTTTTCTTGAGAGGGAGAGAAAACGAAAACTTTTAGTCGTCCTCAAAATTTCATATTTTTGAACTTGTTTTGGGGGGCCGAATGTGTTTTACTTTCGAGCACGACGAAATTCGGTCGTGAATAGTAAAAATCGCCGGGGTGCTCGCGGGCAAAAAACGGACCCTCTCTGAAAACAACGTATTTACAAACATTTCTAAATATTTGTTTATAATTACGAAATTAGGTAAAAAAACCAATCGATACGTGCCTCTGTTTGTTTTTATAGGATCGCTGCGAAAAATTATTTTCCGCCATAATTTACAGTTCTATAAACATTCGATCTCTGAACGAGTTTTGTGATTAAAAAGTTTCGTGAGGTGCGGCTAAAAGAATATTTTGAATAAAAACGGGAACTGCCATAGGATTTATAAGAGATGAGAGATCTTAAAATTGAATTCGTTTAATTTGAACTTAATTGCGAAGTTTTGCTGCCTTTTTAACCTTAATTTGGCCTAAATCTATTTCTTCTTTAGACGGGATTTTTTTTAAGTGTCCATTTTAACCTTTCGTGTACTAGGTGGGGGTATAACTAACGTGAACATTTTTTTTTGTAATCGTGCTTAAAACCGAGTGTGCACATTCGAGCTCAAAGTGGCACATTCCGATCTCGGGAAAATGAAGCGCGCCGCCCGCGTCGCGCTTCATTTGCCTTCCCTCGCTCGGAAATGTGCCACTTTTCGCTCGAATGCGCACATCTTCGTATTTATTGAATTGTGTATACTAAACTTTCTGTCAAATCAAAAATTTAATAAAATATCGATTATATATTTGGAAAACTTATTTTACCATAGCAATGAGTGGGAGCGAGTGAAAAGATACGAAAATTCATAAGTACGAGTGAGAGGAACGATATTATCCAATATTTTGTCTATTTTATTGTGAATTGTGCTTAAAGCGAGTGACATTCGAGCTCAAAGTGGCACATTCCGATCTCGGAATGAAGCGCGCCGCTCCGCGTCGCGCTTCATTTGCCTCCCTCGCTCGGCAATGTGCCACTTTTCGCTCGAATGCGCACATCTTCGTATTTATTGAATTGTGTATACTAAACTTTCTGTCAAATCAAAAAATTTAATAAAATATCGATTATATATTTGGAAAACTTATTTTTACCATAGCAATGAGTGGGAGCGAGTGAAAAGATACGAAAAATTCATAAGTACGAGTGAGAGGGAACGATATTATCCAATATTTTGTCTATTTTATTGTGAATTGTGCTTAAAGCCGAGTGTGCACATTCGAGCTCAAAGTGGCACATTCCGATCTCGGAATGAAGCGCGCCGCCCGCGTCGCGCTTCATTTGCCTCCTCGCTCGGAAATGTGCCACTTTTCGCTCGAATGCGCACATCTTCGTATTTATTGAATTGTGTATACTAAACTTTCTGTCAAATCAAAAAATTTAATAAAATATCGATTATATATTTGGAAAACTTATTTTTACCATAGCAATGAGTGGGAGCGAGTGAAAAGATACGAAAAATTCATAAGTACGAGTGAGAGGGAACGATATTATCCAATATTTTGTCTATTTTATTGTGAATTGTGCTTAAAGCCGAGTGTGCACATTCGAGCTCAAAGTGGCACATTCCGATCTCGGGAAAATGAAGCGCGCCGCTCCGCGTCGCGCTTCATTTGCCTCCCTCGCTCGGCAATGTGCCACTTTTCGCTCGAATGCGCACATCTTCGTATTTATTGAATTTTGTATACTAACCTTTCTGTCAAATCAAAACATTTAATAAAATATCGATTATATAATCGAAAAACGTATTTTACCATAGCAATGAGTGAGAGCGAGCGAAAAGATACGACAAACTCATTAGTACGAGTGAGAGGGAATGATAAAAATTATTTTCGTCGCCAAAATTATTGCAAATCGTGCTTAAAAGCCCAGAGTGCACATTCGAGCGAAAAGTGGCACATTTAAATTGATTTTTGGACTTTAAAATCGATCTATACCTACATACTTAATTAATTCAATAAATTTAATTGTCACAAATAAAAATCCATAGGTTTCATGGTTTTTTCATGGAGTATTTGTTCAAATTAGAAAGCGCAGATGCTCCATGTAATTATAGCATATTTGATCCGGCTCGAAGGACCAAATATGTTATAATAAAACTTCGAGTCACGTCCGATTACGAAACTTAAAAGATCAAAACCGATTTTATCTGCCTGGTCATAAGATCGCGTAGAGTGGCCAAAAGCAAATAGGTTTCTTGGGGCGTTTGCGCCCCCTAGTCTTAATAAATAATTGTCTTAAATTTAGTAAGTGCAGTTTTTTTTCTATTTAACAAATTTAAAACACAGTAAGAACTAAGGTTACCTAAAATGCGAAATTAATTTTGTGGAAAAAATATATATGTAGTAATTAATTTTTTTTTAATATTGATATATTAAAAATTATGATAATTTTACTACAATTTTTTATTAACGATTAGTGCGGCTCGCCCAAAATATATTTTATCGCTGGCCTAAAAAAATGTATTTTAAAATGGTACAGCAATCGTTTATACGGATCTTCAAAATTTAGTTTTAAAAATCCCGCTATAAATGGGCCACTGCGATTTGCTCATTTTTGATAAATCATTATGGCCGCTAATTAATTTACCAACCAGAAAGGCTTGATTACTTCGTAACCACGGCTACATTATAAATATTAGAACCATATTTTAGATAAAATTAAATATTAAGTACAGGCAAACCCCGATAAGCCAAAGCATATGGAGAACCAAGAGTAATTCAAGTTATCATTGTTCGACTGTATCAGAATGTAAAATAAGAACTTAAAACCAATAAGTAATTAATTATTTTTCTAAATATTAATATATTGAACAATTATAATATTTGACTGCAATTTTTCGTAAATACAAAACTACATCTTGTCACAGCCCTAATTTTTTTTCTTTTTTTAATTATTACTTGGTTTTAAAATGAGACGTTTTCATATAATCCTTTTTCATTAGAACTTTTTACTACCCAAATTAATTTTATATTAAAGTAAAAACTTTCAAAAAAAAAACATTGCAAAAATAGTTGTTTGATTTGTTTGCGGAAAATTGCTCGGCAGACGAAGCGAGCACCGAAAGGAAAAGGAGTCCCCCCTCGCGTTGTACATAATACGTTAGAAAACGTAAATGAGACAACGCTACCGAAGAGATAATAAGGATAATTATGGGCTTAATTGGTTTTCCTAAGTTATGCAAGTTGATTGATAAAGGATAATTATTCTTAGACGGATGATAGCTCGACAGCCGTTACTTTCTCGACTGTAAAAGGTGGTGTGTGTGCTGTGCATGCTTATAGTTTGACCTTTCGCTCTTTTCGGGATAGATACACTATTATTAGGCTTAGAAAGTGTATTATAGCCTGAAATAGCCTGAAATCGAAAATACTTTGAGGGAAAAATTTGATTGAAAATGAACAAAATACTCTGATCTGCCCAAAAAGTTGTTTTTTTTTGTAATTTTTGATGTTTATTAGTTGTTTTTATTTGTCAAATTAGCAAATTTACAGCTGTATTTATTTTTAAAGCTTTGTAATTTGTGATTTTGGTTATTTTTTGAAATTGAGTGAAGTTAACTTGATGTTTCTTCTTTGTACGTTGTTACTATAAAATTGGCTGCAATTGACAATTTTTTTGGAATGTGTATCTTACATAAAAAAGTGTGGAGATTTTTTAAGGGCGCAGACATCCCAAGAAACCGGTTTGCTTCTGGCCACCCTTTGCGGTCTTATGGCCACGAAGAAAAATCGGTTTTGATATTTTAAGTTTTGTAATCGGACGCGACTCGAAGTTTAATTATAACATATTTGGTCCTTCGAGCCGGATCACATATGCTATAATTACATTGAGTGTCCGCGCCCTCTAATTTGAACAATTACTTCACGAAAAAACACTTATTTTCAATAAAATAAAAACGAGTCTGTGCGTAAAAGACATTAAGATCAATAATAGCAACATTTGCATTTTTGAAAATTTTTTGCTGTTACTGAAAATTCAAAAACCGGTGCGTGTACTTAAGTACGCGCGTTAAAAGTTATACGTGTAAAAATTAATATGTCCTATCTGAAGTTAAAAAGTCCAAAAATTTAATTCTTCTAAAATTTTTAGAGATTCGTTCACAAATAACTGAAAAACGATTTTTTTTTCTTGAATTTTATCTTGGAAGTAACTTGCTAAAGAAAATAACATTGTGTCCTACGCTGACTTTCCATACATTTTATGTAGAAAACTGTTAAATATGCGTCAATGTTTAAATAAGGGCACTACGAATTTCTTTTTGATCAAAAGTGTAATTTCTGGTATATCTTAAGTTTTAAGAATTCGGTGAAACCCTATGGATTTTTATTTGTGACAATTAAATATATTGAATTAATTAAGTATGTAGGTATCGATCGATTTTGAAGTCCAAAAATCAATTTAAACTAATTTAATAAAGTCGAAGATGTGCCACTTTTCGTTCAAATGAGCACACTCGTCTTTTAAGCACGATTTGCAATAATTTTGGCGACGAAAATAGTTTTTATCATTCCCTCTCACTCGTACTAATGAGTTTGTCGTATCTTTTCGCTCGCTCCCATTCATTGCTATGGTGAAAATACGTTTTTCAAATATATAATCCATATTTTATTAAATTTTTTGATTTGACAGAAAGTTTTGTATACAAAATTCAATAAATACGAAGATGTGCGCATTCGAGCGAAAAGTGGCACATTGCCGAGCGAGGGAGGCAAATGAAGCGCGACGCGGAGCGGCGCGCTTCATTTTCCCGAGATCGGAATGTGCCACTTTGAGCTCGAATGTGCACACTCGGTTTTAAGCACGATTCACAATAAAATAAACATAATATTAGATAACATCGTTCCCTCTCACTCGTACTTATAAATTTGTCGTATCTTTTCGCTCGCTCACACTCATTGCTATGGTAAAAATACGTTTTTCAAATATATAAGCATATTTTATTAAATTTTTTGATTTGACAGAAAGTTTTGTATACAAAATTCAACAAATACGAAGATGTGCGCATTCGAGCGAAAAGTGGCACATTGCCGAGCGAGGGAGGCAAATGAAGCGCGACGCGGAGCGGCGCGCTTCATTTTCCCGAGATCGGAATGTGCCACTTTGAGCTCGAATGTGCACACTCGGTTTTAAGCACGATTCACAATAAAATAAACATAATATTAGATAACATCGTTCCCTCTCACTCGTACTTATAAATTTGTCGTATCTTTTCGCTCGCTCACACTCATTGCTATGGTAAAAATACGTTTTTCAAATATATAATCCATATTTTATTAAATTTTTTGATTTGACAGAAAGTTTTGTATACAAAATTCAATAAATACAAAGATGTGCGCATTCGAGCGAAAAGTGGCACATTGCCGAGCGAGGGAGGCAAATGAAGCGCGACGCGGAGCGGCGCGCTTCATTTTCCCGAGATCGGAATGTGCCACTTTGAGCTCGAATGTGCACACTCGGTTTTAAGCACGATTCACAATAAAATAAACAAATATTAGATAACATCGTTCCCTCTCACTCGTACTTATAAATTTGTCGTATCTTTTCGCTCGCTCCCACTCATTGCTATGGTAAAAATACGTTTTTCAAATATATAATCAATTTTTATTAAATTTTTGATTTGAAAGAAAGTGTAGTATACAAAATTTACGATAATTAATTTACTTTCTTAGGCTTTGTCAGTTATGCGCGCGCAACTTCTCTCGCCTGCTAAGATCGCACTCTCGACGCGCCCAAAGAAGTATAACGTCAAAAATAAAACAGTTCGATGCGCAAAGCGAGCGTGTAACGTCGAAAATTGTCACAATAATTAGATTAATTTCGTAATATCAGACAAATATATGTGGAAAGCATTTAGTCGAAGGTTTGTTTACTCCATAAAACGACAAGAGCAGCACACCGAGTTGTGTACTTGATAGAAGTAGCCTGGATTGTTAATAACTAACAATCGATACCTTGAGAGCTCATAAGCTGTGGCATGTAAGCAAATATCGGAAACTTTTTACGCTTTTTTTTATCTCCACGTAGCCCGCAATTTAGAAGTAGATTTTTTTTCATTAATATCATTCGAGGGCGACGGAGGGAAAAGGAGGCCCCGACTGCTCACACATGCAAAATCAAACGGGGGCCCCCGACCGCAATCGACGCACGGGAACGGACTAAAATTGAATTTTAAGTTCTTCTAAATTGCTTTATTAATTGTCGTTTATTAGCTGCCTCGTTTTTTTTTGCCAACTTCAAGGATACGATATTGATTTCGCTTACGAGTGTTTGCTCCCCGTTTTTTTGCTTCCGTGCCATGTGGGAAACGCTTTCAATTTAATTGCCCCCCAATTCGAATTTCGGATTTTTATTTCTTTAATTGTGCGTAAAATAATTTTTTTGGCGAAAACGAGACCCCTTAGTTATTTTCCTTCAAATACAATAGGAGCTTGGGGGACACCAAATTTTTTGATTAATGGTACTAAAAATGTTGTACCCCACAAAATGCATAATATTGATAATTCGAATTAGTTGTGTTTTTCTTTCAATTTCGACTTATTTAAAGGTATATAATTAAAAATAATTGAAATACATTTAGAAAATAATTTAAAAAAAAACAAATTTTAATTAAAAATTTAATAGAGTGCTTTGGGTTTCTCAATATATTCCAATGAGTTAGACAGAGCGAAATAGATGGGCTTTTAATGTATTAAAAAGAAATAATTATATTTACACTTCACAATTTAATAAAATTTATAATTATTCCCTTCAAAACAAAAGAAGACAACGATAGAAAAATACAAGGATATTAACAAAAACAATTTTTGCATTTTTGTAACAAATCAATGGTTATTATAAACATTTAATTGTAAAGTCATACCTAAAATATACGGTTCTAATATTTAAGTATAGTGTAACCATGGTTATCAAGTAATCAAGCCCTTCTGATTGGTCAATTCATTCGCAGCCATAATGCTATATCAAAAATGCGCCAATCAAAGTGCTTCACTTAAAGCGGGTGAATTTAAAAGTCGATTTTGAAGATACCCACACAAATATTTCGTTTTTAGATTTTTTTTTCGCTAGCTCCAACTATTTTTAGTTCTCATTTAGTATTGACTTATCGAGGTTCGACTGTATTCTTAATTTTTAAATTCGGGACGATTCAAAAAATCCCATTCTTTTCAAAAGATAAAAAAAGAGAAGACGACACGCTAAAAAAAAGAGAGGAAAAATGGCACCGCTCGTATTTAAATAATAAAATCCACTGGAGTTAATTACACATTTCCGGAATTTTCAAGCAGCAAATTCCTATAAGACTGAAGACAATGGTCTCATATGCACGTGTAACTCGATGTTTTTTGCTTGCTCTGCATCTGTACAGAAATGAAGAAATCACATTTTCCACTCGAGGTACCGTCTCCTCCGCCCGGCGTCCCTTGCACCCCAAGACCACTCACAACCCTTGCCTACCAGTCTTAACTGTACGATGTAAAGAAGCAACGCAATGAGAACCTAAGGCTCGTATTTAATGACGCAAGTTATTTTTTATTAAGCTCGCACCTCAAGCCCCCTCTTTCCAAATTTTTAATAAAATACTCGCTTAGTGAATTGATCTTACTTTTTAACTGGTTTTTATTCTAGTTGCGCCCAAGTGTGTACTTATGCGAAATTTGGACTGCCCCCTCTTTATCAATATAATGAAAATTAATTTAGATTGCACTTTTAATAAAAATACAAAATTTTACAGATTGATATCATTAGGTTTTTATTGTAATTAAGTCAACAAGCGTATTTGTTTTAATTGACTAAAAATATATTTTTTAATAATATTAGGGGAGCAAGAAAGATATAGCACTATTTGTATGATTTTAATAAAAACAATTTTTTTTTAAGATTAAGATCAAACGTATTTTTTTTAAAACCATTCCAAAATGTAGAACTACTGAAATAAAAAACTAAAATTTTTTAAATAAAGGGGCAATCAATCTATGGGTCCCATTATTCTTCTAATTAAAATCTGAATTACTTAAAAAAATAATTTTTTAATGAATATTACTTTCTAAATTAAAACCACATTTTGATATAAAACAAAACCATTTATTCTAAATGGTAATAGGGGGGGGCCAAAGCTCAATAAATCTATCAATGTATCTTTAATAAAAACAAATGTATTTGTAAACAATCAACATCAAATGAATTCTTTTAAACATCGATCTCAAAAATTATAATTAAACCAAAAGCTATAATCTATCTGCTTATACAAGGGGGCAATCAATCTATGGGTACAATTGTACTACAAATTAAAATCTAAATTACTTTAAAAAATAATGAATATTTAATAAATCAAAATCACATTTAGTACTAAAACAAAATTTATTATTTTTTTAAATAGTAGTAAGGGGGTCAGACCTGTATAAAGCTATTAGTACCCCTTTAATAAAACCAAAAGTATTTCTAAAAAACTAAAACCATTCGTATTCTTTTAAAAATCAATCCCAAAAATTAAAATCAAACGGAAAACCATGATCTATCTCTTTCAATAAAAGGGGGGCAACTTCTTTATAGGCACTGAGCCACTTCTAACCACGATCAAAAAATCACATTAATTATCTTTAAGACATTCCAAAATCTAATCGACTCAAAAAAGCTCGAAGACCCTCCAACCCTGGGACCGCATAAAAGAGTCGAAGGTAACTCCTTGGGACACCGAAGAAATAGTTAATGAATACGGACCCAACGACTTGAGACCATTGATTCACCGGCTCACGGAAGGGAACGCGAGATCAATACAAACTGTGAAACCTTGTGGTGTGGGGCAGGTTAGGGAAGGTTTGCACTCGCTGCAGTCTTTACTTCCTTCACTTCCCCTTTGCCCCAGGCGTTCGTCTTAGCTCACTGCACTAGATTTATATAATTACGAAGAAGCCCATTTCAATACCTGCTCCCTTTCAAAAGACCGTCATCGGCTCGATCTTTAAAATTTTTCTTCGCTTCCCCTCCCCTCTGCGCGCAGATTTCCGCTAAAGTGCGGAAGATTTTCGAGAGACTACCACAACGTCGACGGTACTTCGCGAAGAGCAAAAGCGAGCGTTCATTCATGAAAGGTATCGATCTCAGAAAAGCGCCCCCAAAGAAAAATTCGGTTCAGACAACCCCAACCTTTTCTTTTTCTTTTTCATGCGAGAGGGTAAGACAAAACAACTTCCCATAAAAGGGAGCTCTAATTTGAATTTGGTATGCAGAAGGGTCATCGTCGCTCGCGGGCGCAGACGGATCATTATTGCTTCGAGGCGAATCCGAACAGGACACCGAAAAAAATAGAAAACGGAACCGGAAACCAGGTAACAATCATTGGGCCCATCTCCGGCGGCGATCGCGCCTCGTCACGTCACACATTCCTTCCGGTACTGCATTGCTCAGCCTACTTAATGCACTGATTTTTTTTTACCATCGACCGACAGCACAAAAGACTACTGTTAGGTTTTTGTACGGATCTAAGAGGAAGTGGCGATTGTTTTTTTTTACGGGCTTCGGAAAGGCAATTTGGGGAAAACTAAAAGTTATGGTTTTTGTAGTTCGTTTACCTGCGAAGTGTAAAAGCACGTGCTTATTATTATTTTTTTGTGGAAAACATATGGCACGAGCGTACGTTAAACTTGGCATTAAAGTGGAACGAAAATTAATGAACTTCCTAGTTATGGTTATTTTTTAATCCCTTCGAGCTTGAGCCCTTCGTTTTGTTACAAGGAAATTGTTTTATGGCAGATAATTATTTTCAGCTCTGTAATCAGTGGCGGTTCTACTTTTTTGTCGGGAGAGAGGGAAGATTTAGAAGAAGCGTCTTGGTAATTTAATTTTTTTGATCGAATCGAATTTTGGACTTTGCAACAGTCAAATTGGCGTTTTTTTCGAGGTTCAATTTAAAATCCAAGTTTTTTGGTTTTGAAGAGTTGATTTAAATTAAAAATAAATCTAAATCAATTGTTTAAATTAATTTAGACATAAAACTATAGAGTTCTGTTTGTCAAAATTTCGATTCTGCTTAAATCAGGGTTTTTTCAAATTGGAGAGCGCGTTTCCCTGGGGCATCTCGGATTGACGCAAAGGGATAGATGCCCATAGGAAAAATATACACTTTTTGTAAATACTAATTAATCGGAACTACTTTTTATTTATAAAATATTAATTTCCAAAAAATTTGAAAACAACTTATGGTGTGTTCGAAGCGCACGCCCTGGCGGCCCGGAGTTTCCCGCCATTTTGATTTTTTACCCGGAAAAATTCAAATGTTTAAATTTGCGATAATAACGTAAAGGCAAATTCACATTAAAGGAAATTTCTTAATTGAAATACTTGATAACCTCTAAATATCCGTACTTTTTTCATCCAGATATGGTAACTCCTCAATGTTTTGTTTTTGTTTACGTCAATTAAAACAACAAATGGGGGTAGCCGGCTTCAAAAAGGCGAATCCACATTTCCTTTAATGTGAATTTGCCTTTACATTATTATCGCAAATATAAAATTTGAATTTTCCCGGGTAAAAAATTAAAATGGCGGGGCGCCGAGGCGTGGGGTCCTAACACACCTTTATTTTAAACGCAACGCCGAAAAATAACGGCGCTACAAATTTTTTTTTGGGCCAAAGTATAAATTCGGGGCGAATCTTAAGTTTTCTGAATTCAAACACGGCCTCCGTCGATTTTTATTGGCGGAGGCGATTAGATCGAATTAATTTCGAAAAAAAAACAAATTAAAACAGGAAAGTCAGATTAATAAAAGCGCGATGACGAAGAGTCACATTTTTACTTCGTCCCTATCGGTTTGCGGTTTTGAACAATTCAGATTGTTAACAGCAAACGAACTAAGATTAATAATTTTACGAGAACTCTTCACATAATTCACACGGAGCGCCGCAGAACGCTTAATTGCTTAAACAACCCCCGTAAATTCGGGGTGTCACCTTAATCCGACGACATGTGAGGTAAAAGATATGTAAATGTTACTGTTGCGAATGAATAACGCGGATACGGAAGGAAGGAAACCCTATCCCTCTCGTTTCGGAGACATGGTGGTTGAAAAAGGAGTTCAAAGAAGAGGATTAAGGCGATATCTCACGCAGATCGGTTCTCCCCCGGCACTTGAGAACGCGAAAAGTTAACCTTTCGTATACTAGGCGACTAAATGTCACATGCTTTACTAGGTGGGGCCCGAAAATATGCCCCGAAAATAAAATAAAATAATATTTACAAAATTGTACTTTACAGTTAAATGATAAGAAAAATATTTTAATAACTAATAATTAATAGATTTAAGTAAAAACATATTTATTTATGCGTTAGAATGTACTTTATTGATAAAAATACAAAAACTCCAAGTTTTGTAATCGGACGTGACTCGAAGTTTAATTATAACATATTTGGTCCTTCGAGCCGGATAAAATATGTTATAATTACATGGAGTGCCTGCGCCCTTCACTCTTAACAATTTACTCTAAGAAAAAACAATTAATTTGGATAAAATAAAGACGAGACTGTGTGTAAAAGACATTAAGATCAAAAATACCGACAATTGCATTTTTGAAAATTTGGCATTTATTGATTTTAAAAACGAAATAGTCCAGAGAATTAAAAAACCGGTGGGAGTACTTCTGTACGCGCTTTAGAAGTTATACTTCTTATAGCCACGTGTAAAAATTAATATAAATCAATTCAATAAATACCAAGATGTGCCACTTTGGGCTGAAATGTGCGCACCCGGCTTTTAAGCATAATTAGCATGCATTTTGGTGACGAAAAATTAGTAAATAATTTTTATCATGCCCTCTCACTCGTACTTATGAGTTTGTTGTATCTTTTCGCTCGCTCCCACTCATTGCTATGGTAAAAATACGTTTTTCGAATATATAATCGATATTATATTAAATTTTTTGATTTGAAAAGAAGTTTAGTATATAAAATTGAATAAATACGAGGATGCGCGCATTCGAGCGAAAAGTGGCACATTTCCGAGCGAGGGAGGCAAATGGAGCGCGACGCGGAGCGGCGCGCTCCATTTTCCCGAGATCGGAATGTGCCACTTTGAGCTCGAATATGCGCACTCGGCTTTTAAGCACAATTCGAATAAAATATACAAAATATTGGATAACATCGTTCCCTCTCACTCGTACTTATGAATTTGTCGTATCTTTTCGCTCGCTCCCACTCATTGCTATGGTAAAAATACGTTTATCAAATAGATAATCAATATTTTATTAAATTTTTTGATTTCAAAAGAAGTTTAGTATATAAAATTGAATAAATACGAGGATGCGCGCATTCGAGCGAAAAGTGGCACATTTCCGAGCGAGGGAGGCAAATGGAGCGCGACGCGGAGCGGCGCGCTCCATTTTCCCGAGATCGGAATGTGCCACTTTGAGCTCGAATGTGCGCACTCGGCTTTTAAGCACAATTCGCAATAAAATATACAAAATATTGGATAACATCGTTCCCTCTCACTCGTACTTATGAATTTGTCGTATCTTTTCGCTCGCTCCCACTCATTGGTATGGTAAAAATACGTTTTTCGAATATATAATCGATATTATATTAAATTTTTTGATTTGAAAAGAAGTTTAGTATATAAAATTGAATAAATACGAGGATGCGCGCATTCGAGCGAAAAGTGGCACATTTCCGAGCGAGGGAGGCAAATGGAGCGCGACGCGGAGCGGCGCGCTCCATTTTCCCGAGATCGGAATGTGCCACTTTGAGCTCGAATGTGCGCACTCGGCTTTTAAGCACAATTCGCAATAAAATATACAAAATATTGAATAACATCGTTCCCTCTCACTCGTACTTATGTATTTGTCGTATCTTTTCGCTCGCTCCCACTCATTGCTATGGTAAAAATACGTTTATCAAATAGATAATCAATATTTTATTAAATTTTTAATTAAAAAAATTCGCGAGATCGGATGCGCACACTCGGTTTTAAGCTCGATTACCAAACGTCCCGCTTTACCAAAAAAATTGTTCACGTTAGTTGTACCCCACCTAGTACACGGAAGCTTAAAAATCGACGATTTCTAACCTTGAAAAATAATCCGTTTGTCTCTTTTATCGCGCACACTTGCATCCTCGTTTCCCAATTTTTCGTTTGCGCTAATTTCGGCAAAAGGATGTGTGTCGTCCTTCCTCAATTAATTCGCTTATCGTTTTAGAAAAAAAAATGCAAATTCATCGGAACGAAAAGCTCGTCTTTTTCGATGGCCCCGCAGCGCGTTACGTTAACCCTGCGACCCTAGAGCTAGGCCGTTTAAAATGTTAATAGTAAATTTAATTAGTTATTCTAGTAATTGCCGTACCAATTAAAGCTAGTTTGAGCGTTTAATCTGTTAAGGGTTCTAAATATCAAAATAGGGCAGAGCGGTTTAAATGTCGAAAACGTTTTGTAATTCTTCCGCCTCGACGCTTATCGAGCGTTTAATTTTCGCCAAACGAAAATCGTTAGCTTTGTTTTACAAAAAAAAAAAAATTATCGATTGGAAAATACGGTCGAATTATTTTGAATTTAGCGCCAGCACGAATTAGAAGATTTATTAATAAACAATCAAAAAACACCAATTTGTTGTTTTTTTTTTAATTTGGGGTGTTGAGGTTTTACAGAACACCCCGAATTTGATGTTAAATGTGCTGTTTGTGCTTCACGATTAGAAATTAGAAAAAATTTTTAAAATATTGATTATAAATTCAAAAAACGTATTTTTGCCATAGCAATGAGTGGGAGCGAGCGAAAAGATACGACAAACGCGTTAGTACGAGTGAGAGAGAATGATAAAAATTATTTACTAATTTTTTGTCACTAAAATTATTGCAAATCGTGCTTATTACCGAGTGTGCACATTCGAGCTCAAAGTGGCACATTCCGATCTCGGGAAAATGAAGCGCGCCGCTCCGCGTCGCGCTTCATTTGCCTCCCTCGCTCGGAAATGTGCCACTTTTCGCTCGAATGCGCGCATCCTCGTATTTATTCAATTTTATATACTAAACTTCTTTTGACATCAAAAAAATTAATATAATATCGATTATATATTCGAGAAACGTATTTTACCATACCAATGAGTGGGAGCGAGCGAAAAGATACGACAAATTCATAAGTACGAGTGAGAGGGAACGATGTTATCCAATATTTTGTATATTTTATTGCGAATTGTGCTTAAAAGCCGAGTGCGCACATTCGAGCTCAAAGTGGCACATTCCGATCTCGGGAAAATGAAGCGCGCCGCTCCGCGTCGCGCTTCATTTGCCTCCCTCGCTCGGAAATGTGCCACTTTTCGCTCGAATGCGCACATCTTCGTATTTATTGACTTTTGCCTACTAAACTTTCTGTCAAATCAAAAAATTTAATAAAATATCGATAATATATTTGAAAAACGTATTTTCACCATAGCAATGAGTGGGAGCGAGCGAAAAGATACGACAAACGCGTTAGTACGAGTGAGAGGGAATGATAAAAATTATTTTAGTCGCCAAAATTATTGCAAATCGCGCTTAAAAGCCGAGTGTGCACATTCGAGCGAAAAGTGGCACATCTTCGACTTTATTAAATTAGTTTAAATTGATTTTTGGACTTTAAAATCGTTCGATACCTACATACTTAATTAATTTAATATATTTAATTGTCACAAATAAAAATCCATAGGGTTTCACCGAATTCGTAAAACTTAAGATATACCAGAAATTACACTTTCGATCAGAAAGAAATTCGTAGTGTCCTTATTTTAAAAATGACCCATATTTAAAAGTTTTTTACATAAAATGTATGAAAAATGAACGTAGGACACAATGTTATTTTTTTAGCAAGTTATTTCTAAGATAAAAATCAAAAAAAAAATCGGAGCTAAGTTATTTGTGAACAAATCTTTAAAAATTTTAGAGGAATTAAATTATTGGACTTTTTAACTTCAGATAGGACATATTAATTTTTACACGTATAACTTCTAACGCGCGTACTTAAGTACACGTACCGGTTTTTGAATTCTCAGTAACAGCAAAAAATTTTCAAAAATGCTATTGTCTGTATTTTTGATCTTAATGTCTTTTACATACAGCATCGTCTTTATTTTATCGAAATTAAGTGTTTTTTCATTAAGTAATTGTCCAAATAAAGGGCGCAGACACTCCATGTAATTATTGCATAGTTGATCCGGCTCGAAGGACCAAATATGTTATAAGTAATTAAACTTTGAGTCACGTCCGATTACAAAACTTAAAAACATAATAAACATGCTGTTTAAAAAATTTTGAAAAAATTAAGAAAGAAAAATTTCGTCACATCGTTTACACTCTAAATCAAATTCTAGAAGACTTTTAACTCCATTATTTTTCAAAAAATAATTAAAAACAATTAAAACTGAAGCTCCCAAGCCCAAAACAAATTAAAAAAAATAGTGTTGCCCTTAAAAAAAAATTAAGTCACACTCAATTGAAAAAAGCAAAGTGTGTTTAACACCAAAAACTTCGTTTTTTGCCATATCATTAAAAACTGTCAAAAATCAAAATCTTCAAGCGATCTTACATTGTAAACAAGCACAAATTTGAACAAATCTGTACCAACAAAACGTTCCAGATAATCAATTCAAAGAAGGCAAGTGCAAAAATATTTTTTTTCGTCGAATTTCGATTGGACCAATTGGAACTATCAATCGTCCATTAATTTTGGATTGAAACAAACAATTCTTTTTAAACAAATAAATCTATTTATAAAACAGTGAACATAAAAATATCAACAACTGAATTATTCACAAACAAAGAGCGATAAAAGCGAAATTCCATTTGCGGCTGGCGTAGATAAATCTTCGGCTGCAAAGATACAAAGTAGGAAAAGATAGGCGAAAATGACGACGTAAACAAAATGAGACATCTTTTCCTGAGGAAACGCGAATAAAAAAAATCTGGGCAGTCCCCCTCATATGACTTTGCGTCAACTCTTCTGAGCCATTTAAATCTTAACGAGCCGGTGTATTTAAATGGCAATTAGCAATACCCCTGCGCCGACTGTTATTAACTTGTCCGGTATCTTATTCTGGCTTCGATCGGCCCTCTCTTTTCTTCGCATCCCGACCAAGGCCCAATTTTCTTGTTTCTCTTGCGCCGTTTCCTCATTATCGCCACTTCCTTCGCGCCGTGTCTTTGTCGGGAAGGGCGAACGCTGTGATTTCTTCCTTTCTCACAGGTTGCAGAAGAAGGGAGCCCTTAATGCACTTCCTGACGACGTAATCGCGTTCCTCGATGGGACCTTATTAAGCGGCCGAAAACGGTCAAATGCGCTCTGCAGGTGCATGGGAAACGCCGATTTGTTTGATCGATAAATGCATTTCTTTCCTCGTCAACTACAACTTTCCACTTAACTCTTATGGAAGGTAATTTTTAAATTGCCGCTATTACCAATCATTGCTTTTTACTTATCGTTGTAATGGTGAATCATTCGAAACTTCAGCATTTTTTTCCTCGTCTTTGTTATTCATTACGATTGCTTAGTGGTGAATTTGTTCGAGGTCGTAATAATTTGTATTCGGTAATTATCGAATTGATAAGAAAGTAATTTCGGTTTTTAGTTTGAAATGAAACTCAATATTTTTATACAAAGGATGGATTTTAATCAACCATAGATGTACCGTGTGATTGGGTAACATTTGTTATTTTTTTGATAGCTTCACGTTGATAGAACTTCTGGTGTTCATCAGCAAAAAAATGAACCAAGAACGCATTCAGATCGTCATCATTAGACAAATTTTTATCATTTAAAGAATTTTGAAAAGATCAAAATAAATGGTCATCTGATGGTGCAAGGTCAGGATAGACGATGGTGGTGATATCAATTTCCAAACAAGCTCCAATCATTTTTGACGGGTAACTCAAGGTGTGCGAGGTCGGGCGTTGTCATGGTGGTACATCAGCTAATTCTGGTCGTGAATTTTCGATTCCCTTTCCAGAGGCCATCTGAGGTTGACGATCAACATTAGTGATGAACAAAATTGGTCTTGGTCTTGGTCTTGCATTTTTTGAAGACTAAGACCAAGACCAAAACTAGAAACATTTGTGCAAGAACAAGACCAAGACCGAATAAGCAAGACCAAGACCGATACCAAGACTATTACAGTCTTGGTCTTGCTTTTCTCATCACTAATCAACATCTATATTTAGCTGTATGGATCAATTCTTTTCTATTTAGACGCCACCAATTTATTACATTGCAAATCCAGGATGCCCGTCTCCTGCCTCTAGCTGTTTTTTCCCCAATTTTTTCTTCTAATATAATCTGCTGTACCATGTATTAGTCGTGACCCATTATATAGTCAAAATATGCCAATTTGCGTCGTTTAGTAATATCTTCCAAGAAATTTGGAGCATCTTTCGGTATGAGCACATTTCAAATGAATCGATTCTTTTGATCATACCTTTCCTAATTGTCCATGACGAAGTATAGACCATACGTAATATTGTAGCAATCTGTCAATTTTAAATTTAGTTAGCGATTACATGTATTTTAAAAAAGTGGATCTATTCATCTTTTTATTTCGTTGTTACAGTCCATGCAGTCATCAATTAGGCGTCCCAGGTACACATATTTGTTCATTTGTTCTACTCTCGTGTTATTGTGGGTGATATTGACATTAATGTTGCCTCTGCTTATTACCATTGGTTTCTTGGAAGTACAAAACATTTTTATAATCACACCAAAGTGAAAGCTTGATCTTTTTAGAGCCAATTCAGCTTTTGATGTGGCTTGTGCTGGTTCATCACGCTTGGACCCTGATCGTTTTCCGATTAACCCATTTTTCATCACTAGTGATGATTCATTTTAAAAATTGATTGATTTCGTTGTATTGAGATGAATATTCGTTGTATTAAGTGAATTTCTTTCAATTCGCGCGGAACCCAAATATCCAGCATATAGTTAACCTCTTAATAATTCGTTTTTTGATTTTTAGAAAGCCTAAGATGGTGAAAATTCTAAATCCAAACAGTCTTTAAGAATGTTTTTAAATGCCGAAGATATCAATTTTTAAATGTAATTTTTTTATCAGAGCGAATGTCCCTTTCTATAATCCTAATTCATTTGATAATTCATAATAATTTAAATTGTATCTTATGTTAAAAAATCCGGAAAAAAGCGCGTTGTGTCGTCTGCTAAAATATTTTTGAAAATAATGGAGCCCCGACGGTTTTCAGTACGTTTTGAACTACGATTTTGAAAGGAAAGGCACAGATTAACTTCTTCTCCTTTAATTTTTTTTAAATAGTGCCCAATTAATTTTTTAGTATTATAAGAAACTCAAAATTATGAAATTCTAAATTTTCCATTTTTGGGATTAACTTTATAGCGAACAAAATTTTATATTTTTTTTTAAAAATTAATTTTTTTTAGTCCAGAAAATTAACTTGTATAAAATAATTTTAAAAACAATTAAATTTTTAAAATTAACCAAATTCGAACTCTTTCATTTCGCGAAAAATGAAACTCAAAATACCAATGGCCGTAAAAAAATTTCGAGCGACCGAAAAAATTCTATTTCATTAAACAAAATATAGCTCTTCAAAATGTTCGTCCCGATTTTGATTTAGTACCATTTTTTCCCATCACAAATACCCCACATAAAAATTACACAAATCTAAAATTATTGCGACGCTCCAATTCTTCCGTCGAAACGAACCCTAATTTAAAAAAAAAAGCTCAAAAGACGATTGAATTACACATTTTAAGGGCAAGTATCGACGAAAATGATAGGCTATCAAATAAAATTCGTCCTGAATATTTGACAAGCGTTCCAGTTAAGTGAAATATCGTGCGATAGAAGAAATTATACGTTCGGAAGGTAGCGATTTGCCGTTCTCGACGTTTTTATCGGTTAAGACGGTCACTTAACTTATAGTTTTCGTCACGAACGGCGCGTAATTTTCCCGAAAGGAGGGAAATCTTAAGGCGCCGCCTAATGGAAAAGTTTTATTGTGTCAAGTTTTAACTTGTTTTACTAACAACCGGCAACGTTCGTATTATGTCGTTTCATTACTAATTTATTGTCATGCAACATTTGTTCAAAGTTGTTGCTAGTTCGAATGTAATTAGTAAATTATTGAGGAGAGGGGGCGTTTCGGGAAAAGTATTAACGATTAGTGGGCGAAAAGTGAAGCACGGGAGAAAAAAAAGCGCGAGCTCGTAAAACGCCCGTAAGCCTTCGTCGGCTGCGATACGTTCCTTATATGAAAATTAACTATAAAAAATCTTATCACCGAAGAAGACATAAATTTTAGCGTAACGGCCGCCTCTGTGCCCGCAAAGAACATAATAAACTCGAAAATGTTTAGTGTTTCTTTCAAAAAGTCATTTCATCCCAGGAGTCGAGTTTATACAACCCCTCAATAAAAGTGACACCTACAAACCAATAAAAAAGAAATGCTTCCGCGATGTTAGCATGCACAGGGCCTATTTGGCATTTTGCTTTTTATCATCCGTGTACAGTCGAACGCCGATAAGTCGAATTTTTGATAGCTCGAACTCGAACAATTGATTAATTCAAGTTTCCATTAGTAAATATGTCGATAACTCGAAGTTAAATTTTACAACTTTTTTTAAAATTACGCTACCTGAGAGAGGATTAAGGACGGGTCGGTTTGGGGTTATTAGTGGTTAAGAGCTCTATAATATGAAAAGGTTTTATACTACAAGCTGTTTTCACTATTTTGTCTATTTTATTGTAAATCGTGCTTAAAACCGAGTGTGCACATTCGAGCTCAAAGTGGCACATTCCGATCTCGGGAAAATGAAGCGCGCCGCTCCGCGTCGCGCTTCATTTGCTTCCCTCGCTCGGAAATGTGCCACTTTTCGCTCGAATGCGCACATCTTTGTGTTTATTATATTAGTATAATTTACCGTGTGCACCTTCAAATCAAAAATTTTAATTTAATTTAGTAAATATCGATTTTATACTCGATAAACGTATTTACCATAGCAATGAGTGGAAGGGAGCGCAAAGATACCATAATCTTGTCAATTCAAGTGAGAGGAAACGATTAAAATTATTCTATTAATTGTTCCTCTTATTTATTGACCTAAATTATTGCAAATCATTAAGAAATTGCCGTGAAATTACAGTCGAATTTTTGATAGCTCGAACTCGAAAAATTCATTTCCATTAGTAAATATGTCGATAACTCGAAGTTAAATTTTACAACTTTTTTTAAAATTACGCTACCTGAGAGAGGATTAAGGACGGGTCGGTTTGGGGTTATTAGTGGTTAAGAGCTCTATAATATGAAAAGTTTTATACTACAAGCTGTTTTCACTATTTTGTCTATTTTATTGTAAATCGTGCTTAAAACCGAGTGTGCACATTCGAGCTCAAAGTGGCACATTCCGATCTCGGGAAAATGAAGCGCGCCGCTCCGCGTCGCGCTTCATTTGCTTCCCTCGCTCGGAAATGTGCCACTTTTCGCTCGAATGCGCACATCTTTGTGTTTATTATATTAGTATAATTTACCGTGTGCACCTTCAAATCAAAAATTTTAATTTAATTTAGTAAATATCGATTTTATACTCGATAAACGTATTTACCATAGCAAATGAGTGGAAGGGAGCGCGAAGATACAATAATCTGGTCAATGCAAGTGAGAGGAAACGATTAAAATTATTCTATTAATTTTTCTCCTTATTTATTGACCTAAATTATTGCGAATCATTAAGAAATTGCCATGAAATTACAGTCGAATTTTTAAAAGCTTGACCTCGAACCTGTTTCTCTAGGACTTGCCTATCTCAACGTTCATATTTTTATATTGATAACTCGAATTTCGATAAATCGAATTTTTCGTTAATTCGAAGCGTTTTACAATTCATTAAATTCAAGTTTCCATTAGTAAATATGTCGATAACTCGAAGTTAAATTTTACAACTTTTCTTAAAATTACGCTACCTGCGAGAGGATTAAGGTCGGGTCGGTTCGGTGTTATTGCTGCTTAAAAGCTCTATTATATGAAAAGGTTTTATACTACAAGCTGTTTTGACGGCGACACTTCAATTGGATTTAAAAACTAATTTATGTTTAAATGCCTTACGAACAGTTATGAATTTTAAGATGTTTTTACCGTTTATTTTACAAGAAAACAAACTATTTGTGCATTTTAGTTTTTATTTTAGTAATTATTCGTCGAATACGAGGACAAATAAATGTGTTTTACGTTCTTTATAGTTTGTAACTTTTTTTTAATAACACGAATTAATTTTGGTGTCCCTTCGACTTCGACTTATCGAGGTTCGACTGTATTTGAGATTCTGGCCGAGTCGCTCTGCGAAACGGTCCTTCTTACGTCGCTCTTATTAAAAGCGAAAAAAATACTCGCGCCCAGACTATAATGACATATATTTAGATATTAATAACTGGGGTAGAAAAAGCCCTAGCGGACACTTGAGCAGTCTCGCTTTTGTCTTCGCCCTCTAAGATGATGTATTGAAATGGGGAGACGAACTTGCGAATGCGTACTTGGTTCATTGTACCTTCGGATAAATATCTTTATGAGGGCCATCGTGTTCTTGTCTATAAAATAACAGATTTGCTTTGTGCTTTAATTTTAATGTAGTCGAATCGATTTTTTAATTCTTCTTCCGCGAACAATTATCGAGCTTTGTGCTCTTCGCTTTGTGCGCTCGTTGTTTTACTTTTTGAAGTCGTACTTCTTTTGGGCCCGGCCGAGAGAGCTGACGAAAATTTGACGGTGCGAAATGGGCGTTCGAGTAAATTGAATAGCCCAGTACCGGAACCGAGACCCAATACCGGAACGATTGCTCTATATTGGATCTTGTATGCGATGGAATGAAATGAAACTTTGTTTACAACCCTAATTTTTTTATTTATAAAATAGAATATTAATTGGTCTTTAGAATCTAGCCGAAATATGACAAAAAAAATGTATATTTTGACAATAGTGTCAAATACGACACCGAATATTAAGAAATCCTAACAAGAATTTCATTCTTGCCTCCTTCTTGAAATACAAATTATTTTAACGGCAATTTCTTAATGATTCGCAATAATTTAGACCAATCAATTACACGAAAACCTAATTGAATAATTTTAATCGTTCCCTCTCACTTGCACTGGCAAGATTATCGTATCTTCTCGCTCCCTTCCACTCATTGCTATGGTAAATACCTTTTTCCAATATAAAATCGATATTTACTAAATTAAGTTCAAATTTTTGATGTGAAGGAGCGTAGGATAAATTATACAAATGTAATAAATACGAGGATGTGCGCATTCGAGCGAAAAGTGGCACATTTCCGAGCGAGGGAGGCAAATGAAGCGCGACGCGGAGCGGCGCGCTTCATTTTCCCAGATCGGAATGTGCCACTTTGAGCTCGAATGTGCACACTGGTTTTAAGCACGATTCGCAATAAAATAGACAAAATATTAGACAACATCTTTCCCCTCTCACTCGTACATATGAATTTGTCGTATCTTTTCGCTCGCTCCCACTCATTGCTATGGTAAAAATACGTTTTCAAATATATAATCGATATTTTATTAAATTTATTGATTTAGAAGCAAAGTTGAATAGATAAAAGTCAATAAATACGAGGATGTGCGCATTCGAGCGAAAAGTGGCACATTTCCGAGCGAGGGAGGCAAATGAAGCGCGACGCGGAGCGGCGCGCTTCATTTTCCCGAGATCGGAATGTGCCACTTTGAGCTCGAATGTGCACACTCGGTTTTAAGCACGATTCGCAATAAAATAGACAAAATATTAGACAACATCGTTCCCTCTCACTCGTACATATGAATTTGTCGTATCTTTTCGCTCGCTCCCACTCATTGCTATGGTAAAAATACGTTTTTCAAATATATAATCGATATTTTATTAAATTTATTGATTTAGAAGCAAAGTTGAATAGACAAAAGTCAATAAATACGGGGATGTGCGCATTCGAGCGAAAAGTGGCACATTTCCGAGCGAGGGAGGCAAATGAAGCGCGACGCGGAGCGGCGCGCTTCATTTTCCCGAGATCGGAATGTGCCACTTTGAGCTCGAATGCGCACACTCGGTTTTAAGCACGATTCGCAATAAAATAGACAAAATATTAGATAACATCGTTCCCTCTCACTCGTACATATGAATTTGTCGTATCTTTTCGCTCGCTCCCACTCATTGCTATGGTAAAAATACGTTTTTCAAATATATAATCGATATTTTATTAAATTTATTGATTTAGAAGAAAGTTGAATAGACAAATGTCAATAAATACGGGGATGTGCGCATTCGAGCGAAAAGTGGCACATTTCCGAGCGAGGGAAGCAAATGAAGCGCGACGCGGAGCGGCGCGCTTCATTTTCCCGAGATCGGAATGTGCCACTTTGAGCTCGAATGTGCACACTCGGTTTTAAACAAAATTAGCGATAATTTTGTCGACAAAAATTTAGTAAACAATTTTATTATTCTCTCTCACTCGTACTTATTAGTTTGTCGTATCTTTTCGCTCGCTTTACAAGTCAAAAAAGGCCAAGGTACAACATGTTCCCCTATATATATATCTAGATGATATTTAAATCTAAACGGCAACCCTCCCCCTCCTCGCAAATTAAAATTAAATTATTTAACCTCACTTTTTGAAATAAATGTAAAAAATTGCCCTTTCGCTCTTCGAATTTTTTTTTTCGGTATTCCAGATTCGTAATTTCGGCTCGCTAATTGAATCAATTAAAACTGCAAAAATAAAGCGTCGCAAATTTCTCAAAATAGAACTCCAAGTTGGTAATACGCGCGCTTTAAATAAATAAGCGCCCAAGTGTTGATGCAGCGCCTTCTAAATTCACATAATCATTTGCGCCAATTAGGACAATTAGGCAATTAACATGTGTTTCAACACATAGATATAACCTTATGAGAATTTTTTGAGTGCCGTGTCGCGCGTATTATGTTTCGTTTAAATGCTTCTTCCGTTTTCTTCAATTCCAGAAGCGGATGTGCACAGTTAAACGGGTGTGACGCGAAGTCATCACTTAAAACTATAATAAGAATGTGTAACCGCGACCGCAATAAACGCGATCGTTTTCGGTATGACCAAAGAACTTGGGAAAAAACATTCGAACAAGTGATCCCCCCCTCCCGCGCGTCTTTTAAATCGCCGATCAGATAGCGCGCTTTCCTTTGGTTTTCTTAGTCGCACGTACAGTCACGCCTCGATAAGACGCAACCGGGAGGAAACCAAAAGTAATTCGAATAAACTTTTTTTCTAATCAAAAAATTAAATAAAATATCAATTATATTTTCGAAAAACGTATTTTTGCCATAGCAATGAGTGGGAGCGAGCGAAAAGATACGACAAAGTCATAAGTACGAGTGAGAGGGAACGATGTTGTCTAATATTTTGTCTATTTTATTGTGAATCGGGCTTAAAACCGAGTGTGCACATTCGAGCTCAAAGTGGCACATTCCGATCTCGGGAAAATGAAGCGCGCCGCTCCGCGTCGCGCTTCATTTGCCTCCCTCGCTCGGAAATGTGCCACTTTTCGCTCGAATGCGCACATCCTTGTATTTATTGAATTTTGTATACTGAACTTTCTGTCAAATCAAAAAATTTAATAAAATATCGATTATATATTTGAATAACTTATGTTTACCATAGCAATGAGTGGGAGCGAGTGAAAAGATACGAAAAATTCATAAGTACGAGTGAGAGGGAACTATGTTATCCAATATTTTGTCTATTTTATTGTAAATCGTGCTTAAAACCGAGTGTGCACATTCGAGCTCAAAGTGGCACATTCCGATCTCGGAATGAAGCGCGCGCCCGCGTCGCGCTTCATTTGCCTCCCTCGCTCGGAAATGTGCCACTTTTCGCTCGAATGCGCACATCCTCGTATTTATTGAATTATGTATACTGAACTTTCTATCAAATCAAAAGAAAATTATTTATTTTAGTATTGATCGATTATATGTTCGAAAAATGTATTTTTACTATAGCAATGAGTGGGAGCGAGCGAAAAGATACGAAAACTTTATAAGTGCAAGTGAGAGAGAATGATTCAAAATATTTACCTACTAATTTTTCGTCAGCCATTCAAAAGTTATTTGAAAACACTTCTTTTAAGAGCTTTTAGTTAAATTAAAAGTTCTAATTAAAATAATCTTTATTTAAAAAATTTTAATGTCAAGGGTTGCTAAATTAATTTAATATAAAAATTTTTCCAGCCAAAATATTTGAGTTTCACTAAGACTGTGTTTCTACGGGTTAGAAAAAAAAGTTATTTTTCGAAAGTCCTGTTTTTTTTATTTAAACCAAAAACAAAGTTCTAAAATTTTGATTTTAACTCAAAATTTATTTGTATTGAGTCGCAAATCAATCTCAAAATTTTTTTACTATTAAATTAATTTATCAAAATGCACAGTAGTCGACAAAACAATCCTAACTGACTTTTATTTATAATAATACCATACAGTTTTGGTGTAAACAAAATTTTTCTTAAACCAAAAATTAAAATCCATTACTGTTGTTTACAAATCAAAGTAAAAGCCTTATAAAATTATACACAAGTACGCGTCGGTCTAAAAATAACCCCGCGTTTCCTTAATTAAAACAAAAAAGCCTTTCCCCAAGTTTGTAAATAATTGTAACGTAAAATTATATGCGAAACTTTTTCATGTAAATTCAACAATAAATTGTAACAAAGCGAAGGAAACGCAACAGATTGTTAAACGCAGTTAAAGAGCAGGTGGTCAGCCGTAATTACATTAAAAAAAAAGGCGGATAGCACCCTCGTATTATCTAATATGTAAACAACGTGACATATGGGTTAATGCCAGCTAAGATAGAGATAGGTTTCCGGTTTTTGTAACTCCTCTAGTTCGAGATCAGGAGTGCGGGCATTTCCGGTCGGTCATGCGAGCTGAACACCCCGAAAACTCTCGTTTTTCCCATCAAAAAATTCATAATTTCGCCCTTTCTTTTGCCCATTTTTACTAATGCAAATGATTCGATTTCTAATCTTGAATTCTGATACAGTCGAACTTGGATAACTTGAATTTCTTTTCGGTTCCCAGTCAGCTTTGGGTTACCGGGGTTCGTCTGTAGTTAATATTTTTTCTAAAATTAATTTAAAAATTTGGTGTTTTAATGTTACGATGTAATGAAGCTTTTTGATTGGTGAATTAGTTAGCAGCCATGATGGTTTATGAACAACGTGCAAATCACAGTGGCTCATTTATTTTTAAAACTTGATTTTCGAGGTCCGTACACATGGCTGTTTTATTTTAAAAAATATTTTTTTAGGACAGTGATAAAACATATTTTTTTCGATCTGTACCATTTGAGAACGTATTAAGAAAAAATTGCGCTCAATTTCTATAATTTTTTTATGATAAAAATATTTTGAAAAAAATAACATTAATTACTACATTGGATATAACTTTTACGGTACTCGCTAAGATGAAAATTGTGAACTAATTTAATTATTTAGTTTTTGACCAACTATAGAATTATATATTCGACAAAAATAAATTATAAAAAAATTTAAGCAATATTAATAAGTAAAAAAATTAAGTTTATTTTTCAATACTTCATCTGAATCAATTAAGCCATGATTCACAATAATTTTGATGACGACAAATTAGTAAATAACTTACATCATTCCCTCTCACTCGTACTTATGAATTCGTAGTATCTTTTCGCTCGCTCCCACTCATTGCTATGGTAAAAATACGTTTTTCGAACATATAATCGATATTTTATTAATTTTTTTGATTTGACAAAAAGTTTAGTATACAAAATTCAATAAATACGAAAATGTGCGCATTCGAGCGAAAAGTGGCACATTTCCGAGCGAGGGAGGCAAATGAAGCGCGACGCGGAGCGGCGCGCTTCATTTTCCCGAGATCGGAATGTGCCACTTTGAGCTCGAATGTGCACACTCGGTTTTAAGCACGATTCGCAATAAAATAGACAAAATATTAGATAACATCGTTCCCTCTCACTCGTACTTATGAGTTTGTCGTATCTTTTCGCTCGCTCTCACTCATTTGCTATGGTAAAAATACGTTTTTCGAAAATATAATCGATATTTTATTAAATTTCCCTTCTCTGCTAATTTTTCACTATCAAAGAAGTATAACGTCAAAAAAAATCGTTGAGTTGAATTTGTTCCACTATAAAAATAATGAAATCGGTATTATTTTTTAATGTAGTTCGACCGAAATTGTAAATAAACGAGCCGAGTTAAAATCTACGCCACTATTTACGTCTGTGATTTGTTTCCGAAAGTAAATTAGGACCGTCATTTCGAATTAAAGAAGCTACAAGTCAGTTGCAAGCGTAAAGTAACGAACGTTCCCACATTCGAGTCACGCATACAAAGAGCATTTGAGAGAATTAAGACGCGACAAAGTTGTCTTATCAAATTAAAACACAGATTCGGTTTCCGTTGTAGCAACTGCTACTTAAGATAATGACGCCTTCGAGAACACAAACTAATAAATAATGGCACAGTTAGATAATAGATGTGCCATGCCATATTCAATTAATTTGCATAACGCAAACTGATAATCTATCTTCCTAAAATACGTCGCGTTTCCTATTATGCGCTTGTCCCCGCGTCAATGTCGTTTTTTTTTATTTGTTTGTTTTATATAATATTTTTAATTATTATTATTATTATTAGAAGTGAAGTATTTCGTGTGGAAATTTTGTTTGGGGGTAGTCATATACATTTTTGAATTTTTGGATTCCAAGAAATTAACTTAAAACTCACAGTTTTGGAACCCCTGATACACACAACAACGTATAATAAAATTGTTTAATATAATTAACGAGGACCGTATTAAATAATTTTCTAAAGTTGAATTAGAAGCAGAAACACGAATTGAAAACATTTTATATCTGCATTAAAAAAAAATATAGAACCGTCAAATTTATTTTACAAAGTCTTGGGACTATAAAAATAACGTGTAAAAAAATAATTTATATATAATTAACCAGAACCGTATTAAACAATATTTCAAAATTGTTAAAATAGAAAGAAAACGCGAATTGAAAACATTTTATATCTCCTTTAAAAAAAAATATCGAATCGCCAAATTTCTTCTACGAAGTCTCAAGACCATAATCAATAACGTGTAAAAAAATAATTTAATATAATTAACCAGCACCGTATTAAACAATATTCCAAAATTGTTAAAATAGAAAGAAAAACGCGAATTGAAAACATTTTATATCTCCTTTAAAAAAAAATATCGAATCGCCAAATTTCTTCTACGAAGTCTCAAGACCATAGTCAACAACGTGTAAAAAAATAATTTAATATGATTAACCAGAACCGTATTAAACAATATTTCAAAATTGTTAAATTAGAAGCAAAGACACGAATTGAAAACATTTTATATCTGCATTAAAAAAAAATATAAAACCGCCAAATTTATTTTACAAAGTCTTGGGACTATAAACAATAACGTGTAAAAAATAATTTAATATAATTTACCAGAACGTATTAAACAATATTTCGAATTTGTGAAATTAGAAGCAAAAACACGGATTGAACACATTTTATATCTCCATTATAAAAAAATATAGAACCGCCAAATTTATTTTACAAAGTCCCAAGACCATAATCAATAACGTGTAAAAAAATAATTTAATATAATTAACCAGAACCGTATTAAACAGTATTCCAAAATTGTTCAAATAGAAGGAAAACCCGAATTGAAAACATTTTATATCTCCTTTAAAAAAAAATATAGAATCGCCAAATTTATTTTACAAAGTCTCGGGACTATAAACAATAACGTGTAAAAAAATTATTTAATATAATTAACCAGAACCATATTAAGCAATATTCCAAATTTATTAATCTTAGAAGCAAAACCACGGGGGTGTAATTTCATAAAACTCGGCCAAAAAAACTCAAAGTACACAATATAAATAAAACGGCAAACAAGAAGAAAAAACTCACCCCCAAATCGTCGATGCCAAAGAAACGAAAAGAACAGGTCAAGAACTGGACCTGCAAAATAAAAGAAACACAGTTAGATTTGCATAATACATTTGTTACAAGCATAACAGTATTAATGAATTAATTCGCATTAAAGCCCAAATCGTTAGAAACCACTAAAAATATATTTGTTAATCATTATTAACATTTAAAACTAAATCCCTGACGATTTCTGCCTTATTCTTCGATTTAATTAAATATTAATTAAGATGGTACCTTACCGATTGTCGCACGACTTATTGGGGCCCATTTCCGCACAATTCCAAGCCACAAAACACTCAAAAGTCTAATATTAAACCACATTAACGAATTCGTTAAGAAATCAAACGCTTGGCTTCGTAAGAAACTGCGACCGATTAAGTGAAAACAAAAGGCGACGGCAAGTCACGTTATAACACCTGAGCCAATCAGAGAGGTGATAGTTGCCTTGCACACACTCCTCGCCCCACTTTCCGCGTCTGGCCAAATTCTTACGCGAACAATTTTCAATAACAATATCCGAAATTGAATCGGTGGGACTAGAATCGTTAAACTCTTGCCTCTCTTAGATCTACCAATTCGATTTAATCGTCCGATCGAAATTACATGTTAAATTCGTCGAAATCACTTTAAAACTAGCTTCTTACAACATTTAAGGGGGGCGACTTTAATTATTGATTAGCGAAAAAAAATTTCAAACTTTGAATTTTGAAAAAAAATCGATCCGAAAGCGGTTCTATCGCGCGAAACTAATCGAAGCCTCTCGAAATGTGCTCGATCTGGATTTTTTTGCCCCGATTACATTTTGAAAAGTTCAAAAAACCTAAGCCTACTGATAATTAAATTTAGTTGAGCTAAAATTAAGATTTGGTTTCGTTTAGAGTTGTGATTACAACCGCTTTTAATTAAAAATCGTTAACTATTTGCACGGGGGGCATTAATCGAAAATGGTTTTACCCAATTTTGGGGCGTTTGATCGTCCAAGACAAAAAATTTAAAACGCACCCCTCCAACGGATTAATTTGGTCTTCGTTTAAGCACAGCGACGAACCGCGAATTTTATTAATTGTTTTGGAAAAATTAAGCGTAAAAAGGCACTTGTTTAACACACGCAACGCCGACTCGATACTATACTTTGTCCGGCCAACAGAAATAGTTAAGCCACGCCCCACTAAATTGAATCAATGTATGCAGTGCTCAGTTTCACACGCTACAAATTAATAATCAAGTTTGTCCCCGTTTTTGCAGGACATAAATGCTTATATGGTTGCTTGCGTTACGTGCTTTAAAAATTAAGCCAATAGAAAAAATTATATTTAAATTTAGCGCGCATTTGTGGGAGTGGCTTAACTATTTCTGTTGGCCGGACAGTGTATAACTGTTGGAATTTCGATAAGGCAAACGACCTGTTCTAAGCTTACGAAAAAAAAGTTCTAGAACTTTCCATTTCGGCTTTATCGCAGCGCACGAAAACACCTGCGTTACGAAGCCCACAGCCTTCTTATCGCACAAAGTCGAATTTCTAACGCGTTGGCCTTGCATTTTTAGATCTATTGTAGTTATACTTCTTCCAGCGCGTTGAGTAGTCGAATATTTTGATTGAAATCGACGAAACAACGCGAAAAATCGCAAATGCGAAAAATTCGACGACGATCTCTCGGGTCTTCGTTACGAACGAGCCATTATCAGAAAAATTAAGTCGGAAAAGCGAAAGAAAAAAGGGGTAAGGGTTGATAAAAAAGGAGGATGCGGCGTCGCAAGTTGACAAAGCGCGTTTTGTGAAAAAAGCGAGTTCGGTTTTTTTTCTTCGCCTGTACAAATGGCACGGAACAACTAATTAACTTAAAAATCGAATCGTAAAATGTATACACTTTTAAAAGATGGGCGCTCCGCGCACAAAACCCACGGAAAAACTTTATTAATTAGTGTTGTCTGTAAGTCTTGGCGCATAAAGTAGCTTTCATTTTACAAATCCCATTGTTTCGCTCTTGCACAAAAAAGCAAAAGAATTTCTTCGAGTTTTTGCATTGTGCAAAATGCGAAAAAATCGCGGACGCCCAATTATTCGCGGCGCAGTCGAGAGGGCGACGTCCGTCCGTGGCGTCCGAATTTGGAGAATCGAAAAAAATAAAAGAAGCGGCGCATTTAAAATGCACGGAACGTATGTACAGTAAAACTTCAATTATCCGGACCTCAGTTCTACGGATTCGCGATTATCCGGATTGTTCAACCGCGTTCGGACCCGTTGCGAAAATTTAACCTCGGTATTTCTTACTAAATATTTTATTTTGTATTTCGCACTAAAAAGTGTTTATTGAAGACTTGTATAATACACTTTTCTTCAAATCAAAAATTTAATAATATATCGATTATATAATTGAAAAACGTTTTTTTACCATAGCAATGAGTGGGAGCGAGCGAAAAGATACGACAAATACATAAGTACGAGTGAGAAGAGAACGATAAAATTTTTTACTAATTTTCCGTAACAAAAATTATTGTTAATCGTGCTTAAAACCGAGTGTGCGCATTCGAGCTCAAAGTGGCACATTCCGATCTCGGAATGAAGCGCGCCGCTCCGCGTCGCGCTTCATTTGCCTCCCTCGCTGGGAAATGTGCCACTTTTCGCTCGAATGCGCACATCTTCGTATTTATTGAATTTTTATACTAAACTTTCTGTCAAATCAAAATATTTAATAAAATATTAATTATATATTTGAAAACGTATTTTACCATAGCAATGAGTGGGAGCGAGCGAAAAGATACGACAAATTCATATGTACGAGTGAGAGGAACGATGTTATCTAATATTTTGTTTATTTTATTGCGAATCGTGCGTAAAACCGAGTGTGCGCATTCGAGCTCAAAGTGGCACATTCCGATCTCGGGAAAATGAAGCGCGCCGCTCCGCGTCGCGCTTCATTTGCTCCTCGCTCGGAAATGTGCCACTTTTCGCTCGAATGCGCACATCTTCGTATTTATTGAATTTTTTATACTAAACTTTCTGTCAAATCAAAATATTTAATAAAATATCTAATTATATATTTGAAAAACGTATTTTTACCATAGCAATGAGTGGGAGCGAGCGAAAAGATACGACAAATTCATAAGTACGAGTGAGAGAAAACAATAAAATTTTTTTACTAATTTTTTGTAACAAAAATTATTGTTAATCGTGTTTAAAACCGAGTGTGCGCATTCGAGCTCAAAGTGGCACATTCCGATCTCGGGAAAATAAAGCGCGCCGCTCCGCGTCGCGCTTCATTTGCTTCCTCGCTCGGAAATGTGCCACTTTTCGCTCGAATACGCACATCCTCGTATTTATTGAATTTATTTATATTAATTTTTAAGAAGTATAACTTCTAAAATGCGTACCTAAGTAAACGCATCCGTTTTTTAATTCTCTGCACTGTTCCGTTTTGAAATCCAGTAACAGCCATATTTTCATAAATGTAATTTTCGGTGGTTTTGATCTTAATGGTTTTTGCACATCGTCTCGTCTTTATTTTATCAAAATTAATTTTTTTTTATAGCGTACTTGTTAAGACTCCATGTAATTATAGCATATTTGATCCGGCTTGAAGGACCAAATATGACATTTCACTCAAATGTGCACATCTTCATTTTTTAATACAAAATTAACTGTTGGTACGTAGTTGAATTGTGATTCAGTCAATTTTAATCAAAAAAACAATTTTTTTTTAAAGTACAACTCTATTAAAGCACTTCTTCAAAAAAATTATTCCAACATTAAAAAACGCGATTAGGTTAAACTTTAATTAATATTTTTGTATTATTTTTTTTGTAACTTTATGCGTAATATCAACTTGATCTGGATCTTGCCTAATCAAAAACAAAAAAAAACAAATTTTTCCAAAAATGTAATCCCAATCCATCTACCGCTTCAAATAACTAAGTTTTAAGGCTTCTAATTTGAACTTTAACAACCCCATTTTTTAAACACATTTCAGTCTTCAATTCTACATAATTCTACATAATTTATTGAATTTTGTATACTAAATTTTCTGACAAATCAAAAAATTTAATAAAATATCGATTATATAATTGGACAACGTTTTTTTACCATAGCAATGAGTGGGAGCAAGCGAAAAGATACGACAAATTCATAAGTACGAGTGAAAGGGAACGATAAAAATTTTTTACTAATTTTTTGTAACAAAAATTATTGTTAATCGTGCTTAAAACCGAGTGCGCACATTCGAGCTCAAAGTGGCACATTCCGATCTCGGGAAAATAAAGCGCGCCGCTCCGCGTCGCGCTTAATTTGTTTCTCGCTCGGAAATGTGCCACTTTTCGCTCGAATGCGCACATCCTCGTATTTACTGCATTTGGTACACCAAACTCTCTTTCAAATCAAAAAAATTATTTTATTTCTGTAAAAATCGATTAAGACACCGGAGTGTAATAAGGCCCACCAGGTAATAAAGCCATTAAATAAAAACTATAATGGAAAATGAAGATGGAACAATAATTAGTCCGGATAAGCGAGTTTCCACTGTAATTTAATTCCTTCTAATTTTTTATCTTTCGAAAGCGTTGTGTAACCCCACCGTGTCCCTTTTGTTATCTGTCCTTATACGTCGTGCCATATGGTCTTCAAGTGTACTTTACTGGAAATTCTCACAATTTGCGGCCATCTGTCACGAAAAATGTTTGTCTTATCAATACTGCGTACATTTTTAATCTATTTAATCTCGAATTACCGAACGAAATCGAATTTCCTAACGTTAGCGTTTCGAAGGCGACCCGCCACGATCGGACGACTCCCGAAAATAGGTTTTTTGAAGGTCGCAAGACGCCCAGTCGAACGCTCGCCGCGATCGAAAAACGGCACCCGGTATTCAAATAGAAAAAAAAAATTGGAATTTGATTTGGTCGTGTGCGAAATTGCGGGACGGCGGACTTCTCGGCCGTTCTAATCTAAAAAGGAACCTTCTGCTGTGCATTACTCATCTAATTAGCAACAATGACGTTTGAGCTTCGCTTCCGAACTTTTAATTAATGATACGAGACAATTTTCCCATATTTTTTACTTAGGCATAGCCGGAAATTTGATAATCAAATCTTTTATGCGCGTTACGTAACGCATTGCCAAATGACATAGGTGGGGTTTTCTGTTTTTGTTGTGAGTGGTTTTTGCGTTCCCGTGTGTTGATATTTTGTCGTTGAAAAAAACAATTAAAGAATTGAAGATTGAAGTGTGTTTTAAAAAAATGGGATTAACGTTCAAATTGGGAGGCTTAAAACTTTGTTATTCGAAGAGATGGATTGGGTTTACATTTTTGGAAAATTTTGTTTTTTTTTTCGGTTTTGATTAGGTAAGACCAAGTAAAAACGTTGATGATATAAGGCATAAAATTGCAAAAACAAATAACAAAGATATATTAATTAAACTTTAATCAAACGCATTTCCTAACATTGGAATTTTTTTTTGAAAAATTATTTTATTACAGTTGGACTTTTTTGAAAAAAAATTGGGTTTTTTGATTAAAATGGACTGAAAAAGAATTGAACCTCGTAGCAATAGTTAATTTTAGAAAAAAAATTTTTTTTACTAATTCAATAGTTTATAATATTGTTTTAAAGGGGCAGTGTAAGTATTTGCCTCATGCGTGCCTCACAAGACCTCTATACAAAAAATATAAGGCACTTCATACACAGAGAAAAACAAGGTTTCCGTAATGAAGACCTTATGAGGTCTTTATTTGAAAAATAAGAGATTTACCTTATTAGGTAAGGTACCTATGGTATATGAGGCCTATATAAGAAAAAAAAAACCATGCCCTACTTCAATTAATAAAATTACACTTAAGGAATTCTTGTATCTGTTTGTTTTCTTTCATTCATTTGAAATTAAAAAACTTTTTGTTGCATATTTTAAGTTAAATTCTATAGAAACATAAATGTGCACATTGGAGTGAGAAGTGGCATATTTGGTCCTTCAAGCCGGATCAAATATGCTATAATTACATGGAGTATCTGCGCCCTCTAGTCTTAACGATTACTCTATAAAAAAACAATTAATTTTGATAAAACAAAGACGAGACGATGCGTAAAAGACATTAAGATCAAAAATATCGTAAATTGCATTTTAAAAATTTGACTGTTACTGGATTTTAAAACGAAACAGTCCAGAAAATTAAAAAACCGGTGCGTGTACTTATGTACGCATGTTAGAAGTTAAAAATTAATATAAATACATTCAATAAATACGAAGATGTGCGCATTCGAGCGAAAAGTGGCACATTTCCGAGCGAGGGAGGCAAATGAAGCGCGACGCGGAGCGGCGCGCTTCATTTTCCCGAGATCGGAATGTGCCACTTTGAGCTCGAATGTGCACACTCGGCATTAAGCACGATTCACAATAAAATTGACAAAATATTGCATAATATCGTTCCCTCTCACTCGTACTTATGAATTTTTCGTATCTTTCCACTCGCTCCCACTCATTGCTATGGTAAAAATAAGTTTTCAATACACTTAAGAATTCTTGTATCTGTTTGTTTTCTTTCATTCATTTGAAATAAAACTTTTGTTGCATATTTTAAGTTAAATTCTATAGAAACATAAATGTGCACATTGAGTGAAAGTGGCATATTTGGTCCATCAAGCCGGATCAAATATGCTATAATTAGATGGAGTATCTGCCCTCTAGTCTTAACGATTACTCTATTAAAAACAATTAATTTTATAAAACAAAGACGAGACGATGCGTAAAAGACATTAAGCTCAAAAATATCGTAAATTGCATTGTTAAAATTTGACTGTTACTGGATTTTAAAACGAAACAGTCCAAAAAATTTAAAAACCGGTGCGTGTACTTATGTACGCATGTTAGAAGTTAAAAAGTAATATAAATACATTCAATAAATGAAGATGTGCGCATTCGAGCGAAAAGTGGCACATTTCCGAGCGAGGAGGCAAATGAAGCGCGACGCGGAGCGGCGCGCTTCATTTTCCGAGATCGGAATGTGCCACTTTGAGCTCGAATGTGCACACTCGGATTAAGCACGATTCACAATAAAATAGACAAAATATTGATAACATATTTCCTCTCACTCGTACTTATGAATTTTTCGTATCTTTTCACTCGCTCCCACTCATTTGCTATGGTAAAAATAAGTTTTCAAATATATAATCGATTTTTATTAAATTTATTGATTTGAAGAAAGTTCAGTAGACAAAATTCAATAAATGAAGATGTGCGCATTCGAGCGAAAAGTGGCACATTTCCGAGCGAGGGAGGCAAATGAAGCGCGACGCGGAGCGGCGCGCTTCATTTTCCCGAGATCGGAATGTGCCACTTTGAGCTCGAATGTGCACACTCGGCTTTAAGCACGATTCACAATAAAATAGACAAAATATGGGATAATATCGTTCCCTCTCACTCATACTTATGAATTTTTCGTATCTTTTCACTCGCTCCCACTCATTGCTATGGTAAAAATAAGTTTTTCAAATATATAATCGATATTTTATTAAATTTTTTGATTTGACAGAAAGTTCAGTATACAAAATTCAATAAATACGAAGATGTGCGCATTCGAGCGAAAAGTGGCACATTTCCGAGCGAGGGAGGCAAATGAAGCGCGACGCGGAGCGGCGCGCTTCATTTTCCCGAGATCGGAATGTGCCACTTTGAGCTCGAATGTGCACACTCGGTTTTAAGCATGATTAGCAATAATTTTAGCGACGAAAATTTAGTAAACAATTTTTATCGTTCCCTCTCACTCGTACTTATGAATTTGTCGTATCTTTTTGCTCGTTTCCACTCATTGCTATGGCAAAAATACGTTTTTCGAATATATAATCAATATCTTATTAAGTTTTTTAATTTGAAAGAAAAAAATTCAATAAACAGCAGGATGTGCGCATTCGAGCGGAAAGTGGTACTTTTTAATTAAAAGTTAAAGATACTGTATTTCTACTAAAAACGTGTAAAAGGGGGATAGGTGTATTTTATAAAACGAGAAAGCACATTTATAAATAAAAAAAATCTATTAATACAAAAAGTTACATTTTTATTAATTTTTTGCGCCCTCCTTTGCACTCGTCCGCGACTCCCCAGGGTGGCGTGCCCCCCATTTTCGAAATTGCAGAATTAAATTATTTAATTGTGTGATACTGTAAATTTCGAATGAAAAAAATAATCATAAAATAACTATCGTTTTTAATTTATGATAAATTTAATTTTTTTCGAGTTAAGTAAGGTCAAAAATAAACTGAATCGACGAGCTCTATTTTACACACATAGATTTTGTATGATTCACAAAGGTATAAAGTTATTAACAAAGTTCAAAGACCCGTAATTGGAATGATCAACCTGCGAGGTTCAATTTATTTATAAAATTACTTTGTTCAAACCAAAATAAGCTCAAAAGAAAGTTCTGCAAAAAATAATCAACATTAACAATTAATTTTTAAAATACATCATTTCCAATTTGAGATGATTCCAAAAAAAGACTCGCATCTTTCTTACCAATTTTTACACAAAAATAATTTCAAAAAAAAAAAGTTTGCAACTTTAAAAACGTTTCCAATATCTCAATTTACAACAATTCTTACCTTTTAATCAAAGAAAACAATTTTAATAAATTCGGGCCCTAAATCCTATTAAAAAAATCTCTAAATTACAAATCGAACAGTTCCATAATTGTAACGGTTTTAAATTATCCAAATTTGAATTTTTTTTAAATTAAAACAAACCTCAAAATATGACAAATTTCGTTCGCAAATCAACACGTCCCGCTCCCCTCCGCCCACTAACAAATTACCGAAAATAAATTGCATCTAATTCGTAAACGAGCTTCAAAAATAAAATCAATCGGTTCGATTTCTTTAATCGAAAGCGTCTTCCGCGAAAAGCCAAGTGCGTCATCGCAAATCAAGCAAGCCGGCCGCGACAAGTATTGCGATCTTTAAGACTTTCGCGTTTATTTTCGTAGAACCGCCAAAAAATCGACGAATTCAAAATGCCAGTCGCTCAACAGTTGTCGGTCGAAGAGCCGGCGGTGTCTCAGGTGTTCCCCGCGTATTCCTACCCCACAAACGAAAAGGTAGACCGGAACGACTCTCTAACGCTCCTCGTCTTTTTTTCCAGATATCGACATGGGCGACTATTCTTAAAGTGGGGACTCTCATCTGGAGGGGGAAAAGGACAACCAATAACGCTGTAACTTATGATGTCATCGGAGGAGGAGACAGAGTTCGGTTTGTACACAGATAAACTCCTGAAGAAAACCAAAAGAACTAGACAGCGCGTGGACGCCGGAGAGCCGCGTAACAGTTACTCTTCGATCCCGAACTTCAGTTCGAGACCGAGCTTCCTGGGCGGTGGTAATAATTTGTACGGCGCGATTTTCACCCAACAGCAACATTTCGGTCTGTTCGGACCAGGGTTCGCACCCGCTAAAATGCTGAACGAGCTGCTCGGCCGCCAAAAATCGGAAAGTGGTGAAGGTGAAGAAGTGAGCAAGTTCGACGGCGTGATCCGATGCGACGGTAGCCCTCCCTCCGGAGAGCAGCTGGCGCACCACATGCTACGGGACATCCTTCAGGGACGCAAGCACGATCTCCTGGTCAATCAGGAGCACATCATCAACAACAACAACAACGAGAGCAAGGACGCGGAGCGCGGCGACGTGGAGGCGGCCAACGCGATGCAGGAGTGCCTCGCCGAAGCGGGCGAGCGGCAGCAGCAGGTCGACCTCATGGAGGACGCGCTCAACGGCATGGAGACCGATTCGCTGCCGTCGCCGAAGGTCGAACCCCAGAGCCCCGCCAAGCCCGAAGACGCGAAGAAGGCGCGCGTGGAGAACATCGTCTCGGGTATGCGCTCCAGCCCCGCGCCGCCCCAGGTCAACGGCTGCAAGAAACGCAAGCTCTACCAGCCCCAGCAGCACGACAGCACCGCCGATCGATACATCGACGACGAAGAAGAGGAGACGGAACCCCTCCGCCAGAAGCAGGTCGAGAAGAACGCCCTCAAGACGCAGCTGAGGACGATGCAGGAGCAGCTCGCCGAGATGCAACAAAAGTACGTACAGTTGTGCACGCGGATGGAGCAAAGCTCGGAGGACAGCAGAGAGGTCGAGGAAATACCCAGCGACAACGAGCAGAGCAAAAGATCTCCGGTGGCGTCGCCGGTGCGGTCGATCGCCACCCCCAACCACCATCCGCAACCGACCCTCGCCCAACAGGTCAGCAAGCTTAAGATCAGTCCTCCGGGTCCGCACTTTCACAACGGGCTCTTGCACGAACACCCCCACCTCAGCAACGCCGCCGCCATGTACCTGGGGGTGAGTCAGAAATTCCTCTTAGAGCAAGAATCGCGGATGGCCAAGGAGGCGGCGGTCGCGGCCGCCGTCTCGGAGGCGCAGAGCTACGTCCAGCCGCCCCCCCTAAAAACCGAAAACATCGCCGAAAGACTTAACATGATCAAGAACAACATGACGCCCACCGGGTCGGACCTGGAGGGCCTCGCCGACGCGCTAAAAACCGAAATAACAGCCTCTTTGTCTAATTTGATCGATTCCATAGTGACCCGATTTGTGCACCAGAGAAAATATAGGACGAACGAGGGGGCGACAGCGGCGGAACAACTAAATAAAGATTTGATAATGGCGTCGCACTTGTTGGAGCGGAAGTCGCCCAAGAGCAAGATGAGCGAGCGTCCTCAGGCGCCGCCGCCCCCGCAGAACAGCCACATGATGAACGGTCACGGCAACTATCCACCCATGATGAGCGCCCATGGGATGAGCAACCATCACCAGAAATCGTCGGATCTGCCCGTGCGACCTCAGATGTTCCACCCCCCGAAGCCGCCGGGAATTAACCACGTACCTTTATACAGTATGAATCATCCCTTTTGTGTATCGAAGCAGCAAGAGAGCGAGCAGAACGAGGCCTTGAGTTTAGTTGTTACCCCTAAGAAAAAAAGACATAAGGTGACGGACACGAGGATCACCCCAAGAACTGTTAGTAGAATCCTCGGACAAGATGGCATGGGTATGTCGCCGGCCTCCATGGAGCCAACGCCGTGCACGTCTCCCAGGCCCCAGCCGTACCCCCAGCCGCCTCCGCCTATGCTGCCCGTTTCTTTGCCCACCTCCGTAGCCATTCCGAACCCCGGCCTCCACGAGTCGCAGGTTTTTTCGCCGTACAGCCCTTTTTTTCACGGACCGAGCCATGGACATCACATGGCTATGCAAGTAAGTCGGTTTTCTTTTCTTATTGCTTTTTTAAATTGTTTCAATATGTTAATTCGCTGTTTCACAATTAATAATTAATCATAAGTGTTTTTGATTGATTTATCGGCTTTTGATTTAATAAAATTAAATCGTTTCCGGGTACTAATTTTATTATAATAATGGGACGGGGTGGGGGGCGCAATTTAATAAAATAATGAAACTGTTAATTATTTATTTTTGTAATTAAAGATGGTTGTTTTTGTTTCTTTAGTATTTATTTCGTTTTTTTTTAAATTGTGAGTTTAATATTAGGGATGTGCGAATTTTCTTTGAATCAAATCGAATAGTTGAATTTGATTTGATATTCGACGCGAATTTCGAATAGTTGGAAAAGGTCGAATAGTTCCAATCCTGCGAATAATTACAATCTTTCGAACTTTATGTAAATTGTTTGATTACGTCTTATAAAATACGAAATAAATTAGTAGAGCTATTTGCATTTATAGTAACAGTAATAATAATAATAATAATAATTTTTTAATATTTAAAATCGATATTTAACTATAGATTATAAATAATTGACAAATATTTAGGAATTTCTGGAATAAAAAAACAATTTTTTTACTATTTAAATTGGCACTTAAAAATAGCCCATATACATATACTAGGGTGGTCGTTAAAAATTAAATTTCTTCCGACGCCCTAAAAAAAACATCCTTTTAATTAAAAAATTCGGGGAAATTTTTTTAAAATTTTTTTAACATAAATAACACGTGCCTCAAGACAATATAAGTTCATTTTATGATAAAATCGTAGTTTTTTGTAAGTATCTCTTAACGTATACAGATTTGAGTAAAAGTTATAGGAACAACTTTGTAGGAAATTTAGTTCTCTATAAAAAAGGTATTTTTCATTTTCTTCATGAAATTCATATTTATGGAGATATTTTCAATAATAAATTCATTAACTCCATATAGTCAATATTTTAAGACCTACAAGTCATTTCTTCTGAAATTAAAACATTTTGTGACAACTAGAATTTATTATAGTTTTACGAAATTATATATATTTAAGAAAGAATGACGTTTGAGGGTCTTAAAATGTTCATGAAGAAAATGGAAAAGACGTTTTTTATAGAGAATTAAATTTTCTACAAAATTGTTCCTATAGCTTTCTCTCAAATCCGTATACTTTAAGAGATACTTACAAAAACTACAATTTTATGAAAAAATGAAAAGGCGCCGAGTTATTGTTGTTAAAAATTTAAAAAATTCTCCCGTATTTTTTCATTAAAAAAAAGGTTTTTGGGCGTCGGAAGAAATTTAATATTTAACGACCACCTTAAGCTATATGCATTTATAGTAATAGTAATAATAATAATAATTTTTTTAATATTTAAAATCGATATTTAAAAACAGATTATAAATAATTAACAAATATTTAAGAATTGATGAAATAAAAAAACATTTTTTTTACGATTGAAATTAGTACTTAAAAACAGCCCATATATACGTATATAAAATTATGATAACACGTAACCTCAATTTGCGCAATTTTTCGAACTATTCGAGCCTTTTAAATTATTCGAATATTCGGTTCGAATCTCGAATCGAATTATTCGATTCGATTTGCCTCAAATACTTCGAAGTTTTGAGTGTTCGCAAACACCCCTATTTAATGCTAATTAGAGCTCGTTTTATAAAAACGTACAGTGGAGGCCCGCTTAATGAAGATCTATGGCTATCTTTAAAAAGAAATTAAATTTTGTTTATACTTAATTAGGTACTTCGGTTTAATTTATAATTTATATTTTTTTTTAATTTCAGTGGCGGCTCTTTGAATAAAAAGCAATCCCTTTATTTGTATTTTATTCAGAATTAAAAAAAAAAAATTTAATTAAATACTTTGCGTTTTAAAATAAAATTAATTGATGTTTATCAATCAATAATAGCTTTTTCTAAAAAATCTGTGCCGTTTTGTTTCAACAATCAATACATAAGTAAACCACCCCTCCCCTATCAGAAAAAAAAATATAAATAAAACAATCTTAAAGAATTTCGCAAAATTAACAATTAAGATTTGTTCGATAAAAAAATTGATCGACGAAGGCAAAGGGTGAATTTTGCGAAAGGGTGCTGTGTCTAATTTCTAATACTTTGTATTCTAAAAAGTGTTGTACGACTTTTGCAGACACCATCGTCGCCCCCTCGTATGCACAAAATGGAAAGAGAATCTCCCCCAATCCACCACCCTCCAACTTTATTACATCCAGCCCTTTTGGCAGCAGCTCAACACGGAGGGTCTCCGGATTATGGCCATATTAGAGCTCCTTCTGGAGGCCTCAATATGGACAACGGCGACCGAAATTCCGACTGCAATTCGGGCGGCGACATGTCCTACGACGGAATGCAACCTACAATATCCTTTTTATGCAGAATTGTTAGTATAACTTGACTGATATTTTCTTCTTTTTTTTTGCTATGGTTCTGAGACCGATTATTGATCGACGAATTGTTTCGCAAATGGTGTCAAAATTTTGAAAAGCGGATTGTGGGGTTTAAAGGTGCTCAATCGTGGTGAATGGACGGGTTTCAATTTTGGGTTAAATGTTTTTTGAAAATTTAATAAAATATATTCGAAAAACGTATTTTTGCTATAGCAATGAGTGGGAGCGAGCGAAAAGATACGACAAATTCATAAGTACGAGTGAGAGGAACGATAAAAATTATTTATTCATTTTTTGTCACAAAAATTATTGTGAATTATGCTTAAAGCCGAGTGTGCACATTCGAGCTCAAAGTGGCACATTCCGATCTCGGGAAAATGAAGCGCGCCGCTCCGCGTCGCGCTTCATTTGCCTCCCTCGCTCGGAAATGTGCCACTTTTCGCTCGAACGCGCACATCTTCGTATTTATTGAATTTTCTATACTAAACTTTCTGTCAAATCAAAAAATTTCATATAATATCGATTATATTTTTGAAAAACGTATTTTTGCTATAGCAATGAGTGGGAGCGAGCGAAAAGATACGAAAAATTCATAAGTACGAGTGAGAGGGAATGATAAAAATTATTTATTAATTTTTCGTCACAAAAATTATTGTGAATTGTGCTTAAAGCCGAGTGTGCACATTCGAGCTCAAAGTGGCACATTCCGATCTCGGGAAAATGAAGCGCGCCGCTCCGCGTCGCGCTTCATTTGCTTCCCTCGCTCGGAAATGTGCCACTTTTCGCTCGAATGCGCACATCTTCGTATTTATTGAATTTTGTATACTAAACTTTCTGTCAAATCAAAAAATTTAATAAAATATCGATTATATTTTTGAAAAACGTATTTTTGCTATAGCAATGAGCGGGAGCGAGCGAAAAGATACGACAAATTCATAAGTACGAGTGAGAGGAAACGATAAAAATTATTTATTCATTTTTTGTCACAAAAATTATTGTGAATTGTGCTTAAAACCGAGTGTGCACATTCGAGCTCAAAGTGGCACATTCCGATCTCGGGAAAATGAAGCGCGCCGCTCCGCGTCGCGCTTCATTTGCTTCCCTCGCTCGGAAATGTGCCACTTTTCGCTCGAATGCCCACATCTTCGTATTTATTGAATTTATTTATATTAATTTTTAAGAAGTATAACTCTAAAATGCGTACCTAAGTAAACGCATCCGTTTTTTAATTCTCTGCACTGTTCCGTTTTGAAATCCAGTAACAGCCATATTTTCAAAAATGTAATTTTCGGTATTTTTGATCTTAATGGTTTTTGCACATCGTCTCGTCTTTATTCTATCAAAATTAATTTTTTTTTATAGCGTAATTGTTAAGACTCGTTGTAATTATAGCATATTTGATCCGGCTTGAAGGACCAAATATGCCACTTCACTCAAATGTGCACATCTTCGTTTTTTTAAATACAAAATTAACTGTTGGTACGTAGTTGAATTGTGATTCAGTCAATTTTAATCAAAAAAACAATTTTTTTTTAAAGTACAACTCTATTAAGCACTTCTTCAAAAAAATAATCCAAAATTAAAAAACGCGATTAGGTTAAAATTTAATTAATATTTTTTTAATATTTTTTTTGTAACTTTATGCGTTATATCAACTTTTTACTTGATCTTGCCTAATCAAAAACAAATTTTTCCAAAAATGTAATCCCAATCCATCTACCGCTTCAAATAACTAAGTTTTAAGGCTCCCAATTTGAACTTTAACAACCCCATTTTTTAAACACATTTTAGTCTTCAATTCTTCAATTTTTTTTTTTTTTGTTAATAAAAAATTAGCAAAATTCGGTCAAATGCGCACATTTTCCGATTTAATGAAAATGTGTATACTAAACTACGGGTGAAAGAGAACGATAAATATTATTATATTAATTTTTCGTCACCAAAACTAGTGCTAATCACGCTTAAAACCGAGTGTGCACGTTCGAGCTCAAAGCGGCACATTTCCGAGCGAGGGAAAATGCAGCGAGCCGCGATATATACATATGTAAAGAAAATCTAGTTCTTTAATTTTAAATCTAGAGTAGGTTGGCTATTAGAAATAATGATCAGGGAAAAAGAAATTGACAAGATATGATTAAACTTTAAATGTTGTTTTATAATGTTTTGTAAAGATTTTGAGGTTAATTAATACCAATTGACAAATCTAATATACAATGTTGCTGCTCTAAAATTAAAGATTTATTTTAGTGGTTAATTATAATACATCATTTAAATAACTTACCTAAAATTAAAGAAACGACATTTAAAGTTTATTCATATCTTGTCAATTGTTTTTTCCCTGATCATTATTTCTAATAGCCAACCTACTCTACATTTAAAATTAAAGAACTAGGTTTTCTTTACACATATATCAATGATTTAATTTTATTATCAATATAATATTTTGTTTTATATTAATAAATCATTTTTATCGTTCCCTCTCACTCGTACTTATGTGTTTGTTACGTCACTAAATTAAATATTACTACGTGTAAAAATTAATATAAATAAATTCGATAAATACGAGGATGTGCGCATTCGAGCGAAAAGTGGCACATTTCCGAGCGAGGGAGGCAAATGAAGCGCGACGCGGAGCGGCGCGCTTCATTTTCCCGAGATCGGAATGTGCCACTTTGAGCTCGAATGTGCACACTCGATTTTAAGCACAATTCACAATAAATTAGACAAAATATTAGATAACATCGTTCCCTCTCACTCGTACTTATGAATTCGTCGTATCTTTTCGCTCGCTCCCACTCATTGCTATAGTAAAAATACGTTTTCGCATATATAATCGATATTTTATTAAATTTTTCGCAACTCGGTTTTAAGCCTAATTCACAATAATTAATTTACTTTCTAGATAACTCGAATTAAAATTACAAGACTATTTATACCAGAAACCCCCAAACCTCGGTTTGAGTGCATTTAAACTCAATTTTAAATTGAAAAATTGTTTATCCGAAAAATAATGAGGAAGCATAGCTTTTAGCAAACCGGAATTGAAATTTTATTTTTCGATTTGAAACAATACAAAAAGGCTTTATGACGTTTGTTCGCCACACACACGTAAAACGAGATTAACACTTGAAGGTCTTCCTTTAGACTCTTAGACCGACTCAAAGGTTAAGTTTTCGATACCAATATAAAATGGTAATCGTATAAAATCTCGATAAGAAACCCTATAAGACGAACCCAATCCGTTATTAATCCAATTACGATCGAAAACAATAAAATTTCCCATGCAAGGAATTTTTCAAATGGAGACATACAATTTAAAGTAGAAGCAAACTACAGAGTTATGAAAAGAATTATAGGCTTCCCCTTTTTTTATAACAAAGAGGCTATAAAGTAGGATCCATAATTGATAACGTCAAGGCCTACTTACGTGAAAATCGTGCGATAACGCACGTGTGCATTCTAAGAAGTCAAATTAATAGGTGGGAAATTAAAAAGTATGCAATTGGAACACATGAGCGCTTTAAAAAAAAAAAAAAGAGGAAATAATACAAAAATGCATTTTCAAACAGAAAACGAACGTGTTCTATTACAGTTTCTCTATTCGTTTCACTTTAGCCAGAAGTTTCCTTAACTTCAGAGCACTCGTCGACCCTGACTCCGATGCATCTCAGGAAAGCGAAATTAATGTTCTTCTGGGTCCGATATCCGAGTTCGGCAGTCCTCAAAATGTACTTCCCCGACATCAAATTCAACAAAAATAATACGGCGCAATTGGTGAAGTGGTTCTCGAACTTTAGGTAAGTCCTTTTATTATTTTTGCTTCTTTTCGATTGTATTTGGACCGAGAATGTTAAGTTGTTTGTGAACGGGCCTTTTACGAGTGAGGCGGAAGAAAAATTTAAAGTAAATTCAAACTTTGGAAGTCGGTACAGTAGAGCTCCACTTATCCAGATTAATTGAACTATACAAATATAAATTATCATTTCGGTAAGGCAGCGGCCTCGTCGGGCCCGGTCGGGCGCACATCGGGCAAAAAACTGTTCTTTACAAGATTACTTCATGAGGTACCTGATGAGACATGTAACGCAAAACCACCATAAGGCACCGATAAGGAAAGCCTTATTTGAACCTTATGGGGCATGCCTCATCAATGCCTTACACACATTGCCTCAATAATATTTTCCCAAATTACCAAAAATAAAAAAATATCCAACTATGCAGTTGAGAACAAGACGATGAGGTTCTTATCGGGAATGCCCTATTAAGGATTTTTTTCAATTATCCTGATGAGATTCCTCGTCAACTAGGGTACCTGGGAATCCGATAATTGGGGCTCTAATGTGCTTTGGCAATTTTTTCGATTATTTATGAAATTTTAATTCACATCTATACTTCGGTCCCCCGTCTTTTATCGTTCTACAGGAACCGAAAAAAAAATTATTAATAATAAAAGGTGGCGCCTCGGAATTGTGTCTTGTTGTCCATATTGACAAAAATTAAGTAAACAGAATGAAAAGAAGCAAACTGCTTTTTAATTTTCCTGTTTACCATAACTCACATTTCATCATAAAAATGGGTAGAATTAAATGTACACGTTTTAACTCCTTAATGACTAATTTTGCGTCAAAGCTAATGAGCTAAATAAGGACGGGGCTGCGTACGATCAGGTACAAGAACAAGGATAACGATGTCAAAGAAAAATGCCAGCCTCGCTAATTAGTCTCAAGACTTTAATTAAGTTATTTTTAATTGAAAAAGTGTGGAGTAAAATTTTCAGCGGTCGCGTCGAATTCATTTTTAATACCGACCGCAAAAAAATTTTCCTATCTTACATGTTTTCCGCGATTATTATGTTCGGCCGCTTAAATTCCATTTCGAAAACTTGAAGCGGCAAAAAAAAAATAACAAAACGCGAAATTCTCCTACCTACTTAAACTGGAACAGTTTTAGAAGTGCCTCGACTTTATTTCGAGCTCTCAAAATGTTCGAGTTTTTTTGTTTTTCTTTTTTTGAAAAACAAAGTTTCGATTGAGGACTAAAGGGATATACGAAAGACGGTTTTTGATTGGTTCATTTTTGAAATTTCCAGGAAACTGCGGTAAATAGTTAATCGAATCGGTTTATTTGGGCGCTTTTTGAAGTTATACTTCTTTTGGCCGTTTGTGGGTAAAGTTTTAGGAGGCAACGAAGGTTGCGCGCGCACATCTAACGAAAAGTCGACAGTATGAAGTTAGCCGTCTAAGAAAGTAAATTAATTATCGTAAATTTTGTATACTAAACTTTTTTCAAATCAAAAATTTAATGAAATATCGATTTTACCATAGCAATGAGTGGGAGCGAGCGAAAAGATACGACAAATTCATATGTACGAGTGAGAGGGAACGATGTTAACTAATATTTTGTCAATTCTATTGCGAATCGTGCTTAAAACCGAGTGTGCGCATTCGAGCTCAAAGTGGCACATTCCGATCTCGGGAAAATGAAGCGCGCCGCTCCGCGTCGCGCTTCATTTGCCTCCCTCGCTCGGAAATGTGCCACTTTTCGCTCGAATGCGCACATCTTCGTATTTATTGACTTTTGTCTATTCAACTTTCTTCCAAATCAATAAATTTAATAAAAAATCGATTATATATTCGAAAATCGTATTTTTACCATAGCAATGAGTGGGAGCGAGCGAAAAGATACGACAAATACATATGTACGAGTGAGAGGGAACGATGTTAACTAATATTTTGTCAATTCTATTGCGAATCGACCTTAAAACCGAGTGTGCGCATTCGAGCTCAAAGTGGCACATTCCGATCTCGGGAAAATGAAGCGCGCCGCTCCGCGTCGCGCTTCATTTGCCTCCCTCGCTCGGAAATGTGCCACTTTTCGCTCGAATGCGCACATCTTCCTCTTTATTGAAGATTTGTATACTAAACTTTCTTCCAAATCAATAAATTTAATAAAAAATCGATTATATATTCGAAAAACGTATTTTTAGCATAGCAATAAGTGGGAGTGAGCAAAAAGATACGACAAACCCATATGTACGAGTGAGAGGGAACGATGTTATCCAATATTTTGATTATTTTATTGTAAATCGTGCTTAAAACCGTGTGTGCACATTCGAGCTCAAAGTGGCACATTCCGATCTCGGGAAAATGAAGCGCGCCGCTCCGCGTCGCGCTTCATTTGCCTCCCTCGCTCGGAAATGTGCCACTTTTCGCTCGAATGCGCACATCCTCGTATTTATTGACTTTTGTCTATTCAATTTTCTTCCAAATTAATAAATTTAATAAAAAATCGATTATATATTCGAAAAACGTATTTTTACTATAGCAATGAGTGGGAGCGAGCGAAAAGATAGGACAAACTCATAAGTACGAGTGAGAGGGAACGATGTTATTTAATATTTTGTCTATTTTATTGTGAATCGCGCTTAAAACCGAGTGTGCACCTCCTCCTATTTATTAAATTTATTTATATTAATTTTTAAACTTAGTAATATTTAATTTCGTGATGTCAAAATGTTTGTGCGCGCACAAAAGTACACGCGCCGCTTTTTTTTTTAAATTAGTCGGTGGAAATAATTTCTGTAATTTTTCCGAGAGCCTTAGATATAATTGAAGCAATTAATAACCAATCGATTACGAGTTAATTAAAGGATAATTAAATAAGCAAAGAGGCGGCGTTCGGGAAGAGGGCGGTGTGGGGTTTGTGGCGGTGGTCAGAAAACGTTTCTACTAAAATGTTCATTTCCGTTTGTTCCTCTGCAGCGAACCTGCGCCATTGCAATCAAAACGTACTTAATTCCAATTCGAAAATACGATAATTCCGACGAGATGGCGCTCTTTTGGCGTTTCTCGCACGTTTTTCGGGGAATCACCCGCGATCGTTCGAGAAACGAATTAAACGGAGCGTGGCGTAATACACCCCCGGATTTTTTTCACGTTGCCGCTTTGCAACTTAACGCTTGTTGGCTGGCGACTTGTTCAATTAACTGTTTTTTAATTAGTGGCTGCAAGTTGCCGTCGAGATTATTAATTTTTAGAGGAACAATCGTATTTTGCGGCGCGCTGAAGTCGCAATTAAAACAACTTAATTTTCTCCATCGGCGGCGACACCTAATTTTTCGGTCTTGCGACGTGCAAAAGGGCGCGCTGCGAGGGCGCCTTTTGGAAATTCGCTGGTGGGGTAGGTCGGGGTTCGGCGAAATGTTCGATAATTTGGCACGTGGACGGGCGCATATTTGCCCCCGGATGCGGCAGCATTTAGAAAAAAACTTTTCCGGCATTTTCATTTGAAAAGCAAGCAACGAATGAATACATGGCAACTAGCAAATGAAACGAGAATTCTTTGTTGGTTGAACCACCGCTATGTGGGCCTTAGGGGTAAAAAGAACAGTTCATATAATTTATCACGCAGCATTGTGGAAGGTAGTAAACGTAAATTTCCACGTACTGTTTTGTAATTTAGCAAAAAAAAAAATGCTAAATAAAAACACAGGAATGCACCGTAAACCAGTTATAACGACCTTTGAGGTCCATTATAAATAAAAACCACTACATCCGATTGTCGTTGTAACCCGTATTTTTCGTACACGGAAGTGCAAGGTGAAAGACGGACTCCTTTCTTGATGTGCAAAGGGTTTGTTTTGCGATTCTATTAAGAATACCTTTTTTCTTCTAAAAATTAAACAACCTTTTGAGAGAAAAAGAAATCGGTTTTATTTTGTCGCCAGTTTTCAAATTGTATTTCATATTAACGTTTTTCTCTCAGACTTAACATTAGGTCATGTTGATTTTTTTGGTTGATCTTGTGCTCCGATAAATGGGCTTTCAGAATTTGAAAAGTTTTTAGAGATCCGTTTACAAATAAGCGAGCTACAATTTTTCAAAGTGAAAATTTAGAAAAAAATAATTACAGGTCGGACTCTTCGAACTTGTTTTCTCAAAAATTTCAAATGGTACGCCAATGGTTTTTTGAACCTATCCGAAGCCGAAAATTTTGGCAAATTCGAATTTGTGTAGTTTTTAACGATCTGTTCACAACTAACCGCGCTAGAAATTTTTTAATGTAAAATTTTGTGCTTAAAAAACGAACGTAAAACTTTAACCGTTAATTACTCGAAAAATTAACATTGCGCCCTATGTCAATTTTGCACTTATCTTATGAAGAAAAGTCTCAGAACTCTGAATCCGGGTCGTTTTTAATGATCGGATCGAGACTGAGAGCGCTACGATCGTTTTTGTGAGTTAAAGTGTATTTTTTTCGATTTTATAGAAGTTTCAAGAAGTTTATTTTATTACGAAATATATTCGTAATGGCTTTCTTGGCTCAAAATTCCTTGTATTGAATCAAGTTAATTTTTTTCGGTGTATCGATCAATATTTTTAATCTTATTTTTTATCAAAAAAATTTATAAACATTTTTTATGAAAAAAAAAACAATTATTAATACAAAATTTTTCAAATGTTTAAAATGAAATTCTGTAAAAAGGCACTACAATTCTATGGTCCGTACTGTAAAACATATTTTTGAAGTGAAACTTCTTATGCGAGGATAAATCTGAAATTTTGTCACGAAAAAGGGCTAAACCGTGAGATGGGAAATATAAAGTGAAAAGGCAGAATGAAAAGAGAAAGGGAAATGTTTTAGTGGCAATCCCAATAATTCAAAAAAAAACAAATTTTAGCCACATGTGAAAATATGTATATAAATCAATACAAATCAGTAAATTCTAAATAGTACTGTACTTAAAATTTGTTTATTTCCAATAAAATTTTTAATCAAAAAAAAAATTAGATTCGATACGAACAATTCAATCGATAAAAAATTCAAACTCGAGCCTACCTTAAGTTTTACATACATCTTGTTTCTGATTTTATTAAGAACAATAAATTCGCAGTAATAAAAACCCACATTTCTCGACCACTATCTAAAATACGAACCTGTTAAATCCTCGACAGTTAATAACCGTAACGACAACAAAACGCCAAACATTTATTTCGAAAAAAAGTCCCACACAATTCTGCCGAACCTTTTCAAAACTCCTACCTGTCCATTGTTAAAAACCCTTTACAATAATCACGTGCAATAAGCAAAAGGACGGCGTTAAGAAACAATTTTTAAACAAACATTTTGTCGATTTGAATATGGACCGATAATTAAGTTCCGCGGATTAGGGCGGCGATTGTGTCTTCCGAAAAAGAAAGAAAAAAAAAACGAAACAACGAAAGTAAGACGCTTTTTGTGAGATATAAATAAAAGGGCTCCGTTTTAGCTTTAACGGTTTTCGTCAACTCGGTTGAACATCTGCCCTTATGCTCACCTATACCGGTATTGTTCAAACAGCATGTGCTTTTTCGATGATGGGGTTCCTAATGCTCCCTTCTTATCCAGGGCTGTACAAAGTTCGCTCTTTTATTCGTTCCGAGGTTGTTTTTGCTTCGTTAATTTTTCGTTTTAATTGAATTTGAAAACGATTACATTTTTATGACAAAAAATACAATTTTTTTTCTTTATTATGGAATTTAAATGCACTCACACTGAGATTTGTTTTTTTTTGGAATAAATACGGTTAACATAAGAGACCCAATACCCGAACACTATTTTGTCGTGTTGAACGAAATAAAACTAAAAATTTTTCTTTTATTAAAATTTTTTTTTAGCGGTTAATAAGGGTTTTCAGGTATAGAATTAATTAAATTAATAAATAAAAAAAATTATTCATCTATATCGGCAGTACTTAGTACGGACGCCTCTGTTTGTTATTGTTACCATAGAAATAAGACAAGTGTGACTATTTGGTTATAATTTTAATGGCCGTTCAACCCTGTTTGTTGATCAGTGACGCACTACATCGCAAAATATCTACATAACCACGTGTACCACCGGTGGTACATTCCGGCGTTAACTTGTTTATTACATTATCTATTTCAAATAATATTTATTAAATTCGAAATAAATTACGCAAACTAATTACAATTTTTCCAAAAAATAAATTTAATAAAATATCGATTATATATTTGAAAAACGTATTTTTACCATAGCAATGAGTGGGAGCGAGCGAAAAGATACGACAAATACATATGTACGAGTGAGAGGGAACAATGTTATCTAATATTTTGTCTATTTTATTGTGAATCGTGCTTAAAGCCGAGTGTGCACATTCGAGCTCAAAGTGGCACATTCCGATCTCGGGAAAATGAAGCGCGCCGCTCCGCGTCGCGCTTCATTTGCCTCCCTCGCTCGGCAATGTGCCACTTTTCGCTCGAATGCGCACATCTTCGTATTTATTAATTTTTGTATACTAAACTTCTTTTCAAATCAAAAAATTTAATAAAATATCGATTATATATTCGAAAAACGTATTTTTACCATAGCAATGAGTGGGAGCGAGCGAAAAGATACGACAAATTCATAAGTACGAGTGAGAAGGAACGATATTATATAATATTTTGACTATTTTATTGTGAATCGTGCTTAAAGCCGAGTGTGCACATTCGAGCTCAAAGTGGCACATTCCGATCTCGGGAAAATGAAGCGCGCCGCTCCGCGTCGCGCTTCATTTGCCTCCCTCGCTCGGAAATGTGCCACTTTTCGCTCGAATGCGCACATCTTCGTATTTATTAATTTTTGTATACTAAACTTCTTTTCAAATCAAAAAATTTAATAAAATATCGATTATATATTCGAAAAACGTATTTTTACCATAGCAATGAGTGGGAGCGAGCGAAAAGATACGACAAATTCATAAGTACGAGTGAGAAGGAACGATATTATATAATATTTTGACTATTTTATTGTGAATCGTGCTTAAAGCCGAGTGTGCACATTCGAGCTCAAAGTGGCACATTCCGATCTCGGAAAATGAAGCGCGCCGCCCGCGTCGCGCTTCATTTGCCTCCCTCGCTCGGTAATGTGCCACTTTTCGCTCGAATGCGCACTCTTCGTATTTATTAATTTTGTATACTAAACTTCTTTTCAAATCAAAAAATTTAATAAAATATCGATTATATATTCGAAAAACGTATTTTTACCATAGCAATGAGTGGGAGCGAGCGAAAAGATACGACAAATTCATAAATACGAGTGAGAAGGAACGATATTATATAATATTTTGACTATTTTATTGTGAATCGTGCTTAAAGCCGAGTGTGCACATTCGAGCTCAAAGTGGCACATTCCGATCTCGGGAAAATGAAGCGCGCCGCCCGCGTCGCGCTTCATTTGCCTCCCTCGCTCGGTAATGTGCCACTTTTCGCTCGAATGCGCACATCTTCGTATTTATTAATTTTTGTATACTAAACTTCTTTTCAAATCAAAAAATTTAATAAAATATCGATTATATATTCGAAAAACGTATTTTTACCATAGCAATGAGTGGGAGCGAGCGAAAAGATACGACAAACTCATTAGTACGAGTGAGAGGAACGATAAAAATTATTTTCGTTGCCAAAATTATTGGAAATCGTGCTTAAAATCCGAGTGTGCACATTCGAGCGAAAAGTGTCACGTCTTCGACTTTATTAAATTAGTTTAAATTGATTTTTGGACTTTAAAATCGATCTATACCTACATACTTAATAAATTCAATATATTTAATTGTAACAAATAAAAACCCATAGATTTTGCCAAATTCTTAAAACTTAAGATATACCAGAAATTACACTTTTGATCAAAAAGAAATTCGTAGTGCCCTTATTTTAAAACTGCCCCGTATTTAAAAATTTTCTACAAAAAATGTATGGTAAATCAGCGTAAGACACAATGTTATTTGCTTTAGCAAGTTATTTCCAAAATAAAGTTCAAGAAAAAAAATCGTAACTCAGTTAATTGTGAACGAATCTTTAAAAATTTTAGAGGAATTTAATTATGGGGCTTTTTAACTTCAGATAGGACATATTAATTTTTACACGTATAACTTCTAACGCGCGTACTTAAGTACACGCACCGGTTTTTGAATTCTCAATAACAGCAAAACATTTTCAAAAATGCTATTGTCGGTATTTTCGATCTTAATGTCTTTACATACAGCATCGTCTTTATTTTATCGAAATTAAGTGTTTTTTCATTAAGTAAGTGTCCAAATAAAGGGCGCAGACACTCCATGTAATTATTGCATATCTGATCCGGCTCGAAGGACCAAATATGTTATAAGTAATTGAACTTCGAGTCACGTCCGATTACAAAACTTAAAAGATCAAAACCGATTTTTCTGCGTGGCCATAAGACTGCGAAGGGTGACCAGAAGCCATTTAACTGTCATAAAGTACAATTTTGTGGCATGTGACATTTAGTCACCAAGTATGCGGAGGGTTAAATTATTTAGAAAAAGAAATGGGTTTAACCTGTCGACGTGCGTGAAACGTCATTCATTTCATATGCCATTGTATATTTTGTATCGAAGTTGATCGAGTACTAATTCCACACGAAAAAAATGGTACCCGTACTAGATCACGGTTTTATACGCTATTAATAACATAAAAAATAGTTTTAACGTAATTTAATTGTTAAAATAACTTATTACAAATATAATTGCACGTTTCCGACAATAAATTATTTTACCAATACCGGAAGTGATCGGGTATTGGGTCTCTTACCCTAACAAACTCATAACATGTTAATTTTCGATTATTTCGAGATCGAATAAGAAGAAAGATTACTGGAGTTTTTTTTTAATTAACAACATCAGCGTTCTGTGGCACTTAAAAAATTTTCACGAGTGCATAGGTAATAATTTTTTTGCGGGCTAAAAAAATGAATAGCCAATTAATTACCCACGCATCGATTTAAGAGTTTGAGACAATAAGCCCCTTACTTACTGCTAATTATAAGATTAGCTTGGGGTGGCGGGGCATTATTTTCTCGCGTTTCGTTTCGCTGGTGCATTTCGAATTTCAGGAAGCAAAGTGCGCGCGCGAGAGAGAGAGCAAAAGGGAGCAATAAGTATAATGTTAACTAAAACGTTAGCTCGTGTTAACCTGACACGATACGTGAGATGTGATGGTCGTAATTGCCACTTTATCGATGCAGATGTTATTATGTTTATTTAGCAGTTCAAAACTGGAATGCAAAACAAACTGCAAGTGTATTTGCGCACTTCAAATTAGTCACTGTTCTTGCGCTTCGTTTCTCAATCTCAATACTTTCGGATTTGATATAAGTGCCTTTTGGTCTTATTTATTTTCCGTGCGCTTTTTGCGGCCGGATTTAAAACAAAAGAAAGATGCGTTATGTGAATGTGAGGCGCTTAAAAATCGTACCCTTTTAGCCTCGAATTGGAAAAAAGAACTTATTTTAGTGAAATAGATTGCAGCCGCATTCATGGATTTAACGTCATTCGCAAAGACTAACTGTTGCAATTATTCGGATATTTAATGTTTTACAGTGTCTTAAAAATGGATATTTGTGCATTCGAAAGTAGTTAATTAGTCTGGTATAATCGGCCCTTAACCGGGCCTTTAATTAAAATTTTGCCGCAATAAGCACTCTTGTTAATTTTACAATTTAATAATAACATTGAATTAAATTAAAATTTATGATTAATTTATGTTGGGGCCGGCAGACCTTTTAACCAACGGGCCGGATTTAAATTATCCGAAATGATTTATGTGTATGGGGCGCATCATAAAGTCAATCGATCTTGTTAAGCTCGTGACAAGAACTTTATTTATAATGGAAATTAGACAAAAATATACATAAAGCAATTGATTCATTGATTTTAAAATGTTCAGTCCAGTCAAAACGTACCATGTTTAACGAGTCGAATTTCGCAGTGCCGCTTGTTCTTAAATTCCTACCATAAATGATTGTGAATCGTGCTTAAATACGAGTGTGCACATTCGAGCTCAAGTGGCACATTCCGATCTCGGAAAATGAAGCGCGCCGCTCCGCGTCGCGCTTCATTTGCTCCCTCGCTCGGAAATGTGATTTTGCTCGAATGCGCACATACACTCGCTTTAATTAATTTACAAAACTTTATTTATAATAAACATTAGAATAAAAATATAAAAAATGAATTCAATTTTAGAAATGGTTGGCGGGCCGCATAACCAGGTTTAACGGGCGCAAGGGGGGCCGCATGTTCTTATCCCTGGCTAAATATTGTGAATCGTGTTAAAACGAGTGTGCATTCGAGCTCAAGTGGCACATTCCGATCTCGGGAAATGAAGCGCGCCGCTCCGCGTCGCGCTTCATTTGCCTCCCTCGCTCGGAAATGTGCCACTTTTTGCTCGAATGCGCACATCCTCGCATTTATTTAATTTGGCTACCTATTCTTCGTTCTTTCAAATCATAAATCTAAATTTAATGTAATAAATTTCGATTCTATGTTCAAAAAACGAATTCACCATAGCAATGAGTGGAAGAGAGCGAAAAGATACGATAATTTCGTCGGTGCAAGTGAGAGGGACCGAGAACAATTATTCAACTAATTTTTCGTCTACCTTATTTGGTTAAACTATTGTGAATAGTGCTTAAAACCGAGTGTGCACATTCGAGCTCAAAGTGGCACATTCCGATCTCGGGAAAATGAAGCGCGCCGCTCCGCGTCGCGCTTCATTTGCCTCCCTCGCTCGGAAATGTGCCACTTTTCGCTCGAATGCGCACATCCTCGCATTTATTTAATTTGGCTACCTATTCTTCGTTCTTTCAAATCATAAATCTAAATTTTAATGTAATAATTATGATTCTATGTTCAAAAAACGAATTTACCATAGCAATGAGTGGAACAGAGCGAAAAGATACGATAATCACGTCGGCGCAAGTAAGAGGGAACAAGTAAAATTATTCAACTGATTTTACGTCTAAGTTATTGGCATAAATTGTAAACGTATATTAATTTATCTGTCGTAGAAATGTTACACCGGTTTTATTTAATTTAATTTTATTTAATTTTTCTCCAATAAAAACAAAAAATTAAAGTATAATTAAGGCATTTGCAAATTTGACTTTTCTAATTGGGGAAGGTGGCGGGTGTCATGGCGGCGCCACAGTACAGACAACGGTGGGCCGTTTGAAAATTCACATACTAAAAAATAGCACAAATAAAACACTTGGCCATCTTGGATATCGCGTAAATTCTCCCCTAAATAATAGTATTTTATTCCGCAATAGTCGACGGAAGCTAAATAGGCGAAATAATTAGAAAAAAGCATATACCGAATTCGTACACGGCACCCATCGAAGGCGGCCTATGATATCCCATGTAAAACAGCCACAAACAATCATTTACAATTTCCATATTAAATATCAAAGTTACCACTAACCTTTTATTATCAATCGAAGTGGCACTCTTCAATGGCACTTTTAACACATATTTTAGAACGTCTCGGTAATTTTATCTTATTTAAATTTGTATCACAATTTGGCACCAACACCTCACATATGACATTAATCACGCACTCGAATGGTGGCCGCGTGAAACAAAAGCGCAGCGGCCTATGGCAAAGCCCTCTATGTTTAAGTAGAATTCGAATTTAATTCCCTATAACATGCTATAAAATAAATTATTTTCGAAATTTGCCGAAACGGCCGATTTCATGCTTCGCAAATTGTTTATTAACGATTATTAAATTACAAAAATTCTGGATAGCTAATATTTTTTAAATGGGACTTACATATTTTCGAAATATGCCAGAACGACCGTTTCTACGTTTTCTAATCGTTTGTTAACGACGTTTCGGCGCTCGTATTTATCAACGCCGTTTTATTATGTAAACCAGGGGTGAGCAACGGGTAATCAACGGGCCAAATTTAAATTTTAAAATTTTTTAGCGGGCCGCACATAAAGTAACACTTGTTAATAATTTACAAAACTTTCTTTATAATAAACATTAGAATAAAAAAATATTAAATTTGAAAAAGTGAATTCAATTTTAGAAATGCTTGGCGGGCCGCATAATCATGTTTAACGGGCCGCGTGTTGTTTATCCCTGGTATAGATCGATTTTATGGTCCAAAAATCAATTTAAACTAATTTAATAAAGTCGAAGATGTGCCCCTTTTCGCTCGAATGTGCACACTCGATTTTTAAGCACGATTTGCAATAATTTTGGCAACAAAAATAATTTTTATCATTCCCTCTCGCTCGTACTAATGAGTTTGTCGTATCTTTTCGCTCGTTCCCACTCATTGCTATGGCAAAATACGTTTTTCAAATATATAATCGATATTTTATTAAATTTTTGATTTGAAGAAGTTTCTTACAAAATTAATAAATACGAAGATGTGCGCATTCGAGCGAAAAGTGGCACATTTCCGAGCGAGGGAGGCAAATGAAGCGCGACGCGGAGCGGCGCGCTTCATTTTCCCGAGATCGGAAATGTGCCACTTTGAGCTCGAATGTGCACACTCGGTTTTAAGCACGATTTACAATAAAATAGACAAAATATTGGATAACATCGTTCCCTCTCACTCGTACTAATGAATTTGTCGTATCTTTTCGCTCGCTCCCACTCATTTGCTATGGTAAAAATACGTTTTTCGAATATATAAACCATATTTACTAAATTAAATTAAAATTTTTGATTTGAAGGAGCTTATGGTAAATTATATTAATGTAATAAATACGAGGATGTGCGCATTCGAGCGAAAAGTGGCACATTTCCGAGCGAGGGAAGCAAATGAAGCGCGACGCGGAGCGGCGCGCTTCATTTTCCCGAGATCGGAAATGTGCCACTTTGAGCTCGAATGTGCACACTCGGTTTTAAGCAAGTTACCAAACGTCCCGTTTTAACAAAAAAAAATTGGTACTTTAGTTATACCCCACCCCGTACGGGGAAGCTTATAGATAGGCAAGATGGCATTATACAAAAATTATAAAAAAATAGGATCAAAACGAATAAATAATATGATTTAGATTTCAACAATGGGTTTTATTTTAAATTGGTACATGTACAATTTAAAAAAAAAATACAAATGAAAAAAGGGCCAAGGTACAACAGGTTTCCCAATATATTTCCTAAAACAAATGCCCATTTGTGGTATGCAGTTTACTAAAATTCGAGGCAATATTTAAAAGTCAATTATTTGATGACCGGCGATGCAAAGCGTTCATTCACTGGACGGTCGACCCCGATCTCGACAATTTTTGGAAGTTACTTTGCGATTCGGATTTTTTTCTGTACGCTTTTCACAAAATCCGTTTTCTAAGAGCACCGCTTACCAATCGCCCCAAAACGGGCGACGGACCACAGAAGCAACAGTTGTTGAAGTTACATAATTAACAGGGCCGTAATAATGTCGAATTAATTATGCATGTTCAATTGCCCTATAATTGTTAGTTAGCTTTGTCAGCGACAACTACCTGTTTAATCAGTCCCCGTAAGTGGCGTATCGATAGTGGTAACAAACATTTTTTTTTTCCCCCCGTTTAATGTCTAGAAAAGCGGATAAATTACACAAGATCCATATTTTAGCGCGACATCTACGGGTAGGCTTGCTTTTTTCTTTGACCCGTTTAAGGTTCACGCCCGCATTTCAAGACAACATTTAAATTTAAGTCACCTGCTTTTTTCTTGCGTGAAACGCGCAAAAATATGCAAATGAGCGGGCAACGCAACGAAGGCCGTTGGTTTTTTTGGTCGTGCGGCCGCCAGCGTCGACTCCGAAGGGTCGCCCCGATGCGAAGGAGCCGAGAGGAGTTCCCATCGTAAAGTCGCAACGGTTTCTTTTTCGGATCTTCTAACGTCTTATTAAAAGGCGAAAGACGTTGGGATGGAACACAATAGATCCAACATCTGCTTTTTGATTTGCCCTCCCCAAGTTAAAAGGCTCGAGATTTATTTAAGGAGTTCCGTTTGCGTCTTGAGAAACGCTCGCGGTTAAGACGTTAGGGCTGTACAAAGAGCGCTTTGTTTGATTTTTAAGCGGGGCGTTGCGGGACGAAATGTTTTGTTTTGTGACTTTAAAACCGTTTTCTTTTTTTTTTTGCTTTGCAGAATTTGCTTAAAATATTAGTTTTGTTAACGTTGATTTTGAAGAGAGCGCGCGAATAGAAATTTGGGGTTCCTGGTATAGAGAGTAACGGCCTCAATGTTTGATTAAATCTTTTTTTTAATTTATTAGTTATTGTGAATTGATCTTAAAGGCGAGTGTGCACATTTGAGCTCAAAAAATCCAAAAATTATAAAAATATCGATTATATATTTGAAAAACGTATTTTTACCATAGCAATGAGTGGGAGCGAGCAAAAGATACGCTAATTTTATAATTACGAGTGAGAGGGAATGATAGAAATTATTTACTAATTTTTCGTCCCCAAAATTATTGCTAATCATAATTGTGAATAGTGCTATTTGTCGAATTTTGTTTATTAAACTTTCTTTCAAATACAAAAATTTAATAAAATATTGATTATATTTTTTTAAACGTATTTTTACCATAGCAATGAGTGGGAGCGAGCGAAAAGATACGGCAAACCCATAAGTACGAGTGAGAGGGAACGATGCTATGCAATATTTTGTTTATTTTATTGCAAATCGTGCTTAAAACCGAGTGTGCACATTCGAGCTCAAGGTGGCACATTCCGATTTCGGGAAAATGAAGCGCGCCGCTCCGCGTCGCGCTTCATTTGCTTCCCTCGCTCGGAAATGTGCCACTTTTCGCTCGAATGCGCACATCTTCGTATTTATTGAATTTTGTATACTAAAATTTCTGTCAAATCAAAAAATTTAATAAAATATTGATTATATATTCGAAAAACGTATTTTTACCATAGCAATGAGTGGGAGCGAGCGAAAAGATACGCTAATTTCATAATTACGAGTGAGAGGGAACGATAGAAATTATTTACTAATTTTCGTCCCCAAAATTATTGCTAATCATAATTGTGAATAGTGCTATTTGTTGAATTTTGTTTATTAAACTTATATTTCAAATCCAAAAATTTAATAAAATATCGATTATATTTTTTAAAAACGTATTTTTACCATAGCAATGAGTGAAAGCGAGCGAAAAGATACGACAAACTCTTTAGTACGAGTGAGAAGGAACGATGTTATCTAATATTTTGACTATTTTATTGTGAATCGAGCTTAAAGCCGTGTGTGCACATTCGAGCTCAAAGTGGCACATTCCGATCTCGGGAAAATGAAGCGCGCCGCTCCGCGTCGCGCTTCATTTGCCTCCCTCGCTCGGTAATGTGCCACTTTTCGCTCGAATGCGCACATCTTCGTACTTATTGCATTTGGTATACTAAACTTTCTTTCAAATCAAAAAAATTAATTTATATCAGTAAAAATCGATTATATAATCGAAAAACGTATTTTTACCATAGCAATGAGTGGGAGCGAGCGAAAAGATACGACAAACTCATTAGTATGAGTGAGAGGGAACAATAAAAATTATTTTCGTCGCCAAAATTATTGGAAATCGTGCTTAAAAGTCGAGTGTGCTCATTCGAGCGAAAAATGGCACATCTTCGACTTTATTAAATTAGTTTAAATCGATTTTTGGACTTTAAAATCAATCTATACCTACATACTTAATTAATTCAATATATTTAATTGTCACAAATAAAAATCCATAGGGTTTCGCCGAAGTCTTAAAACTTAAGATATACCACAATTACACTTTTGATCAAAAAGAATTTCGTAGTGTCCTTATTTTAAAAATGGCCCATATTTAAAAGTTTTTTACATAAAATGTATGGAAAATCAGCGTAGGGCACAATGTTATTTGTTTTAGAAAGTTATTTCTAAGAGAAAATTCCAGAAAAACAATCGTAGCTCAGTTATTTGTGAACGAATCTTTAAAAATTTTATAGGTATTAAATTATCGGATTTTTTAACTTCAGATAACACATAAAAAAATAATAAGGATGCTGTTTACAATTTTTTGAGAAAATTAAGACAAGAAAACATCGTCACGTTGTTTTCACTCTAAGTCTTATTCTAAAAGACTCTTAACTCCATTATTTTTCAAAAAACAATTAAAACTGAAGCTTGCAAGCACAAAATAAATTTAAAAAATAGTGTAGCTATTAAAAAAAAAATTAAGTCACACTCAACTGAATTAAACAAAGTGTGTTTAACATCAAAAAGTTCGTTTTTTGAGATATCTTTTTTTTTTCGTCAAATTTTGATTAGGTTAATTGAAACTATCGATCGAATTTTAATTTTGGATTTAATTAAACAATTCCGATTAGACTTTTCCTTTTAAACAAATCTTTTTATAAAACAATTAACGTTGCTGAACAATGATGTTGATTTTGAAGAGAGCATTCGAATAGAAATTTGGGGTTCCTGGTTTAGAGAGTACAGGCCTCAATGTTCGATTAAATTTTTTTAAAAATTAATTAATAATGTGAATTGACCTTAAAAGTCAGTGTGCACATTCGAGCTCAAAAAATCAAAAATTTAATAAAATATCGATTATATGTTCAAAAAACGTATTTTTACCATAGCAATGAGTGGGAGCGAGCAAAAAGATACGAAAAACCCATAAGTACGAGTGAGAGGAAACGATGTTATCCAATATTTGGTATATTTTATTGCGAATTGTGCTTAAAACCGAGTGTGCACATTCGAGCTCAAAGTGGAACATTCCGATCTCGGGAAAATGAAGCGCGCCGCTCCGCGTCGCGCTTCATTTGCCTCCCTCGCTCGGTAATGTTCCACTTTTCGCTCGAATGCGCACATCTTCGTATTTATTGCATTTTGTATACTAAACTTTCTTTCAAATCAAAAAAAATTTATTTCAGTAAAAATCGATTATATAATCGAAAAACGTATTTTTACCATAGCAATGAGTGGGAGCGAGCGAAAAGATACGACAAACCCATAAGTAAGAGTGAGAGGGAACGATGTTATCTAATATTTTGTTTATTTTATTGTGGAATCATGCTTAAAACCGAGTGTGCACATTCGAGCTCAAAGTGGCACATTCCGATCTCGGGAAAATGAAGCGCGCCGCTCCGCGTCGCGCTTCATTTGCCTCCCTCGCTCGGTAATGTGCCACTTTTCGCTCGAATGCGCACATCTTCGTACTTATTGCATTTGGTATACTAAACTTTCTTTCAAATCAAAAAAATTAATTTATATCAGTAAAAATCGATTATATAATCGAAAAACGTATTTTTACCATAGCAATGAGTGGGAGCGAGCGAAAAGATACGACAAACCCATAAGTACGAGTGAGAGAGAACGATAAAAATTGTTTATTCATTTTTAATCAAACTTTTGAACCAAAATCTACAATAGACACTGTACCTAGGTCCTCAATTTACAAAATTAAAATTTTCAAGAACAAAAACTATTTAAAATATACATTTTTTTCAAGAAGGGAACGACAAGTATTTTATGTAAAAAAAATTAATTAATTTCTAAAACTAACGGTTCTCTCTAGAACATATCTACCGTGTAAATCGGGCAATAGATGTACATTGGCAAGGCACCAAAATTTGCTCTTTTCAAACATAGTTTGGGAACCGCCGACTTAGCATCTAAAACGTACGATTTTAACAATTGATTTAATTCCAGAGAGTTCTACTACATCCAGATGGAGAAATACGCAAGACAAGCGGTATCGGAAGGCGTGAAGAACGGAGACGACCTCCACGTCAGCGGAGACTCGGAATTGTACAGGGTGCTCAACTTGCACTACAACAGAAACAATCACATCGAGGTATGGGGCTCTCAGGTTTGTGGCTCTGCTCTTTCGGACATCCTTCAATCTCACTCGATCAAAATTTCACACGATGTCCAGTTTGAGTCACATTTTTCTATCTGTTCGATTTTGTCAAAATTAATTACCAAGCACCCAAAAAACATCTGCACGGCTAAAAGGACCCGTTTCTGTTGCAGGTACCAACAACCTTTAGATTTGTCGTGGAACAGACCCTTCGCGAATTTTTCAAGGCGATCCAGGAGGGCCGCGACGCCGAACAGTCATGGAAGAAGTCAATTTACAAAATCATTTCCAGGCTGGACGATCCGGTCCCGGAGTATTTTAAGTCTCCGAATTTTTTAGAACAGCTCGAGTAAAGTGTAGCCGTTTGGTCATGCGTTGCTCGGCGGTAATTTCGGCGGCGCCCGAATTCGGGCCCGCCTCCTTACCGAGGGTAACGTCGCTAGCTGCGTTTCTAACACCCCCAGGTTGCTAAATGATCGCGGCACGGTTTTGATCGCATTTAGAGCGAACCAACGAATCGGTGACGTGTGCGTAAAGTTAACCTTTCTACACGAACTGTCAACGCTATATTGTTTAAATTTTTTGGACCGAAGAATGCATTTGAAGATGTTGTGAAGATTTCTTGAAAGGAGGAATTCGTGCGTCTTTGGAGACATTCTGAACTATTGTTGTTAAAAGTAAAAATGTGTTGAGTTGGCAGTAAAAGACAATATGGTTACTCTTGCCTCAGGCCAAAGTTCGTCTTGACGAACAGTGAAAATACGGTTTATAATCAATCAATTATATATCAGTGATTACAGTTGATCATTGAAGTCATTTTACCTGATAGCATTATTAAGGTCAAGTCCTCAGTTCGTTTATCCAGCAGTCGGCAAGTTACATATCTGCACAATTTCTTTACTTTCGGCGTAATAAGAGAAAAAACTTTTTCCTTTTTCGATGCCACTGTAAACTGTACGAACCGATTCGTCGTAAATGAGCAATTTCATGTACCGCCCCCCGCCCCCCTTTCACCTCATGTCCTCATGTAAATAGTAACATTTGTATATACTATTTATAAAAAAAAAACAATCTAAACTGACGGTTTTTCTTTTTTAATTATCGCTAGTTTTTAATTATTATTTTTTAAGTTGTCTTTGACCAAAGTATGTTTTTTGCTAGTCTGCGTAAGCCCAATTATCAAAATGGTTGGGTTTACGTCGAAGTTGTCCGACAATAAACGAGAAAAAGCGAAAATTCGAAACGGCTTAGGAAGAACGCAATGAACAAACTTCCTAATTAGTTTCGAAACGATTTTTTTTTTGGATGCGCCTCGTATTTTAAAAATACGAGATGAATGATGATTTGGGCGAAACGCTCGGAGAATTTATCAAAATTTTTGGACTAAAGAATTTTTGCGTTCAATTTTTTGCAAATACGCATTTAAAAAATCATTTTTAAAAAAAATTACATTTGTATTTCGAAAAAAACCGCTTTTAACTACTTCAAAAATTATTTTACATTTTTTTGGTTAAAACTATTCTAATTTTTTTAAAAAACGATTAAAAAATTTTTAAAAAAATTAAAATACTGTTTTTATACAACTTCGAAATGTTTTTGAGATAATTTTTCGAGTTATACGCGTTGCTATTGGAAACCAAGCATTTCAAAAAAGCTTGTTCTTTTTCAATTGCCATAGCAACGTTTATAATTGTAATATCTCATCTAATTTTGGGAAAATAAATGATTGAGTCAAAAAAAATCAGTATTGATAAAAAAATGGGAGATCCAAGTCGATTTTGATTCGATTTTGATTAAATAGTTAAATAATTAATTTGAACAACAAACGTTTCCCTTTTAAAAACAATATTTGCACCAAAACGTTATTTTTTTTAATAAAATTAATTAATCAATAAAAAAAGCAAACAGACAATTAGTTCGGATCGAATCAAAATCGACTTATAAATTAGATCGCAACCCATTTATGTCTCCGTTGCTAAGCAACGCAATTCGCTTTAATTAATTCGACGAAATTTTTCGTCTTTTCGAGAAAATCTAAAAAACGAATCGTTTTACGAATATAAAAAATAAAAACGTTCGATTTTGTAAATTTTCCGAGCGTCGATTCGATTTTAAGTATATTAAATAGGTACATATTTATTTTATTATTATTTAATCGATGTACTAAACTTATTTATTATTTTGTATGACAAAATTAAATGTGTGTATAATTTTTAATGATTGTGTATATTTATTTTTTTAATTTCTGTAATCGTTTCTGTTTGGTAGCGCTTAAGTTGGTAGCGCGCTTGGTTGCGTTTAATTCACCGGGGGTTGCCACGCTAAACAATTGCTACCAACCGCCCACGAATTAAACCTAACCAAAAACGTAGTTAGTCGATAATTATTGTATTTTATGATTTGTGTGTTCGCTTCGTCTTCTTTTTTATTTTTAAAACGCTTCTTCGACGATTTTAATTTTAAGATCTACCTATTTAATATACGCCAACTCTTCTAATTAAGTAAATTTTAATTAATTTCACACTTAGCACAAGTTTAGTTTAGACTGTACACGATCTCGCAAACACTGTGTGAGGAAACTAGTCAATAAATTAATGATATTGTATTTAAAAAACGAATAAAATTTCATTTCTAGAGAAGGGCAGCTACAGTTTACAGGGCAAAAGATTTAGTTTTTTACGGAAAGAAAAGCAAAAAAAAAAAAAAAAAAGGAAAACCTATAAGGGCGAAAGCCGCGCAAAGTTACTAAATGCACTTTTGTACATAAAATTATCGAGCCCACTATGTATTCCTTCTCGTCCCGAAATAGTTGAATCGCAAAACTAAAGGTTCCAAGATTTATTATTCCCCGCCTGAACGTGCACGGAAGATGTGATTTTGCTGTTCCTATATTTCGAAACTGCCGAAATTGAAAGACTGCCATTCGTTTATAATGGTTTGCATTATGTTCGACTTAAAGAAATCGGTTCGCTTTGCAAAATTAATGGTTTTTGGACGTTTAAAGAAAGTTCTCGTTTTGACTCTTGCTTTTTGCAATCTTGGGACCTAACAAGGAAAAGTACCTTTACAAAAGACGTTCCGAGTTTTAACCTTCCGTCTACGAGGTGGCGTATGGCTAACGTGACCAATTTATTGAAAATTAAAAAATTTAATAAAATATCGATTATATATTTGAAAAACGTATTTTTACCATAGCAATGAGTGGGAGCGAGCGAAAAGATACGGCAAACCCATAAGTACGAGTGAGAGGGAACGATGCTATGCAATATTTTGTTTATTTTATTGCAAATCGTGCTTAAAACCGAGTGTGCACATTCGAGCTCAAAGTGGCACATTCCGATCTCGGGAAAATGAAGCGCGCCGCTCCGCGTCGCGCTTCATTTGCCTCCCTCGCTCGGAAATGTGCCACTTTTCGCTCGAATGCGCACATCTTCGTGTTAATTGAAGCTTTGTATATTACACTTTGCTTCCAATCAAAAAATTAAATAAAATATTGATTATTTATTTGAAAAACTAATTTTTACCATAGCAATGAGTGGGAGCGAGCGAAAACATGCGACAAACTCATAAGTACGAGTGAGAGGGAACGATGCTATGCAATATTTAAATTATTCAAATCAAAAAATTTAATAAAATATCAAATATAGGGTAAACAGTACAGTGATTGGTCCTTTTAGAAACTGAACAATTAAAATATTAAATTTCATATTTCTATAAAATGTATTTATGATTTTTATTGTGCTAGTAGCCGTAAAAAACGATATTTTCAAAATAAATAAAAATTTGAATAAAAGATTTAACGTTTTATATAAAATAAAAATATTTGGTTTATCAAAAAACATAGTTATCGGCCATGTAAATATAGTAATTGACCAGTGAATTTACAGTGATTGGCCAATATTTTCTAATTAAGATAAGATATAGTAAATTACCAACAAAACGAACCATTTATTAGAAAAAAAAGTTATTTTATTTCCCATATACTAAACAAAAGATAATTATAAATTCGTATAAGTACCCGGGAAAAAAAATTTTATATAGTCATATATAATTATGTATAACTGTATATAGTTTTATACGATTATATAAGGTTTTATATAATTATGTATAATTTTTATATTAATGTATATATAATTAAGTATAAATTTATATAAAACTATATAAAATTTTATAAAGTAACGTATTCCGGGAAAAAAGTATTTTATATAATCATATGTAATTATGTATAATTATATATAATTATGTGTTATTTTATATAATTATATATATTATATTTTTTATATAATTATATAAATTTATACATAATTATATGTATTTTTATATAAGCCGGGAAAACATTTTATAAAATCATATATAAAAATCTATATTTTGAATATTTTCGATATAACAGTTATTATTTGCTTTTTTCTTTAAAATTATTTATCATTATACTAACTTATGGACAAATTTATAAAAAACAATTTAAATATGAATTTAATAATTAACTTTATGATATTTAAGAAGGCATATCGTCGCTGCGAAGCCAAAACCTCGTATCTCAAAATTCGAAACATTTTCTGAAACAAAAAGAGAACTATAAAAATTTTCTATTATAATTTTGATTTAAGTTACAGTCGTGCTGGAAATAACCTCAAAATAAATAAATTAATGCGAGTGAAATAGGTTTTTAACTTTTAATTACTTAAATTAAATATTTTACTAATGATATAAATAAAATTCATATTTTAACCTAAACAAAACTGTTTACCTTCTTCTGCTCTTATCTGTTACTTACAATATACCGCCAATAACTATCATATAGTCACTCTAACCTTAAAATAGTATTGGGCTGCATAGCTAATCGCTGTCGATGCCGTTTATCGCGCGATATTTATTGGCCTTTAATTTTTTTTGTAATCTGTACTTTATTTTAATTTAAATAATTTTTTTTCACAGAATTTAAACCTTTATTGATTTATAATTCTTAATAATTTGTACCAAAAGCATTTTTAAGCATAAAAAAATCTAAGAATAGTAAGGTCTCCGCTTGTAGATTTTTGTCTAAAATGGAATAAATTTGTTAGAATCCGGGCCTGGTCATTTTAATGATTGAATATACTCACAAAACAGGAAATTATAAAAAAATAACTAGTTTTATCCAGTACAGAGAGGACTAAAGAATTTTCTAGTATTGATAAAAAATTATCTCGCTAAAACATAGATTTATAATTATATAATTTTTTAAATATGGCCAATAATTGTCGACTGACCACCAACTGTACTATTTACCCCCAATATGTCCGAAAAACGTATTTTCACCATAGCAATGAGTGGGAGCGAGCGAAAAGATACGACGAATACTTAAGTGCGAGCGAGAGGGAACGATGCTATGCAATATTTTGTCTATTTTATTGCGAATCGCGCTCAAAACCGAGTGTGCGCATTCGAGCTCAAAGTGGCACATTCCGATCTCGGGAAAATGAAGCGCGCCGCTCCGCGTCGCGCTTCATTTGCCTCCCTCGCTCGGAAATGTGCCACTTTTCGCTCGAATGCGCACATCTTCGTATTTATTGGATTTGCCCATATATAATGCGCACACTCCACTTAACAATGATCAATTTACTTTTAAAAAAATTGAAGTAATTCTCATTTTATTTTCGGGAAAACCCCGCCGAGTATGGCGCGCGACATTTAGCCACCTAGTATGCGGAAGGTCAAACAAAACAGAAAACGACAAAGAAATGCTAAATAAATAATTATATTAATGCTAATAATGTATGTTATGGAATTAAAATTTTAACGTAATCGTTGTAAAGTACTATTGTCGTTGGCTTCGAAAAACGTTACGACCGCTCCTTCAAAAACCGCGCCCGAACTTAATCTTTTTCTTTCGATTTCGACTGTAAATAGCGACAATTCACCGCACACATTCTGAGCCGTAGATACAACCGCACGCGTTCGGTTATCGTTTGTAAAATAAGTAAGTAATAGCGGAGCGGGTCGCAGAGTACAAAAAAAATTCGGAAGCCAACGTCAAATGGCGAAGGGAACTTGAAGCGAATACCCAAGTGCTTTATTTTACTAATTATTATTGAGCTTAGTGCAAAAGTCCTGCAGATATAACTTGGCTATGTGGATACATTCTAATAATAATTACGAAGACGCCACTCGCGACCGGTAATGTCTCTCGCGTGCGCGCGCCGCGCCCGCCGATAAGATGGCGGCGGCCGCGCGTCATCATCGAATCGAACAAAACGCGTCGCTTCTTAGTTATTATTACAATCATCCCAGGAGTTTGACAAAATATAAAATAAAGTTGAAGACCTCAAAATTACTGTTGGATTTGACAATTCCGTTTGTTTTAAATCCCGCTAACAGGCAAAAAATTAACACTTTCGCACAATTGAAAGCAAAAAACGAGAAACGGGCGCGCGCTCGGCGCGCGCCCCCATTACACTTTCACAATTTGAGTCGCGATTGCGCAGACGAAGGCAATCGAATGAAATGAATTGTTGAAGACGATTCGCGCAGATGAATTCAGAAAAGGCCTGCACAAGGTCACGGAGGAACTACATTTTCTTTCTGGATGAGACTGTAAAGTAATTTTTGAGGTCGATCCATTGCAGTTCCCTTTTCGACAGGGGATCCATAGTATAGTGACCCTTCCTAGGTAGGACCCCCCGACCCCCTCAATTGCATGCCCACTTTTTCGTTTCACTTTTCCGCAGTCGTTTTTTATGATGTTTGGCGACGTTTTAAGACGGTTCTGTTGAGGATTTTTATTTTTCGAAAATGAACTTTTCGTTTCAATATGCACACACATTCAGGTTACAAAAAAACCCGAAAAAAGACGAAGCGCGACTCGGATTGGCGCGCGGTGTTTGAGCCGCGCGCGCGAGTCGGGCGGACAGGTTTTCGTTTGCAGGATAAAAAAAAAAATAACGAAGAAAACATGGAGAAAAAACGAGATATCATTTGCAGGCTTCACAAAAAAAAATAAGATGAATTTAAAAAAAAAACACTGTTCGGATAACGTTTAGGTCACCGGTTCTAAAATGATTAAAAAAAGGAAAAAAATTCAAACTAAAACACTAAAAAATATCACGAAAAAAGTACAAGCTTATTTTAAGCACCTCTGCGCCTTAATTAAAAATTTGAAGCAAAATGATATGAGTGTGTATAACCAAAATCTGCCTTATTCTATTTTCTTATGACGAAAAATCTCCTACCGTTATAGCGCGATTATTTGCTAGTATATATATCGTTCTTCATCCAGAATACCGGCGATTTTTAACCGTTTTCATTAAGGATTATTAACTTATCTAGTCCAATATGTAATACATAGCATTTTGTGTGAGTTGTAGTATACATGTACAATTGTTGGTAAACAAATCGGGCGTCTCCGTTCGTTTAAGCTTCGGTTCGACAATTTACTTTTACGAACTTTTTTTTTTAACGTTAAACTTGCATTACAGAGTAGCTCACTAGGCGTTCATATATCTTGAATTGGGGTACGTTTCTTTTTTACATGCAGTCACTGTGACGTTTTTTAGAAAAAGGCAACTCTAAAACGAAGAAAAAACACGCCGAAATCTTTGCAATTGAAGAAAAATTCAACTTGACGAGATTAAGGACAATTGGCAGTAAATCATCGAGTGTAATAAATCGAAATTAAAGCCACTTCGTGGCTGACGGATTATTTATTGAAGTAAATTGTAAAACTGCACTCGTTTAGAAATTTTAGGGTCATTGTAATTTGGTTCTTAGCGTTGCGTTTGTTTTGTATTTTGAATTTTCTATTGGTTTATTTAATTTTTTGTTGCCCGAAAAATGAATTGTTTTTTTCTTAAATAATTTTGAGTGTTGAAATAATTAATATTATCGAGGTGCTACAATAATTAACACCAATTGTATTGTTATTAAAATTAATTTTAATATCAGGGCGGCTTTGCTCGATTTCACCGTGCGAATGTGATGCCTTTCGGTCGCCTAGGTACCGAAATATATAGATATAAATGTGGCGCCATCTGTTGTTGTGTATCGATGCAGGAATATTTCAGCCCACTGGTACTAGAATATTCTAGGAGATGGCGCAAGAAAAAATAATGTTTTTTGTGTCAAAACGTATTTTTGCAGCGAGGGCACCTACAGATAATTTTGATTTAACACTTTTTTGGCTTTGTATCTCAGAAAATAATGAAGGTATCTTAAAAAACTTGAAAAAACAAAGCCCTTTGACTTTTTACTTAAAAATAATACTTTTATTTCAATAAATTGTTGACAAAAACTTAATAGAATAATTTATATATTTTAAAACACAAAAGTTTCAATTTTAATTCAATTCCTCTATAGATTATTTAAATTTCAAACATTTATAATGTTTTTTTCTGTTTATTAAATTTTTTTCGACGTAATAAAATTTTAAATAATTTGATTTTAGTCTACCGACATAAATAAACATATTTTTTAACTTTAATTTGCCATTAAAACTTTAAACGTTAAAAAAATTAAATTCTTAGACTTTTTCACTGGAGATAAGTTAAAAAAATATTCTGATTTCAATAAATTTTTGACAAAAATTTAATAAAGCCATTCATTTATTTTGAAACACAAAAAATTCAATTCTAGTGCGAAATTTTATCAATTTTAATTATATATAATATTTTTTTCATGTTTATTAATTATTTTTAGATTAAACAAAATTTTAAAAAATTTGATTTCATTCTCCCAACTTAATTAAACAAAATTTTTAACTTTAATCTGATATCTTTCTGATTTAAAACCGATATGTCAGTTAATAATTGCAATACCTTCATAAACTTAGAAAAAAATTAAATCCTTAGACTTTTTCACTTAAGATAAGTTAAAAAAAATCTCTGATTTCAATAAATTATTGAGAAAAATTTAATATAGCCATTAATTTATTTTGAAACATTAAAAATTGAATTTTAATGCGAAATTTTATCAATTTTAATTATATAAAATATATTTTTTTTTATTTTATTTTTTTTTAGATTGAGCTAAATTTTAAACAATCTGATTCGAGTCTCCCAACGTATATAAACACAATTCCTAACTTTAATTTGACATTTTTTTTATTTAAAACCAATACGTGTCAGTTAGTAATTAAAATACCTTCATAAAAATTAAATTCTTAGACTTTTTCACTTAAGATAAGTTAAAAAAATACTCTGACTTTAATAATTTTTTGAGAAAAATTTAATATAGCAATTAATTTATTTTAAAACACAAAAAATTCAATTCTAGTGCAAAATTTAATCAATTTTAATTATTTATAATATTTTTTTCTTGATTATCAATTTTTTTTAGATTAAACAATGTCATTCCAGTCTCCCAACGTAAATAAATAAAATTTCTAACTTCAATTTGACATTTTTCTGACTTAAAACCGATATATCCCAGTTTATAAACACTAAAAAATCAAGATTCTAAGACACATTTCACTCAAAATAAATGCAACAATAAAGCCATCCTCTCAAAGAATTTATTTTTAAATAAAAAAAAATTATTAAACAAATCAAACTACGCCTTTCCAATTTGACCCTTTTTTATTTCAAAAACAATACTCAAATCTAAACCCAGCTCTTATTTAAATCAAAGTCCAACAATAGAAAAAATTGCAAAGATTCGGCGCGTTTCGAAAAAAAACTTCGCGGACGGGAGGAGGGAGAAGGCAAAAAAAGAAAGGCAGCGTTAAAAGTAAATAAGACTAATTTGGTCGTAGCAAATTTCGGTTTTCGGCGGAGTCCATATTGAGGAGCGCTCTCAACTACGAAATAGTCACTAAAGAGCCACACAAAAACTGACGCAATAGTAAACAATGAAGGCAATCAACCAAAAACTTGCAGTTCTCGAACTTTCGAAAAAACCGGTAAAACGCATTTCACTTTTAAAATTCACATTGGGCCAATTCGTCCGTCAAAAAAGTGCCTTCAAATTTGTTTTTACGAAAAAAAAAAATTACAAAGTAAGGGCCCTAAATAGACACAACGCCCAACCAAAGCGCTCCTCAAGGCACACCCCGCCGACTGTACTTAATCTCGATTTCGATTAAAGAGACGCCCGATATCATAAGTCATAAGGTTATTTCATAAATATTATATTGTTATGCTAAGAAGCTGAACCAAGCTCTCCTCAGCTTTGGTAAGGCTACTACTATTTGTGGTATATAGTAACTTTGAACTAGAAGTAGATAATAATATACATACAGATCGATGGTTTCAGTTACAAATACCCATGTTACAGTTTACGTTGACTGTTATTGTTATTCGTTAATTGCGCAGGCAAAGATGGAAGCAAAAACGGCCCGAAAAAGGGGACGAGAAAACTGCACCGCCGACCGCCTCACGAATTTGTCCAAAAATCCGCCGAAAAACTTACAACTTGCCCGCAAAACGATCATGGCTCTAAGCGCGCGTCAAAATTTGACCCGGAAAAATTTTCAAAAGCCTAAAAACGCCTAAATTCGACTTCAATTGGGGGGACGGGGCGCCAAACCCGTCTGAAACAGTTCCAAATTTTCGAAAAAAAGGAAAAAAACCCCAATTATAAAAATTATTAAATTTAAAATGGTAGATGTTTATTAAAAAAATAAAATATTTGTACAAAGAAGCTTAGCTTTTGTTGTGGTTGACGAGTTGAAAATTGCCAAATTCTATTTTAGATATTTTTATATTTCGTTACTAAGATTCGGATTTTAAAAAAATTATATGAGAGAGAAAGAGAGAAAAAACATTAAAGACAAATCTTTGCGCGAAAATCGAACGAGGCGCCTTTTTCAAATGGAAGCGCGCGATTGGACGGCGTCGCTAAGGTTGCGCTGTAAACGACCAATCGAAAGCCGACTTCGAAGCGCGGCCCGTTCGATTTTCTTGCAAAGACTTAATTTAGAAATTATGGTACTTATATCAAAGCTAAGCTTTCATAAATTAAAGTTGTAATTTTTTCGTTAATTTATTTCACAAAAACACACGCAAACAGAGCGAAAAAAAAAACACTAATAATCTCGATCGGCCTATATAATCGTAAAAAAAATTACAGTAAGGGCGCGTGCAGTTTTCGTAGAATGTGCAATACGGTCGTCGTTTGTCTCCAGTTTTGCGTGCGAGCACCCTATTAAGTTTATTTTCAGTCACCAGATGACTTCTGTCTTCCTCGTTCCGACTCGACAACGATTCCTATGACATTTGTCAAAAATAACCACTGGATTTTAAGGATTTGGCATCTAAATTTCCGGAAATGCGGTTGCAAACAAACCGCATGGATACTTTAAATGAAATGTACCACTCCTTTGGCTGTTGATCACAACCGAATTTAGGTTAAAATTGTTGACTCAAGTTCCGTTTGTCTAATGGAACGCTGCTCCCAGAAGGGCATTAAGTTATTGTAAAGCAAAAAAACGAAAGTAGATTTTTTTTTGTGAATTGTTAATCTTAGTTTGATAAGTTAATCTTAAGGGTGTTTTGTTCTTTACGGATGTAAATCGAAGAGATGCGAAGGACCAAATTGTCTTTTCGTGGTCTCTTCGATGATCGAAGGCCCAAAATCGCCAACGCCCGAAAGAGCTTAGTTTTTTCTTTTTTCGGCCGAGAGCTATAGATTTTCGGGCTTTGGGTTTTGGGCTTCGGCTTGTCGGTTTAAGTTCGATTTAGGGTTAGGGAAAGGGATGAGCAGACGACTTGAGTTATAAAAAAATTAAAAAACCGGTAAAAGCAGTGGTTAGTTGTCGAGTGTGTTAGGTCATGGTCGCTGGTGCTTTTGACCACCGCCACAGCCGCAGGCTCCGATATTTCAGTAACTATTAAGGTTAGGCATCGCGTAAACGATAGAGAATCGAATAAGATTGTATATTTAGTACAAAAAAAAAAAAACGTGAAAATCGAGATAGCTCAAAATTTATTTCGTTTCGCAGATCCCAGCTTCGACCCGAAAAGTTTATATGTGTAAGAATTTAAAGTATTTTTATATTTATATTGGTGTGAATCAAAATTTGGTATGGACAAAAAAATTATTGTAGAGTTTTTAGGTTTATAAATTTAAGGGAAATTAACGTTTAGGAATTTTTAAATAAATTTGTATATATAAAAATTTATATATAATATATAGTTGGTCGGGGTTGGGATTTGCGTATTTGGGAAGTGTGTGAATGAGGCGTGGCGACGCATAATATTATACTATATACGTACAAAGTACTCATAGGTGTGCGAGAAGCACCTTCCAACGTTGCTTTTATTTTATTTAGCGTGTGCAGTATCCATGTTACATTAGACAATTTTACTATTTGGTGTACAGCAATTTTTTCGACTTCCAGCAGGCCAAGGCCTTACTGGACGATCGAGATGTTGTGACTGTGTTTTCATTGAGCAGCATAATAAATATACATTTATTTGGACCAATTCTTATTATTACCTCAGCGTTCCTAATCCCTCTTCGGCAAAAGGCATAAGCCTATACATACAGGCGACCCTCGGTCAGTCGAACCACAGCGACCAACTCAAATTATTTTTCGTTTCCCTTCAGTTTTGACTAACGATTTTAATTTTTAATAATTATTTAGTAAAACAAATTTAATTAAAAGAAAAAGCATCCTTCTGCTTATTATTTAAAAACAAATTAAAGTTTTAATTATTGCAAGAAATAAAAAAGATATAGTAATCTGTTTTCAGTAAATTTCTGCATTCTCGAGCCATCTATGCGAAAATAGTTAAACTACGAGTATCAAATGAAATTATTTTGTTGTAATTTTGATTATTATTATTCGTAAACAAACTTATAGATAATTGGATTAATATAAAATTAAAAAAAACAAACCTATATTTGCAATTAATATATAATAAAAAGGATTTGTATTTTCTAAAGCGTTTTGGGGTGAAAGAGATAGTATTAATAACTCAAAATCACGTAAATTTTTACGTATTAAATACGCAAACCTTTTCACCCCCGAACAAAGCTATTAATTTTTCTTAAAATCTAAAAGAAAAGCTCAACTTTTATTTTCTGTATTAATTTAATTGAAGTTCCAGATGCTTAATTTTTTTTGTCAATTTAATTGGAAATTAAATGATTAAATAATCGGTAACTACCCTTATGTAAAAAAAGTCTGTAGAATTCCTGGCAACAAAGATATCAGTTTTTTCTCAAGTTTCACAATATAACACAACTTTTATTATGTGATTTAACTACCCGTATGTAAAAAAGGCTGTAGAATTTAGTGTTAAATGAATTTTTTAACTATTTGACGAAATAACAAAGATATCATTTTTTGAAGTTTAGCTGCTCTTTTACTCAATTTCTACATTCTCGCGCCACCTATGCATATATAGTTAAACTACACACCTACGTTTATCAAATATAATCATTCCTTTTCTGTTTTTATTATTGCTAAACCAAATTATAGATATTTGGATTATTATAAAATAAAAATACTTATATTTACAATTAATATGTAAAAAATCCAGTCAATCTATTAAAGAGATTATGACCCTAAATTTATTTAAAAATTAATCATAATGTCAACCGGAATTGGACACTTTCAAATTTAACAATTGTTGTTTTATTGAAAGTGTCCAATTCCAGTTAACATTAAACATTATTAATTAAAAATATTTAAATTTTTACGAAAAGTGCATACATACTCCATTTGTGGAATGCCAGAAACATTATTGCACCAAATATCGTAACTTTTAGTTTTGAAAAATTAGATTGGTAATAGTCTGTCAAACTGAATGGCGTTTGTTGTTACACGTACACAGTGATTTTAATTAAATTTAAATCTAATTACAATGGAAGGGTCTCTTTTAGTAAGTAATTATTTTAGAAACAATTTATTAAATATATAAAATACATTCTTACAACACTGCTTTTACAGCAACCAACTTTGTATACAGTCAAAGGCATAGCAATACTAGATAATGATGGAAACAGGATTTTAGCCAAATATTACGATAAAAACGTATTTCCTACAGCAAAAGAACAACGTACATTTGAAAAGAACCTATTCAACAAAACACACCGAGCAAATGCAGAGATTATTATGTTAGATGGGTTAACATGTGTGTACCGAAGTAATGTTGATTTATTCTTTTATGTAATGGGCAGTTCACATGAAAATGAGGTAGAACATACTGTACATTACAGCTATAGATTATATATAAATCATTTGAATTGCAGCTGATACTTATGAGTGTATTAAACTGCTTATATGACTCTGTAAGCCAAATTCTACGCAAAAACGTTGAGAAGAGAGCTGTATTAGAATCCTTAGACATAGTTATGCTAGCAATGGACGAAATATGTGATGGAGGGTACGTTCATTTCATTTTATCACCAAATTTGATGAACTTTACGTTGAAATAGTTTTCTAACAGTTTGTGTTTAATTTAGAATCATTATTGATGCAGACTCGAGTTCCGTAGTCTCGAGAGTGGCTTTAAGAACAGATGATATTCCTTTGGGTGAACAAACCGTAGCACAGGTATTATATTAATTTTACTAATTTCAAGTTTTTTTTGTACATTTATCTGTAGCTTTATAAAATGTACTTATGAGACACTTGTTTTAGGTAATTCAATCAGCCAAAGAGCAACTAAAATGGTCATTATTAAAATGATCCATTAATCCGATTAAGTTTACAATCAAAATGAGAGTTTTTCGTAAGTTTATTTACAATGATTAATAAATATAAGTTATAGTTTTAGTTCTGTTGAAAAACTATCACTTTCTATCTTATCCAATCAAACCAATCCCGTTTGAATCAAATTAATTGATAAAATGGTGTCTTTCACGTCGTCAAACACTAGCTTAATATTATTGGTGTCGGTCGCAACAGTAAAATGTATAAAAACTAATTGCGATTGTACTTGTTGTTTAACTCGCACATCGGGCATGATCTCGATAGTTTCCGGGCCAGGTTTGTTTTGAGAAATGTGCTACAAAAAACATTTTCAACAATTTAATAAGCCAAAAGAGGAAAGTACTTACAATAAGTTTGTCTCGCATAAAAAGCTTAGCTTTGGTATATAAAAGATCTTTTTCGATCCTCTCGGCAGGCTTATAATTTTTGAACTCCGGAAAATAGTTCTCTAATCGCTGACCGTTGTTGATCTTTTTTTTCAATAAATCTTGCTTGTTTAAAAAAACTATTTTCCCAGCAGTTCTGACGAATCTAAAATTAGTTGGTTTAGGACGCAAGATTAGAGTTTGACAAATAAGTTACACCTGCTCCAAAATATATCGGCGAACACGTTGAATCCTTCCCTTAAACGATTTGTTTTTCCATCTTCCCTTAAAGTTTGATCGAAATCACTTGCAGCTACTAGGAATAAAATTGCTCGTATCCCTTCAAAGACCTAAAGAACATTGATCAAATGATTTGATTAGAAAACAGTATAAAATTCGTACCGATATCCATTTCTTTCGTTGTCCTCTTTGCCCCCCGACATCGTACATCCAAAACTCAACGTCCAACTCGTTTTTGTATTTAATTTTAAACTCAATTTTTGAAATTGAAGTCGTTGTAATACGACAATAAAGAACGTCTAGAACTGTAGGCATGTAAGTCGGTTTTTTAATCTCGTCTATTCGATCTAAAAAACTTAGCATGGACATTTAACTTAAAAAACATTAATTGGGGCATGGAGTTGTTAACTTACTGAGAAGCGCTGTCGATCAGTTGGAATTCATTTGATCTTTTAAAAGTTGCTTTTATTCCTGGGTCGTCCCATAAGATTTTTACGTGCTTATAATATTCCTAGAATTCGTTTAAATTAGTTCGTTTTGGGAGTTGTGTGCTTTCTTTTATACCTCGGAAAATTTTGATTATCAGGGCCGATGCCTAAAATTAGTTCAGCAGACTTTTGGCTCTCTTCTCGATGGAAACTGGTTGGAGGTGCAATTTCCTTCATAGAACTCACAAGCGTATAAATGGATTCGTGTATATTTTGCTTAATATATGGCACTTTTTCTAATTTTTCCCTTAAAAAAAATTAAAAATTGAATCGCACAAGATATGGAATTAAAATCCTTACGTTTCTGAGAATCCATTAATGTGGAGTATCTTCATTTGCTTTATGATAGTGGTCTTGCCAGATTCCCCCGTTCCGAGCAGAAGCAACTGCTGGACCTTGGCTAATTTTTTGCCATCGTTTTTAAGTTTTTCGTCGATTTTTTGCGAAATGAATCTTTCCTCGGTTTGAGGCTTTCCTCCGCACAACATTATTAAAATTAATTAATTACGTGTACACTCAAATTCGTTATTCATTTCGTGTTATCTGTTAAAGTGCCACCACCTAAATGAAATTAATTAAATCCTCGCGATATTAATTTATATCTAATCTATGACATTTGTATATTTCTAATTGCGAAGGAGTTTCACTGATAAAATAGTTTTGAATGCAATTTAAACTTTAAAAAGAACAATCCCATAGGGTTTGTATTAATTAAGCTTGTATATAAAAATAATGAGATTTATTTGAATATTTAAAAGCACCGTTGATACAATATTGTGATCAATTTGTTCACTTAAGTTATAAAATTAATTCATTATATGAAAATACAGTATATCTATTATTTAAATACAATTCTTAGAGTTATAATGACAGATATATCTTAAATTAGATTAAAAACTGATTGAGACCTTTTCACTAATGATAAACTGTTGAAAATCCAATTTTGACCTAATGCACAATCTAATTTACAATTATCACAAGTTTTATTTATCACAACAAAGAAATACAATGAGATTTGATTGCAATCGCATAATTATTAATTAGAAAATCGTGTAGACGTTAAAAATGATCGAATTACTCCTCGATAAGATTACTTATTATTAAATGAACTTAATTTGACTTAGTAAAATTTAAATGCATGAGATTTCTCATAAATTCGGGTCCATTCCAATGCCCATTTAACATCAAATGCCAGTACAAAGATGGCATGCAATCCTTCTTCATGAAATACATAATCCACATTTCTTTATCTTGACTAATCGGAAAGGTTTCCAATGGCTTTAAATTGTAGTCGAATTCTGCAAGAATGCACTTGCCGTAACCTGTCACCAAAGGACAGGAAGCGTACCCATTATAAATTTGCTTCGGCTGATCACCAGCTAAGACAGCTTGCATGTTTTTATAAACGATTTGCGTTTGTGCAGCTGAAAGTATGTTTTTCTTTTATAATTGACATTTAATGTATTTCGATACAAACCAACGGAAGCAGCGGTCTTAGAATTAGGTGAACTACTACAATCACCGATGGCGAAGACGTTTTTAATGTTGTTGTGTTGTAAAGTGTCTTTGTTTACATCGACAAATCCCAATTCGGTTACCAAAGGCTTGCATTTTCTCAAAACGTCTGGCGTGCTCATTGGGGGTGTAACATGCAGCATTTCATACTGTTTTTAATTACAGAAAAAATTATTAAAATACAACAGTTCGTTCTGCCTTTGTGAATTATTCAATTTGTCGATTCTTTTTTTTTTTCGCTAAAAAGATTTATTTTATTATGATAAATTTAGGGAGATGCTCTTCGATAAAAGGATTTTCAATAACCTTCATCTGTTCATATTTTAACTAAACAAATCTTAAATTACCTGAAAAGTGCTCTTTTTATCAGGCACATCTAGATTTTCAAAAACAGCCACTTTCTCCTGCGGTCGAACTTCAATTAAGTTCGTTCTTAGATTTACAGTTATGTGACGATCGTCCACAATTTTCCAAAGGGCATCTGCATACTTTTTCACTCCAAAAATGACAGGCAGACTTGTGTTATAAATTACATTAGCTTGATCCCGTTTACCATTCTAAAAAATCACAGAATATAGTTTTTGTTAATTAATAATTTGTCTTAAATATTACTTTTCTAAAGTAGTGCTCTGAGATGTAACAAATTTTTTGTGGGGCACCAGGGCACTTAACAGGCGAATTAGGATATGTAAAAACAGCATTCCCCGATTGAAAATTCTGCAAGGCTTCGTACGTTCTATCGACGTACTTTGGAGAATAATTAGAACAAACTCCGCTTTTAGGCATCGATAAACCTTCCAAGAGTCCGGGGATCTATTTTTTTTTAAACAAATTAATTTAATTATCGAGCATAGTGAGTGTTATTACCTGGTCATAATTCAATTGCAAACCCACTGCAATTAACATGATATCATACTTGACAAGATCACCATTAGATAAAGCAATTGAATTATCTTTTGGATTAAATTGGGCAACGCTCTCTTTAAACCATTTAGCATTTTGTGGTAACACATCATCCATGGTCCTGCAGGAATCATCTAAGGTTTTGATCCCTCCTCCGACTAGGGTAAACATTGGCTGATAATAATGCTTATCGGATGGTTCAACTATTATTAAGTCGTTTTTGGCTAATGTTTTGGCAAACTTTGCAGCTACTGCACATCCTCCACTGCCTCCTCCAACAATCAAAACTTTACAACTATGGAATTAAAACAAATATTAATTTCAAAATAAATCACTTGATTTATGCATACCTGTGGTTTGCAAAATTCGTAGGGCTTGTTGAGAACCATTTAAGAGCACCATTGGTATTGCTTTTTACACTTTTAATTAAGAAATTTCGTACGTACATGTTCATAATGTTTTAATTCAATTGCAAAAACCATTTAATTATTATTGTTAATTAATTTACCTTGAATTTTGATTACTGTGGCCAGATGTTAAAAATGTGACTTATTAATCGGTTTTATGTTATGATCTTTCTTTATTGTTATTGTACTTGATAAAATGATAATAAATTAAAGTAATTACGTGACAAAGGTCACGCAAATTTGGTAACTAAATATTACTAAAACAGGTGGTTGGTTTTCCTGCAAAATTGAAGAGGTAAATAATTCAAATTTAAGAGTAACGGGTTGCCTATATGAATGGGTTAAGACTGTCAGCTTGATTAAAGAATTTAACATTTATTCTTCTGATCTTTGCAAAAACTTAATAATTTTAACTACTTAAAACAATTACTTTTCATGCATAAAGAAATTGGTCCCAAAGCGAATAAATTGCTTAAAAGTGTAATATCACAAGTTCCATTTATCACAACAAAAAAGTACAACGAAATTTGATTGCAATCGTTAAGAAGATCAACAAGAGTACTTATTACTAAAAGAACTTAATTTGGCTTATTAAAATTTAAATGCATGACTTTTCGCATAAATTCGGGCCCATTCCAATTTCCATTTAATATCAAATTCCAGTACAAAGACGGAATGCAATCCTTGTTCATGAAATACATAATCCACATTTCTTTATCTTGACTAATTGGGAAGGTTTCTAACGCCTTTAAATTGTAATCGAATTCTGCAAGAATGCACTTCCCGTAACCCGTCACCAAAGGACAGGAAGCGTACCCATTATAAATTTGATTCGGCTGAACACCATCTAAGACAGCTCTTATGTTTTTATAAACGATTTGCGTTTGTACGGCTGAAAGTAATTTTTTTCTTTTACAATTGATATTTAATTTATTTCGATACCAACCAATAGAAGCAGCAGTCTTAGGATTAGGTGTTCTACTACAATCACCGATGGTGAAGACGTTTTGAATGTTGTTGTGTTGTAAAGTGTCTTTGTTTACATCGACAAATCCTAATTCGTTTACCAAAAGCTTGCATTTTCTTAAAACGTCCGGTGTGCTCATCGGGGGTGTAACATGCAGCATTTCATACTGTTTTTAATTACAAAAAAAGTTAATGTTCGTTAACAAAAGGATTTTCAATAATACTGTTTAAATTAAACAAGTCCTTAATTACCTGAAACGTGCTTTTTTTATCGGGCACGTCTAGATTTTCAAATATATCCACTTTTTCCTGCGGTCTAACTTCAATTAAGTTCGTTCTTAGATTTACAGCTATGTTACGCTCTTCCACGACCCTCCAAAGGGCATCTGCATACTTTTTCACAGAAAAAATGAAAGGAAGACTCGTGTTATAAATTAGTTTAGCTTCATGTCGTTTACCATTCTAAAAAGTAGCAGATTATATTTTTTGGTCGATTAATAATCTGTCTGAAATTATTTACTTTTCTGAAGTAGTGCTCCGAGATGTAACAAATTTTTTGTGGGGCACCAGGACATTTTATGGGCGAATTAGGATATGTAAAGACTGCATTGCCCAATTGAAAATTCTGCAAGGCTTCGTACGTTCTATTGACGTACTTTGGAGAATAATTCGAACAAACTCCACTTTTGGGCATCGATAGGCCTTCCAGGAGTCCTGGGATCTGTTTTTTAAACAAATTAATTTAATTATCGAGCATAGTGAGTGTTATTATCTGGTCGTAATTCAATCGCAAACCCACTGCAACTAACATGACATCATACTTGATAAGATCACCATTAGACAAAGCAATTGAATTAATCTTTTGAATTAAATTAGGCAACGCTCTGTTGAAACCATTTAGCGTTTTGTGGTAACACGTCATCCATGGTCCTGCAGGAATCATCTAAGGTTTTGATGCCTCCTCCAATTAAGGTGAACATTGGCTGGTAATAATGCTTATTGGAGGGTTCAAGAATTATCAAGTCATTTCTATCTAATTCTTTGGCAAACTTTGCGGCGACTACACATCCTCCACTGCCTCCTCCAACAATCAACACTTTACAGCTACAAAATTTAAACGTAAATATTAATTTGTAAATAAGATACTTGATTTGTGCGTACCTGTGGTTTTCAAAATTCGCAGGGCTTGTCGAAAAGCGTTTAAGAGCCACGTTGGTCTTGTTTTGTACACTTTTAATTAAGAAATGTCGAGCGTACATGTTTGTTTATTATTTTAAAGAATTGCTAAAATCGTTTGGATGATTATTGTTAATTAGTTTACCGTGAATTTTGATTTCTGTGTCCGGAAGTTAAAAATTTGAGTTACTAATCGGTTTTGTGTTGTGACCCTTTTTTATTATTGAACTTGATCAAATGATAAAAAATTGACGAAATTGCCTGACAAATGTCAAGCAAATTCGGCAACTTAATATTACTAGAAAGTTATTTAATGGTCCTGCAAAATTAAAGAGGTAAATAATTCAAATTTGAGAGTAACGGGTTGTCTATATGAATTCAGCTTGATTAAATTTGAATTTAACATTTATTCTTCCGATCTTTCCAAAAACTTAATAATTCTAATTAAAACAATTAGTTTTCATCCAGAAACTAAATTGGTTCCAAAGCGAAAATTAATTATATAACAAAAACTAAAAATAAACGTTGGAAGACCCAGAAGGGCCGAAGAATTAAAAAGAAGTAGCTTAAAATCTCGGCAAGCTCCTGCGTGCTTATTGAAACCGACCAAACAGTGCATTTTAAGAAGTTTCAATATCTTCGAAGGGCTTCTAAGATGTCGATGGAGCACTTTGTGTTGAGTTTTAAATTTTGAGCCTGTGTTAGGTCTTTTTGGATTAATTCTACGTCTGATACTTTGTTACATTTAAAGCAATCATTTGGAAAAGGTAAGATGAAGTTTTTAACCATATTTTGTAAAAAAATTTTATTTTACTAGGCTTATTTTTTTGTTTAAAGACTTGAATTATGCGGTTGAAGTCACTCTCTAAGTTTTCTTTTTTGCTTTGTTCTAAAATAAAACTTACATTATATTTTGGGAGTTGTGAAAAGTATCTTTTTACCTTAAGTTTTGTGGATGCTTTAGTAAATTAATTAATTCGGTTGCTTGTTTGCTTTCGGGATGTGTTCTTTTCCAGATGCTGTTGGAGGTGCTTTAATTTGTTTAATTCTGTTAGGAACTGTGTCATTGTTATTTTAAATTTTTAGATGTTATGTTGTGTAGTATTTTTACGACCGACCTCCACTTTGTCGATACTTTTGTACTTCAAAAGACCTGAAAATGCTAATTATTCCAACACCTAAAAAGCTAAATACCTTCTATTCAGTTTATTTATGTGTTATAATTACTGCAATTAGATAACCAATCTGCTTCATGTAATTCTTATGAATATAATCAAGAAATCCACAAGTGCTCCCTTTACCTCAATTTGGTAGGTAATTGTGATTTCAAGTTGCTGAAATATCCACTAAAAGCTTGCATTTTAATTAATCCACACTTGTTTATAGAAGTTAATGTGGTTTATTCTTCTTCTCCATCGAAGTTCTTAATTTTACGAATCAAAGAAAACGATTAGGTTAAAATGTTGGTAATTCAGCGGCCGTTACTGCAACATTTCGGCCATTAAAAACCGCGTTGCCTTGTAAACGACCTTCAAGCATGAATGGGAAGTTGTAAACTGACCTGCTCAACATTCCTTAGTTCCGCATAAACGTAGTACAGCTACCTGGCTTCGTTTCCCATATTAAAGGGTTGAAAAATGCTTAATAACAATTATTATTTATAATCATATTTATTGGAATAGTTGGTTTACGATCATATTAAAGAGCCCTTATATTTTTAATAATATTTTAATAATTTAAAAAACGCACTTCAAAGTAGAAACTTTAATTAATATTTTCTGGACTTAGTAGCAATAATATAACAAACATGCATTTAAATAAAATATTTGCTAACAATTCTAGTAAACAGTGGCGGAGCTAGGGAATGGGCAGACATCTCGTCTCATGTAATAAAGAAAAAATTCAGTCGGACCCTCGGACGATGTTTTCCAGCCGTTTGTGGAACTCAAAAGTAGGTCCCAGCTACTTGGGTTTGTTTTAACAAAATAAATCGATAATTTTATGTAAAATAATCGAGGTTCTTTTAGTAAGTTTTATCGCTTTCGATATCAGGTAACTTGGCTTTGCGGTCCGCGGATATGACGCATATCAGCAATTACATTAAAACCCATCGATTTTGAATTTTCAAAACGTTTTCCCAAAGCTCTGGAATAGCACGCCTACGGTTTCTTAGGCCTATCGGAAGCCAAAAAGGCTGCCAAATCCAATTCTGAATAGTTTTTAAAGATCCGTCCACAAATAACGGCGCTACAATTTTTTGAAAGTTCAAAATTGGCTCAAAATGAGCGCTAAAAATCGCAATTTTTTATTTTTCAAAAATTAACGTCGCACCCTATACATATTATACATGTATCTTATGTGAAAAAGCCTCAGAATTCCGAATCCGTGTCGTTTGTAATGATTGGATCGAAAATAAGGGCGCTACGATTTTTTGTGAATTAAAGGGTACGTATTTCTATTCATTTAGTTTGTATCGAAAATTTTTATTTTAGAGGAAGCGCGGGAAATGACACCGGTTATAGTCACTGGGGGTACGTAGGAACGTCCCTCGCAATATAAAGCAATTCTATTTTTTTCATTTATTGCCAAAAAAACATGGGTTAAAACCCATCGATTTTGAATTTTCAAAACGTTTTCCCAAAGCTCTGGAATAGCACGCCTACGGTTTCTTAGGCCTATCCGAAGCCAAAAAGGCTGCCAAATCCAATTCTGAATAGTTTTTAAAGATCCGTCCACAAATAACGGCGCTACAATTTTTTGAAAGTTCAAAATTGGCTCAAAATGAGCGCTAAAAATCGCAATTTTTTATTTTCGAAAAATTAACGTCGCACCCTATACATATTATACATGTATCTTATGTAAAAAAGCCTCAGAATTCCGAATCCGTGTCGTTTGTAATGATTGGATCGAAAATAAGGGCGCTACGATTTTTTTTGTGAATTAAAGGGTACGTATTTCTATTCATTTAGTTTGTATCGAAAATTTTTATTTTAGAGGGGAAGCGCGGGGAAATGACACCGGTTATAGTCACTAGGGGTACGTAGGAACGTCCCTCGCAATATAAAGCAATTCTATTTTTTTCATTTATTGCCAAAAAAACATGGGTTAAAACCCATCGATTTTGAATTTTCAAAACGTTTTCCCAAAGCTCTGGAATAGCACGCCTACGGTTTCTTAGGCCTATCCGAAGCCAAAAAGGCTGCCAAATCCAATTCTGAATATTTTTTAAAGATCCGTCCACAAATAACGGCGCTACAATTTTTTGAAAGTTCAAAATTGGCTCAAAATGAGCGCTAAAAATCGCAATTTTTTATTTTCGAAAAATTAACGTCGCACCCTATACATATTATACATGTATCTTATGTAAAAAAGCCTCAGAATTCCGAATCCGTGTCGTTTGTAATGATTGGATCGAAAATAAGGGCGCTACGATTTTTTTTGTGAATTAAAGGGTACGTATTTCTATTCATTTAGTTTGTATCGAAAATTTTTATTTTAGAGGGGAAGCGCGGGGAAATGACACCGGTTATAGTCACTAGGGGTACGTAGGAACGTCCCCTCGCAATATAAAGCAATTCTATTTTTTTCATTTATTGCCAAAAAAACATGGGTTAAAACCCATCGATTTTGAATTTTCAAAACGTTTTCCCAAAGCTCTGGAATAGCACGCCTACGGTTTCTTAGGCCTATCCGAAGCCAAAAAGGCTGCCAAATCCAATTCTGAATAGTTTTTAAAGATCCGTCCACAAATAACGGCGCTACAATTTTTTGAAAGTTCAAAATTGGCTCAAAATGAACGCTAAAAATCGCAATTTTTTATTTTCGAAAAATTAACGTCGCACCCTATACATATTATACATGTATCTTATGTAAAAAAGCCTCAGAATTCCGAATCCGTGTCGTTTGTAATGATTGGATCGAAAATAAGGGCGCTACGATTTTTTTTGTGAATTAAAGGGTACGTATTTCTATTCATTTAGTTTGTATCGAAAATTTTTATTTTAGAGGGGAAGCGCGGGGAAATGACACCGGTTATAGTCACTAGGGGTACGTAGGAACGTCCCCTCGCAATATAAAGCAATTCTATTTTTTTCATTTATTGCCAAAAAAACATGGGTTAAAACCCATCGATTTTGAATTTTCAAAACGTTTTCCCAAAGCTCTGGAATAGCACGCCTACGGTTTCTTAGGCCTATCCGAAGCCAAAAAGGCTGCCAAATCCGATTCTGAATAGTTTTAAAGATCCGTCCACAAATAACGGCGCTACAATTTTTGAAATTTTCAAAATTGGCTCAAAATGAGCGCTAAAATCGCAATTTTTATTTTCGAAAATTAACGTCGCACCCTATACATATTATACATGTATCTTATGTAAAAAAGCCTCAGAATTCCGAATCCGTGTCGTTTGTAATGATTGGATCGAAAATAAGGGCGCTACGATTTTTTTTGTGAATTAAAGGGTACGTATTTCTATTCATTTAGTTTGTATCGAAAATTTTTATTTTAGAGGGAAGCGCGGGAAATGACACCGGTTATAGTCACTAGGGGTACGTAGGAACGTCCCTCGCAATAAAAGCAATTCTATTTTTTCATTTTTATCAAAAACATGGGTTAAAACCCATCGATTTTGAATTTTCAAAACGTTTTCCCAAAGCTCTGGAATAGCACGCCTACGGTTTCTTAGGCCTATCCGAAGCCAAAAAGGCTGCCAAATCCGATTCTGAATAGTTTTTAAAGATCCGTCCACAAATAACGGCGCTACAATTTTTTGAAAGTTCAAAATTGGCTCAAAATGAGCGCTAAAAATCGCAATTTTTTATTTTCGAAAAATTAACGTCGCACCCTATACATATTATACATATATCTTATGTAAAAAAGCTTCAGAATTCCGAATCCGTGTCGTTTGTAATGATTGGATCGAAAATAAGGGCGCTACGATTTTTTTTGTGAATCAAGGGGTACTTTTTTTGATTTGATTAGTTTTATCGAAAATTTTTAGAACTATTATATTTGTTTGGATTTGAACAAATATAGGACTGTTTTTATATTAATTTAAGTGTTTTGAAACAATGTTTAAAGTGAACTCACTCGGGTGCTAATGCTTTATGGATTTTTTAAATTATAATTTGAATTAGCTGATTAAGAACTATTCTTTAACACTAAAGTCTATGCTGTGGTAGACTCTAAGTTAGTTTATTATTTATATATCTATTTTTATAGTTTTATTAATATTATTGTTGTTATTGCTAAACTAAAGCATTCTTCGTTACACATCATCGATACATAATCTAAACATTCGAAATATGGAAGTGCCTCCATGCATGTTTTATATTCTATTAATTTCTCTGTGCCTCTGTGTAGTAATCCAACGTGAGGATCAGCTCGCCTAACAACTTCTCCATCGAGATGTAGCACAAGTCGTAAGACACCATGAGCAGCATGATGTTGAGGACCAAAATTTAAAGCGTTGTTCTTTGCCGATTTTTCGATGGATGCTAATTGGGCATTCTAAGGAGGCATAATCCATTTGCTGCATACTTCATCTGGATACATAAGAGGATCATCGAACTACTTAAGCCATTCTGCATCAGGTTGCCACCGGACTGCATATTTTTGGTTGCTAAAACATCCGGAACCATTTTAACATAACCCCTTAACTGTTACATAATTATTTTGAGAGGATTTCTATATAAGTAAGTATTGAAATGTTTATTACGTACCTGGTATGAAGAAGAGCAGCTCCATTATTTAATAATGACTTAAAGGGGGATGAAAGTAAAGGATTTTTGATGTTTACATTAAATACAAAACATGCCATTTTCTGACATTATTATTACAGGTAACTGAAATAGTATAGGTAACTGTAATTTTGTTGTTAAGGGAGGGTGTGGGTAGTTCAGCTATTTTCGAATAGATGGCACCCCAATCAAAAACTTGGGCTGAAAAAGTAGGTTGCAAACATTATCTATTCGAGGCCGTGTGTTTATTAATCTTGGTCTCGTATTAAATTTAATCGCTTTTTTGTTAAGGTTTTGCTTGCTTTCTATTTTAAAATTTCGTCAGTTCTGTGTGTAATAAGAATCCTAGTGCTACTATTTACAAACCCTAAACTTAAAAGGAAATTTTTTGTTTCGCTTTTTATCTTTACGTGTACACAGTTTCTGTTCTAACTTTTCTACAGTAAAACATGTTTTGATTTCAGATTCAAAGGGTAGGATTATTCATTAATAAAGATGGGTGTTTTCACAAAAGCAATGAAATCAATTACTCGTGTCAAAGACAAGGAAGTCTCTAACGACAAAGACATCTAAGTGGATCCTCCAAGGAATTAGAAAACAAACAACTTGTTAAATACTGAGTGAGTACTTTTAACAAATTAAATTAATAATTTTATTTAAAATAATTGAGGCTTGTTTAGTTGGTCTTATCGCCTTTGATATCAGGTAACTTAGCTTTGGGGGTCTACAGATATGACGTATATCACTATTTACATAAAACATTCGATTTCTTAATCATTGTTCAATATACAACGAACTCGACAGTTGTGTCTTATTTATTATTATAAATTGGTGCATCTAATTTCTCATTACAGCCCTTCATTTAAAGTAAATAGTAAGTCTAACAATTTCTATTTAAATCAATAGTTTGAAGGCAATTCTCAGCGAGGCAAACAGATGTATCTGGCAAAGTTACCACTTCCGAGATCTAACTTCTTTCAGTGGGATCGTTCAAGATGTTTTCAGCTAATTATGGAACTCAAAGGTAGGTCCCAGGTTTTGATAACATTGTCAATATTATTTTATTTATTAAAATTAAATAATCTTTTAGGGGAATAAAAGGCATTAATCTAATAGTGATATTAATTAATTATGGAATTACCGTTCAACAAATATAATAAACATGCCACAATAAGCAGAAGATTTTACTTCAAAGAAGTTTTAACTTAGATGTCGATAGCTATGGTACACCTATTAAAATAGTTGCTATTAATTTGGATAGCACTCAGAATTACAACTCGGATTCTGTTGAGCTCAGAGCGAATACGAACAATCGTGAAAAATTTGGAATTAAGAGCAAAGAGAATTCAAGCAATTGGGATAATAAGCATAAAATGAGCAGAAAGCCTTGGGGAAACGAGCCGAAGAAAGGGCAAGGTGTTAAGAATAATAAAGGCTGGGAGCATGACGGTCGATTTGAAACTGACTACTATTGATGTGTTCAAGGAGCATTCAAAGAGATCTTATTTATAATTTTATTAGTAATACTTAAGTCGATGCCTAGCGATTTGTCTTAGGTTTTTTTTATATCAATTGTAGTAGCAAAATGAAATTTTAATATGCCTTCTACTTATCTACAACATCGAGAAGTAAACACATTGAATTTTTGATGTGGCACTCCACAATCAACTTAATTAGAATTAAGATATGGTTCTCTAGAATGTAGTTGGACTTGATTAGGGTTGCTATTCAATTATGATTTAAGTAAATGAATGTTAGCTGTAATTTTAACAAACTATTAGGCGTACTGAGTACTTTATACTAATATTTGGGTGTTGTAGGTGTAAATCTTATAAACAAATATTTTTATTGTTTCAGTTTTAGTAGTAATACGAAAACAATTTTTCGTATATAAAGTTTTATTGTAATTTGTACATTTAAAATATTGTACAAATAATGTGGTAATTTTACAAGAAGGTGGTGTGTGTATGTCTGTGTGTGTGTGTGTGTGTTTTAATTATATATATCCAAAGATCAAACTTAATGTCTGTTTATAAAATATTAACTTCTGTACTACCACATATTTATTTTTACTTTGTAAAATTGAATTTGAAGAAGGAAAGTTTATAAAACTGTAAAGTAATATATTTAAAGAAAAGATTCAAGACCGGTCCCATTTGTAATAGTACTTCGATGTTATAAACAACTTCTTATGTTGCTAGTGTTAAACGTTTATTTAATGTTGGGTTTTCTTTAATTAATTTAGTAGTATTAATGAGGAATTGTAGTGTGAGTGCCTTTTGGATTATGCTTTTGTCTAAGCTGTTTGTCATAAGTTTTGCTCTAGTTTAATTGTAATTTAAATCGCATTTAACTTTAATTTAGTTAGAAATTATTCTGATCGTTTACATTTACAGTTTATTTTTTAAGTCTTTCGATTTTGATTATTTGTTAATTAATCATTCTTCTAAATTATTATAGCAGCATTCTTTCTTTAAATAATTTAATGTTTTGTAGAATGCAGCTTTAGTTCTTGAATGCTGAAGCACGAATCCTCTACAGTCTTCCACTTTAGTTGTTGGCCGAAGAAACCCTGGAACGATGAATTCTAGGATCCAAACAAAGTGTCTGCATCGTTATATTAGTGTGAGGTTTTTTTAAATTGAGTTTTTTGTTCTTGGATTGTTTTCTCGTTCGTTGAGTAAAAATTAAGGGTTTAATTAAGAATAAAGTAGAAATAAATACGCTCGTAATACCCCATATTATTTTTCTTTTAACAAAATAAATCAATAATTTTATTTAAAATAATCGGCTTGTTTAGTTGGTCTTATCGCTTTTAATATCAGGTAACTTAGCTTTGGGGGGTCTAGAGATATAACTTATATCAGCATTTACATAAAACTTTCGATTTCTGAATCATTGTTCAATATACAACGAACTCGACAGTTGTGTCTTATTTATTAATATAAATTAGTGCATCTAATTTATCATTACAGCCCTTCATTTAAATTAAATAGTAAGTCTAACAATTTCTATTAAAATTCATACATTTCTTAAAAGATTTCAACTAATAATTATTTCTTTATTTTACTGACAGGAATTTAAATCAATAGTTTGAAGGCAATCTCCAGCGAGGCAAACAGGTGTATCGGGCAAAGTCACCACTTCAGAGATCCAACTTCTTTCAGTGGGATCGTTCGAAGATGTTTTCCAACTATTTATGGAACTCAAAGGTAGGTCCCAGGTACTCTTGGGTTTGTTAATATCTCTTTTACTTCTGTAATTGATTTGCCTATGGTTTTTATTTGTAACATTAACACTCGAACTTTTATTATAATGTTTTGAACATTTGACTTTGAAAATAAATAAGATAATTAATTATTTTCGAAAATCATTAAATATTTTGTGCAATGCACTTAGTTCTTTGCTTTTTTGAGTACAAATAAATAATAAAGATCAAACTGCAAACTATTTTTGGGCAGTACTTGTGAGTATGAAAAATGCTCATTAAATTTAGGGAGCATTTATCATACGGAAAGTAGTTTTGATAACATTGTCAATATTATTTTATTTATAAAAAATTAAAGATTCTTTTAGAGGAATAAAAGGCATTAATGTTATAGTGATATCAATTAATTATGGAATTATCGTTCAACAAATATAATAAGCATGCCGCAATAAACAGAAGATTTTACTTTAACGAAGTTTTAACCTAGATGTCGATAACCATGGTACACCTATTAAAATAGTTGCTATTAATTTGGATAGAATAAAAAGCTTTTTAATCACATGTGAGTGTTATAATAAAACTAATTAATAACATTAAAACAATTAAAATTTCAGAATTTAACAGAAAACCTCTGCATCTCTAAAATGAATGAAGCGATATTTAAAAAACAAAATTAAGAGCAAAGTATTAGTATAACCATGCGATGAAGAGCCCAGTTATCTTTAATTTAATGAAGCGTTTGTGGTTCTTGTTCCTCAACATTAGAATGTTGAATAAACTGGTGCAATTATCGAGAGAGTCTGCTCCTTTTTTATGTAAGTTCAAGGGACAGAATTGAATATAATAACATTATAATTATTTATTTCTAGTGAAAATGAAACACTATTAGACATATATATATATATCAGTCTATATTCAAAAATGTTTAATCTATCTATGGTTGAACAACTATTGAAACAAATTAAGCCACTGCAGCATCCAGACAGCAATGTATAAATAATTACAAAACTCCTGCATATTGGTAAGTTTATTTTAAAATTGATTTAATTATTTTGGTACGTAATTAATTTTTGTTTTCAATCTCTTTTAATTATACAAATTTATTTAGACTTACATTTTATTAATTACTTTGTTTTCAATTTAATAGGTAGCACTTTGGGTCAATTCGTTCGAAGTTCTTTTCTCGTATGAATTGATGCATCTTGCATAACTTATTCATCGCTCTAAAATTCCACCCGCTGTGGACACATGGACTATATTCCAAGGAACACAATCATATGAAGATTATATAAAGATAGTTTTAAATAATTTTGTCAATAAACTTCATCTCTTTGAAGGTAAATGCTTCTTCCATTTTTGTCATTTAAATCTTAAATTTCTTAGATCGTTTAAAGATTACTCTCAAGTACTGTGCACGGGGGCCCTTCTGTTGGACCTCATGTTTTAGGGTAGTTTTTAAGATTGTGGTTTTTACATTATTTTTAATTTTTCACATTTGTAATAACTTATCTATATTATTTAGTTAATCTAAGTCTTTATTATATTAATCATAATGTTCACGTCTAATATCTTTTAATATTAATTAATGTTAACAGGAATTAGACTTTTTGTAAAACAACTGTTGTTAAATGGGCACATTTAACAAGAGTTGTTTTATTAAAAGTCCAATTCCTATTAACAATAATTAATATCTTCATTATATGTCTCCGATGCGAAGGGGTTGTTTTTGATTAAAATTTTTGCCTTTGTCGGTTGTAAACATTCATTACTCTTCACATCGGATGACATAATGTTCAGTAAATGGTGGGGTGTTTTAAGGTTCTGTAGTCTAAAAATATCCCATCAAGGGCTGTACTCTGATGAAAACATATTTGAGTTCCTGTGTTAAGTAGCTTAATTACATGTAAAGGGGGATGTAACGGGATGTTGGAAAATAAAAAAAACTATTTACTACCTGTTGTTTCTTTTATCATTAAGAATGTAAGGGGAATGCGTCAACTCGTAACAGGGGCATAAAAGAAAAATTGTAAAATGTAATTTCGCAAATCGCGACTGATAGTCGGCCGAGTCGGCCGAGTCGGCCGAGGGTTTATCTTAGAGATTTTTAAAAATATTTTTCAAATCACGAGTATCCTACAGTCATTCGTCATTCGTCATTCGTCTCGTTCGGCTCGTTGCTCGTTGGATTTTTCTTAGAGATTTTTAAAAATTTGTTTCTTCGACCGGCATGGGAATCGAACCCGAGACCATTTGAACAAACAACCGATCTCTAGCCATCTGAGCTATGGCGTTGTTATACGAAGTAAGTGTTTCAAACCTTATAAAGTACGAGTTTAATTTTAAAGTTATTTTTGGATGTTTAAGTGTACTTCTGTTAAGTAGCTTAATTACATGTGGGGATGTAAGGGGAGATTGGAAAATAAAAAAAAAACTATTTACTACCTGTTGTTTCTTTTCTCACTAAAAATGTAAGGGGAATGTGTCAACTTATAACAGGGGCATAAAAGAAAAATTGTAAAATGTAATTTCGCAAATCGCGACTGACAGTCGGCCGAGTCGGCCGAGTCGGCCGAGGGTTTATCTTAGAGATTTTTAAAAATATTTTTCAAATCACGAGTATCCTACAGTCATTCGTCATTCGTCATTCGTCTCGTTCGGCTCGTTGCTCGTTGGATTTTTCTTAGAGATTTTTAAAAATTTGTTTCTTCGACCGGCATGGGAATCGAACCCGAGACCATTTGAACAAACAACCGATCTCTAGCCAACTGAGCTATGGCTTTGTTATACGAAACGAGTGTTTTAAACCTTATGAAGTACACGTTCCTATAATATTAATTTAAAAATTATTTCTTACAAATAAAACATTATTTTTATTATTTTTTTCCTGAAATTTTTCCAATTTTTCAAATTTCTAAGTACGAAGAACAAAAACATGTAAATTAATTTTATTTATTTACCCAAATCCCCATTTACATCCCTTCACAATTAAGGTTACTGTATTTTATAATTTTATATCTATTGCTATTTTATTTTTTACACAATCTCTAAACTTGAGAGGAAGAGAGTGGAGGTTAAAAATAAAGAGCATTGCCTCTTTATTTTTACCTTCCTCCTTTGCCCCAGACAAGTTTTAAGATCGCGTATTACAAAATGGTGTAACAACCCCTAAGTCTGAACTATTCTAATTAGGATGGTCTTGACTGTGGTGTCCTGGGAAGATCTGCGTTGAAGAGTTCCTTGATCCATCCTTGGTCCTCATGCCTGTCCATTGGTGTAGAAGCACCTACAAAAAATAGAAACACAGTTTATTTAAAAAAGAGAAGTCTTTTACAAGGGAAGGAAGAATGTAATTATTTTTTAAAGTAAAACTTTGTTTTTTTGGCGATTTTAAGAGTTTTGAGTTAGGACCGGATTCTGGCGTATTAAGGCCTAATACATTCGGAAATAAAATAGTTCCAGGCGCTTCTTAAAAATAAAAAAGTTAAAGCGTTTTAAAAGTTTCGTTTTAAAGCCAAATTTAATTTTTCAAAAGAGCGAAAAATTTTAGTTTAGAGCGAGAGCGCCAAGAAATGACACCGGTTATAGTCACTAGGAGTACGTAGGAACGTCCCCTCGCAATATAAAGCAATTCTATTTTTTTCATTTATTGCCAAAAAAACATGGACTAAAACCCATCGATTTTGTTTTTTCAAAACGTTTTCCCAAAGCTTTGGAATAGCACGCCTTTAGTTTCTTAGGCCTATCCGAAGCTAAAACGGTTGCCAAATCGGAATCTGAATAGTTTTTAAAGATCCGTCCACAAATAACGGCGCTACAATTTTTTTAAAGTTCAAAATTCACCCAAAATGAACGCTTAAAATCGCAATTTTTATAATCTAAAAATTAACGTCGCACCCTATACATATTTTACATGTATCTTATGTAAAAAAGCCTCAGAATTCCGAATCCGTGTCGTTTGTAATGATTGGATCGAAAATAAGGGTGCTACGATTTTTTTTGTGAATCAAGGGGTACGTATTTCTATTCATTTAGTTTCTATCGAAAATTTTTATTTTAGAGGGGAAGCGCGGGGAAATGACACCGGTTATAGTCACTAGGGTACGTAGGAACGTCCCTCGCAATATAAAGCAATTCTATTTTTTTCATTTATTGCCAAAAAAACATGGGGTTAAAACCCATCGATTTTGAATTTTCAAAACGTTTTCCCAAAGCTCTGGAATAGCACGCCTACGGTATCTTAGGCCTATCCGAAGCCAAAAAGGCTGCCAAATCCAATTCTGAATAGTTTTAAAGATCCGTCCACAAATAACGGCGCTACAATTTTTGAAAGTTCAAAATTGGCTCAAAATGAGCGCTAAAATCGCAATTTTTATTTTCGAAAATTAACGTCGCACCCTATACATATTATACATGTATCTTATGTAAAAAAGCCTCAGAATTCCGAATCCGTGTCGTTTGTAATGATTGGATCGAAAATAAGGGCGCTACGATTTTTTTTGTGAATTAAAGGGTACGTATTTCTATTCATTTAGTTTGTATCGAAAATTTTTATTTTAGAGGGAAGCGCGGGAAATGACACCGGTTATAGTCACTAGGGTACGTAGGAACGTCCCTCGCAATATAAAGCAATTCTATTTTTTTCATTTATTGCCAAAAAAACATGGGTTAAAACCCATCGATTTTGAATTTTCAAAACGTTTTCCCAAAGCTCTGGAATAGCACGCCTACGGTTTCTTAGGCCTATCCGAAGCCAAAAAGGCTGCCAAATCCAATTCTGAATAGTTTTTAAAGATCCGTCCACAAATAACGGCGCTACAATTTTTTGAAAGTTCAAAATTGGCTCAAAATGAGCGCTAAAATCGCAATTTTTTATTTTCAAAAAATTAACGTCGCACCCTATACATATTATACATGTATCTTATGTAAAAAAGCCTCAGAATTCCGAATCCGTGTCGTTTGTAATGATTGGATCGAAAATAAGGGCGCTACGATTTTTTTTGTGAATTAAAGGGTACGTATTTCTATTCATTTAGTTTGTATCGAAAATTTTTATTTTAGAGGGAAGCGCGGGAAATGACACTGGTTATAGTCACTAGGGTACGTAGGAACGTCCCTCGCAATATAAAGCAATTCTATTTTTTTCATTTATTGCCAAAAAAACATGGGTTAAAACCCATCGATTTTGAATTTTCAAAACGTTTTCCCAAAGCTCTGGAATAGCACGCCTACGGTTTCTTAGGCCTATCCGAAGCCAAAAAGGCTGCCAAATCCGATTCTGAATAGTTTTAAAGATCCGTCCACAAATAACGGCGCTACAATTTTTGAAAGTTTAAAATTGGCTCAAAATGAGCGCTAAAAATCGCAATTTTTTATTTTCGAAAAATTAACGTCGCACCCTATACATATTATACATGTATCTTATGTAAAAAAGCCTCAGAATTCCGAATCCGTGTCGTTTGTAATGATTGGATCGAAAATAAGGGCGCTACGATTTTTTGTGAATTAAAGGGTACGTATTTCTATTCATTTAGTTTGTATCGAAAATTTTTATTTTAGAGGGAAGCGCGGGAAATGACACCGGTTATAGTCACTAGGGGTACGTAGGAACGTCCCTCGCAATAAAAAGCAATTCTATTTTTTCATTTTTATCAAAATACATGGGTTAAAACCCATCGATTTTGAATTTTCAAAACGTTTTCCCAAAGCTCTGGAATAGCACGCCTACGGTTTCTTAGGCCTATCCGAAGCCAAAAGGCTGCCAAATCCGATTCTGAATATTTTTTAAAGATCCGTCCACAAATAACGGCGCTACAATTTTTGAAAGTTCAAAATTGGCTCAAAATGAGCGCTAAAATCGCAATTTTTATTTTCGAAAAATTAACGTCGCACCCTATACATATTATACATATATCTTATGTAAAAAGCTTCAGAATTCCGAATCCGTGTCGTTTGTAATGATTGGATCGAAAATAAGGGCGCTACGATTTTTTGTGAATCAAGGGTACTTTTTTGATTTGATTAGTTTTATCGAAAATTTTAGAACTATTATATTTGTTTGGATTTGAACAAATATAGGACTGTTTTATATTAATTTAAGTGTTTTGAAACAATGTTTAAAGTGAACTCACTCGGGTGCTAATGCTTTATGGATTTTTTAAATTATAATTTGAATTAGCTGATTAAGAACTATTCTTTAACACTAAAGTCTATGCTGTGGTAGACTCTAAGTTAGTTTATTATTTATATATCTATTTTTATAGTTTTATTAATATTATTGTTGTTATTGCTAAACTAAAGCATTCTTCGTTACACATCATCGATACATAATCTAAACATTCGAAATATGGAAGTGCCTCCATGCATGTTTTATATTCTATTAATTTCTCTGTGCCTCTGTGTAGTAATCCAACGTGAGGATCAGCTCGCCTAACAACTTCTCCATCGAGATGTAGCACAAGTCGTAAGACACCATGAGCAGCATGATGTTGAGGACCAAAATTTAAAGCGTTGTTCTTTGCCGATTTTTCGATGGATGCTAATTGGGCATTCTAAGGAGGCATAATCCATTTGCTGCATACTTCATCTGGATACATAAGAGGATCATCGAACTACTTAAGCCATTCTGCATCAGGTTGCCACCGGACTGCATATTTTTGGTTGCTAAAACATCCGGAACCATTTTAACATAACCCTTAACTGTTACATAATTATTTTGAGAGGATTTCTATATAAGTAAGTATTGAAATGTTTATTACGTACCTGGTATGAAGAAGAGCAGCTCCATTATTTAATAATGACTTAAAGGGGATGAAAGTAAAGGATTTTGATGTTTACATTAAATACAAAACATGCCATTTTCTGACATTATTATTACAGGTAACTGAAATAGTATAGGTAACTGTAATTTTGTTGTTAAGGGAGGGTGTGGGTAGTTCAGCTATTTTCGAATAGATGGCACCCCAATCAAAAACTTGGGCTGAAAAGTAGGTTGCAAACATTATCTATTCGAGGCCGTGTGTTTATTAATCTTGGTCTCGTATTAAATTTAATCGCTTTTTTGTTAAGGTTTTGCTTGCTTTCTATTTTAAAATTTCGTCAGTTCTGTGTGTAATAAGAATCCTAGTGCTACTATTTACAAACCCTAAACTTAAAAGGTAATTTTGTTTCGCTTTTTATCTTTACGTGTACACAGTTTCTGTTCTAACTTTTCTACAGTAAAACATGTTTTGATTTCAGATTCAAAGGGTAGGATTATTCATTAATAAAGATGGGTGTTTTCACAAAAGCAATGAAATCAATTACTCGTGTCAAAGACAAGGAAGTCTCTAACGACAAAGACATCTAAGTGGATCCTCCAAGGAATTAGAAAACAAACAACTTGTTAAATACTGAGTGAGTACTTTTAACAAATTAAATTAATAATTTTATTTAAAATAATTGAGGCTTGTTTAGTTGGTCTTATCGCCTTTGATATCAGGTAACTTAGCTTTGGGGGTCTACAGATATGACGTATATCACTATTTACATAAAACATTCGATTTCTTAATCATTGTTCAATATACAACGAACTCGACAGTTGTGTCTTATTTATTATTATAAATTGGTGCATCTAATTTCTCATTACAGCCCTTCATTTAAAGTAAATAGTAAGTCTAACAATTTCTATTTAAATCAATAGTTTGAAGGCAATTCTCAGCGAGGCAAACAGATGTATCTGGCAAAGTTACCACTTCCGAGATCTAACTTCTTTCAGTGGGATCGTTCGAAGATGTTTTTCAGCTAATTATGGAACTCAAAGGTAGGTCCCAGGTTTTGATAACATTGTCAATATTATTTTATTTATTAAAAATTAAATAATCTTTTAGGGGAATAAAAGGCATTAATCTAATAGTGATATTAATTAATTATGGAATTACCGTTCAACAAATATAATAAACATGCCACAATAAGCAGAAGATTTTACTTCAAAGAAGTTTTAACTTAGATGTCGATAGCTATGGTACACCTATTAAAATAGTTGCTATTAATTTGGATAGCACTCAGAATTACAACTCGGATTCTGTTGAGCTCAGAGCGAATACGAACAATCGTAAAAAATTTGGAATTAAGAGCAAAGAGAATTCAAGCAATTGGGATAATAAGCATAAAATGAGCAGAAAGCCTTGGGGAAACGAGCCGAAGAAAGGGCAAGGTGTTAAGAATAATAAAGGCTGGGAGCATGACGGTCGATTTGAAACTGACTACTATTGATGTGTTCAAGGAGCATTCAAAGAGATCTTATTTATAATTTTATTAGTAATACTTAAGTCGATGCCTAGCGATTTGTCTTAGGTTTTTTTTATATCAATTGTAGTAGCAAAATGAAATTTTAATATGCCTTCTACTTATCTACAACATCGAGAAGTAAACACATTGAATTTTTGATGTGGCACTCCACAATCAACTTAATTAGAATTAAGATATGGTTCTCTAGAATGTAGTTGGACTTGATTAGGGTTGCTATTCAATTATGATTTAAGTAAATGAATGTTAGCTGTAATTTTAACAAACTATTAGGCGTACTGAGTACTTTATACTAATATTTGGGTGTTGTAGGTGTAAATCTTATAAACAAATATTTTTATTGTTTCAGTTTTAGTAGTAATACGAAAACAATTTTCGTATATAAAGTTTTATTGTAATTTGTACATTTAAAATATTGTACAAATAATGTGGTAATTTTACAAGAAGGTGGTGTGTGTATGTCTGTGTGTGTGTGTGTGTGTTTTAATTATATATATCCAAAGATCAAACTTAATGTCTGTTTATAAAATATTAACTTCTGTACTACCACATATTTATTTTTACTTTGTAAAATTGAATTTGAAGAAGGAAAGTTTATAAAACTGTAAAGTAATATATTTAAAGAAAAGATTCAAGACCGGTCCCATTTGTAATAGTACTTCGATGTTATAAACAACTTCTTATGTTGCTAGTGTTAAACGTTTATTTAATGTTGGGTTTTCTTTAATTAATTTAGTAGTATTAATGAGGAATTGTAGTGTGAGTGCCTTTTGGATTATGCTTTTGTCTAAGCTGTTTGTCATAAGTTTTGCTCTAGTTTAATTGTAATTTAAATCGCATTTAACTTTAATTTAGTTAGAAATTATTCTGATCGTTTACATTTACAGTTTATTTTTTAAGTCTTTCGATTTTGATTATTTGTTAATTAATCATTCTTCTAAATTATTATAGCAGCATTCTTTCTTTAAATAATTTAATGTTTTGTAGAATGCAGCTTTAGTTCTTGAATGCTGAAGCACGAATCCTCTACAGTCTTCCACTTTAGTTGTTGGCCGAAGAAACCCTGGAACGATGAATTCTAGGATCCAAACAAAGTGTCTGCATCGTTATATTAGTGTGAGGTTTTTTTAAATTGAGTTTTTTGTTCTTGGATTGTTTTCTCGTTCGTTGAGTAAAAATTAAGGGTTTAATTAAGAATAAAGTAGAAATAAATACGCTCGTAATACCCCATATTATTTTTCTTTTAACAAAATAAATCAATAATTTTATTTAAAATAATCGGCTTGTTTAGTTGGTCTTATCGCTTTTAATATCAGGTAACTTAGCTTTGGGGGGTCTAGAGATATAACTTATATCAGCATTTACATAAAACTTTCGATTTCTGAATCATTGTTCAATATACAACGAACTCGACAGTTGTGTCTTATTTATTAATATAAATTAGTGCATCTAATTTATCATTACAGCCTTTTTAAAAATTTGGGTTAAAAACCCTTTAATTTTGGGGAATTTTCAAAAAGTTTTTAAACTTGGAAAAATTTTTTATTTTTTGGGCCCTTTTTTTAAGGGGAAAAAAGGCCCAAATAATTTAATAGTTTAAAAAGATCCGTCCACAAATAACGGCGCTAAAATTTTTTTAAAAGTTAAAAATTTGGGCCCCAAAATGAGCCAAAAAAATGCAATTTTTAATTTCGAAAAATTAACGTCGCACCCTATACATATTATACATGTATCTTATGTAAAAAGCCTCAGGATTCCGAATCCGTGGTCGTTTTAATGATTGGATTGAAAATAAGGGCGCAGATTTTTTTTGAATCAAGGGGTTGTATTTCATTTATTTAGTTTGTATCGAAAATTTTTTATTTTAAGGGAAGGGGAAAAATAACACCGGTTATAATTATTTACTAGGAATTGCAATATAAAGCAATTCTATTTTTTCATTTTTCCCAAAATACATGGTTAAAACCCATCGATTTTGAACAAAACGTTTTCCCAAAGCTCTGGAATAGCACGCCTACGGTTTCTTGGCCTATCCGAAGCCAAAATTGCCAAATTATTCTGAATAATTTTTAAAGATCCGTCCACAAATAAATTTACAATTTTTTGAAAGTTCAAAATTTGGTTTCAAAATGAGCCTAAAATCGCAATTTTTAATTTTCGAAAAATTAACGTCGCACCCTATACATATTATACATGTATCTTATGTAAAAAGCCTCAGGATTCGAATCCGTGTCGTTTGTAATGATTGGATGAAAATAAAGGGCGCTACGATTTTTTTTTGAATCAAGGGTACGTATTTCTATTCATTTAGTTTTATCGAAAATTTTTATTTTAGAGGAACCAAATGACACCGGTTTGTTGGGGTAGTAGGAACGTCCCCGCAATATAAAGCAATTCTATTTTTTCATTTTTCAAAATACATGGTTAAAACCCATCGATTTTGAATTTTCAAAACGTTTTCCCAAAGCTCTGGAATAGCACGCCTAGTTTCTTAGGCCTATCCGAAGCAAAAGGCTGCCAAATCCGATCTGAATAGTTTTAAAGATCCGTCCACAAATAACGGCGCTACAATTTTTGAAAGTTCAAAATTGCCAAAATGAGCTTAAAATCGCAATTTTATATTAAAAATTAACGTCGCACCCTATACATATTTACATGTATCTTATGTAAAAAGCCTCAGGATTCCGAATCCGTGTCGTTTGTAATGATTGGATCGAAAATAAGGGCTAGATTTTTTGTGAATCAAGGGTACGTATTTCTATTCATTTAGTTTTATCGAAAATTTTTATTTTAGAGGAAGCGCGGAAATGACACCGGTTATAGTCACTAGGTACGTAGGAACGTCCCTCGCAATATAAAGCAATTCTATTTTTTCATTTTTCCAAAATACATGGACTAAAACCCATCGATTTTGAATTTTCAAAACGTTTTCCCAAAGCTTTGGAATAGCACGCCTTTAGTTTCTTAGGCCTATCCGAAGCCAAAAGGCTGCCAAATCGGAATCTGAATAGTTTTTAAAGATCCGTCCACAAATAACGGCGCTACAATTTTTAAAGTTCAAAATTCACCCAAAATGAACGCTTAAAATCGCAATTTTTATAATTAAAATTAACGTCGCACCCTATACATATTTTACATGTATCTTATGTAAAAAGCCTCAGAATTCCGAATCCGTGTCGTTTGTAATGATTGGATCGAAAATAAGGGCGCTACGATTTTTTGTGAATCAAGGGGTACGTATTTCTATTCATTTAGTTTTATCGAAAATTTTTATTTTAGAGGGAAGCGCGGGAAATGACACCGGTTATAGTCACTAGGGTACGTAGGAACGTCCCTCGCAATATAAAGCAATTCTATTTTTTCATTTATTGCCAAAAACATGGGTTAAAACCCATCGATTTTGAATTTTCAAAACGTTTTCCCAAAGCTCTGGAATAGCACGCCTACGGTTTCTTAGGCCTATCCGAAGCCAAAAGGCTGCCAAATCCAATTCTGAATAGTTTTAAAGATCCGTCCACAAATAACGGCGCTACAATTTTTGAAAGTTCAAAATTGGCTCAAAATGAGCGCTAAAATCGCAATTTTTATTTTCAAAAATTAACGTCGCACCCTATACATATTATACATGTATCTTATGTAAAAAGCCTCAGAATTCCGAATCCGTGTCGTTTGTAATGATTGGATCGAAAATAAGGGCGCTACGATTTTTTGTGAATCAAGGGTACGTATTTCTATTCATTTAGTTTGTATCGAAAATTTTTATTTTAGAGGGAAGCGCGGGAAATGACACCGGTTATAGTCACTAGGGTACGTAGGAACGTCCCTCGCAATATAAAGCAATTCTATTTTTTCATTTATTGCCAAAAACATGGGTTAAAACCCATCGATTTTGAATTTTCAAAACGTTTTCCCAAAGCTCTGGAATAGCACGCCTACGGTTTCTTAGGCCTATCCGAAGCCAAAAGGCTGCCAAATCCGAATTCTGAATAGTTTTTAAAGATCCGTCCACAAATAACGGCGCTACAATTTTTGAAAGTTCAAAATTGGCTCAAAATGAGCGCTAAAATCGCAATTTTTATTTTCGAAAATTAACGTCGCACTCTATACATATTATACATGTATCTTATGTAAAAAGCCTCAGAATTCCGAATCCGTGTCGTTTGTAATGATTGGATCGAAAATAAGGGTGCTACGATTTTTTGTGAATCAAGGGGTCCGTTATTTTATTTATTTAGTTTTATCGAAATTTTTATTTTAGAGGAAGCGCGGGAAATGACACCGGTTATAGTCACTAGATACGTAGGAACCCCCTTGCAATATAAAGCAATTCTATTTTTTATTTTTACCAAAAACATGAATTAAAGTGTATGTGGGGTGTGTGTTTGTGTGGAAAGAACATGTAGATTTCACCTTACCTTTAGTAGATTTTAAATCTTTGCCCCATATTTGAGGGCATATTATTCCTTTGTGTGTTAGAGGTCATGATATTTCTTAGATGTTGTTTAATAATACTTAAATTAAAATAAAACACCCTTTCTTTATTTTTATATTTTCTAATTACAAATATCATAATTTTTGCGCCACCCTCTGCGATGTGTATTGTGTTTAATTTTAAATTTGATTGTATGTTTTACTAATTAGTTTTTTTTAAATAAGTTCTAAACTGAATATAGGTTTATATTAATTTCAAATGCTTACTGAAAACGTCTACTTTCAATTAACAGAAAATAATTTAGAAAAATAAATTAAAACCAAAATAATCACAAGTATTTTAAAAGTGTGGTGTGTAATGAACTTATGAACTACCCTACAACAATGGGTCAAACAGTGGGGCTCCCGTGCACAGCACAGGTAGCCACCGACTGTCTTCAGCTAAGAAGAAACAACATCTAAGAATATACCATGACCTTATTACCGTATACGTTATAACCTCTTATAAATTTTCTTTAGTTAAAATGGAATTACCTTTTTTAAACAATTTCAAAAAGAAATACTGTTAAAATTACATTTTTCAAGAACTAACCTCGGCTCTTTTTCAACTTCATTAAACATAACGTCGACACACAAAGAAACAAACAGTTACAAAAAATAACTTACTAACTAACAATAAAATTAATACAAATACAAAATAAAATTATAAATAATAATCTTATGGTCTACAACAGCATAGACTTTAATATTAAACGATAGCTCTTAATAACCTGATTCAAATAATAAATAATTTTTTTCAAAAGGCAATAGAACCCAAGTTAGTCTAATTTCAATATTTGGAGAAGTGGTGGTAGAAAAAAAAAATTAAAATTATTCGCAAAATTTACACCTTGAAGGACTTGATCGCGTTATTCTCCAAAATTTAATTTAAAACCTTATTAATGTTTTCGACTAATTTTCTGCTGATTAAAGCATTTTTAAAAAATTTAGTAGCTCCTACTAAAAGGATAATTAAATTCAAGTCTGATTAATTAATATGTAGATTTATAAGTGTTTTTCAAATATTAATGAAATGTTTTTAGAAAGTAATAAAACACATAAAATTTGGTTTAAAGTTGTGAAAGTAATAAAGAGTTGATACACTAATCAATTTTAAAAATCGGTGGGACTTAAGAATTAAAAAAAAAAACGGATTTTGAAATTAATCATCAACTATGGCAACTAACAACCCTTTAATTTAACAAAGGCTACCCATGGAGGGAAAAAAATAAGATCTTCATACTTACATCGTTTCGAAATGAGCACTCTTTTGTAGGCTGGCTGTCTGCAAAACTTTTCATCCAAAGAGGGTTGAAGGTGGTATGGTGTAATGCATTTAAATTCCTCTCTGTAAAATAAAGAAACAATTATTAGCTTACTCAATGCCATTTGTCTTCATACCGAACACTTAAATGACTAAAGTTTCGTTGCATAAAGGCGTTAGGTAAGCAATGCGGAAGCCCTATATCTTACCATAAAGCCACAGAGATGAGCTCTGCTTATTATCAAGCGTCTTTTAAAACTTAAATAAAATTATATGCGTACAGGATACTAACAAATAAACAACAAATCATTTGCAAACACTTTCGGTGACGAGAAAATGTGCGCTGAAGTGTTAATTTGAAAACTAAGCACAGCTATTTCGCTTAATTACAAAGTAAACGAATTAATTTCGATCATTTTCAAGTACAGCTTTATTAATATCGAACGTAAGGGATGTTTAATATTAACATATATTAAGAAACGATTACTTTAAATAACCTTTACTTACATATATCGCCGCTAAAATTAGTTTAGCAAAAAATAATTAATATCGGATTCTGCCTTATCGTAATGCTCGATATGAAGTCACGCGGTTTTACTACGAAAGGAATGTTGCGCAAGTCAATTTACTATTTTTCATTCATAACGCCAAGGTCGTCTACACATCGATGGCCGCCGATGACGTCACGCACGTCTCAATGGCCAATTAGAAATCAAACAAAAACCTAACCTTTTTGTCCTATTTTAGAGTGTTACAATTAAGAATTTATAAGAAGAAGAATAAATTATATAAAATGGTATAAATAAGTGTGGTTTAACTAAAATGCAAGCCTTTAGTTTCCAGCAACTTACAATGAAGGAAAAGGTTTTATACGAATTAAGGCAAGAATCAAATGATGATTACTCGGGGGTTAAAATTTGGTCGTTTTTGAGGAAATGACTATGGACATGGTTGTTGTAGCTTTTAGACGTCCAAAACATGCAGACTGAGATTATTCCACAATTTAATCTTTAAAAGTGGAATTTGTAGGTGTTTGAAGCATTCTACCGATGATCAGTGTAAATGTATTCAATAACGTTAATACAAGTTTACTTATAATAAATTTATAGGATGGATTTGGAGCAGTCTTCTACTTATTATAACTTGTACAACTTTATGGATTGGATTATTTGTATGAGTATGTACAACAGAACAAACGGGGAAGATCATTTGCATACATTACATGTAAAATACATACATATGGAACTCAAAAATTTATATGAAGATATGCAAAATAAAATTTCTATATTAACAATGTAGCCTAATTCCTAAAAGGTCTCCATCGATAACTGAATTTAGTTCTATAAATTGGAAACTAATTTTCAATAATATCGTAGCATTATGAAATATGGTTTATTAAGGGACTTGCATGATATGCTAACTAAAATTGTTAAAAACCAATTTGATTATAATGTGTATGAGTGTATTAAGATTTAAAGTATGAAAAGCAGAGACAGTAAAAAGAAAAGGACAAATAAGTTCTAATAGATAAAAGGGTTTATTTTATTTACAGGTAATTGAATATTAATTTTATTTCATTAATAAATAATAATATTCATTTGTTTAAGGGACATAAGATTAATGGTTTTTTGAACAAGCTTATAATTGCTTTAAAGCTTCGAACTGAAGAACATAAAAATGGATGACTTTAAATGTTCTTTGAAGAATTGTTCTAATCACCTGAGTAGTCAATTTGCAAAACTATGAAATGTATTTGAATTAATCTATTAAGAAATTTGTAAATAATTAGAAGTAAACAAAGTTGAATCAATAATGTGACAATTATTTTCCGGTATAAAAAGCATAACTAAATTGTCAAATTATATATAAAGCAGCAGTATAAATCTAATTAATTCAAACTTCCTATTATATTTCAATATTCAAAGCATATGAATAAAATAGAATTGATAATAAGCAGTGTAAATATAAAGTACTTTAATTCATATTCTGTACGATAATATACTGCAGTTCACCTCTAACTTTAAAACCGCAAATTAGGCAATCACCCATACACTACACTAACTGTATCTTTTGCTACATAACAATCAGGCGCTAAACTGTACAGAGTTTAGTTTATAAATGATGAAGAATTATAAACTACGGTATAAGCAATAAATAAACAACTTTAAAAAAACTCACCCTACATTACTGGAACAGGATTACAAATGAGTCCTTTCCATCTTTGCTAAAAAAAATTTTCATGGATTAGCAGCAATGTAATTCGAGATTGAAGACTCCGAAGGATTAATGCTGGGCTTGGATGGCTGGGAACATCCTTCGAGCAATCGACAATGTAATTCGACTTGTCCTAAAAACATCAGAAATCACTACCAAAATAATTTTGATTAACGAAAACTGGGTGTTTAACTTCTTCGAAAAAAAAAAACGTATCTGTAGCAAAATGCAGACTACAATTTTTCGAAGAGACACAAAAAAACCAACGCAGTAAATTCGGAAAAAAAATTTGCATTTTACTAAATAATTTAGAACAAGTAAAAAAGTTATTAATTTTTTTTTAGGCTTATTAGTAGAGTTACAACAAATTGCTATATAAATAAAATGCTCCCGAAAGTCCCAATTAAATAGCCCTTGCATAAAAATACAAGAGATATGGCGCTATTCACAAGTTGACACCACTAGCACAATATGTAAATTGGAGGTGGTGGTGTAATCTAATTTGTTTTAGATAATGCTAGAAAAAATGAACATTTCCCAATCCAAAATTATCTCTAGAATACGTTCCCGTATAGTAAATTCGATTATTTTCAAAAATAAAAAAGTTTGCCCCCTTTAAACTTTTGATTTTGAAAAATAAGTAACGTCTAATTATGTCGAAAGTTTCGACATTCCAAAGCGTCAGTTATTTTTTAAAATCAAAACTTGAAATTGTTCTAACCGTTTTATTTTTGATTATTTCCCGAAATCCTTTTATTTCCGATCGTATTGGACCTTATTCTATCGAAAACCGGTGCTAACTCAAAACCCCGCAATTGGTAACATGTTTTTAAACCAATCTCAACTATGTTTTTTTTTCGATAATTTCAAAGGGTGTGTCAACAACGCTTTAATTTCGAAACAATGGCAAAAAACAAAGGTAAAAACAACCCAAAAGCTGGGGGCCTACCTTTCACCGAAGATTTCCACGGACTGGTTTAGAAGACCTTCGACAAGTTCGATATTTCCAAAACTGCCGTCGGAAGGAGGGTGCGATGTAATGTAGGACATCTTTGCTCGTAGATCCTTTCTGTAAAAAAAATGGAAAAAAACATATTAACACAAAACCTCTTAGAAAGCTGTAAGATTTAATTGAAACACGTAGAATTAATATTCACCTTGTTTTAAGGGTCGAAACTTAAATTTGAAAGAGCACGTATTTAAAACACAAATATTCAGCTTGATTATACATTTAACAATGAATCATAAATCGAAAACGTTTCTAGAAAGTCGTTAGTCGTCATATCAGTTAACTCAAAGCCCATGTAAAAAGGGGTTTGATAATTTTAAATAAAATAATTGATTATTTTATTTTCACAAACCCGATAAAGTGTTATTAAAATGTTAGCTCCTACTAAAATTCGATCAAGGCTTTATTACCCTTTCATTATGACCAGATTAATTGTTGCTAATTAAATTTTGAGTAGTTATTCATTAAAAGGAACAAAGTTTAAACCAAAATTAATTCTAAAACGTTGAAATAAAACCCTTTTAATTATAGAATCTATAAGAACCAGTACCCTTTTAATCTATAATATTTCCAAAGAACTATTGAATTACTTTAATTTCAACTTAATGATTTAAGAAGAAATTAATATCAAAAGCCATAATTCTAAAAGCGATTAGTTATTATAGTTACTAAAAGCCATTGTCGTTTCTATTTAAGAGGTCCTCTAGAACATATTTCCAAAGAAATCAATTGATTATGTCATTGCATAAAAAGATAGAAACCTTCTTCTAATTTTTAAACAATACCATGTCGAAATTTCCATAAAGCCATTAGTTATTATAGTTACTAAAAGTCCATTGTCGTTTTTCTATTTAAGAGGTCCTCTAGAACATATTTCCAAAGAAATCAATTGATTATGTCATTGCATAAAAAAGATAGAAACCTTCTTCTAATTTTTAAACAATACCATGTCGAAATTTCATAAAGCCATTAGTTATTATAGTTACTAAAAGCCATTGTCGTTTTTCTATTTAAGAGGTCCTCTAGAACATATT